>OZ022264.1:132389978-132469978 GCA_963978885.1 Nemotelus pantherinus | reverse complement strand
ATTATCGTGGTACACTATTTCTTTGTTTTGGATGTAAATATACGAAGATCAGGATATGCTATTAGAATTAAGAACGAAAGATCTAGTTGTAAACACTAAATAGATATTTGTATGATCGTGGAATCAATCAGTTGCAGACATAAGTTTCTGTTTGTTCGGAACCGTAAATGCAATAGTTCAATCAGCGGAGTGATGTCTTCGATACATTTTTGTAACCGCTTCTTTTCGAACTGGTTCGAACTTTGATATTTTGTACATTGAAAATGTTCCCTTTAAATCAATTTAAAACCATACATTACCTAGTTCATATTAGTGTAATAATTTGGCTTCAAGTCACAATGATTTTGTTTCGAGGGAGTAGTTTTCTTTTGCCTGTGTAATGTAATATTTGGGAAGAACAAAAAAGAATCAAATCGGTAATCCGAGTGCGCGGAACAGTTGAAACTTGCCAATTAAGTTAGTTGAATAAGCATAATCGATTTTCCATCGCTAGATTTAGCCTCAATCCCTACACTAAGCTCATTTGTTAGGACTTTCTTTTTATTTTTCGCAAATATAGTGGGAACGAATTACGGTTCTGTTATCATTATTAGGGTAGTCTTATTAAAGAAGAATGGCAGGGTGGTCCTTCTCATTAGTTTCATAATTTAGTTGAGAATGTATGCGTTGGAACCTGGTGAGGTTCATTGATTGCTGCTAAGTAGTTGAATTCCCGAATTCTCTTCGAGGTAACTCACCTATGGTCGCGACATAAGAAGTTGTATTGGAGGTTAAACCCAAGGGTTATACCGATTATCCTACAAGTGGTTGCGTAAAAGATCCTTGGTTTCATAGCTAGAAGTCGTTTCTCCGGTTGTCATAGGTCCTCTCTCGATCCGTAGGGTGAATGCGAAAATCTAAAGAAAACGAGTTTGCGCAGTTAAAAAGGTTCCCATTTCGATTGATTTCGTAGTAAGTTACAGAGTCTAGCTAGCTTTGTCTCGACCTTCAATTTCTCTTTATAATGAAGTGGCGATTCGAAACATTCCCCACACCTAGACCTTACTTTCTTTGAAGAAGCAGATTTCATTTTAGCATAGCAGTACTACGAGCACGAGAGATAAATTTATCCAATCTTTGGGGTGTCTCTTCCTCTAGCAATGGTAAACGCCTAGATATTGAGTCATTTTAGAATTCTTTACATGCATACCGGTGAACGTTACTTTTCTGAACCCTATAATTGCAAACTCCACGAGATTGTGAAGCTTGCCGGCAGCCGATCATACTTATACATGACCCGGAATGTATAAATAATGCGTGCTGAGCGATTCCGAAGTTTATTGGAAATTCCAACAGCGTAAGTAGATAGAGAATGGCGGTTCTGGCGCAGGACAAGGAGCAATAGACAGGGAGCACAATGACGTCACTGATAAGGGAGTATTCCCCCACTGATAAGGAGGTGTTCCTTATGGTCACTGATAAGGGGGGTATTCCCCAAGATCGTTGATGTGGACGATGACGTTTGCGAAACGCGTGGGAATTACGATGATGTCATATGTTTGTGGCCTTGACCGTCTTATTAAAATTGGGATTGAATTTCCAATCGCCAGCGATTATCGCAAAGCGTGTGAATTTTATTGATAACAACATTTCACAGATGTTAACGTTTTTTATAATCATGTGACCTTAACCGTCTATTAAAATTGGCTAAATGGCTAAATTTCGCAGCGCCGGCGATTATCGCATAGCGTTTGAAATAATTAGAATTTGATTGATAACAGCATATGAATTTCACATGAGAAATGTTATTTTGTTGACGTTTTTCATAGGCATGTGCTTGTGTCTTTATTAAAATTAAATTATAGCCTATGGGGTGAATGGCTTTGATGAATTTCGCAACAAGAGAAATGCTAGCGTTTTTTATAGCTTAAGTGAAGATGGGGTCATATGACCTTGGTCGTCATAGCGCCGGCGATTGTCGCATAGTGTTTGAAATAATTAGCATTTGAAATAATTAGAATTACAACAAAGGAATTTCACATGAGAAATGTTATTGTTTTTTATCGTCATATGTTTGTGTTTTTGGCCGTTTTATTAAAATTGGGGTGAATGGCTTTGGTGAATTTCGCAACATGAGAAATGCTAGCGATTTTTAGCATGCGCGTGATAAGAGAATAGGATATTCGGTGAATGAAAATATTTCAACAATGGTACAGCGTGTAAAAAAGTTTCGTAGCGACAGTGACTATGGAAAAAATTGAGTTTCATTGATAGCAGCAGCAAACGAATTTCGCAATATGAGAAATGCGTTTTTTAGCATGCGCGAGAATAGGATTTCCGGTGAATGAGAATTTTACAGCGATATGATACAGCGTGTAAAAAATGTTTCGTTTCGTGATAAGGAATTGCTTTAAAAGGAGACTGTTTGCAAGCATCTACATCAGAAACGTT
Source organism: Nemotelus pantherinus (assembly GCA_963978885.1). NCBI lineage: Eukaryota > Metazoa > Arthropoda > Insecta > Diptera > Stratiomyidae > Nemotelus > Nemotelus pantherinus. The sequence goes on along the minus strand of OZ022264.1, from coordinate 132,467,548 downwards.
TAAGAAGTGAAGTGTGAGTGACTGCTTAGTTGTTGTATTAAATAATAATATTCAAAAGTGTTAAAGTGCTAAATTAATTATGGAATCAGCTGGTAGGTACCGAATTTTCAATATATAGAGTTAATGAAAATAAAATCGTAAAAAAATTATGATGATGAAATCAGTTAAAATTTTTCATGTGCCTCTATGTGTCCTATATGACCACGTCTGTGTGTGTGTCTCTGTGTGAAAATAATTTGAGACAGTAAAGCAGATTGGAAATAAAAGAGTAGTTTTCTTCCGCTTCCAGGTTTAAAACGACGAACACTCAGCCCCATTTAGCTCGGTAGGCAATAATCGGGACGCCACAGTAAAAAAGGCCAAAATAGAAGCAATACAAGCTTTTAATGATATCGCAAGATATTTTAAGCCTTGTATTAGCGTAAAAGATTTGCCAGCCGTACAAAGTGCTGAATGGTAGCGTTGAGAAAACAAGATTTGGCTAAAAGATTTGCCTTGAATTGGAAGAGAACGTACTGTTCTTGCCTGACCGATACAACAAGCTAATTGGGGAAACTTTGGACATTATAAGCAAAAGTTCGTTGTCGATTACATCGAAAGGTCTAGTCAAGGACGGTGGAGGCATATACGACTAACATCTTATAGGTGTTCGAATTAAAACCTAAAGGGAAATTGATTCGTAAAATAAATTTAAAATAAACAAATTGACTTACCTGCTGTCACCGTCGCTGTCACCGATTGTACACAATGGAGACTTGTAAAATTGTCAATTCGCCTGATGTTCTCGACAACTCTTGTTATCTCTTTTACTCTTATTAGTCAGCAATTGTAAAGTAATTTGTAGTATTAGTTCGCAAAGTAAAACTTGAAGTTCGTTAAAATGTTGCAATTTGGATTGAAAACTTGAAGTTTGTTAATATGTTAAACTTTGGATTGTAATTGATAAAATGTTGCTTAAAACTGTAAATTTTCGGAAACATCGTATAAATAGCAAAACTAACGGATTCTCGCTCTCTGTGTCTGAAAAACTTCGTTGGAACAAGATAAGTTTTGTAGTTTGTGAATAATTTAAATAAAATAAGAATTTTCTAGAAATTTGGAGGTTTTGAAATTTGCACATGGTCCTTCGAACCGGATATATATGGTCCTTCGAACCGGATTCAATTGAAATTGTCGAATCTTGGTGGAATTACTGTCGGAGTCAATTGATACAGAAGTTCTGATTTTCGGATAAATTGTCGGATCTTGGTGGAAATATTGTTGGAGTCATTTGATAACGAAGTTCTGGTTTTGGATTCATTGTCGGATCTTGGTGGAAATATTGTTGGAGTCATTTGATAACGAAGTTCTGGTTTTGGATTCATTGTCGGATCTTGGAGGAAATATTGTTGGAGTCAATTTATATCGAAGTTCTGATTTTCGGATCTATTGTCGTATAGCTGGGTGGATACATTGAGGAGCATCGTTCATCGCTCTTGGAAGTTGGGCAAGTCCACATGTAAGTTCCTTATTTGCATGTTATCTATGTGTGTTAAGTGTGTTCGTAATTTAAATTTTTCAATCATACTTCAAATGAACATATAAATTCGCGTCATGCATCGTGATTAAAACCGTTGGTTACGGCAAAGTTTACGGTATTATCGTTCGTTTATAGGTAGGAGGACAGTTGGTTAACTGTTCGTCAATAGGCTGCTCATATCGCACATATCTACTTATATTACTTATATCTATAATTCATATCGCACATATCGTGGACAGTGAATTCATTCGTTATCAAAATTCATTCGCGTCATGCATCGTGATTAAAACCGTTGGTTACGGCAAAGTTTACGGTATTATCGTTCGTTTATAGGTAGGAGGACAGTTGGTTAACTGTTCGTCAATAGGCTGCTCATATCGCACATACCCACTTATATTACTTATCTATCATTCATATCGCACATATCTATTAACATTCCGTGGACAATCTTCATTCGTTATCAAAATTCATTCGAAGTCGTTCAAGGCCAACATTGAGCAACAGGGTGATTTCTGAGCTCGTCAAATGGCTCTTGCAATTTCAAATTTGTTTTTGCAGCAAAGGCTGCTTCGGGATCAGTTGGGTAAAATGAACACCAACTTTCGTAAAGACTCAAAGTCAAGAAAAACTGTATCGTATCTGCAAAACTTGCTATCAAGCCTGCTGACACTATACAGTAAATTCATTTCTAATCATGAGAAAATTACCGATCAATTAAGCGATGAAAAGGAGTTAAATTCACCATATTTCACGCAAGATCATGATCAATTTATTTCGACTCACTTGAATTTGAAGTCAGAACTAGAAGATTTGTTACAGGGAGCACTTGGGTCGAGTCTTCAAGAAGTTGATGGCAAGTCTGAAGTCAAGGTTGACGAACCAGAACTTAGACTGCCACGAATCACTCTTCCTACATTTAAGGGAGACTATGAAAAATGGGTGACCTTTCGGGATCTGTTTGTGTCTCTCATTCACTCTAGAACCACTTTATCGAAAGTGGAAAAACTGCATTATTTGAAATGTAGTCTTTCTGGAGAAGCCGGAAATCTTTTGCAACATGTGGCTGTATCCGAAACCAATTACGATTCAGCGTGGAAACTGTTAAGTGATCGCTACGACAACCCACGTGTGTTGCTCAACGCAAAATTTAAGGCTTTATTTAACATAAAGAATGCTTCAGAATCAGCTTCAGAGTTGAAAACACTATTAGATTGTACAGTAGAATGTGAAGCTATGAAGTTAGGAAACTTAGGAGAGTCGATGATCGTTTATTTAACAGCTCAAAGATTGCCGCAAGAAACACGACAATTGTGGGAGCAAGGGCAGGCGTTAAGGAAAGATCTGCCAGCCTTTGAAGAACTAAAAACATTCCTACATCAACGTTTTCGGGCACTCGAAGCGTCAGGGATTTGGAAGACAAAGTTTGTGAAGAACAGTGCACAAATTCGAACTGTTCATTCGTTGCAAACACAAACACCCATCGTTTGTAATCAGTGCAAATCACCACATAGATTGACAGCCTGCGATCAATTTCGGCAGGCGTCACACACAAGTAAATTTGAATTAGTAAAAAAAATGGACTTTGCTTGAATTGTTTGAAATCGGGACACTTTGTCCGCAATTGCCCCAGCAAGTTTAAGTGTGCACGTTGTGGAAAGGCCCATAATACCATCTTGCATAGAGATCGGTCGGAAAACGGAAATAATTTGAGTCAGCAACCAAATTATTCACAAATTCGGGAGGTGCATGTTTCATCTGCCATCGACCGACGTCGAGAAGTTTTACTAGCCACTGCTATGGTCACGTTGATTTCGCAGAGTGGTCCTATTCAATTGCGTGCGCTGTTAGACCAAGGATCACAAGTTAGCTTGATTACTGAAGCAGCAGCTCAGCAGTTGGGAATAAAGAGAAGGTCAACAAACGTTATAGTGTCGGATATAGGACATTCAAGTGACCATAAAGTCAAGGGTGAAATACAGCTTCAAATGAGGATTTCAGGAAATAAGATCTTAGAATTTAATTCATTAATTATGGATAGATTCACAAATATGATTGCACCTCGTGCAATGTACACGGGGGATTGGAATGAATTAAAACAGCTTAATTTGGCTGACCCATTTTTTGATCGCCCTAGTCGGGTCGATATCCTGTTAGGTGCAGATGTAGTGTCTAAAATTGTGGTTGGACGGTTCAAACAATTAGCGGCTGGACCAATAGCTCAGGACACTCAGTTAGGTTGGGTTATATTTGGGCAAGTGGATGAAGGGTACACGCGCAACACTGTACAAAGCTTCAAGGTTGAAATTAGCGAAGATTTGGAACTCAACGCACAGTTGCGGAAATTCTGGGAACTAGAGGAAGTTATACCACAGGTGGTCCAATCTCAAGATGACGAATTGTGTGAATCGCTATATACGAAAAGTTTTCGGCGAGATGAGTCAGGAAGATATACAGTACGGTTACCATTTAAGAGTAAAGAATTGAAAAATTCATTGGGTAGCTCGAAAGCCATTGCTCTTTCAAGCTTTTTATCATTAGAAAAACGCCTTGAAAGGGACAAGCAATTAAAGGCAAAATACAGTCAATGCATGAAAGAATATTTAGATCTCGGACACATGCATTCTGTCTACATTATGCAAGAGCATATTATAAGGAATGGTAAAATTGAGTGTTTAGCTCACTATCTGCCGCATCATCCAGTCTTTAAAGAGAGCAGCACAACCAGTTGCAGAATAGTGTTTGATGCGTCAAGGAAAACAAACTCAGGAGTTTCACTTAATGATGTACTGCTAACAGGACCGGCCATACAAAATGACTTGTTAGCAGTCTTAATGAATTGGCGACGTTATCGTTTTATTTTCATGGCTGACATCGCGAAGATGTATCGGCAAATAAAGATACACCATGAGGACGCTCAATATCAAAGAATCTTATGGAGATTCAATAAGGAGGATGACATTCAAGAGTACATGCTTACTACAGTTACCTTTGGAGTGACTTGCGCGCCCTTTTTAGCAATTCGAACCTTAAAACAATTAGCTGAAGATGAACGTCAAAATTATTCTAATGCGTCTCATTCTATAAACCATGAATTTTGTGTTGATGACTTGCTCTCCGGTGGACAAAGTTTACAGGAAACTATAGACAAAAGGAAGGAGATGCATGATTTATTAGCTGCTGGCGGATTCCCACTTCGAAAATGGGTAAGCAATGATGTGAGAATACTTGAAGGAATATCACAAGAAGATATTGAGATGCAAACGTCACTTGATTTAAACTTAGATTTGAATTATAAATCGTTAGGAATTATGTGGCATCCTTTGTCGGATCAATTTAGTTATCGAATAAAAATGAATGGAAATAAAGATGTGCATTCTAAGCGACAATTGCTCTCGGACATAGCCAGATTGTTTGATCCACTTGGATGGCTGGCTCCCATAATAATAACCGCAAAGATTATCATACAGTATTTATGGCTACAGGGATTAGGTTGGGATGAACCTTTGCCGAAAAATATTCACGAAATGTGGACAAAATTTAAAAATAAATTGTCTATAATTGAAAATTTGCGAATACCTCGCTGGATAAATTACACAAAAGAATGTAAATTTGAATTGCACGGCTTCAGTGATGCGTCAACTAAAGCGTACGCTGCGGCAATATATCTAGTTTGTAGAAATGGTAATAGTACATGATCACATCTAATAGTCTCAAAAACTAAGGTTGCCCCTACTCGTCCGGTATCGATTCCACGATTAGAACTGTGTGCAGCCGTTTTATTATCGAAGTTGATGGCAAAAGTGAAAACGACAATCATCTTGCCAAACGTTAAAATCTGGCTTTGGGCGGACTCTGAAATTGTTTTAGCGTGGTTGCGTGGACATCCAACCCGCTGGACAACGTTCGTCGCAAATCGAACTACGGTCATTTTCGAATCTGTCGGAAATACTACATGGCAGTATGTTCCTTCAAAACAGAATCCGGCCGACTTAGCATCTCGAGGCATAGAGTGTGAGGATATATTAAATAATCGTTTATGGTGGAATGGTCCTGCCTGGCTAGTGCAGACAACAGATCTTTGGCCTAAAATAGTTAGTGTTCCTGATGTTAACTTAGAACTTAGAAAAACAACATTAATAAGTGTAATTAATATTGTCAATATTGAATTGAATGACCTATTGAATAAGTTTTCGACCTTGAATCGTTTAATACGCGTGACTGCATACTGTTTTCGTTTTTTCGACCATACATCAAAACGATATCAAGGTCAAGATTTCTTAACTACAATGGAACTTAGTCGATCAATGGAGTTTTGGATCAAATATGTACAACAAACAGAATTTAAGTTAGAAATAGGAAAGTTAAAGAAGGGTGAGCAGGTGAGCAAGGATAGCAAATTAATAAAATTGAATCCATTCTTAGACGACAAGCATATATTGCGAGTTGGAGGACGTCTTACAAACGCCAATTTAGCTTATGATGCGAAATTTCCTATCATTTTACCTAAAAATGGAAAATTTGTCGAACTTTTGATAAGGGAAATTCATCTTACTACACTCCACGGTCAAACCCAATTGGTATTAAATACGTCTAGGAGACGTTATTGGATTTTAGATGCTCGCACCAGCATTAAAAGGGAACTGCATAAATGTATAAGATGTATTCGAGCAAAGCCAGTTTTATTGAGACAGTTGATGGGCAACTTACCTTCTCCCCGAGTTAATATATCTAGGCCTTTCACGCACACCGGTGTGGATTATTGCGGCCCTATTGAATACCGTGACCGTCGGGGTCGAGGTGGTAAAAGGTTTAAAGGTTACATCACCATTTTTATCTGCCTTGCTGTTAAAGCCATTCATATCGAGTTTGTTAGTGATCTCACTACGTCAGCCTTTTTGGCTGCCTTCCGGCGTTTTACAGGAAGAAGAGGACTCTGCAGTCACGTTTATAGTGACTGCGGAACCAATTTTGTAGGGGCAAATATTGAATTACGTAAGATAATAGAGAAAAATAACAAGCATGCTGCAGAAGTAGTCGCTCATGATGATGTTACATGGCATTTCAATCCCCCAGCTTCTCCTCATTTCGGGGGGTTATGGGAAGCAGGGGTAAAGTCGATCAAAGAACACTTACGTCGAGTTGTCGGAGAAGCCGCACTTACATTTGAAGAAATGTCAACGGTATTAACCAGAGTAGAAGCTTGCTTGAATTCTCGACCTTTGTGTCCCCTGTCAGATGATGCTATGGATGTCGAAGTTCTCACTCCGGCACATTTTCTTATCGGTGGTCCCTTATTGATGCCACCAGAACATGATTTGTTAAACGAAAAAATTGATTATATTAATAGATGGAAATACACGCAGCGAATGATCCAAACTTTTTGGAAACGATGGAAAGATGAATATCTATCGCGTCTGCAGGCTCGTCAAAAATGGCTTGCTAAAGAAGTTGAACCTTGCGTTGGTGATATATGTTTAGTTAAAGGTGAAAATTTATCGTCCTATAAATGGCCGCTGGCTAGAATAGTAGAATTGCATCCGGGAAAGGACTCTTTGGTCAGAGTAGTGACAATACTTTCTAACGGGAAATTATATAAACGTCCAATCTCAGAAATTGCACTGTTGCCAATATCTAAACAAAACTCTTGAACGAATTCAGAATGCATATTTCAACGAGCATTTTAATGAACATTTGATATTGAACTTAATTTGTACTTGCACATATTCGTAAACGGAACCTCGAAGATAGACTTTACTAAACATCATTGTATTTTAGAGACTTTTAAATTAATTTCTTAACGTCGATTTAACGAATTTTTAAACTATTAAAGACAAATTGTAAATAAAATCGGTCACTGAATAACCGTGAATCGGAAATAATAGTACTTAAAAAATATTCATCTTAATGTGTTGTACGTATCGTCAGAGCCCCCCTTTCAATACTTATATCTAGGCACGTCCTCTCCTGATCCTAGCTCCCATCAGCCTCCCAGCTTACCAAGTTGCGTACTATCACTGGATCCTACAAACAATGGGTAACGAGTGAATGCAGTTCTGATCTGGACAGACCAGCGGGGGGAGTGTGTTCGAATTAAAACCTAAAGGGAAATTGATTCGTAAAATAAATTTAAAATAAACAAATTGACTTACCTGCTGTCACCGTCGCTGTCACCGATTGTACACAATGGAGACTTGTCAAATTGTCAATTCGCCTGATGTTCTCGACAACTCTTGTTATCTCTTTTACTCTTATTAGTCAGCAATTGTAAAGTAATTTGTAGTATTAGTTCGCAAAGTAAAACTTGAAGCTTGTTAAAATGTTGCAATTTGGATTGAAAACTTGAAGTTTGTTAATATGTTAAACTTTGGATTGTAATTGATAAAATGTTGCTTAAAACTGTAAATTTTCGGAAACATCGTATAAATAGCAAAACTAACGGATTCTCGCTCTCTGTGTCTGAAAAACTTCGTTGGAACAAGATAAGTTTTGTAGTTTGTGAATAATTTAAATAAAATAAGAATTTTCTAGAAATTTGGAGGTTTTGAAATTTGCACATAGGTATTGGAAAATCTGTTGCGAAGAACCCAGTCGATGAAATAGAAAAGCCGGTATTATATGCAGACGAAGACAATACTATTGACGACACAATTTACTCGCAGTGGAAAACATTGGTATCGCTGGGAGATACAACATCATCGCGACACATATTTTAGTTATTACTATTATATATACTCTTAATATTTAATTAAGTATATAATAAAATTTTATTAAGTATAATCTATAATGTTTGCCTGCCCCAGCTGCGCTAAAAGTTTTAGCCGATCGAATAATCTAAAGCGTCACATTAAAAATGTTCATGAAAAAAACGAATGCCTAAGCCTATGTAGTATATGTAATGCTGGTTTTGATAATTCAGGCAATTTAAAAAGGCATATTAAGTTAAAACATAATAGAGAGAGCTCATCAAGTGCACAAGCCCCCCTAGCTAAAGAGCCAGATCGCGAGAGCTCGAATCTTGAGTTGAATGAGTCTATGTCCGAAAATAATCAAGTGGTGGAAGTTCAGAGTAGAGGTATCAAAAGAAAGCATGATAATGCTGATTCTATGCATTGTCATATTTGTGAAAAAGACTGTATAAAATTATATTTTAAAAATCATCTGCGAAGTAATTTACATAAAACAAATGTCGGTAAAATCAATAATGTTTAAAACGAGAAGGTGAAGAAAATTTCACAAGCATTTGCAAGTCGAATAGCTTCATACCAGATTAATAACGAAAATGAGAAATCAAGCATTGAGGAGTTTTTGAGAGGGGAGAATAGTTGTTTCAAAGAACTATTGCAAAATCAATTTCATGAGCTTACTACGGTGAAAGTCAATGTGGAAGTGTTTGCAATTTACATTAAATTCGATGTGAACAAAGAAAATAGCTCGAGTGATTTGAAATCGTTTAATGCCAAAAATGTTGTAGTTACTATCGAATGCGACCTTGGTGAAGTGTATCAGAATTTTTCGGCTATTATCTTAAAGAAAAGTGAAGAGTTTCAAGAGCGGGATAGTGGATGGGTATTCCAGCAGGTTCTCTACTTACAAGTCAACATTAATAAATATGAGCCATTTCACGGGGGATCCTATTTACCACTGCCAAAAGAAGTTGCCTTGAAAAAAGCGTGTGTTAATATTAAAAATCCTGATGACGCATGTTTTGCTTGGGCGATTGTTTCAGCTTTATATCCTCCTGCACGAGATTGCGACCGCATTAGCTCATACCCATCTTATTCAAGTGTTTTAAATTTTGAGAGTGTTAGTATGCCGATTTGTTTAAACGATATCCCCATTGTTGAGCAAAAGAATGGGATAAGTGTCAACGTTTATGGGTGGAAGGAGAGTTCCATTATTGGTCCATTTTATTATTCTAAAAATAGACAAGAGCAACACATAAATTTACTCTATATTGAGAACGATAGTGGTACTAATGGTCATTACTGTTGGATAAAAAATCTAAGCCGATTGGTGAGAAGTGGATTGTCCAGCCACGAGCATAGATCATATTTATGTGATGGTTGTCTCATAAAATTTACAACAATTGAGCTATATAATAAACATATTAAGCATGACTGCAATAAAATCCGCACAATTCTACCAACAGACGATGATAAAATATTGAAATTCGAAAATTTCGGGAAGCAGCTCAAAGTCCCCTTCATAGTCTATGCAGATTTCGAAGCTATATTGCAACCAATCCATTCATGTTCACCTTCCCTAAAAGTTCATTTACAGAGAGCATTCATCGGCATTTACCATTCAGTTTTGCATATTATATCAAATGTAGTTATGACTCATCTCTTAACAAACTAGAAATATTTCGGGGTGAAGGATGTGTTGATGTTTTCTTGACTAGGCTGCAGCGTGATGTTAAGAAGATAATCAAAATCTTAAAAAACAATAAGCCAATGCAAATAACAGCTGCAGAGGAAACCCAGTTTCTAGCCTCTATATCTTGTCATATATGCGGACAAAAATTTGGACCGGAACTTCAGAAAGTGCGAGACCATTGTCATTTAACTGGAGCATTTCGAGGTGCAGCATGTAATAATTGCAATCTCCTTTATAGAGTGCCCAAGTTCATTCCAATTGTTTTCCATAACTTGAGTGGCTACGACGCCCATTTCATATTTCCAAACTTTGGAGGAGATTCTAATAATATCAGTGTCATTCCCAAAAATAAGGAGAAATACATTTCCTTCACGAAATACATGAGGATCGATGAACAAAACATTGCGCTAAGGTTTATCGACTCATACCGATTCATGAGCTGTAGTTTAGACCAACTTGCCCAAAACCTCAGCAAAGACAAATTTTTCGAAACCCGTCGATATCATCACGACGATGAGCTGCTTGAACTTGTCGTTAAGAAAGGTGTTTTTCCTTATGAGTACATTGATTGTTCCGATAAACTCAATGAGTCATCCTTACCAGCTAAATCATCATTTTATAGCACATTGCAAAATAGCAACATCACCGACGCAGAGTATGACCACGCTCAAAATGTTTGGAGAAAATTCAACTGTCAAACTTTAGGCCAACACTCGGATATATACCTGATCACAGATGTGCTGCTGCTGACAGATATATTTGAGGAGTTCAGAAATGTATGCTTGCAGACCTATAAACTTGATCCGGCTCATTATTTCACAGCGCCCTCACTTAGTTGGGATAGTATGCTGAAAAGCACTAAAGTCGAGCTGGAACTGCTGACCGATATTGACATGTACCAGTTTGTAAAGCGTGGGATAAGGGGCGGGCTATGTCAATGCAGTAAGAGACATGCAAGGGCAAATAACAAATACATCTCCGAATATGACTCAAATCTTGCTAGTAACTACATTTTGTATGTGGATGCGAATAATCTTTACGGGTGGGCAATGAGTCAGTACTTGCCCATTAGTGACTTCCGTTGGCTAAATAACCATGAAATTGAGCGCTTGGATGTAATGAATATTGAAGACGATGCATCTGTTGACTTACATTATCCAATAGAACTCCATTTACATAGCTCATAATGATCTCCCATTTTGCCCAGAAAATCAAGTTCCCCCTCTTGAAACTTCAAAATACAAAAAATTGTTGGCAACTGAATCTGATAAACAGAATTATATTATTCATTATAGAAATTTAAAACAGTGTTTACGGTTCGGGCTCAAATTAGTAAAGATAAACCAGGCATTAGAATTTACTCAGTCACCCTGGCTAAAAACTTATATAGACTTAAATACCGAAATGCGTACAAAAGCCGCAACTGATTTCGAGAAACACTTTTATAAATTAATGAACAACAGTGTTTTTGGTAAAACGATGGAAAATGTGGACAAGCATGTTGATGTAAAAGTTTCAACCCATTGGGAAAACATCGGCAAGAAAAAAGGAGCCAATTATTATATTAGTAAACCCAACTTTCACAGTAGTAAAGAAATCAATGAGGATTTGGTTCTGATTCAAATGAATCGGGTGAATGTCGAATACAAACAGCTTATATATACCGGGTTCGCAATTCTTGATTTATCGAAAACACTCATGTATGATTTTCATTATAATTTTATTCAAAATAAATATAAAGATCGGGCGCAACTTCTCTATATGGACACAGACTCATTCATCTATGATGTTGAAACATCCGATATTTATGAAGACATTAAAAATAACATTGGCTTATTTGATACAAGCAATTATGACATAGATAACCCATATCATATTCCACATGCAAACAAAAAAGTGCTGGGGAAATTTAAGGATGAAAGCCCTCTAGCCCCCATTACAGAATTCATTGGCACTAAAGCCAAATCTTATTGTATAGTTACCGATGAATCATGCATTGAAAAAATAAAAGGATTAAAAAAATCTGTAGTAAATAGTGAAATAGAACCATCAGACTTTCTTAAATGTGCTCAAAATAATAAAATTAAAATGTTTAGCAAAATGTATGTGTTCAGATGTGATAAGCATCTTATTTATACTAGATTAGTTAATAAAGTAAGCCTATCGGGTGATGATGATAAAAGATTCATTATACCTAATTCTTGTAGTAGATTAGCATGGGGCAATAGTTTAATAAATAAATATACGTAGCATTATAAGAGAAAATAATGTTGATTATAGATAAGTTCAACAAAATTGTTCCAATAAATCATTCTTATTTATCCATGAATTGTGTTCTTTTGTAAATCCTAGCCATTTAACGTAGACTTTGGATCCTTTCGCCTTCAAAACTTTTTCCACTAGGAAATCATTTGGGTATTCTGTTTTGCTCAGCTCCAGTTCATAAAAACAGCCTCGAACCGGGTTTCCTTGGTAGTCGTCAAGTAAGTATGCAGCTGGGTTTGTGAGCTGAACTCGACGAATTTTAAATATTTCAGTTGTCCAGTTTGGTGTGTAGCCCTTCTCAAACAGATGCTTGTATTTACTGATGCGAACATGCTCGCCAACCTTATATTTCGGCCATCCATAAGTTTTTGTATGATTGAAAGCTGAGGATAGTAAGTTGGATTCATTTGATTTGTTAACGTCAATAGGCCGCAACTTTATCGCACGATGAATAGTTTTATTGTACTGATTTATTTAAGCCTTTATGTTTTTAGCCCATTAATATGTACCATTTGCACTGAATTGTCGCCAAACCAGATTTTTCAGAGTTCTATTAAAGCGTTCCACAATCGATGCTTTTTTTATGCTAAATGTTGAGCAGTGATTAATATTATATATTTCCATCAGATGCTGAAAGGTTCTTTTCCATCATCTGTTTGAAGGTTCTTCGGCACTCTACCACCGCTATTATTGAAAATAGACTGCATGAGCTCAGCCTGCCGTTCTTCCCGATTCTCATGATTTGATAGTATAGTGAATATTATTAGGGCTATTAACCTCTAACAATGCACATATTGGTGTAATTAAATTCTAAGCTAATTAAGAATATACATTTTTTTATATCATTCATTATTTTCCACCATAGGTTAGACTGACTGCTGACTCATCGTAACTTTACTAGGCCAGATCTTGATTTTAATGAATTCAAAGTTAGAATATATACGGTATTCAAATAATATTAACTAAACAATCAAACCATGAGAATCGGGAAGAACAGCAGTCTGAACAGGTTAATAGCCATATTGAATTGATAAACATCGCTGTTTGGACAGACGCGCATGAAGGTCTTACAATATAATTGTTAGTGTTTGTTTGTTATCAACAGCATATGATATATTAATAGAATTGTGTATAGTATTATCATAAGCTTATGAACATATGAAAAGGGATGATTAATAACCCTATTGAATTTTCATAAAGATCTCTGTTTGAGCAGATGGGTACGAAAAGTAAACCTAGGGAAAGCATATCTCTTGGCACACGCGTGGGAATAACTACGGCATTAGATGCTTGTGTCTTTGATCTTGGTAACGATTCTGTGTTATCTGCATGCTGTAGAGTTATTATTGCTATCAGCATTATGCTTTTTAATTGAATTGTAGTGAAATTTCAGATTCCGATTAGACCTTTAGCAATAACCATGATTAATCTGATTGTTGTAGAACATAATTTTATTAGTTTGCAGCAATGAACGGTTTATTTATAGAATTATACATAGTATTATCATACGCTTACGAGCATATTAAGGACATTTTTGAGACCGGCACTTAAGAGGAGCACGATGACGTCACAAAGAGGAGCAAGCCGACACTTAAGAGGAGCACGATGCCGTCACAAGTGATCAAGAAGATGAACGTTGGAATGATAGACATGTGTCGGTTCAAACGCAAAAGAGGAGGAGCAATGAGGATACGGTGTCTGCGATTATTGGTTCGCGCATGACGTAAACGATCATCCTTGAACTGATGAACAGCTCAACAGGGCTGAAAAGCTAAACAGAGCTATTTATTAGCTCAACAGGGCTGTTTAAAAGCTAAACAGGGCTGTTTATTAGCGCAACAGGGCTGTTTAAAAGCTAAACAGGGCTGTTTATTAGCTCAACAGGGCTGTTGAGCTGTTTATCAGTTCAAGGATGATCGTTTACGTCATGCGCGAACCAATAATCGCAGAAACAGTCTATTAATTCCAATTTAAAGTTTTTGTAAAAGCATCCTAGGCCCTCAAATACACTTTTGTATCTCTCAATCAAACTACCTACATTTGCAATGACAAGCCTCATTACTCTTCTTACTAAATCTAATTCAACACATGCCTGAAGCCCTAACAATGGTATTGGATCATGATCTACAACAAAAAAATTTAACTGTGATTTATTATTTCTCGCTACACAATGCATTGAAACATTACCGATCGTATTTAATTTTGTACCCCCATAAGCTTCTAATCTCTGATGACATCTTTTTATTTTGATGTGTTTGAAATCTCTTAAAAATTTCATTGGCAAAATGTTGGCATCAGCACCAGTATCTAGCTTGAATTTAATTAACTGTCTTTCGACTAACACATTCTCATACCAAGAGCTTGTATGTAAATTATTTATTGTATCTATTGTAAAAGTGCTATCATCACTGTTAGCCATGTTCATTGATTTACTTACTGTGCGCACATATTTACTTTTACAGGCTATTGCGAAATGATTGGGTTTTTTACAGCTATTACACATTTTTCCAAATGCTGGACACTTGCCTTTTGTGTGCTGTTGGGCACAATATTTGCATGAGTTGTAGTCAGTACTAAAATTTTTCTTCTTTTCTGTACGTGGTTTGGCATTTGTCTCATTAGTATTATACCTAGAACAATATTTATTAGTATTAGAGACTTTGTTGCCATAAGATCTATTCATTAGCTTGTTAGTATGCGAAAAAATACTTCCATGTGGTTTCAGCTTGGTCACAGCATCCAATGATGAATCACCTTTATGCATTTCCCTCATTTGTTTATCCGATGCTTCTGTAGTTCTAGCTAGTTGCACTGCTTTCTCCTATGTCAAATCCGAAATCTCTAGCATCTTCTTTTGAACGCTTTTATTTGACACTCCCCGAACTATTTGGTCCCTTATCATTCTTTCTTCCTGGTCTTTGTATTCACATTTCTTTGCCATCTTTTTCAGGTCCAGAAAAAAATTATCGAATGGTTCATTTTTGATTTGCACTCGCTCATGAAATAAAAAACTTTCATAAACCTGGTTGTGCTTCGGTTCGCAAAATGTTCGGAATGATTTTACGACAGTGTCGTATTCTTCTCTTTCTTTTGATGTTAAAGTGAATGCATTGAAGGCTTCAAGTGCCTCTGCCCCGACAGCATTTAGAAAAATTCCCACTTTCACTTCTTCTGTTTTTTTGTTTAATTCTATTGCTGTAGCGAATATTTTAAAATTTTGCTCAAACTTGCGCCAATTTTCCGCAATATTCCCATCCAGTTTCAATTCGTCTACTTTCCTCAGGTAATCCATGCTCTCTTTATAAATAATTCTCGTTCTTGGGTGTCTTCCTCGTGGTCTGCTAATCTTCACTTTTTCCAATATGGACTTTTTACTTATGCCTATCACCTACTTTCACACACTTCAGTCAAAATTCCGACAATTCATTTTAATTTATTTTGACTTGCGCTTGAAACTCATTAATTTTTTATTTTAAACCGGCTGCGCCATGGGTTGTTAAAAAAATAAAATCGACGAGTAATTGGAGAAGAAGTTTATTAATAATATAATGACAATAGAAAAATATGATAAAAGCGAACTACAAGGTTTGGTAATTATGTCTTCAACAAATCATGATTTATGATTGTAACAAATCATCTATAGCGAGGGGGTAATGACGAGCGACTTCGGAAAGAAACGCTTCGAAACGTTCAGAATATGAAAAGGCCCGTTTAAATAGGAATTCAGCAATATATAAATGGTAGTGATGGCGAATCACCCCGTACGTAGGTATGTTATCATGAAGATCCCGCCATAATCTCTCAATATTCTGAGTGTGAGCTCGTGTTATAGGACCCACGAAATTTACACTGTGGTTGACCGTTAGGTGGAACCAACCGTGTTTCCGAAGATTCCGGTAGCCTGGCCAAGAGTCCGACATAATCGTTGTACCAGGAAGAATGTGTTGTTGAATGAGTCTGATGAGAGTACGGTGAGAGCGATTGGGCACGGGCACCATGAAACACTGCTTGGTGACGGTGTCAATCCCTCCAAAAATCCAGTCCCCTCCGAGCAACCGACCACGACCGTATTTACGGTGGCCGCCAATCTTGGTCTCATCGATGTGGACGGTGTGATTAGGGCCACCGATTCGGTGAGATGTACGTTTTACCCATTTAAGACAGATCTAAGAGAGAGAGAGAGAGAGAGAGAGAGAGAGAGAGAGTTAAGATATGATGTCGAAAAATGTTAAAAGTAAGAATAATATAGTAAATAAGTCAAGATAATAGAGTAAAAAGTAATAAAATACCTTGCGGGAACGCGTTATCCATTTGTTTGCAGCTCGATCGTGTATGCCAAGGTCTTCCATGATCTTCTTCTGATGTGGTGGGCGATGGCTCAAGAAGATAAAGATAAGTTGACAAAGTGTAGGGAGCGCCAAACGAGTGTCATTGAACCATGAGCCATGTAGAGCAGATAGCCGCTCATTACACCAAACTCGCCGTATTTTCTGTCGTCGGTGGCGGATCATTTGAGAAGATGTGCAATATAATTGCAGACGTTCGCGTGAAAATTTCATCAATGAACCGCACTCGCGACAAATCAATTCGGAGCGTAACACTGATAAATCAGCCAAAAAGTTGATCAAACTATCGTTATCTTCGAGCAAACGATAAAAATCGCGGGATTTCATGGTAAAAATTATAAGAAGTTAACGAAATGAGGTGTTAACACAGTAAATAAATCAGAGCAACTGACGTGAAAAGTGACGAAAGGTGATCGATACAGTCACAAAATAAGGAATTCCAGGAAGAGTCAACGGTGGGTATGCATGAGAAATGCAGAAAAAAAAATAAATCGAAGCGATACAAATGAGTGTTGTACGCATTAGTAAAATGTAAACAGTGATCGACTGTGTTTACAAATGTGCGGAATGCCTGACAATGCATGGTAAAGACATGTTAGAAGATGAAGAATGAGTATAATGTGTAAAACTGAGAAATGAAAATCATCAATTTTTAACACAAAAAAAAAAATTGTAAGAGGCGCGAGCGCGCTTAAGAAATTACATCAGCGTGCTCAGAATAGCTCAGCCCCAAAAATGACATATTCCAAGGTCACCCCCCCTCCACGAGTTGTAAGCTAAAAGACATAATTACCGATTTTTTTATTCCTTTTATTTTTTTAATGCATGATTCATCGGTAACTATACAATAAGATTTGGCTTTAGTGCCAATGAATTCTATAATGGGGGCTAGAGGGCTTTCATCCTTAAATTTCCCCAGCACTTTTTTGTTTGCATGTGGAATATGATATGGGTTATCTATGTCATAATTGCTTGTATCAAATAAGCTAATGTTATTTTTAATGTCTTCATAAATATCGGATGTTTCAATGTCATAGATGAATGAGTCTGTGTCCATATAGAGAAGTTGCGCCCGATCTTTATATTTATTTTGAATAAAATTATAATGAAAATCATACATGAGTGTTTTCGATAAATCAAGAATTGCGAACCCGGTATATATAAGCTGTTTGTATTCGACATTCACCCGATTCATTTGAATCAGAACCAAATCCTCATTGATTTCTTTACTACTGTGAAAGTTGGGTTTACTAATATAATAATTGGCTCCTTTTTTCTTGCCGATGTTTTCCCAATGGGTTGAAACTTTTACATCAACATGCTTGTCCACATTTTCCATCGTTTTACCAAAAACACTGTTGTTCATTAATTTATAAAAGTCTTTCTCGAAATCAGTTGCGGCTTTTGTACGCATTTCGGTATTTAAGTCTATATAAGTTTTTAGCCAGGGTGACTGAGTAAATTCTAATGCCTGGTTTATCTTTACTAATTTGAGCCCGAACCGTAAACACTGTTTTAAATTTCTATAATGAATAACATAATTCTGTTTATCAGATTCAGTTGCCAACAATTTTTTGTATTTTGAAGTTTCAAGAGGGGGAACTTGATTTTCTGGGCAAAATGGGAGATCATTATGAGCTATGTAAATGGAGTTCTATTGGATAATGTAAGTCAACAGATGCATCGTCTTCAATATTCATTACATCCAAGCGCTCAATTTCATGGTTATTTAGCCAACGGAAGTCACTAATGGGCAAGTACTGACTCATTGCCCACCCGTAAAGATTATTCGCATCCACATACAAAATGTAGTTACTAGCAAGATTTGAGTCATATTCGGAGATGTATTTGTTATTTGCCCTTGCATGTCTCTTACTGCATTGACATAGCCCGCCCCTTATCCCACGCTTTACAAACTGGTACATGTCAATATCGGTCAGCAGTTCCAGCTCGACTTTAGTGCTTTTCAGCATACTATCCCAACTAAGTGAGGGCGCTGTGAAATAATGAGCCGGATCAAGTTTATAGGTCTGCAAGCATACATTTCTGAACTCCTCAAATATATCTGTCAGTAGCAGCACATCTGTGATCAGGTATATATCCGAGTGTTGGCCTAAAGTTTGACAGTTGAATTTTCTCCAAACATTTTGAGCGTGGTCATACTCTGCGTCGGTGATGTTGCTATTTTGCAATGTGCTATAAAATGATGATTTAGCTGGTAAGGATGACTCATTGAGTTTATCGAAACAATCAATGTACTCATAAGGAAAAACACCTTTCTTAACGACAAGTTCAAGCAGCTCATCGTCGTGATGATATCGACGGGTTTCGAAAAATTTGTCTTTGCTGAGGTTTTGGGCAAGTTGGTCTAAACTACAGCTCATGAATCGGTATGAGTCGATAAACCTTAGCGCAATGTTTTGTTCGTCGATCCTCATGTATTTCGTGAAGGAAATGTATTTCTCCTTATTTTTGGGAATGACACTGATATTATTAGAATCTCCTCCAAAGTTTGGAAATATGAAATGGGCGTCGTAGCCACTCAAGTTATGGAAAACAATGGAATGAACTTGGGCACTCTATAAAGGAGATTGCAATTATTACATGCTGCACCTCGAAATGCTCCAGTTAAATGACAATGGTCTCGCACTTTCTGAATTTCCGGTCCAAATTTTTGTCCGCATATATGACAAGATATAGAGGCTAGAAACTGGGTTTCCTCTGCAGCTGTTATTTGCATTGGCTTATTGTTTTTTAAGATTTTGATTATCTTCTCAACATCACGCTGCAGCCTAGTCAAGAAAACATCAACACATCCTTCACCCCGAAATATTTCTAGCTTGTTAAGAGATGAGTCATAACTACATTTGATATAATATGCAAAACTGAATGGTAAATGCCGATGAGTGCTCTCTGTAAATGAACTTTTAGGGCAAGGTGAACATGAATGGATTGGTTGCAATATAGCTTCGAAATCTGCATAGACTATGAAGGGGACTTTGAGCTGCTTCCCGAAATATTCGAATTTCAATATTTTATCATCGTCTGTTGGTAGAATTGTGCGGATTTTATTGCAGTCATGCTCAATATGTTTATTATATCGCTCAATTGTTGTAAATTTTATGAGACAACCATCACATAAATATGATCTATGCTCGTGGCTGGACAATCCACTTCTCACCAATCGGCTTAGATTTTTTATCCAACAGTAATGACCATTAGTACCACTATCGTTCTCAATATAGAGTAAATTTATGTGTTGCTCTTGTCTATTTTTAGAATAATAAAATGGACCAATAATGGAACTCTCCTTCCACCCATAAACGTTGACACTTATCCCATTCTTTTGCATTTGTTTTATGTAAATTACTTCGCAGATGATTTTTAAAATATGATTTTATAATGTCTTTTTCACAAATATGACAATGTATAGTATCAGCATTATCATGCTTTCTTTTGATACCTCTACTCTGAACTTCCACCACTTGATTATTTTCGGACATAGACTCATTCAACTCAAGATTCGAGCTCTCGCGATCTGGCTCTTTAGCTAGGGGGGCTTGTGCACTTGATGAGCTCTCTCTATTATGTTTTAACTTAATATGCCTTTTTAAATTGCCTGAATTATCAAAACCAGCATTAAATACACTACATAGGCTTAGGCATTCGTGTTTTTCATGGACATTTTTAATGTGACGCTTTAGATTATTCGATCGGCTAAAACTTTTAGCGCAGCTGGGGCAGGCAAACATTATAGATTATACTTAATAAAATTTTATTATATACTTAATTAAATATTAAGAGTATATATAATAGTAATAACTAAAATATGTGTCGCGATGATGTTGTATCTCCCAGCGCTACCAATGTTTTCCACTGCGAGTAAATTGTGTCGCCAATAGTATTGTCTTCGTCCGCATATAATACCGGCTTTTCTATTTCATCGACTGGGTTCTTCGCAACAGATTTTCCAATATTTATAAGATGTTAGTCGTATATGCCTCCACCGTCCTTGACTATACCTTTCGATGTAATCGACAACGAACTTTTGCTTATAATGTCCAACGTTTCCCCAATTAGCTTGTTGTATCGGTCAGGCAAGAACAGTACGTTCTCTTCCAATTCAAGGCAAATCTTTTCGCCAAATCTTGTTTTCTCAACGCTACCATTCAGCACTTTGTACGGCTGGCAAATCTTTTACGCTAATACAAGGCTTAAAATATCTTGCGATATCGTTAAAAGCTTGTATTGCTTCTATTTTGGCCTTTTTTACTGTGGCGTCCCGATTATTGCCTACCGAGCTAAATGGGGCTGAGTGTTCGTCGTTTTAAACCTAGAAGCGGAAGAAAACTACTCTTTTATTTCCAATCTGCTTTACTGTCTCAAATTATTTTCACACAGAGACACACACACAGACGTGGTCATATAGGACACATAGAGGCACATGAAAAATTTTAACTGATTTCATCATCATAATTTTTTTACGATTTTATTTTCATTAACTCTATATATTGAAAATTCGGTACTTACCAGCTGATTCCATAATTAATTTAGCACTTTAACACTTTTGAATATTATTATTTAATACAACAACTAAGCAGTCACTCACACTTCACTTCTTAAACGTTTCTGATGTAGATGCTTGCAAACAGTCTCCTTTTAAAGCAATTCCTTATCACGCAACGAAACATTTTTTACACGCTGTATCATATCGCTGTACAATTCTCATTCACCGGAAATCCTATTCTCGCGCATGCTAAAAAACGCATTTCTCATATTGCGAAATTCGTTTGCTGCTGCTATCAATGAAACTCAATTTTTTCCATAGTCACTGTCGCTACGAAACTTTTTTTACACGCTGTACCATTGTTGAAATATTTTCATTCACCGGATATCCTATAAGCGTGATAAGAGGCGCATGCTAAAAATCGGTAGCATTTCTCATGTTGCGAAATTCATCAAGGCCATTCACCCCAATTTTAATAAAACGGCCAAAAACACAAACATTTGACTATAAAAAACAATAACATTTCTCATGTGAAATTCCTTTGTTGTCATTCTAATTATTTCAAATGCTCAATAAAATTCTAATTATTTCAAACACTATGCGACAATCGCCGGCGCTATGACGACCAAGGTCATATGACCCCATCTTCACTTAAGCTATAAAAAACGCTAGCATTTCTCTTGTTGCGAAATTCATCAAAGCCATTCACCCCATAAGCTATAATTAAATTTTAATAAAGACACAAGCACATGCCTATAAAAAATGTCAACAAAATAACATTTCTCATGTGAAATTCATATGCTGTTATCAATCAAATTCTAATTATTTCAAACGCTATGCGATAATCGCCGGTGCTGCGAAATTTAGCCATTTAGCCAATTTTAATAAGACGGTTAAGGTCACATGATTATAAAAAAATCTGTGAAATGTTGTTATCAATAAAATTCACACGCTTTGCGATAATCGCTGGCGCTTGGAAATTCAATCCCAATTTTAATAAGACGGTGAAGGCCACAAACATATGACATCATCGTAATTCCCACGCGTTTCGCAAACGTCATCGTCCACATCAACGATCTTGGGGAATACCCCCCTTATCAGTGACCATAAGGAACACCTCCTTATCAGTGGGGGAATACTCCCTTATCAGTGACGTCATTGTGCCCCCTGTCTATTGCTCCTTGTCCTGCGCCAGAACCGCCATTCTCTATCTACTAGCGTATACTCGCGTTACACCTTACTAGGGGGAATTTGTGCTGCCGCTTGGACCGGTGGCCGAGGTTGCCCATACATGACTCTAAATGAATAGAGAAATACTCTGAAATATTTATGTTTCCGTTTTATGTAGCAAACTTTACCTGAGCGGATGTATGCTTGAAAGTTATTTTTCCCTTATTTTTGCGATTAATGTTCATAGGTAAATGATGGACTTTTTGGAAAACAGCTTTCAAGCGCTACAATTGCATTTCTGAAAATATTTGCTTTATGTATGCTGCTAGAATGCATTACAGCGATTCCCGTGGGCTATGGCCCGACCTTGTGCTTCACAAACACAAGAGCAAAGAAAGACAGTACGTCAAACGGTTCAGTTGGCAATGCGAAATCGTCGAGCTTTTCGTACAGATTAACAACGTGATAATCTTCGTGGCGCAAGATGAAATGCTATTTTATATCACAAGGTACTTCAATAAAGGTAAATGGCCCGAGTGCAATCCATCCAACAAATAATTTAACAGAAAGCAGTACAACAATGCTGCGTGAACCTATTCGATTCGCTTCAGTAAATCAAATGCCTTGCTGCCACGTGAATTACATTCATTCCAATGTAATTAAAATACTTTTTATTCTGATTTTTGTACATTTATTTACCTTAAATTATTTTGATCTTAAAAATAAACTAAGTTTTATCCAGCTAATAAGTTAAAACAACATGTATTGATTCTGAGGTGGTATGAAGTTCGCCGGGTCAGCTAGTATATATTTAAGTACTAGGGTTGGTCAATAAGTAATGATAGTCGGCTATTTCCAGTTCGCATAAAATTCCAAAAGAAATTTTGTTTACTATCACATATGGTCATTAAGTCAGTATAAAAAACATATAAATAAGCCACGATTCCAGGGAGGTACATTTATTTGAATACGAACAGTCGAAGAGAGAACATCAAAATGAAGAACAGCGACATTAGAGCTGTCATTAAGTACCTCTGTTTGAAAAAAATGGTCTACCAGAGATATACACGGCGACTTGGTGGAAAAATAAGGGGACTCTGCTCCTCCATATTCCACCGTTTAGCCGATATTAAGCTGGGAAGAATGAAGGTGAACACCGCTGTAATGCGTCTAGTGTCCACTGGTGTCTGCAGCGTAATCATACAAAAAAAACTGAAAAACATTTCCAATTTGATTCTGCTTTCGGAGGCTGATTCCGCAAAACGATCGAAGTTTCCCGTTTCAATATGCTCGGCTTCGATGCTGTAGAAATGATATACGTTGTCTATGCTGATTTACAGACAAGAAGGGAACCGTGATCAAATTCAATTACCTTTACTAAGTAAAATTATATCCATGGATATAAGTCGGAGATGTTAAAATTTGTCACAACTAGCATAAATAAAAATGTAATGATTTCCACCTGCAAGTGGTCACGCCAGTCAAGTATGCACTGTGTGCTGGTGTCTGATGAGAAGCAGTGCATACCTACTTTCGAAACCACTTTGTCAAAAATAGAATTTTCAATGTAGATTAAAATTTTTAATGTTAATAAAAAGTTGTTCAATTTTAATCATCCCGCAAAAACATTTCCAAAAAGAACTGCTCAATTCGCTCTGACGATCTTGTCGCCGCTACGCAAATTAGTCAGATTTTATACTTTTTGCTTTATTGAAAACTGCTCAATTCGCTTTGGCGATCTTATCGCCGCTACGCAAATTGGTCAGACTTTCTTTTTGCTTTTTGAAAAGAAACACTCTTTTCAAAGTCTGGTCGCCGCTTTTACTTCTTGGCTTACCAGCGGAGAATGTACTTTATTGATAATAATTCTGAGCTTTTATAACAATACTAGTACAGTTATTGTTTTTCAAAAATCTGCGCGAATCAAAAATAATTTAATCTAGTTCCGGGGATTTACCACCGCGTTCAATCAGGGCGCTCTAGTCGCTATGTGGGTATGTGCGATATTTCGACAAGTGTCGAAATGTCATTGTCAATTTAGTGTACCCAACACCCTCTCTCTTTGGGGAAAAAATTTTCTTTTGTATGAAAAGAAAATTTTTGAATTTTAATTTTTTGATTCGCACATTACAATTTCAAATAACTTTTTGTGTTGATGCTATTCTTAGTTTTGTTCTGACTTAATTCTATTTCATTCATTTATTCATTAATCGCAATTTCATGTGTTTGTATATATTTCTTTTCTCGCTGTTTTCTGTAGTTTTATTTTGACTTAATTTTATCTTATAGTGTACATATTGTTTGATTCTATTTTTTTTTGTATTTTTTTTTGTTGATTGTGGAAATTTGTATTTGTATGTTATAGTTTATTACATTATTATTCTTGTCTGTGGCTTGTATAACTTTAACAAATTGTTGTGATATCTTTCACATTTGTTTTTTATTAAGATATCTAAATTTACGTTATTTCTGAATTTTATTTCGTATGGTCCATGGTATGTGTTTTGTAATTTCTTGCTAAGGAATTCGTATGGTCCGTGGTATGTGCTTTGTAATTTCTTGCTTCTTTTCAAACACTATGCGACAATCGCCGGCGCTATGACGACCAAGGTCATATGACCCCATCTTCACTTAAGGGGTTATATACAGTTAAAATCGATTTTTTATTTATTGCATTTTCAGAATGTATATTTAACTGATAATATTCCCTGAAAATTTCAAATCGATCCGACAAGTTTTTTCCGAGATATACGCATATTTGCAATCACATTTCGGACTGTTAGAAAGTAGGCGGAGTACAGACTGAAGCGCATGGGAGTAAGCGAGAGGGAAGAATGGCTCGTAGACAGCATCAAATCGAGGTATTAGAAGCTGGTGAGGCTACAAAAGGTACATCTTATGGCCCTAAAACAGATGACTCCATGTAACTAAAAAAAATATGATATATGTGTTAATTTCTTCCGAAACTTTAAACGCGTTTTTCTCAAAACTATGTTTCCAAGTCGGTGACCACGATTTCTAAAAAACGGCTCGACTAAACGGTTTGAAATTTTAACACAAATTTCTCAGATATATTTCTCAGGTATTAAACGAAGGAATAAGATTTCGGATAATTATTTCTGTTTTTTTTTAAACAATTTGAAATGGCAATTTTGGTCAAAAATTCGATTTTTTTTTTACGAAGCTGCCATTTTGTCAAAAAAACTAAATTTCGATTATTCCTTCGTTCAATACCTAGTTTTATCTATCTACTAAAAGAATCTGTTTGGTTTTTTGACTTGAGATGAATTATACCGGAGAAATCGTGGTCACCGCCGAACACCTTTTTTTGGAAGACCTTCAGGAGATCGTCTGGAGGAGCGCACCAGATCAATATTTTAATAAATTATTAGTGCCATTATAAACTTAGATGTTGGCACTAAATGCATGTATACTTTTTGTTTTTGTAAAGTAAAATACCTTTTCACAAAAAATTAAAAAAAAACGTCTTTTTCCGGCCGTCTAACTGTATATAACCCCTTAAGCTATAAAAAACGCTAGTATTTCTCTTGTTGCGAAATTCATCAAAGCCATTCACCCCATAGGCTATAATTAAATTTTAATAAAGACACAAGCACATGCCTATAAAAAATGTCAACAAAATAACATTTCTCATGTGAAATTCATATGCTGTTATCAATCAAATTCTAATTATTTCAAACGCTATGCGATAATCGCCGGCGCTGCGAAATTTAGCCATTTAGCCAATTTTAATAAGACGGTTAAGGTCACATGATTATAAAAAACGTTAACATCTGTGAAATGTTGTTATCAATAAAATTCACACGCTTTGCGATAATCGCTGGCGCTTGGAAATTCAATCCCAATTTTAATAAGACGGTGAAGGCCACAAACATATGACATCATCGTAATTCCCACGCGTTTCGCAAACGTCATCGTCCACATCAACGATCTTGGGGAATACCCCCCTTATCAGTGACCATAAGGAACACCTCCTTATCAGTGGGGGAATACTCCCTTATCAGTGACGTCATTGTGCCCCCTGTCTATTGCTCCTTGTCCTGCGCCAGAACCGCCATTCTCTATCTACTAGCGTATACTCGCGTTACACCTTACTAGGGGGAATTTGTGCTGCCGCTTGGACCGGTGGCCGAGGTTGCCCATACATGACTCTAAATGAATAGAGAAATACTCTGAAATATTTATGTTTCCGTTTTATGTAGCAAACTTTACCTGAGCGGATGTATGCTTGAAAGTTATTTTTCCCTTATTTTTGCGATTAATGTTCATAGGTAAATGATGGACTTTTTGGAAAACAGCTTTCAAGCGCTACAATTGCATTTCTGAAAATATTTGCTTTATGTATGCTGCTAGAATGCATTACAGCGATTCCCGTGGGCTATGGCCCGACCTTGTACTTCACAAACACAAGAGCAAAGAAAGACAGTACGTCAAACGGTTCAGTTGGCAATGCGAAATCGTCGAGCTTATCGTACAGATTAACAACGTGATAATCTTCGTGGCGCAAGATGAAATGCTATTTTATATCACAAGGTACTTCAATAAAGGTAAATGACCCGAGTGCAATCCATCCAAAAAATAATTTAACAGAAAGCAGTACAACAATGCTGCGTGAACCTATTCGATTCGCTTCAGTAAATCAAATGCCTTGCTGCCACGTGAATTACATTCATTCCAATGTAATTAAAATACTTTTTATTCTGATTTTTGTACATATATTTACCTTAAATTATTTTGATCTTAAAAATAAACTAAGTTTTATCCAGCTAATAAGTTAAAACAACATGTATTGATTCTGAGGTGGTATGAAGTTCGCCGGGTCAGCTAGTATATATTTAAGCACTAGGGTTGATCAATAAGTAATGATAGTCGGCTATTTCCAGTTCGCATAAAATTCCAAAAGAAATTTTGTTTACTATCACATATGGTCATTAAGTCAGTATAAAAAAACATATAAATAAGCCACGATTCCAGGGAGGTACATTTATTTGAATACGAACAGTCGAAGAGAGAACATCAAAATGAAGAACAGCGACATTAGAGCTGTCATTAAGTACCTCTGTTTGAAAAAAATGGTCTACCAGAGATATACACAGCGACTTGGTGGAAAAATAAGGGGACTCTGCTCCTCCATATTCCACCGTTTAGCCGATATTAAGCTGGGAAGAATGAAGGTGAACACCGCTGTAATGCGTCTAGTGTCCACTGGTGTCTGCAGCGTAATCAGACAAAAAGAACTGCTCAATTCGCTCTGACGATCTTGTCGCCGCTACGCAAATTAATCAGATTTTATTCTTTTTGCTTTATTGAAAACTGCTCAATTCGCTTTGGCGATCTTATCGCCGCTACGCAAATTGGTCAGACTTTCTTTTTGCTTTTTGAAAAGAAACACTCTTTTCAAAGTCTGGTCGCCGCTTTTACTTCTTGGCTTACCAGCGGAGAATGTACTTTATTGATAATAATTCTGAGCTTTTATAACAATAATAGTACAGTTATTGTTTATCAAAAATCTGCGCGAATCAAAAATAATTTAATCTAGTTCCGGGGATTTACCACCGCGTTCAATCAGGGCGCTCTAGTCGCTTTGTGGGTATGTGCGATATTTCGACAAGTGTCGAAATGTCATTGTCAATTTAGTGTACACAACACCCTCTCTCTTTGGGGAAAAAATTTTCTTTTGTATGAAAAGAAAATTTTTGAATTTTAATTTTTTGATTCGCACATTACAATTTCATATAACTTTTTGTGTTGATGCTATTCTTAGTTTTGTTCTGACTTAATTCTATTTCATTCATTTTTCGTTAATTGCAATTTCATATATATATATATTTCTTTTCTCGCTGTTTTCTGTAGTTTTATTTTGACTTAATTTTATCTTATAGTGTACATATTGTTTGATTCTATTTTTTTTTGTGTTTTTTTTTGTTGATTGTGGAAATTTGTATTTGTATGTTATAGTTTATTACATTATTATTCTTGTCTGTGGCTTGTATAACTTTAACAAATTGTTGTGATATCTTTCACATTTGTTTTTTATTAAGATATCTAAATTTACGTTATTTCTGAATTTTTTTTCGTATGGTCCGTGGTATGTGTTTTTTAATTTCTTTTTATTCATATTTCTTACTAGTACTATATCTCCTACTTTCAAGTTTGATGGTTTTGCAAAATTGTCTAGTTCAAGTTTTCTTTCGTGCTTTACTCTATCGATTATTTTTCGTGCTAAGCTAATACTATTTTTTAACCTGAGTTTTAGTTCATTAGCATAATTATCTATGTTGTTTATCGGTTCTTCTTTTTCTACTATGTCTTTAGGTAGATGAGGTAATCTGCCATATATTAGTTCGTATGGGGAATATTGTGTGTCTACATGGGGGCTAGTGTTGTATGCAAAGGTATAGTACCCATTTACCCCATTCGTAATCATTTGTAAAATTCAATAGATATTCGTTTAATACTATGTGGTTACATTCGACTGTTCCGAGTGTTTCGTGGTGATAGGGTGTCGAAAAAATTTGTTCTATTTTTAACATACTACAAATGTTTGCCATTAGCTCATTGGTGAATTCAGTTCCATTATCTGACTTCAGTTTTTTGAAAAGACCGTGTTTTAATATTAATTGTTCAACCATTGTTTTCGCGATAGTTTTAGCGTCTTTTGATTCTATTGGATAGGCAATAACATATTTTGATAATTCGCACTGCATTGTGAGTATATATCTATAATTGGTGCTCAACCTAAGTGGCCCTACTGTGTCTATGACGATTGTTTCGAATGTGTTAGCAGGTGTATCTGTTATAACTTGGTTTTCCTTTATATATTTTGTCTGTTTATTTTTAGCACAAGTTTCACAATTGTTAATAAATGTTTTTATCATTTTGTTCATATTTTTCCATATGTATTTCTGTTTGAGTTTTAATGTCGTTTTTCTCACACCTAAGTGTCCTCCTACGGGTGTTGTATGGTAATCATTTATCAATTTAAATTGTATTATTTTGTCTGTTATTCTTTTGGGGTGTTTGTATATTATAATTCTTAGAGTTTTTTTACATTTTGATTGAACACATTGTTGTAATTGATTAAAGACTTCTTTGAATTCGTTTTTTCCTAGGATGTTAAATATTTCATCGGTTTCTTTTAAGTATATCTTTGTTATATTTCTCCTTGTCACTTGTGACGTCAGTTTCTCCAGTAACGAAACTAATTCCGATGGATTATCACTGCATTCAACTAACTTGGTTATATCCGATGTTTATCTTTGTGGTTTTCTCGGTTTCAAATTTTAAATTTATTAAATTTTTTTATTTCAGCCATCAGTTCGCTGTTCCATATATAAGTTTCATTAAACTTTGTGATTTGGTTTGGTTTATTTGCTTCTATCGTTGGTGTGTTGTATTTCTCTTAAGTCATGTTTCTTGTGACTGCTAATATATTTTTATTCTTAGTATTATGTTCTTGTTTCGGGATCATTTCTTTTAATGTCACTCACACTTCACTTCTTAAACGTTTCTGATGTAGATGCTTGCAAACAGTCTCCTTTTAAAGCAATTCCTTATGACGCAACGAAACATTTTTTACACGCTGTATCATATCGCTGTACAATTCTCATTCACCGGAAATCCTATTCTCGCGCATACTAAAAAACGCATTTCTCATATTGCGAAATTCGTTTGCTGCTGCTATCAATGAAACCCAATTTTTTCCATAGTCACTGTCGCTACGAAACTTTTTTTACACGCTGTACCATTGATGAAATATTTTCATTCACCGGATATCCTATTATCTTATCACGCACATGCTAAAAATCGCTAGCATTTCTCATGTTGCGAAATTCATCAAAGCCATTCACCCCAATTTTAATAAAACGGCCAAAAACACAAACATATGACTATAAAAAACAATAACATTTCTCATGTGAAATTCCTATGTAGTCATTCTAATTATTTCAAATGCTCAATAAAATTCTAATTATTTCAAACACTATGCGACAATCGCCGGCGCTATGACGACCAAGGTCATATGACCCCATCTTCACTTAACCCTCCGAGTACACACCTATTTTTTCGATCATGGCGAACACTTGGGGTCAAATTGACCCCAAGCACTTTTGAACGTCTATAGAATCGACGCCACTGAAGACTTTAATTTGAAAAAAATTGTAGGTATAGTTTGAGACCTTTTCTAGTAGTTTGTATGCATAAGACGTGCCTTAAATGTCCTTAAGGGGGTGTTCTCATGGATTGGGCGTATTTCGAAGCGTTTTTTGGAATTTTACAGTAACAAAACTATCATTGATTTTTTGATGCGGTTTTTTTTAAAAGTTTTATTCATCCCTAGACTACAATATTTACAAAAGCGATATGCAAAAATCCGCACGGTTTGGCTACTGCACCCATTTGAACGTAGGCCCTTGAAAAAAAGTTTGTCGATGGTTCACACCAAATCTCAAAAATGGCTCGTCTGAAACACAAAAGTAAATGTTTTTTTTAATCTATGCTTGTGTAGTTATCGTCTGACGGAGGCTTTTTTTAATAACATTAAAATTTTAAAAATGGCAGACTATAGAAAAAAAAATCGTTTTTTTTCACCTTTTTTTCAACTTTAAAAATTCATAAAACATTTGTTATTAACAATAGGGGAAAAAACGTCCGTCAGACGATAACGAGTACATTTCCACACATTTAAAAAAAAAGTTTATCAAAATCCGTCAAGTAGTTCCTTAGATATGGTGTGAACCATTTTGAAAAACGTAGTTTTGAGAAAAACGCGTTTGAAGTTTCCAACGAAAAAAAGCGACAAATTCGGTTTATGACTTATTTTTTGACTTATTTAATGACTTATTTTAACGAATCTGAATTCAGATTTGCAGTTTTTATTTGTTTGAACATTTTGAATAGTCAAGTTTTTGTAAGAATATGTAATAGCTATGTTTTTACACATGAACATCGATTACATCAAAAAAATTTTTCATTAGCGTGCTACTTACAATTAGTCAGCAATTCCAGGTCCATACATTACACCTTCCTCGTACTCTGCGAACTCGTTCTTGGCAGTGTCACTCTCCCTTCGTTCGATCCTGGCTTTTTTCGCGAGATCGCTCATGCGCTCCTCCGACCGGATGATCCGATTCTTGTCCCGTTCATTGGCGAATTCTTCACTGATCTTGCCGATTTTGACTCCCATCTCGTGTAGTATTCTCAAAATTGAAAAAAACCCGTCGTTGAAGATGCAGACTGCCAAAAAGTTTGCCACCTCGATTACCTTGGCCCCAGAATGCAGGTGCTTTGGTGCAAAAGTCCAAATCAACGAATTTAAGGATTCGTTGCTGTTTTGAGTTTCAGCGCCCAAACAGCGGGAGAGCAGTTCATCAGCGGAAAGGGCTTCATAGATCGGCTTGATAACTTTTTGAACATTTTCGGCTAGGGGTGAGTAATCGTGATGAAAACTATGCAGAGAACCGTCGGCCTCTGCCCTCCGCCACGCGCACCAACTTTCTTCGCCTTCAGGACAATTCTCGTGTTGTGGTTGCTTATCACTTGAAATTTTGTGGAAAAACGTGGCCCAAATTGCTTTTTTCATTTCTTCGATCGAGTCCGAGTGTCTGCGAATAGCCAATCCGTAGTATCGAGTCAGCATTCCGATTACATTGTCCGTCAATTTCCCGACACCTTTACCTCCCATGCCTTTATTGTTTTTTTTCGCATTGCGAAGCCGAGTACCCATTCTCTTCTCGACGTGACCGACGCACTCTCTTTTTCTCACAGTAAACTCGGCACCGTAGGGATTGACGTCTAAAATTCCTTTAAACGTTTTTGAGTCGCCGTCCCCTACATATGTCACGTACCTGACACCATGCTTTTCCATGGACCTTGAAAACATTTCAACGATTCCATCCACCTCCATTTTTCCGGAGCTTCCTTCGTGATTTACTGTGCAATTTTCAGCATGAGATTCATACCACTCATTGTAAGCATCAGGATCTTCGTGTTTTAAATTTTCTTTCAGACTACATGCTTGACACAATTTACTTTTCACAACTGAATCCAACACTTTACGCGTATGTTTCCCAATCAAACTTGCGGCCCCGAACAAGGAACGAAACCCTCTCTTTTTCCAAGTTCCGTCACCGGAAACGGTCAAATTAATCGATTTACTATGCTCTTTTTCTTGGGCTACAGCTCTTCCAGTAGAAAAATTATAAATCGACGACGACGCCTGGTGTACTTTTTCCAAACAAGCATAATACAAATTGCGAGACATACCTTTGCCCATTTCCATTAGACCGCAAAACAAATTCAGTCCTCCGAGGCCAACACCTACGAGTCGCATGATGAGCACAAAACGTCGATTTATTTCAAAAGTATTTGTTATTAGCGGGGACGACTCAACCAAAAGTTCAGTATTGCACATTTTGCATTCCATGCACACTTGGAAACCGATTCCTTTTTGATTTTTTCGCTGAAATGTTACTTCACCATGGCAAACTTTGCAAACTACATGTGAGGCGAGTGTTGAGAACACGAAGAAAAAATTGATGAAACTGTAGCTCAGGTTATCGTCGACGTTAATGTCCGCGTCACCACTGCTCCGAATTTTTCGTGCCGATGTGCTGGCGTACTCGGAAGAATTCCTTTTATTGGGAACAACTCTACTAAAACTTGACTGTCGGCGTCGATAAGAATTTTTAATTTTACTTTTCGAACCCTTCCTATCCATGACTGAACTTCAAAATTATGAGTAAACCCAGCAAAACGAGAGACAGAAATCTTTTGTACAAGTGGACGCGATCACGGTGGAAAAAAACTAATCGCATTTTCCTTGTTCCTCGATACCTATGGTCGTTTCCTCAGACATAGAAAAAAATGTCATTTAGATAACAAAATACCTTAGATAACAGTAGACTCGGCGCGCCAGGCTCGAACGTTACGCGCCGCGAGCGCTGCCGAGGAAACTCCGCGCGGAGCGTGACAAAGTCTGCCAAAAACTTGTTTTCCGTTTCGAATTCGGAAAAATCGTTTTGGAATACTATTCTTAGATACCTTATCTTTGAAAAAATGAAAAAAAAAAAAAATCGATTTTTTGAAACCGTTCGATGAGAACACCCCCTTAACATACCTAAAGAAAATTCGCGAAAAACAGTTTTGCCGAAAATCAGGTTTTTACTAAAAAATCGTTATTTTTTTTAATTTTCAATATTTTTGGCTAAAAATTTAGACAGATACTCTCAAGGTATGACAAAACCACAAAAAAATTAGATGTATATTGGACCTTTAAAAAAAAGTATTTTTTTTTGCATATTTATGGTGGCGATTTTGAAGGTTTTTTATACTTGCATATTTAAAAAAAAATCAATAAATTTGTTGATTTTTAATATTTTGAGCTTAAAATTTATATAGTTAAAAGAATACAAAAATCATCCCTATATAAAGGGTTGCAAAAAAGATATTCGTTACGCATATTGGTAGTAGTAATTTTGAGGGTATGAAAAATAATGAATTTTTTCATTTTTGAATAGAAAAAACTATTTTTTATTCATTAAAATGTATAAAAATATTGACAAAATAAAGAAGAAATTGAAAAATTATTCATATCCAAGACAATCATTACATAAAAATGCCCGATGCTCGTCGCACATCGGTCGATCGCAAGATGCGCACATATCTTTTGTTTTGTGGTCCTGTTTTCGAGAGCACAATAAATATCTTGCTCTTTTATTGAGCTTTGGACGTTCTGAAGGAACATTTGGGATATTTATTCCTAAAATATTCTCGATCCCTTTTCGAATGTCTACACGTAGAATGGTATTATTTAATTTTTCTCGTAAATATGGCTCGACGAGGTGAGCCACAACTTCTTTCAAGGCAGCAATGGCAGATTTATTTTTGGTAGCGTCAGTGTCTATTGATAGACCGATAGACACTGAAGAAGAAGAGGGCAGATTACCCTCGAAATATCGATATTTGTCACAAAAACTAAATATATCCAGCTTCAAAAGGAAAAATCGGTTTTTTAAAAACAGTTTTTACAAGCTGGAAAAAATTGGTACATATTAAAAACAATTATTTTTTGGCTATGTTAAATTAACCTATCGATTTATAAAGTAAAAAAAATATTGAATTTTACCTCAAAATTGACGTCGAGTACACATGGGGCCTATTTGACCCCTTGATCTGCTTCAAAGGCTTCTCAAGGACGACTGACGACATGGGACTGTATGAGAACGGTTTAAACTAAAAGTCAAGGCACAGAAATACACTAAGGAACCTACAGTACCGCCCTTTTCCCGCAGGCCTATGCGCTGCGATTGGTCAAAAAGGTCTCTGGGGTCAATTTGACCCCCTGTGTTCTCGGAGGGTTAAGCTATAAAAAACGCTAGCATTTCTCTTGTTGCGAAATTCATCAAAGCCATTCACCCCATAGGCTATAATTAAATTTTAATAAAGACACAAGCACATGCCTATAAAAAATGTCAACAAAATAACATTTCTCATGTGAAATTCATATGCTGTTATCAATCAAATTCTAATTATTTCAAACGCTATGCGATAATCGCCGGCGCTGCGAAATTTAGCCATTTAGCCAATTTTAATAAGACGGTTAAGGTCACATGATTATAAAAAACGTTAACATCTGTGAAATGTTGTTATCAATAAAATTCACACGCTTTGCGATAATCGCTGGCGCTTGGAAATTCAATCCCAATTTTAATAAGACGGTGAAGGCCACAAACATATGACATCATCGTA
Organism: Nemotelus pantherinus; assembly: GCA_963978885.1. Classification (NCBI taxonomy): domain Eukaryota; kingdom Metazoa; phylum Arthropoda; class Insecta; order Diptera; family Stratiomyidae; genus Nemotelus; species Nemotelus pantherinus. The sequence continues at coordinate 132,432,597 of OZ022264.1, read as the reverse complement.
ATTCCCACGCGTTTCGCAAACGTCATCGTCCACATCAACGATCTTGGGTGGTCCCCTTATCCCTTATCCCCTTATCAGTGACCATAAGGAACACCTCCTTATCAGTGGGGGAATACTGCCTTATCAGTGACGTCATTGTGCCCCCTGTCTATTGCTCCTTGTCCTGCGCCAGAACCGCCATTCTCTATCTACTAGCGTATACTCGCGTTACACCTTACTAGGGGGAATTTGTGCTGCCGCTTGGACCGGTGGCCGAGGTTGCCCATACATGACTCTAAATGAATAGAGAAATACTCTGAAATATTTATGTTTCCGTTTTATGTAGCAAACTTTACCTGAGCGGATGTATGCTTGAAAGTTATTTTTCCCTTATTTTTGCGATTAATGTTCATAGGTAAATGATGGACTTTTTGGAAAACAGCTCTCAAGCGCTACAATTGCATTTCTGAAAATATTTGCTTTATGTATGCTGCTAGAATGCATTACAGCGATTCCCGTGGGCTATGGCCCGACCTTGTGCTTCACAAACACAAGAGCAAAGAAAGACAGTACGTCAAACGGTTCAGTTGGCAATGCGAAATCGTCGAGCTTATCGTACAGATTAACAACGTGATAATCTTCGTGGCGCAAGATGAAATGCTATTTTATATCACAAGGTACTTCAATAAAGGTAAATGACCCGAGTGCAATCCATCCAAAAAATAATTTAACAGAAAGCAGTACAACAATGCTGCGTGAACCTATTCGATTCGCTTCAGTAAATCAAATGCCTTGCTGCCACGTGAATTACATTCATTCCAATGTAATTAAAATACTTTTTATTCTGATTTTTGTACATATATTTACCTTAAATTATTTTGATCTTAAAAATAAACTAAGTTTTATCCAGCTAATAAGTTAAAACAACATGTATTGATTCTGAGGTGGTATGAAGTTCACCGGGTCAGCTAGTATATATTTAAGTACTAGGGTTGATCAATAAGTAATGATAGTCGGCTATTTCCAGTTCGCATAAAATTCCAAAAGAAATTTTGTTTACTATCACATATGGTCATTAAGTCAGTATAAAAAAACATATAAATAAGCCACGATTCCAGGGAGGTACATTTATTTGAATACGAACAGTCGAAGAGAGAACATCAAAATGAAGAACAGCGACATTAGAGCTGTCATTAAGTACCTCTGTTTGAAAAAAATGGTCTACCAGAGATATACACGGCGACTTGGTGGAAAAATAAGGGGACTCTGCTCCTTCATATTCCACCGTTTAGCCGATATTAAGCTGGGAAGAATGAAGGTGAACACCGCTGTAATGCGTCTAGTGTCCACTGGTGTCTGCAGTGTAATCAGACAAAAAGAACTGCTCAATTCGCTCTGACGATCTTGTCGCCGCTACGCAAATTAGTCAGATTGTATACTTTTTGCTTTATTGAAAACTGCTCAATTCGCTTTGGCGATCTTATCGCCGCTACGCAAATTGGTCAGACTTTCTTTTTGCTTTTTGAAAAGAAACACTCTTTTCAAAGTCTGATCGCCGCTTTTACTTCTTGGCTTACCAGCGGAGAATGTACTTTATTGATAATAATTCTGAGCTTTTACAACAATAATAGTACAGTTATTGTTTTTCAAAAATCTGCGCGAATCAAAAATAATTTAATCTAGTTCCGGGGATTTACCACCGCGTTCAATCAGGGCGCTCTAGTCGCTATGTGGGTATGTGTGATATTTCGACAAGTGTCGAAATGTCATTGTCAATTTAGTGTACACAACACCCTCTCTCTTTGGGGAAAAAATTTTCTTTTGTATGAAAAGAAAATTTTTGAATTTTAATTTTTTGATTCGCACATTACAATTTCATATAACTTTTTGTGTTGATGCTATTCTTAGTTTTGTTCTGACTTAATTCTATTTCATTCATTTTTCGTTAATTGCAATTTCATATATATATATATATATATATATATATATATATATATATATATATATATATATATATATATATATATATATTTCTTTTCTCGCTGTTTTCTGTAGTTTTATTTTGACTTAATTTTATCTTATAGTGTACATATTGTTTGATTCTATTTTTTTTTGTGTTTTTTTTTGTTGATTGTGGAAATTTGTATTTGTATGTTATAGTTTATTACATTATTATTCTTGTCTGTGGCTTGTATAACTTTAACAAATTGTTGTGATATCTTTTACTTTTGTTTTTTATTAAGATATCTAAATTTACGTTATTTCTGAATTTTATTTCGTATGGTCCATGGTATGTGTTTTGTAATTTCTTTTTATTCATATTTCTTACTAGTACTATATCTCCTACTTTCAAGTTTGATGGTTTTGCAAAATTGTCTAGTTCAAGTTTTCTTTCGTGCTTTACTCTATCGATTATTTTTCGTGCTAAGCTAATACTATTTTTTAACCTGAGTTTTAGTTCATTAGCATAATTATCTATGTTGTTTATCGGTTCTTCTTTTTCTACTATGTCTTTAGGTAGATGAGGTAATCTGCCATATACTAGTTCGTATGGGGAATATTGTGTGTCTACATGGGGGCTAGTGTTGTATGCAAAGGTATAGTACCCATTTACCCCATTCGTAATCATTTGTAAAATTCAATAGATATTCGTTTAATACTATGTGGTTACATTCGACTGTTCCGAGTGTTTCGTGGTGATAGGGTGTCGAAAAAATTTGTTCTATTTTTAACATACTACAAATGTTTGCCATTAGCTCATTGGTGAATTCAGTTCCATTATCTGACTTCAGTTTTTTGAAAAGACCGTGTTTTAATATTAATTGTTCAACCATTGTTTTCGCGATAGTTTTAGCGTCTTTTGATTCTATTGGATAGGCAATAACATATTTTGATAATTCGCACTGCATTGTGAGTATATATCTATAATTGGTGCTCAACCTAAGTGGCCCTACTGTGTCTATGACGATTGTTTCGAATGTGTTAGCAGGTGTATCTGTTATAACTTGGTTTTCCTTTATATATTTTGTCTGTTTATTTTTAGCACAAGTTTCACAATTGTTAATAAATGTTTTTATCATTTTGTTCATATTTTTCCATATGTATTTCTGTTTGAGTTTTAATGTCGTTTTTCTCACACCTAAGTGTCCTCCTACGGGTGTTGTATGGTAATCATTTATCAATTTAAATTGTATTATTTTGTCTGTTATTCTTTTGGGGTGTTTGTATATTATAATTCTTAGAGTTTTTTTACATTTTGATTGAACACATTGTTGTAATTGATTAAATACTTCTTTGAATTCGTTTTTTCCTAGGATGTTAAATATTTCATCGGTTTCTTTTAAGTATATCTTTGTTATATTTCTCCTTGTCACTTGTGACGTCAGTTTCTCCAGTAACGAAACTAATTCCGATGGATTATCACTGCATTCAACTAACTTGGTTATATCCGATGTTTATCTTTGTGGTTTTCTCGGTTTCAAATTTTAAATTTATTAAATTTTTTATGTCAGCCATTAGTTCGCTGTTCCTTATATAAGTTTCATTAAACTTTGTGATTTGGTTTGGTTTATTTGCTTCTATCGTTGGTGTGTTGTATTTCTCTTTGGTCATGTTTCTTGTGACTGCTAATATATTTTTATTCTTAGTATTATGTTCTTGTTTCGGGATCATTTCTTTTAATGTCACTCACACTTCACTTCTTAAACGTTTCTGATGTAGATGCTTGCAAACAGTCTCCTTTTAAAGCAATTCCTTATGACGCAACGAAACATTTTTTACACGCTGTATCATATCGCTGTACAATTCTCATTCACCGGAAATCCTATTCTCGCGCATACTAAAAAACGCATTTCTCATATTGCGAAATTCGTTTGCTGCTGCTATCAATGAAACCCAATTTTTTCCATAGTCACTGTCGCTACGAAACTTTTTTTACACGCTGTACCATTGATGAAATATTTTCATTCACCGGATATCCTATTATCTTATCACGCACATGCTAAAAATCGCTAGCATTTCTCATGTTGCGAAATTCATCAAAGCCATTCACCCCAATTTTAATAAAACGGCCAAAAACACAAACATATGACTATAAAAAACAATAACATTTCTCATGTGAAATTCCTATGTAGTCATTCTAATTATTTCAAATGCTCAATAAAATTCTAATTATTTCAAACACTATGCGACAATCGCCGGCGCTATGACGACCAAGGTCATATGACCCCATCTTCACTTAACCCTCCGAGTACACACCTATTTTTTCGATCATGGCGAACACTTGGGGTCAAATTGACCCCAAGCACTTTTGAACGTCTATAGAATCGACGCCACTGAAGACTTTAATTTGAAAAAAAACTCTAGCGCACCTGAACCGCTAGAAACACTAATGTTCGAAGAACAGTAGAAGAATCGTGCAGGTTTTGAGTGCATATTCCACCACATGTGCTGCTTATTACGACCAAACTGTTTCAAATGCGACGTTTTACTTTGGTCTCAAGAATGCATTATAACTCATATGGTGGAAGGTTTCAGATATTACCACTGGCATGAATTTCAACGTTTATGAGAGCAAAACACGGGTTAATTATATTCGTTATCAGTTGCTTATTTCACATAATTTTGAAAGCAGCATCTCATATAACATCAATGAAGAAAATGCTCAGTGCCTGCAGCACTGTAACTGAAGTTGGCGTTTGGGGCTGCGATCCGAAAAATTTGCTGAACTTTGCGAATTGTAACATTGATTATTTATTTTAATTGGAAATGTTTCCGGTATGAATACTAACTGTAAGCATTTATTGATACAAAAGTAGCACAACCGACTCGTGCTGGCAACCTTCTGCCAGTATCAAAGCCAAGAATATATCGCATCTGCTTCACGTTGTTATATAACATTCGAAGTTAAAGAAGTATAAAGAAATTTAGAGTTACCTGCAGCGAGTTTTTTCAAATAATCGAAAGCTTAATATTTGCTGTTTATTGTCACTACAATATCATTACCATTTGAAAATTCTACGATAAAACCGCTTAATAAAGATATTGCAATTAAACACAAAACCAACAATAGCTGGCAACCCTATCATGGCTTTTCAACCAAATTTGGCCTGAATAATGTTTATGACAGGTTTCATTAATTGTATGAAATTCGTATTGATTTCATGACTGCACTGGAAGTTATAGTGCAAAAAGTTTTATTTTTCTGAGCGAATTTTCAAAACCAAAGACACAAAAATTACCATAGCTGGCAGCACCAATCAAATTTTTCAACCAAATTTCCACCAAACAGAAATTAAAGTTAGGTTTAGCTACTGTGCCAATTTCATGAAAATCTGGTAATTTATTCACATTTCATAGGGCAAAAAGCAGTTTTTTTTCTTTGTAATTTTTCAAGATGGCACCACTGGCACAAACTTGCCCACAATTTAAAATCGCTTCTATCAAATCTGGTCTTACTTAAGTCCAATGCATTCTGTAAATTTTAGCTGTATCTGATTATTGGTTCGTGAGTTTCCGTGAACAGAAGTTTTTGATGCTTAAAATATAGGTAAACTGGGAGAGGGTTACCGTTCTTGTCCGACATGAAATTTCCAAAGTTTTATTTTGAACGTGTAGATAAAACATGAGATTTATATACAGATTGGTTTTATTGTAAGAAACGGACATTTTTTTGAATATTCGATGGTTTGAATGTTTTCACTTCCAAATTTTTTTTTTCAAAATGAAGACACCAAAATTATCATGGCTGGCAATTCCAACCGAATTTTTCGACCAAATTTCTACCAAACGTGGCTTAAAGTAAGGTCCAGCAGTTGTGTGAGTTTCGTCAAAATCGAACGATTCAATCAGAATTTATAGGGCTAAAAACAGTTATCTTTTTTAGTGGTTTTTCAAGATGGCACCACTGGCACAGAATCGCCCGCATTTCAAAATCACTTCTATCAGACCTGGTCCTATTTAAGACCAATACATTCTGCAAATTTCAATTAATTCTGCTCATCGGATCGTGAGTTTCCGTGAACAGAAGTTTTTGATGCTTAAAATATAGGTAAATTGGGCAAGGGTTACCAGGCGTGCCCGTTCTACCATATCTTTTTTTTTTTTTTTAGTTATGTAAACAAAGCACAAGCTTTACATATGAGTGGCTTTTTTTTGAAGAAACGGCATTTTTTCAAGAGAGACGATGATTTGGAGGTTTTCACTTTCAGTGCCTGCCCTAGCTATAGGATTGCCAGCACGCTCAAATCTACAACTAAATAATATCAATATGTCCTCAAAATTTGGTAATGATTGAATAGCTCCGTCAAAAGTTATCGCAATTTAAAAATTTTCAAATTTTCCCGACCTCTTTTTAGGCACCCAGCGCACACATAGGGTTAAAAAATTCCAAAGCATTATCCGATTCATATGTAAAACACGTTCGAAATTTATTTCGTTAACTTTGTTTTTGCGAAAATTATTTGTGCACGAAATAATAGGTATATTAAAAATATCACTTAAATGGCCGCCGGCGCCAAAAGGTTAACAATAGGTCTGTTCCCGTACCACGATTAATTGCGATTAATCGCGATTAATTGCAATGAAGCTGTTCCCGTACTCCGTTTTACTGAAAACTCAAAATTTCCCCTCTTTCAGTACAATTCAGTAGAGTCTGAGCTACTGAAAAATACTGAAAAGTGTCAAATGGTGTGGTGCGAGTAAATAGTTTCAAATGTGCGCGGCAAGGAACATATTTTTTTGCGTAATTGTGCTATGAAGGTCGAATATTTTAGTGGCGATAATTTATCACCGCTCAGGATAACCTTACAATCACTATTGTTCTTCCAAAAACCGAAAACTGACACTTTTGTTTGTCAATTTTCAGGAAATGCAATGAGAGCGTTCCAGTACTTTTCATGAATCTCCCCACCACATGATTCAGGAAAATTCAGTAAAATTCAGTGACTGAAAGTACGGGAACAGACCTAATAACTGACATTAAAAGAAACCTGGACCTATTCTGCATATACACCAATGTATCCTGAAAGTTTCAGCTCAATCGGATGGCGCGTTCCCGAGATTATCTCACTGAAATTTTTTGATGATATATATATATATATATATATATATATATATATATATATATATGTATATATATATATATATATATATATATATATATATATATATATATATATATATATATATATATATATATATATATATATATATATATATATATATATATATATATATATATGGAACTATGAATTTTTGGCCGAATCGATTTTAATACTAATGTTCTTCGAACATAAGTAAAAATTGTAGGTATAGTTTGAGACCTTTTCTAGTAGTTTGTATGCATAAGACGTGCCTTAAATGTCCTTAACATACCTAAAGAAAATTCGCGAAAAACAGTTTTGCCGAAAATCAGGTTTTTTACTAAAAAATCGTTATTTTTTTTAATTTTCAATATTTTTGGCTAAAAATTTAGACAGATACTCTCAAGGTATGACAAAACGACAAAAAAATTAGATGTATATTGGACCTTTAAAAAAAAGTATTTTTTTTTGCATATTTATGGTGGCGGTTTTGAAGGTTTTTTATACTTGCATATTTAAAAAAAAATTAATAAATTTGTTGATTTTTAATATTTTGAGCTTAAAATTTATATAGTTAAAAGAATACAAAAATCATCCCTATATAAAGGGTTGCAAAAAAGATATTCGTTACGCATATTGGTAGTAGTAATTTTGAGGGTATGAAAAATAATGAATTTTTTCATTTTTGAATAGAAAAAACTATTTTTTATTCATTAAAATGTATAAAAATATTGACAAAATAAAGAAGAAATTGAAAAATTATTCATATCCAACACAATCATTACATAAAAATGCCCGATGCTCGTCGCACATCGGTCGATCGCAAGATGCGCACATATCTTTTGTTTTGTGGTCCTGTTTTCGAGAGCACAATAAATATCTTGCTCTTTTATTGAGCTTTGGACGTTCTGAAGGAACATTTGGGATATTTATTCCTAAAATATTCTCGATCCCTTTTCGAATGTCTACACGTAGAATGGTATTATTTAATTTTTCTCGTAAATATGGCTCGACGAGGTGAGCCACAACTTCTTTCAAGGCAGCAATGGCAGATTTATTTTTGGTAGCGTCAGTGTCTATTGATAGACCGATAGACACTGAAGAAGAAGAGGGCAGATTACCCTCGAAATATCGATATTTGTCACAAAAACTAAATATATCCAGCTTCAAAAGGAAAAATCGGTTTTTTAAAAACAGTTTTTACAAGCTGGAAAAAATTGGTACATATTAAAAACAATTATTTTTTGGCTATGTTAAATTAACCTATCGATTTATAAAGTAAAAAAAATATTGAATTTTACCTCAAAATTGACGTCGAGTACACATGGGGCCTATTTGACCCCTTGATCTGCTTCAAAGGCTTCTCAACGACGACTGACGACATGGGACTGTATGAGAACGGTTTAAGCTAAAAGTCAAGGCACAGAAATACACTAAGGAACCTACAGTACCGCCCTTTTCCCGCAGGCCTATGCGCTGCGATTGGTCAAAAAGGTCTCTGGGGTCAATTTGACCCCCTGTGTTCTCGGAGGGTAAAGCTATAAAAAACGCTAGCATTTCTCTTGTTGCGAAATTCATCAAAGCCATTCACCCCATAGGCTATAATTAAATTTTAATAAAGACACAAGCACATGCCTATAAAAAATGTCGACAAAATAACATTTCTCATGTGAAATTCATATGCTGTTATCAATCAAATTCTAATTATTTCAAACGCTATGCGATAATCGCCGGCGCTGCGAAATTTAGCCATTTAGCCAATTTTAATAAGACGGTTAAGGTCACATGATTATAAAAAACGTTAACATCTGTGAAATGTTGTTATCAATAAAATTCACACGCTTTGCGATAATCGCTGGCGCTTGGAAATTCAATCCCAATTTTAATAAGACGGTGAAGGCCACAAACATATGACATCATCGTAATTCCCACGCGTTTCGCAAACGTCATCGTCCACATCAACGATCTTGGGTGGTCCCCTTATCCCTTATCCCCTTATCAGTGACCATAAGGAACACCTCCTTATCAGTGGGGGAATACTGCCTTATCAGTGACGTCATTGTGCCCCCTGTCTATTGCTCCTTGTCCTGCGCCAGAACCGCCATTCTCTATCTACTGGCGTATACTCGCGTTACACCTTACTAGGGGGAATTTGTGCTGCCGCTTGGACCGGTGGCCGAGGTTGCCCATACATGACTCTAAATGAATAAAGAAATACTCTGAAATATTTATGTTTCCGTTTTATGTAGCAAACTTTACCTGAGCGGATGTATGCTTGAAAGTTATTTTTCCCTTATTTTTGCGATTAATGTTCATAGGTAAATGATGGACTTTTTGGAAAACAGCTTTCAAGCGCTACAATTGCATTTCTGAAAATATTTGCTTTATGTATGCTGCTAGAATGCATTACAGCGATTCTCGTGGGCTATGGCCCGACCTTGTGCTTCACAAACACAAGAGCAAAGAAAGACAGTACGTCAAACGGTTCAGTTGGCAATGCGAAATCGTCGAGCTTATCGTACAGATTAACAACGTGATAATCTTCGTGGCGCAAGATGAAATGCTATTTTATATCACAAGGTACTTCAATAAAGGTAAATGGCCCGAGTGCAATCCATCCAACAAATAATTTAACAGAAAGCAGTACAACAATGCTGCGTGAACCTATTCGATTCGCTTCAGTAAATCAAATGCCTTGCTGCCACGTGAATTACATTCATTCCAATGTAATTAAAATACTTTTTATTCTGATTTTTGTACATATATTTACCTTAAATTATTTTGATCTTAAAAATAAACTAAGTTTTATCCAGCTAATAAGTTAAAACAACATGTATTGATTCTGAGGTGGTATGAAGTTCGCCGGGTCAGCTAGTATATATTTAAGTACTAGGGTTGATCAATAAGTAATGATAGTCGGCTATTTCCAGTTCGCATAAAATTCCAAAAGAAATTTTGTTTACTATCACATATGGTCATTAAGTCAGTATAAAAAACATATAAATAAGCCACGATTCCAGGGAGGTACATTTATTTGAATACGAACAGTCGAAGAGAGAACATCAAAATGAAGAACAGCGACATTAGAGCTGTCATTAAGTACCTCTGTTTGAAAAAAATGGTCTACCAGAGATATACACGGCGACTTGGTGGAAAAATAAGGGGACTCTGCTCCTTCATATTCCACCGTTTAGCCGATATTAAGCTGGGAAGAATGAAGGTGAACACCGCTGTAATGCGTCTAGTGTCCACTGGTGTCTGCAGTGTAATCAGACAAAAAGAACTGCTCAATTCGCTCTGACGATCTTGTCGCCGCTACGCAAATTAGTCAGATTTTATACTTTTTGCTTTATTGAAAACTGCTCAATTCGCTTTGGCGATCTTATCGCCGCTACGCAAATTGGTCAGACTTTCTTTTTGCTTTTTGAAAAGAAACACTCTTTTCAAAGTCTGATCGCCGCTTTTACTTCTTGGCTTACCAGCGGAGAATGTACTTTATTGATAATAATTCTGAGCTTTTACAACAATAATAGTACAGCTATTGTTTTTAAAAAATCTGCGCGAATCAAAAATAATTTAATCTAGTTCCGGGGATTTACCACCGCGTTCAATCAGGGCGCTCTAGTCGCTTTGTGGGTATGTGTGATATTTCGACAAGTGTCGAAATGTCATTGTCAATTTAGTGTAACCAACACCCTCTCTCTTTGGGGAAAAAATTTTCTTTTGTATGAAAAGAAAATTTTTGAATTTTAATTTTTTGATTCGCACATTACAATTTCATATAACTTTTTGTGTTGATGCTATTCTTAGTTTTGTTCTGACTTAATTCTATTTCATTCATTTTTCGTTAATCGCAATTTCATGTATATATATATATATATATATTTCTTTTCTCGCTGTTTTCTGTAGTTTTATTTTGACTTAATTTTATCTTATAGTGTACATATTGTTTGATTCTATTTATTACTAATGTTCGAAGAAGAACATTAGTATTAAAATCACTTTGGCCAAAAATTCATATTTCTATATATATATATATATATATATATATATATATATATATATATATATATATATATATATATATATATATATATATATATATATATATATATATATATATATATATATATATATATATATATATATATATATATATATATATATATATATATATATATATATATATATATATATATATATATATATATATATATATATATATATATATATATATATATATATATATATATATATATATATATATATATATATATATATATATATATATATATATATATATATATATATATATATATATATATATATATATATATATATATATATATATATATATATATATATATATATATATATATATATATATATATATATATATATATATATATATATATATATATATATATATATATATATATATATATATATATATATATATATATATATATATATATATATATATATATATATATATATATATATATATATATATATATATATATATATATATATATATATATATATATATATATATATATATATATATATATATATATATATATATATATATATATATATATATATATATATATATATATATATATATATATATATATATATATATATATATATATATATATATATATATATATATATATATATATATATATATATATATATATATATATATATATATATATATATATATATATATATATATATATATATATATATATATATATATATATATATATATATATATATATATATATATATATATATATATATATCATCAAAAAATTTCAGTGAAAAAATCTCAGGAACGCGCCATCCGATTGAGCTGAAATTTTCAGGACACATTGGTGTATATGCAGAATAGTGCCAGGTCTCAGAAAAAGTTGAAAATCTTTAACCCTTTGGCGCCGGCGGCCATTTTAGTGATATTTTTATTATACCTATTATTCCGTACACAAATAAGTTTTGCAAAAATAAAGTTAACAAAATAAATTTCGAACGTGTTTTACATGTGAATCGGATAATTTTTTGGAATTTTTTAACCCCATGTGTGCGCTGGGTGCCTAAAAAGAGATCGGGAAAAATTGAAAATTTTTAAATTGCGATAACTTTTGACAGAGCTTTTCAATCATTACCAAATTTTCAGAACATATTGGTATTATTTAGTTGTAAATTTGTGTAGCTTTTGATGAGCGTGCTGGCAACCCTGAAGCTAGGGCAAGCACTGAAAGTGAAAACTTTCAAATTATCGTTTCTCTTGAAAAAATGCCGTTTCTTCAAAAAAAAGCCACTCATATGTAAATTTCGTGCTTTGTTAACATAGGCAAAAAATAAAATTTGATATGGTATAACGGGCACGCCTGGTAACCCTTGCCCAATTTACCTATATTTTTAGCATCAAAAACTTCTGTTCACGGAAACTCACGATCCAATGAGCAGAATTAATTGAAATTTGCAGAATGTATTGGTCTTAACTAGGACCAAGTCTGATAGAAGTAACTTTGAAATGCAAGCGATTCTGTGCCAGTGGTGCCATCTTGAAAAATCACTAAAAAAGATAACTGTTTTTAGCCCTATAAATTCTGATTGAATCGTTCGATTTTGACGAAATTCACACAGTAGGTGGACCTTACTTTAAACCACGTTTGGTAGAAATTTGGTCGGAAAGTTCGGTTGGAGCTGCCAGCTATGATAATTTTGGTGTCTTAAATTTTAAAAAATAAAAATTTGGTAGTGAAAACATTCAAATCATCGAATATCCTAAAAATGTCCGTTTCTTACAATAAAACCAGTCTGTATACAAATCTTATGCTTTATCTACACGTTCAAAGGTAAACTTTGGAAATCTCATGTCGGACAAGAACGGTAACCCTCTCCCAGTTAACCCATATTTTTAGCATCAAAAACTTCTGTTCACGGGAATTCACGAACCAATAATCAGATACCATTGAAATTTACAGAATGCATTGAACTTAAGTGGAACCAGGTCTGATAGAAGCGATTTTGAATTGGGGGCAACTCTGTGCCAGTGGTGCCATCTTGAAAAATTACAAAGAAAAAAAAACTGCTTTTTGCCCTATGAAATGTGAATAGTAACCAGATTTTCATGAAATTGACGCAGTAGCTGCACCTTACTCTAAACTCTGTTTGGTAGAAATTTGGTTGAAAAATTCGATTGGTGCTGCCAGCCATGGTAATTTTGGTGTCTATGGTTTTGAAAATTCGCTCAGGAAAATAAAACTTTTTGCCCTATAGCTGCCAGTGCAGTCATGAAATCAATACGAATTTCATACAATTAACGGAACCTATTATAAGCATTATTCAGGCCAAATTTGGTTGAAAAGCCACGATAGGGTTGCCAGCTATTGTTGGTTTTGTGTTTAATTGCAATATCTTTATTAAGCGGTTTTATCGTAGAATTTTCAAATGGTAATGATATTGTAGTGACAATAAACAGCAAATATTAAGCTTTCGATTATTTGAAAAAACTTCCTGTACGTAACCCTAAATTTCTTTATACACCTATAACTTCGAATGTAATATAACAACGTGAAGCAGATGTGATATATTCTTGGCTTTGATACCGGCAGAAGGTTGCCAGCACGAGTCGGTTGTGCTACTTTTGTCTCAATAAATGCTTACAGTTAGTATTCATACCGGAAACATTTACAATGAAAATAAATAACCAATGTTTCAATTCCCAAAGTTCTGCAAATTTTTCGGATCGCAGCCCCAAACGCCAACTTCAGTTACAGTGCTGCAGGCACTGAGCATTTTCTTCATTGGTGTTATATGAGATGCTGCTTTCAAAGTTTGGTGAAATAAGCAACTGATAACGAATATAATTAACAAGTGTTTTTCTTTCATAAACTTTGAAACCCATGCCAATGGTAATATCTGAAACCTTCTACCATATGAGTTATAATGCATTCTTGAGACCAAAGTAAAACGTGGCATTTGAAACAGTTTGGCCGTAATAAGCAGCTCATGTGGTGGAATATGCACTCAAAACCTGCACGATTCTTCTACTGTTCTTCGAACATTAGTGTTTCTAGCGGTTCAGGTGCGCTAGAGTTTTTTTTTGTGTTTTTTTTTGTTGATTGTGGAAATTTGTATTTGTATGTTATAGTTTATTACATTATTATTCTTGTCTGTGGCTTGTATAACTTTAACAAATTGTTGTGATATCTTTCACATTTGTTTTTTATTAAGATATCTAAATTTACGTTATTTCTGAATTTTATTTCGTATGGTCCGTGGTATGTGTTTTGTAATTTCTTTTTATTCATATTTCTTACTAGTACTAAATCTCCTACTTTCAAGTTTGATGGTTTTGCAAAACTGTCTAGTTCAAGTTTTCTTTCGTGCTTTACTCTATCGATTATTTTTCGTGCTAAGCTTATACTATTTTTTAACCTGAGTTTTAGTTCATAAGCATAATTATCTATGTTGTTTATCGGTTCTTCTTTTTCTACTATGTCTTTAGGCAGATGAGGTAATCTGCCATATACAAATAACATTTCTCATGTGAAATTCATATGCTGTTATCAATCAAATTCTAATTATTTCAAACGCTATGCGATAATCGCCGGCGCTGCGAAATTTAGCCATTTAGCCAATTTTAATAAGACGGTTAAGGTCACATGATTATAAAAAACGTTAACATCTGTGAAATGTTGTTATCAATAAAATTCACACGCTTTGCGATAATCGCTGGCGCTTGGAAATTCAATCCCAATTTTAATAAGACGGTGAAGGCCACAAACATATGACATCATCGTAATTCCCACGCGTTTCGCAAACGTCATCGTCCACATCAACGATCTTGGGTGGTCCCCTTATCCCTTATCCCCTTATCAGTGACCATAAGGAACACCTCCTTATCAGTGGGGGAATACTGCCTTATCAGTGACGTCATTGTGCCCCCTGTCTATTGCTCCTTGTCCTGCGCCAGAACCGCCATTCTCTATCTACTAGCGTATACTCGCGTTACACCTTACTAGGGGGAATTTGTGCTGCCGCTTGGACCGGTGGCCGAGGTTGCCCATACATGACTCTAAATGAATAAAGAAATACTCTGAAATATTTATGTTTCCGTTTTATGTAGCAAACTTTACCTGAGCGGATGTATGCTTGAAAGTTATTTTTCCCTTATTTTTGCGATTAATGTTCATAGGTAAATGATGGACTTTTTGGAAAACAGCTTTCAAGCGCTACAATTGCATTTCTGAAAATATTTGCTTTATGTATGCTGCTAGAATGCATTACAGCGATTCCCGTGGGCTATGGCCCGACCTTGTGCTTCACAAACACAAGAGCAAAGAAAGACAGTACGTCAAACGGTTCAGTTGGCAATGCGAAATCGTCGAGCTTATCGTACAGATTAACAACGTGATAATCTTCGTGGCGCAAGATGAAATGCTATTTTATATCACAAGGTACTTCAATAAAGGTAAATGGCCCGAGTGCAATCCATCCAACAAATAATTTAACAGAAAGCAGTACAACAATGCTGCGTGAAACTATTCGATTCGCTTCAGTAAATCAAATGCCTTGCTGCCACGTGAATTACATTCATTCCAATGTAATTAAAATACTTTTTATTCTGATTTTTGTACATATATTTACCTTAAATTATTTTGATCTTAAAAATAAACTAAGTTTTATCCAGCTAATAAGTTAAAACAACATGTATTGATTCTGAGGTGGTATGAAGTTCGCCGGGTCAGCTAGTATATATTTAAGTACTAGGGTTGATCAATAAGTAATGATAGTCGGCTATTTCCAGTTCGCATAAAATTCCAAAAGAAATTTTGTTTACTATCACATATGGTCATTAAGTCAGTATAAAAAACATAAATAAGCCACGATTCCAGGGAGGTACATTTATTTGAATACGAACAGTCGAAGAGAGAACATCAAAATGAAGAACAGCGACATTAGAGCTGTCATTAAGTACCTCTGTTTGAAAAAAATGGTCTACCAGAGATATACACGGCGACTTGGTGGAAAAATAAGGGGACTCTGCTCCTTCATATTCCACCGTTTAGCCGATATTAAGCTGGGAAGAATGAAGGTGAACACCGCTGTAATGCGTCTAGTGTCCACTGGTGTCTGCAGTGTAATCAGACAAAAAGAACTGCTCAATTCGCTCTGACGATCTTGTCGCCGCTACGCAAATTAGTCAGATTTTATACTTTTTGCTTTATTGAAAACTGCTCAATTCGCTTTGGCGATCTTATCGCCGCTACGCAAATTGGTCAGACTTTCTTTTTGCTTTTTGAAAAGAAACACTCTTTTCAAAGTCTGATCGCCGCTTTTACTTCTTGGCTTACCAGCGGAGAATGTACTTTATTGATAATAATTCTGAGCTTTTACAACAATAATAGTACAGCTATTGTTTTTAAAAAATCTGCGCGAATCAAAAATAATTTAATCTAGTTCCGGGGATTTACCACCGCGTTCAATCAGGGCGCTCTAGTCGCTTTGTGGGTATGTGTGATATTTCGACAAGTGTCGAAATGTCATTGTCAATTTAGTGTAACCAACACCCTCTCTCTTTGGGGAAAAAATTTTCTTTTGTATGAAAAGAATATTTTTGAATTTTAATTTTTTGATTCGCACATTACAATTTCATATAACTTTTTGTGTTGATGCTATTCTTAGTTTTGTTCTGACTTAATTCTATTTCATTCATTTTTCGTTAATCGCAATTTCATGTATATATATATATATATTTCTTTTCTCGCTGTTTTCTGTAGTTTTATTTTGACTTAATTTTATCTTATAGTGTACATATTGTTTGATTCTATTTATTACTAATGTTCGAAGAAGAACATTAGTATTAAAATCACTTTGGCCAAAAATTCATATTTCTATATATATATATATATATATATATATATATATATATATATATATATATATATATATATATATATATATATCATCAAAAATTTCAGTGAAAAAATCTCAGGAACGCGCCATCCGATTGAGCTGAAATTTTCAGGACACATTGGTGTATATGCAGAATAGTGCCAGGTCTCAGAAAAAGTTGAAAATCTTTAACCCTTTGGCGCCGGCGGCCATTTTAGTGATATTTTTATTATACCTATTATTCCGTACACAAATAAGTTTTGCAAAAATAAAGTTAACAAAATAAATTTCGAACGTGTTTTACATGTGAATCGGATAATTTTTTGGAATTTTTTAACCCCATGTGTGCGCTGGGTGCCTAAAAAGAGATCGGGAAAAATTGAAAATTTTTAAATTGCGATAACTTTTGACAGAGCTTTTCAATCATTACCAAATTTTCAGAACATATTGGTATTATTTAGTTGTAAATTTGTGTAGCTTTTGATGAGCGTGCTGGCAACCCTGAAGCTAGGGCAAGCACTGAAAATGAAAACTTTCAAATTATCGTTTCTCTTGAAAAAATGCCGTTTCTTCAAAAAAAAGCCACTCATATGTAAATTTCGTGCTTTGTTAACATAGGCAAAAAATAAAATTTGATATGGTATAACGGGCACGCCTGGTAACCCTTGCCCAATTTACCTATATTTTTAGCATCAAAAACTTCTGTTCACGGAAACTCACGATCCAATGAGCAGAATTAATTGAAATTTGCAGAATGTATTGGTCTTAACTAGGACCAGGTCTGATAGAAGTAATTTTGAAATGCAAGCGATTCTGTGCCAGTGGTGCCATCTTGAAAAATCACTAAAAAAGATAACTGTTTTTAGCCCTATAAATTCTGATTGAATCGTTCGATTTTGACGAAATTCACACAGTAGGTGGACCTTACTTTAAACCACGTTTGGTAGAAATTTGGTCGAAAAGTTCGGTTGGAGCTGCCAGCTATGATAATTTTGGTGTCTTAAATTTTAAAAAATAAAAATTTGGTAGTGAAAACATTCAAATCATCGAATATCCTAAAAATGTCCGTTTCTTACAATAAAACCAGTCTGTATACAAATCTTATGCTTTATCTACACGTTCAAAGGTAAACTTTGGAAATCTCATGTCGGACAAGAACGGTAACCCTCTCCCAGTTAACCCATATTTTTAGCATCAAAAACTTCTGTTCACGGGAATTCACGAACCAATAATCAGATACCATTGAAATTTACAGAATGCATTGAACTTAAGTGGAACCAGGTCTGATAGAAGCGATTTTGAATTGGGGGCAACTCTGTGCCAGTGGTGCCATCTTGAAAAATTACAAAGAAAAAAAAACTGCTTTTTGCCCTATGAAATGTGAATAGTAACCAGATTTTCATGAAATTGACGCAGTAGCTGCACCTTACTCTAAACTCTGTTTGGTAGAAATTTGGTTGAAAAATTCGATTGGTGCTGCCAGCCATGGTAATTTTGGTGTCTATGGTTTTGAAAATTCGCTCAGGAAAATAAAACTTTTTGCCCTATAGCTGCCAGTGCAGTCATGAAATCAATACGAATTTCATACAATTAACGGAACCTATTATAAGCATTATTCAGGCCAAATTTGGTTGAAAAGCCACGATAGGGTTGCCAGCTATTGTTGGTTTTGTGTTTAATTGCAATATCTTTATTAAGCGGTTTATCGTAGAATTTTCAAATGGTAATGATATTGTAGTGACAATAAACAGCAAATATTAAGCTTTCGATTATTTGAAAAAACTTCCTGTACGTAACCCTAAATTTCTTTATACACCTATAACTTCGAATGTAATATAACAACGTGAAGCAGATGTGATATATTCTTGGCTTTGATACCGGCAGAAGGTTGCCAGCACGAGTCGGTTGTGCTACTTTTGTCTCAATAAATGCTTACAGTTAGTATTCATACCGGAAACATTTACAATGAAAATAAATAACCAATGTTTCAATTCCCAAAGTTCTGCAAATTTTTCGGATCGCAGCCCCAAACGCCAACTTCAGTTACAGTGCTGCAGGCACTGAGCATTTTCTTCATTGGTGTTATATGAGATGCTGCTTTCAAAGTTTGGTGAAATAAGCAACTGCTAACGAATATAATTAACAAGTGTTTTTCTTTCATAAACTTTGAAACCCATGCCAATGGTAATATCTGAAACCTTCTACCATATGAGTTATAATGCATTCTTGAGACCAAAGTAAAACGTGGCATTTGAAACAGTTTGGCCGTAATAAGCAGCTCATGTGGTGGAATATGCACTCAAAACCTGCACGATTCTTCTACTGTTCTTTGAACATTAGTGTTTCTAGCGGTTCAGGTGCGCTAGAGTTTTTTTTTGTGTTTTTTTTTTGTTGATTGTGGAAATTTGTATTTGTATGTTATAGTTTATTACATTATTATTCTTGTCTGTGGCTTGTATAACTTTAACAAATTGTTGTGATATCTTTCACATTTGTTTTTTATTAAGATATCTAAATTTACGTTATTTCTGAATTTTATTTCGTATGGTCCGTGGTATGTGTTTTGTAATTTCTTTTTATTCATATTTCTTACTAGTACTAAATCTCCTACTTTCAAGTTTGATGGTTTTGCAAAATTGTCTAGTTCAAGTTTTCTTTCGTGCTTTACTCTATCGATTATTTTTCGTGCTAAGCTTATACTATTTTTTAACCTGAGTTTTAGTTCATTAGCATAATTATCTATGTTGTTTATCGGTTCTTCTTTTTCTACTATGTCTTTAGGTAGATGAGGTAATCTGCCATATACTAGTTCGTATGGGGAATATTGTGTGTCTACCTGGGGGCTAGTGTTGTATGCAAAGGTATAGTACCCATTTACCCCATTCGTAATCATTTGTAAAATTCAATAGATATTCGTTTAATACCCTGTGGTTACGTTCGACTGTTCCGAGTGTTTCGTGGTGATAGGGTGTCGAAAAAATTTGTTCTATTTTTAACATACTACAAATGTTTGCCATTAGCTCATTGGTGAATTCAGTTCCATTATCTGACTTCAGTTTTTTGAAAAGACCGTGTTTTAATATTAATTGTTCAACCATTGTTTTCGCGATAGTTTAAGCGTCTTTTGATTCTATTGGATAGGCAATAACATATTTTGATAATTCGCACTGTATTGTGAGTATATATCTATAATTGGTGCTCAACCTAAGTGGCCCTACTGTGTCTATGACGATTGTTTCGAATGTGTTAGCAGGTGTGTCTGTTATAACTTGGTTTTCCTTTATATATTTTGTCTGTTTATTTTTAGCACAAGTTTCACAATTGTTAATAAATGTTTTTATCATTTTGTTCATATTTTTCCATATGTATTTCTGTTTGAGTTTTAATGTCGTTTTTCTCACACCTAAGTGTCCTCCTACGGGTGTTGTATGGTAATCATTTATCAATTTAAATTGTATTATTTTGTCTGTTATTCTTTTGGGGTGTTTGTATATTATAATTCTTAGAGTTTTTTTACCTTTTGATTGAACACATTGTTGTAATTGATTAAATACTTCTTTGAATTCGTTTTTTTCCTAGGATGTTAAATATTTCATCGGTTTCTTTTAAGTATATCTTTGTTATATTTCTCCTTGTCACTTGTGACGTCAGTTTCTCCAGTAACGAAACTAATTCCGATGGATTATCACTGCATTCAACTAACTTGGCTATATCCGATGTTTATCTTTGTGGTTTTCTCGGTTTCAAATTTTAAATTTATTAAATTTTTTATGTCAGCCATCAGTTTGCTGTTCCATATATAAGTTTCATTAAACTTTGTGATTTGGTTTGGTTTATTTGCTTCTATCGTTGGTGTGTTGTATTTCTCTTTGGTCATGTTTCTTGTGACTGCTAATATATTTTTATTCTTAGTATTATGTTCTTGTTTCGGGATCATTTCTTTTAATGTCACTCACACTTCACTTCTTAAACGTTTCTGATGTAGATGCTTGCAAACAGTCTCCTTTTAAAGCAATTCCTTATCACGAAACGAAACATTTTTTACACGCTGTATCATATCGCTGTACAATTCTCATTCACCGGAAATCCTATTCTCGCGCATACTAAAAAACGCATTTCTCATATTGCGAAATTCGTTTGCTGCTGCTATCAATGAAACCCAATTTTTTCCATAGTCACTGTCGCTACGAAACTTTTTTTACACGCTGTACCAATGATGAAATATTTTCATTCACCGGATATCCTATTATCTTATCACGCACATGCTAAAAATCGCTAGCATTTCTCATGTTGCGAAATTCATCAAAGCCATTCACCCCAATTTTAATAAAACGGCCAAAAACACAAACATATGACTATAAAAATCAATAACATTTCTCATGTGAAATTCCTATGTTGTCATTCTAATTATTTCAAATGCTCAATAAAATTCTAATTATTTCAAACACTATGCGACAATCGCCGGCGCTATGACGACCAAGGTCATATGACCCCATCTTCACTTAACCCTCCGAGTACACACCTATTTTTTCGATCATGGCGAACACTTGGGGTCAAATTGACCCCAAGCACTTTTGAACGTCTATAGAATCGACGCCACTGAAGACTTTAATTTGAAAAAAATTGTAGGTATAGTTTGAGACCTTTTCTAGTAGTTTGTATGCATAAGACGTGCCTTAAATGTCCTTAACATACCTAAAGAAAATTCGCGAAAAACAGTTTTGCCGAAAATCAGGTTTTTTACTAAAAAATCGTTATTTTTTTTAATTTTCAATATTTTTGGCTAAAAATTTAGACAGATACTCTCAAGGTATGACAAAACGACAAAAAAATTAGATGTATATTGGACCTTTAAAAAAAAGTATTTTTTTTTGCATATTTATGGTGGCGATTTTGAAGGTTTTTTATACTTGCATATTTAAAAAAAAATTAATAAATTTGTTGATTTTTAATATTTTGAGCTTAAAATTTATATAGTTAAAAGAATACAAAAATCATCCCTATATAAAGGGTTGCAAAAAAGATATTCGTTACGCATATTGGTAGTAGTAATTTTGAGGGTATGAAAAATAATGAATTTTTTCATTTTTGAATAGAAAAAACTATTTTTTATTCATTAAAATGTATAAAAATATTGACAAAATAAAGAAGAAATTGAAAAATTATTCATATCCAAGACAATCATTACATAAAAATGCCCGATGCTCGTCGCACATCGGTCGATCGCAAGATGCGCACATATCTTTTGTTTTGTGGTCCTGTTTTCGAGAGCACAATAAATATCTTGCTCTTTTATTGAGCTTTGGACGTTCTGAAGGAACATTTGGGATATTTATTCCTAAAATATTCTCGATCCCTTTTCGAATGTCTACACGTAGAATGGTATTATTTAATTTTTCTCGTAAATATGGCTCGACGAGGTGAGCCACAACTTCTTTCAAGGCAGCAATGGCAGATTTATTTTTGGTAGCGTCAGTGTCTATTGATAGACCGATAGACACTGAAGAAGAAGAGGGCAGATTACCCTCGAAATATCGATATTTGTCACAAAAACTAAATATATCCAGCTTCAAAATAAAAATCGGTTTTTTAAAAACAGTTTTTACAAGCTGGAAAAAATTGGTACATATAAAAACAATTATTTTTTGGCTATGTTAAATTAACCTATCGATTTATAAAGTAAAAAAAATATTGGATTTTACCTCAAAATTGACGTCGAGTACACATGGGGCCTATTTGACCCCTTGATCTGCTTCAAAGGCTTCTCAACGACGACTGACGACATGGGACTGTATGAGAACGGTTTAAACTAAAAGTCAAGGCACAGAAATACACTAAGGAACCTACAGTACCGCCCTTTTCCCGCAGGCCTATGCGCTGCGATTGGTCAAAAAGGTCTCTGGGGTCAATTTGACCCCCTGTGTTCTCGGAGGGTTAAGCTATAAAAAACGCTAGCATTTCTCTTGTTGCGAAATTCATCAAAGCCATTCACCCCATAGGCTATAATTAAATTTTAATAAAGACACAAGCACATGCCTATAAAAAATGTCAACAAAATAACATTTCTCATGTGAAATTCATATGCTGTTATCAATCAAATTCTAATTATTTCAAACGCTATGCGATAATCGCCGGCGCTGCGAAATTTAGCCATTTAGCCAATTTTAATAAGACGGTTAAGGTCACATGATTATAAAAAACGTTAACATCTGTGAAATGTTGTTATCAATAAAATTCACACGCTTTGCGATAATCGCTGGCGCTTGGAAATTCAATCCCAATTTTAATAAGACGGTGAAGGCCACAAACATATGACATCATCGTAATTCCCACGCGTTTCGCAAACGTCATCGTCCACATCAACGATCTTGGGTGGTCCCCTTATCCCTTATCCCCTTATCAGTGACCATAAGGAACACCTCCTTATCAGTGGGGGAATACTGCCTTATCAGTGACGTCATTGTGCCCCCTGTCTATTGCTCCTTGTCCTGCGCCAGAACCGCCATTCTCTATCTACTAGCGTATACTCGCGTTACACCTTACTAGGGGGAATTTGTGCTGCCGCTTGGACCGGTGGCCGAGGTTGCCCATACATGACTCTAAATGAATAGAGAAATACTCTGAAATATTTATGTTTCCGTTTTATGTAGCAAACTTTACCTGAGCGGATGTATGCTTGAAAGTTATTTTTCCCTTATTTTTGCGATTAATGTTCATAGGTAAATGATGGACTTTTTGGAAAACAGCTTTCAAGCGCTACAATTGCATTTCTGAAAATATTTGCTTTATGTATGCTGCTAGAATGCATTACAGCGATTCCCGTGGGCTATGGCCCGACCTTGTGCTTCACAAACACAAGAGCAAAGAAAGACAGTACGTCAAACGGTTCAGTTGGCAATGCGAAATCGTCGAGCTTATCGTACAGATTAACAACGTGATAATCTTCGTGGCGCAAGATGAAATGCTATTTTATATCACAAGGTACTTCAATAAAGGTAAATGGCCCGAGTGCAATCCATCCAACAAATAATTTAACAGAAAGCAGTACAACAATGCTGCGTGAACCTATTCGATTCGCTTCAGTAAATCAAATGCCTTGCTGCCACGTGAATTACATTCATTCCAATGTAATTAAAATACTTTTTATTCTGATTTTTGTACATATATTTACCTTAAATTATTTTGATCTTAAAAATAAACTAAGTTTTATCCAGCTAATAAGTTAAAACAACATGTATTGATTCTGAGGTGGTATGAAGTTCGCCGGGTCAGCTAGTATATATTTAAGTACTAGGGTTGATCAATAAGTAATGATAGTCGGCTATTTCCAGTTCGCATAAAATTCCAAAAGAAATTTTGTTTACTATCACATATGGTCATTAAGTCAGTATAAAAAAACATATAAATAAGCCACGATTCCAGGGAGGTACATTTATTTGAATACGAACAGTCGAAGAGAGAACATCAAAATGAAGAACAGCGACATTAGAGCTGTCATTAAGTACCTCTGTTTGAAAAAAATGGTCTACCAGAGATATACACGGCGACTTGGTGGAAAAATAAGGGGACTCTGCTCCTTCATATTCCACCGTTTAGCCGATATTAAGCTGGGAAGAATGAAGGTGAACACCGCTGTAATGCGTCTAGTGTCCACTGGTGTCTGCAGTGTAATCAGACAAAAAGAACTGCTCAATTCGCTCTGACGATCTTGTCGCCGCTACGCAAATTAGTCAGATTGTATACTTTTTGCTTTATTGAAAACTGCTCAATTCGCTTTGGCGATCTTATCGCCGCTACGCAAATTGGTCAGACTTTCTTTTTGCTTTTTGAAAAGAAACACTCTTTTCAAAGTCTGATCGCCGCTTTTACTTCTTGGCTTACCAGCGGAGAATGTACTTTATTGATAATAATTCTGAGCTTTTACAACAATAATAGTACAGTTATTGTTTTTCAAAAATCTGCGCGAATCAAAAATAATTTAATCTAGTTCCGGGGATTTGCCACCGCGTTCAATCAGGGCGCTCTAGTCGCTATGTGGGTATGTGTGATATTTCGACAAGTGTCGAAATGTCATTGTCAATTTAGTGTACCCAACACCCTCTCTCTTTGGGGAAAAAATTTTCTTTTGTATGAAAAGAAAATTTTTGAATTTTAATTTTTTGATTCGCACATTACAATTTCATATAACTTTTTGTGTTGATGCTATTCTTAGTTTTGTTCTGACTTAATTCTATTTCATTCATTTTTCGTTAATCGCACTTTCATGTATATATATATATTTCTTTTCTCGCTGTTTTCTGTAGTTTTATTTTGACTTAATTTTATCTTATAGTGTACATATTGTTTGATTCTATTTTTTTTTGTGTTTTTTTTTGTTGATTGTGGAAATTTGTATTTGTATGTTATAGTTTATTACATTATTATTCTTGTCTGTGGCTTGTATAACTTTAACAAATTGTTGTGATATCTTTCACATTTGTTTTTTATTAAGATATCTAAATTTACGTTATTTCTGAATTTTATTTCGTATGGTCCGTGGTATGTGTTTTGTAATTTCTTTTTATTCATATTTCTTACTAGTACTAAATCTCCTACTTTCAAGTTTGATGGTTTTGCAAAATTGTCTAGTTCAAGTTTTCTTTCGTGCTTTACTCTATCGATTATTTTTCGTGCTAAGCTAATACTATTTTTTAACCTGAGTTTTAGTTCATTAGCATAATTATCTATGTTGTTTATCGGTTCTTCTTTTTCTACTATGTCTTTAGGTAGATGAGGTAATCTGCCATATACTAGTTCGTATGGGCAATATTGTGTGTCTACATGGGGGCTAGTGTTGTATGCAAAGGTATAGTACCCATTTACCCCATTCGTAATCATTTGTAAAATTCAATAGATATTCGTTTAATACTCTGTGGTTACGTTCGACTGTTCCGAGTGTTTCGTGGTGATAGGGTGTCGAAAAAATTTGTTCTATTTTTAACATACTACAAATGTTTGCCATTAGCTCATTGGTGAATTCAGTTCCATTATCTGACTTCAGTTTTTTGAAAAGACCGTGTTTTAATATTAATTGTTCAACCATTGTTTTCGCGATAGTTTAAGCGTCTTTTGATTCTATTGGATAGGCAATAACATATTTTGATAATTCGCACTGCATTGTGAGTATATATCTATAATTGGTGCTCAACCTAAGTGGCCCTACTGTGTCTATGACGATTGTTTCGAATGTGTTAGCAGGTGTGTCTGTTATAACTTGGTTTTCCTTTATATATTTTGTCTGTTTATTTTTAGCACAAGTTTCACAATTGTTAATAAATGTTTTTATCATTTTGTTCATATTTTTCCATATGTATTTCTGTTTGAGTTTTAATGTCGTTTTTCTCACACCTAAGTGTCCTCCTACGGGTGTTGTATGGTAATCATTTATCAATTTAAATTGTATTATTTTGTCTGTGATTCTTTTGGGGTGTTTGTATATTATAATTCTTAGAGTTTTTTTACCTTTTGATTGAACACATTGTTGTAATTGATTAAATACTTTTTTGAATTCGTTTTTTCCTAGGATGTTAAATATTTCATCGGTTTCTTTTAAGTATATCTTTGTTATATTTCTCCTTGTCACTTGTGACGTCAGCTTCTCCAGTAACGAAACTAATTCCGATGGATTATCACTGCATTCAACTAACTTGGTTATATCCGATGTTTATCTTTGTGGTTTTCTCGGTTTCAAATTTTAAATTTATTAAATTTTTTATGTCAGCCATCAATTCGCTGTTCCATATATAAGTTTCATTAAACTTTGTGTTTTGGTTTGGTTTATTTGCTTCTATCGTTGGTGTGTTGTATTTCTCTTTGGTCATGTTTCTTGTGACTGCTAATATATTTTTATTCTTAGTATTATGTTCTTGTTTCGGGATCATTTCTTTTAATGTATCTGAGTTTAACTGGATGCGTGATAGTCCATCCACATTGACATTCATTTTTCCTATATTATATCGAAGTCATAATCACATAATTATATATATGTATATGTTGTATATTATATCGAAGTCATAATCACATAAATCGACTCTGATGCGTGTCATTTTTGATGACGGATTTTTAAGTGTAAATAACGATATGAGTGGTCTATGGTCAGTGACCACCGTAAATTTATTTCCAAAAAGATAGGGTTTGAAGAAGTTTATTGCCCAATGAATCGCCAGTAATTCTTTTTCTATCGTAGATTTGTTTATTTCGTGTTTAACGAGAGTTCTACCTGCGTAAGTTATAGGTAAGTCCTGTCCTATGTCACCTTGTGACAGTACTGCGCCTAATGCAGAGTCTGATGCATCCGTTGTGACCATGAATGGTTTGCTAAAGTCCGGGTATTGTAGAATTGGTACATTCGTTAGTTTGCTTTCAAGTAATTCAAATATTGTTTAACATTGACGTGTCCACTTGAATTCAACTTTCTTTTTTAGCAGGTCATTTAAACATTTTGTTATTTTAGCAAAGTCGGGAATGAATCGACGGTAATAATTGGCGAATGCGACGAATCTTCTGACTTCGCCTGGATTTGTTGATACTGGGTATTTTTTGATTGTATCAAGTTTCCCGGGGTCAGTGCGAACTCCATCTTTGGTTATTAGGTGTTCCAAGTAAACCACTTCGCTTCTCAAGAAATTGCATTTTTTAGGATTTAGCTTAAGATTGTATTTTTTCAATCTTTCAAGTATTCGTACTAAATTTGCATTATGGTGTGCTAAGCTGCAGCCGAAAACAATTATATCAGCTACATATAGAAAAGCTGCTGAGTCCAGTCCAATCAGAGCTATGGTGAGTATGCGTTGAAAGTTGTTTGAGGAAATTGTCAAACCGAAGGGTAGTCGTTTAAACTGATAGTGCCCTTTGTTCGTGGAGAAGGCTGTCAATGGTCGTGACTATTTCGTAAGCTCTATTTGAATTTAGCTCTCCCCAGACCAGTGCTGCCATTTCAGCATTTTGAATGCTAGATCTAGCATTGTTTTTTCCAAAACGGCATTCGAAATTCGGAGTTAGCATTTGGCATTATTTTAAGCATTTAAATTTACATTTCGGAATAATCTGGCACTCATCTATTTACAATCTCGCCCATCAAATTTTTCTCAATAATAGCTCTGTTTGTGCACTTCCAGTCGCGTTCATGAAAGGAAATTTTCTGAACCATGTGGAGGCGGAAATTCATGAAAAATACAAAAACGCGCTCATGGCATTTGGTCCAACTAAATATGAGTCTGCGTTTGTACGCGCGCATATGCGCCGAGGTAAACCACGCAAAGCATATGTTGCACCCAAACATTACTTTCCGAACAGCCAGAAAAGTGGCATGTTCCTTAAGCAACCTATTGCTCAATTTTTGCTATGAGCTGTCCGTACGTAAAGTGGTGATGAGATACGACTTGACATACGTTCGCTTATGCGCTGTATGGGCACTTATATTCACTCCTGTTTGCGTATGTCAAAAAAAGCCTTTTTGCTCTAAAACCGGTCGGTTTTGACAGACGATTACGATCGCAGACTCATCTTTGGTTAGGGCTATTTTGAAGTTATAGCCAGAAGTGACAGTTGCCTGATTTTGAAATAATGATAGTGATTATAAAATGAAAAATATAAAGATTACAAAGTCATCTATGTTGCTTTAAATATGATAACGTTCAATTAGATCGTGATGATGCTAAAAATCACTGATGTGGTTCCATCCACTTCAGACTTCCAAGCGCCTCGGGCATCTACAAGTTCAAGTTTACCAAAGTATGTATATTCTAATTAGATATTTTTCCCTGAATAATGTGAATGAATTGTTTTGTTAGGGTTTCAAATGTAAGCAATCGCACGGATAACGCTGGAGAAAAATCTTCGTTATTAGACATTTATACTTTTTCTTCACTTAAAAATAAATAATTGTTGCTGTTTTGGTTGTGAGATTCCATACGCTGTTTTGAAAAATATTGGCAAAAATGAGCTTTACACAAGAGAAGAAGATTTAGATATAACTGATATGTCTGTAATAGATATAGAATCATTTTGAGATGTAAGTTTTAAATTTCTAATTTGTTTTTGTTATACATCCGTGAGTTGATCAATAAGTAATGATAATGAATTTTTTATTTTTTATAATGCATTTTTTTCTATTATTCTTGCAGTAAATTGAGACGTAATTCTCTAGCTGTCTGTTAAGTAATAATATTTTTTCTGTCTTGGTCCCGGGGTCAACTTTTATTGTTCGTTGTCGCTGGCCTCCGGGCTCGTCGCGTTTCCCTGGAGTATATTTATTCTTTGTCTCCTATCGTTGAAATTTCTGTTATTAGTTCTGCTGTTATCGTAGTTTCTGTGGTTTCGGCGATTTACTTCATTACCCCTTGAGTTGTGATTGTTTTTATTATTATTATTTCTATTATTGTTATTTCTATAAGTATTATTTTGATTCAACTCGTTATTTCTACTATTATAGGTATTTCTGTTATTTCTGTAATTATTCGAATTGTTCATTTCACTTGGTCTCGAATTATAATTGTTTCTATAATTTCTATTTTTGTTCGTGCCGTAATTTCTATTATTGTTATAGCTATAGAGACGTGTTATTACTATTAAATGTGTTTCTACTGTTATGGTTATATTATCGGTTATAATTCGGCCTTCTATTAATATACATTCTATTTTCCGGTGTTCTATTACTTGTCTCAAATTCAGTTGCGATCTGTATTGCTTCTATAAATGTTTTAGGCTGTGCAGCAAAAATAGTAGGCTTAAGAGTTTCATTTAATCCATTCTTGAAAATTGTAAGCGCGTAAGAATCATTTGACTTTACTATTACTGCCTTTTCTTGTACTGTTGTATTTTGTCCTAGGCTATTTATTTGTATATCACTTAATTCACTAATGAGCTCAGACAATTTTTCTCCATATTTTTCTACCGTTTCGCGTTGTTGTAATTGAGTTAATTGCGTGTGAATTTGCTGTAAAGTTTTCCTATTTTTGTACCTATTCTTTAAATGTTTTTTTAGTGCTGAATAATTGTTTATTTCTAATGTAAAGTGCTTCCCAATAGGGATGATAGGATTTTGACAGCTCATAGCGGCCATTTTGGATTCTGAAAATCTGACATTAGCTGTCAATTGTGTTTAGTAAGGTTTGCCATTTAATCATAAATGAATTCACGCTTCCACAACGTTTGGAAATTGTCCAAACTTTTAACAAAAAATCAAGAAGTTCGAAAAATTTACGAAAAATCAGAAATCAAGAAAAATCGTGTTTTCGGATGAAACGCATTTCTGGCTGAACGGCTATGTAAACAAACGAAAGTGCCGTTACTGGTGTGAGTCAAACTCACAAGTGATTCACGAATCACCATTACACCCACAGAAACTCACGGTTTAATGTGCATTTTGGTATGGTGGCATTATCAGGCCGTACTTTTCAAAAATGCTGAGGCTTGCACAGTTACCTTGAATGGCGAGCGTTATCGTAAAATATTGGCTGAATTTTTCTTCCTGAAAATTGATGAAATCGATGTTGATGTCATTCTTTTCAACAAGATGGTGCATCATGCCACACAGCCAGAGTTACGATGGATTTATTGCGCGGACAGTTCGGTGATTCGATAATATCGCGAAATGGCCCTCATAAGTAGCCACCGAGATCGTGTGACTTAACACCATTGGATTATTTTCTTTGGGACTATGTTAAGTCTAAAGCTAGAGTTACAATCAATGCAACCAACATTTGTTGCACGTCAAAATGAGTTTGAACCCATGAGAACGTATGAGAGCAGTTACAATGATGCAACACAACTTTGCTTGGCAGCAGAGTTTGCTCATATCTCAAACTTGGCATGGCAACAACATTTTTAAAAATATCCAATTCCACCTGTTCCTATGAGAGTCCGGGAAATGGGAAATGTCATATGCAAATGACAATCAGAATTTGTATTTTTTTGTCTCATTTTTGCTTTGCATTATACTCCGCAGCTTTTAGAGGATAAAATATTCACTGATATCTCTTTCCGAGATTTTAAAGGATCCAAATTATCGAACAGCAATTTCTTTAATATAGCCAGTGACAGATGACAGTAAATGTTGTGTTGCATTGATTGTAACTCGTTCCACCAACAAAACTTGGCAGCAAATGTTGGTTGCATTGATTGTAACTCAAGCATAAGGTTTATGTCAACAAACCAACAACTCTTCATGAACTTGAAGCCAAATTACGAGCCACTATTGCTGCCATTCCAGCGGGAATGGTGCACTGAGTCATCGAAAATTGGAGCGAGCGTATACACCAATGCAAAAAAAGTCGCGGTGGTTATTTGAATTATATTTTATTCAAATCATAAATGGCATGAAATTTTCCATAAAATTTTGGCGCACCATTTTTGGCCGAAATATTCGTATTTTATTTCAATTTCGAATTCTATCGCTCTTATTGGGAAACCCTGTACTTAGTTGTACTTTTACGCTTGCTCCTACTTTACGTTTTTAACGAAATTTAATAAATTAAATTTTCCTTCTTCATTCAGACTTTCATTTAGTAGCCCAACTATGGTTAAAAATGCATCTACCTCTTTTGGGTTTCCATTAAAAGTTGGTATCGATTTCAATGCTATCTCTATATTAAAAGTTCAAATTTTGTTATCTACTCTTTGTTCTAATTTTTCTTCTAATAATTCCTTCGCTACACTATATTTGTCCAAGAATATTCTTTGCAGTTCTGAACTATCTTCTGTCTCTAATACTTTTTTCTTTAAGTCTTCTATATCATTTAATTTTTCTATGATTGTATACCCTACTCGGAGTTTGTTTTAAATTCACTATAATTTTCGATATTGCATTTATTTGCTCTTCATTTAAAAAAATATTCATACCATGGACCATAGATTTTTTTTTCTTTTTGTTGTTGGTATCTTAATAAAAATATATTGTTGTTTGTTTTGATTTCATGTTTTTTTTCTAACTATAATTTACAACAATAATTTATTCACATTGATTTTGTTTATTTCATTGTATTCTATTCGATTTTAAATTTATGTTTGTATATTCATGTTTTTACAATTTTGTTTATTAATTTTTTTTTTAATTCATTAGTTATTTATTCTATCTGTTCGAATAATTACCCTCGGCATTCCAAGGGTGGTGGATTCTCTTCATCAGTTGCTATTCTTCTAAGTGCCGCTCGGAGCTTTCTTAGGTACATCTTCCTACCCCCGCGTTTCTTCTCCTTTCGTTTAGTGTCCTGGTACGGTATCGCTGTTCGGTTTTGATTCGTCCTTTCGCGCCTGGCTGATCCGCGGGTCTTCCCGTGGCTGTGGTCCTCCTTCTTTGGGAAGGTCGGACTTGAAATTACTCCGGTTCGCCGTTGGCACGGTCGCCATGTAATGCGTCTAGTGTCCACTGGTGTCTGCAGCGTAATCAGACAAAAAGAACTGCTCAATTCGCTCTGGCGATCTTGTCGCCGCTACGTAAATTAGTCAGATTTTATTCTTTTTGCTTTATTGAAAACTGTTCAATTCGCTTTGGCGATCTTATCGCCGCTACGCAAATTGGTCAGACTTTCTTTTTGCTTTTTGAAAAGAAACACTCTTTTCAAAGTCTGGTCGCCGCTTTTACTTCTTGGCTTACCAGCGGAGAATGTACTTTATTGATAATAATTCTGAGCTTTTATAACAATAATAGTACAGTTATTGTTTTTAAAAAATCTGCGCGAATCAAAAATAATTTAATCTAGTTCCGGGGATTTACCACCGCGTTCAATCAGGGCGCTCTAGTCGCTATGTGGGTATGTGTGATATTTCGACAAGTGTCGAAATGTCATTGTCAATTTAGTGTACACAACACCGCGAAGGACGTCCAACCACGTCCCTCACTGAAGACAATGTGAAAAAAATCAAAGATGTCATTTTGGTAGATCAAAGAGTGACCATCATGCATATAGCTGAGGTCACAGGAATCTCGACTAGCAGTGTTCAAAGAATCGTTGCCCACGAGTTACATATGAAGAAGGTCTCGGCGCGCTGAGGCCAGAGAATGTGAACTGACTAGCAAAATAAGAAACAAGGCGACAGTTTGTGAGTGAATCTCGAAAAGCTCCAGGCAGATCAGGAGAATTTTTTGTCACGTTGAAGTGTTGAGCTCGGCGGGAAGGTTATGCATGCTTTTTTGGGTGCGCTGAAGGATTTATCATAGTAGAATATTTGGAAAAGAGAGCCACTATATTAGGCTCTTTCTACGTAGACCAAATAAGAAGATTTAGCTCGCGGTAGAACGTCGAAGCATATAGAAGTGTCGTACAGCTTATAGTGCACCGAGTAATATTTTCTCTCGCTATCAATTTCCAATAACGTGATAAATCTAATAAACCAAAGTTCTTAAAGTGCTAAATCATTTCCTTAAGTGCACAATCAATCAAGAGGAGACCAGATGACTGCTCAGATTTAATTCGGGAAAACCAAAAATTCTCAAAACGATGGCAGCATCCCGGTCCAGTAACTATTTTTCACCGCTACAGCACCTCGATGACGAAGACTGCATGGAAACACAACCGGTTTACTCACCAGAGCGAAAGTTGAGAATACCTCCAATTACATTTACCGATCTAGATCGAGCAACTATTGAAGTGCTAATGAATGCATTGAAAATCGGCGACTATAGCCTGAAGCTAACATCCACCGGTAAAAAAATATTTTTGAAGTCGCTTGAAGAGTTCGAAAAGGCATGTGAATTTTTTGTGAAAAAGGGTGTTCGGTTTTTCACGTATAGACTCGCGGACGACCGTCCTATAAAAGTAATTCAATCGGGACTGTTTCCTATGGACACTAATACACTCAAAAAATATTTGATTGAAAAAGATATTTCCGTCGTCGACGGTCAACTGGCGCTACTACAAAAACAACCGGTCGGGCCCTACACAGTGTCAAAGATGTTAAAGATACGGCCACGGCTCATATTCATGCAATTTAGCTGTGCGTTGCATCATATGCAGCCAAAATCACGCACATAGCTCATGCCCATTGAAAAAATCTGAGCCTGATAAAATATGCTGTGCCGATTGCCGTGGGAACCACTTATCCTCATATACTGAGTGCCCGAAACTTTTAGAGGACAAGCTATTGACAAAAAATGGAAACAAAAAGCCGACACATGTGAAGAAATTACCAACCGAAAATGTTGTTCTTTCGAAAAATAGTTTTCCAAACTTACGCGGCCACTCAAAAAGCTCGGTACGTAACGTGCAACCAGGCACACCAGTGGCACATTCAAACACAAACGGTCAACCCAGCTTGACAAGATCATATGCTTAACATATGCTGTACGACAACCGAATGCCACGCAATCCAATGGTCAAAATCCAATGTCCACGAGCAATGACTTATTTACTTGCGACCAGCTGATTGAGCTCTCAACTCACCTGATATCCAGACTTGCTGGGTGTACTTCAAAACAACAACTGCAAGCAGTCTTCGAGGTATCGTGCCGGTTTTTGTACAGTGAGATCATCTCGAAATGAGCATCAGCCAGCAACAGCAACCGAATGTCAGGTATGTGCTTTGGAATGGCCAAAGCATTAGAAATAAGATAAGAGAAACTTTAGACTTTTTAGTCAAAAATAAGGTGGACGTTCTATTAGTAACGGAAACGTCGCTCAAGCCTAAAGAAAAGCTTTATCTTCATAATTTTGTGGTATATGGTCACGATAAGAAAGAACAAAACGGTGGTGGAGTAGCAATAGCCATAAACAGTAGCATCAAACACACGTTATTACCTTTGCCAAAAACATTAGTAATAGAAACCATTGCAATTGAGCTCACCTGCATCAAAACACAAATTTTTCTCGCCTACTTCCCAGGAACTAAGCTTCCTCTGTCAATAATTTTCAACATTAGCATCTCCACCGGTACCTTTCCTGCCCTTTGGAAATCCGCCAACATATTCCCCATTCATAAAGCTGGCGATACTTCTTCCATCCCCAATTACCGTCCTATATCCCTTCTGCCATGTTTTAGTAAGCTCCTCGAAAGAGTAGTTTACAATAGAGTGTACCCTTTTATTCAGCCCTTGCTGGCCAGTGAACAACATGGATTCGTTAAAGGTAAGTCAACGGTTACAAACTTATTGTCTTTTACAAACACCGTTGCTTCCGCAATCGACAAGCAAAAGCAAGTAGATGTCCTACATACAGACTTTGCCAAGGCTTTCGATTCTGTGAACCATGTTGTTCTTCTGTCAAAGTTAGCAGGGTTTGGTGTCTTTGGTGTCCTCTTTTCTTGGTTCTCCTCCTACGTTTGTGATCATTCTTGTGTTGTGATTGTTAACTCTTGCTCTTCTACACCTTTTTTTCCTACCTCAGGAGTTCCGCAAGGATCCATTCTTGGTCTTTTATTGTTCCTTTTGTTTGTTAACGATCTTCCTTCCCTCTTTAATTCACCCTGTCTTTTGTACGTTGATGATCTCAAAATTTTCAGAGTGATAGAATCCGCTAGTGACTGTTCCTTATTGCAGAAAGATTTGGATACTTTGGCTACCTGGTGCGCAGCGAATTCTCTCACTTTGAATGTTTCGAAGTGTCATCAAATGTCTTTCATCCACAAAACATCCCCTCTTCTCTTCTCCTACTCTGTCCTCGGCTCCCCTGTCAATGTTGTTGCTAGTTTCAAGGACCTTGGCGTGATCTTCGATTCCAAGTTGAAGTTCGATTTGCATATTTTACACGTCACTGCCAAGGCTTCTCGTTTTTCCGGCTTCATCCTTAGATCCTCTAAACGTTTTGTTAATCTTTCCACTCCTCTATATCTGTTTTTTTCCTTCGTTCGTAGTGTTCTTGAATACTGTTGCCAAATTTGGTGTCCACATTACGGTTACTTGATTGCTGCGGTTGAATCCGTGCAACGCAGATTCACCCGCTCATTGTTCTACAAGTTCAGTATTCCGTATTGCGATTACAGTATGCGCCTTTCCATCCTTCGAATTCCTTCCCTTGAGTCACGAAGAGTGTTCCTCGACGAGTGCCTCCTCTTTAAACTTTTCAACGGCTGTATATTGGTGGACCCCAGCATTCACCTTTCTGTTAGAGATTCGGGCCGTCCTAATAGAACATTTTTACTAATGTTCGAAGAAGAACATTAGTATTAAAATCACTTTGGCCAAAAATTCATATTTCTATATATATATATATATATATATATATATATATATATATATATATATATATATATATATATATATATATATATATATATATATATATATATATATATATATATATATATATATATATATATATATATATATCATCAAAAAATTTCAGTGAAAAAATCTCAGGAACGCGCCATCCGATTGAGCTGAAATTTTCAGGACACATTGGTGTATATGCAGAATAGTGCCAGGTCTCAGAAAAAGTTGAAAATCTTTAACCCTTTGGCGCCGGCGGCCATTTTAGTGATATTTTTATTATACCTATTATTCCGTACACAAATAAGTTTTGCAAAAATAAAGTTAACAAAATAAATTTTGAACGTGTTTTACATGTGAATCGGATAATTTTTTGGAATTTTTTAACCCCATGTGTGCGCTGGGTGCCTAAAAAGAGATCGGGAAAAATTGAAAATTTTTAAATTGCGATAACTTTTGACAGAGCTTTTCAATCATTACCAAATTTTCAGAACATATTGGTATTATTTAGTTGTAAATTTGTGTAGCTTTTGATGAGCGTGCTGGCAACCCTGAAGCTAGGGCAAGCACTGAAAGTGAAAACTTTCAAATTATCGTTTCTCTTGAAAAAATGCCGTTTCTTCAAAAAAAAGCCACTCATATGTAAATTTCGTGCTTTGTTAACATAGGCAAAAAATAAAATTTGATATGGTATAACGGGCACGCCTGGTAACCCTTGCCCAATTTACCTATATTTTTAGCATCAAAAACTTCTGTTCACGGAAACTCACGATCCAATGAGCAGAATTAATTGAAATTTGCAGAATGTATTGGTCTTAACTAGGACCAGGTCTGATAGAAGTAATTTTGAAATGCAAGCGATTCTGTGCCAGTGGTGCCATCTTGAAAAATCACTAAAAAAGATAACTGTTTTTAGCCCTATAAATTCTGATTGAATCGTTCGATTTTGACGAAATTCACACAGTAGGTGGACCTTACTTTAAACCACGTTTGGTAGAAATTTGGTCGAAAAGTTCGGTTGGAGCTGCCAGCTATGATAATTTTGGTGTCTTAAATTTTAAAAAATAAAAATTTGGTAGTGAAAACATTCAAATCATCGAATATCCTAAAAATGTCCGTTTCTTACAATAAAACCAGTCTGTATACAAATCTTATGCTTTATCTACACGTTCAAAGGTAAACTTTGGAAATCTCATGTCGGACAAGAACGGTAACCCTCTCCCAGTTAACCCATATTTTTAGCATCAAAAACTTCTGTTCACGGGAATTCACGAACCAATAATCAGATACCATTGAAATTTACAGAATGCATTGAACTTAAGTGGAACCAGGTCTGATAGAAGCGATTTTGAATTGGGGGCAACTCTGTGCCAGTGGTGCCATCTTGAAAAATTACAAAGAAAAAAAAACTGCTTTTTGCCCTATGAAATGTGAATAGTAACCAGATTTTCATGAAATTGACGCAGTAGCTGCACCTTACTCTAAACTCTGTTTGGTAGAAATTTGGTTGAAAAATTCGATTGGTGCTGCCAGCCATGGTAATTTTGGTGTCTATGGTTTTGAGAATTCGCTCAGGAAAATAAAACTTTTTGCCCTATAGCTGCCAGTGCAGTCATGAAATCAATACGAATTTCATACAATTAACGGAACCTATTATAAGCATTATTCAGGCCAAATTTGGTTGAAAAGCCACGATAGGGTTGCCAGCTATTGTTAGTTTTGTGTTTAATTGCAATATCTTTATTAAGCGGTTTTATCGTAGAATTTTCAAATGGTAATGATATTGTAGTGACAATAAACAGCAAATATTAAGCTTTCGATTATTTGAAAAAGCTTCCTGTAGGTAACCCTAAATTTCTTTATACACCTATAACCTCGAATGTAATATAACAACGTGAAGCAGATGTGATATATTCTTGGCTTTGATACTGGCAGAAGGTTGCCAGCACGAGTCGGTTGTGCTACTTTTGTCTCAATAAATGCTTACAGTTAGTATTCATACCGG
Source organism: Nemotelus pantherinus (assembly GCA_963978885.1). NCBI lineage: Eukaryota > Metazoa > Arthropoda > Insecta > Diptera > Stratiomyidae > Nemotelus > Nemotelus pantherinus. The sequence goes on along the minus strand of OZ022264.1, from coordinate 132,394,439 downwards.
AAACATTTACAATGAAAATAAATAACCAATGTTTCAATTCCCAAAGTTCTGCAAATTTTTCGGATCGCAGCCCCAAACGCCAACTTCAGTTACAGTGCTGCAGGCACTGAGCATTTTCTTCATTGGTGTTATATGAGATGCTGCTTTCAAAGTTTGGTGAAATAAGCAACTGATAACGAATATAATTAACAAGTGTTTTTCTTTCATAAACTTTGAAACCCATGTCAATGGTAATACCTGAAACCTTCTACCATATGAGTTATAATGCATTCTTGAGACCAAAGTAAAACGTGGCATTTGAAACAGTTTGGCCGTAATAAGCAGCTCATGTGGTGGAATATGCACTCAAAACCTGCACGATTCTTCTACTGTTCTTCGAACATTAGTGTTTCTAGCGGTTCAGGTGCGCTAGAGTTTTTAAATTTAACGTTACATTTGCCGGTACTGACACCTATTTCTTTTCTCCCCTTTTGCGTTTGCCTCGTCAGCATAATAACCTTAACCTTGGTCCTCTGCCTCGAACATTAGCAATGTTTAAAAATATTTTAAAGAATAACGTTCTATCAGATACATGAAATATGTCAGAATTTAATCTTTTGTTGTATCTTGTTTTTCGTCGATTTTGCTTTTGATTACTTTTCCTTTCTGAATTTAACTTAATTTTAATTTTTCTTTTTCTTTCTATATTATATATATATTTGTTTTTTTTTTTTTGTTATGTCTAATCTATAATTGGATTTGTTCTGTTGATTTGGACATTAATAAATAAATAAATAAATAGATGTTCATAAACTTGATGCTTTTCGCAAAGACATAAAATATATTTTTAGAACATACTCGTGAGTCTTACTTTGTGGAGACTTTAACGCGCGCCACAGAAATTGGAATTGCTTCTCTGCGAACAAGGCAGGGAGAATACTAGCTGATGAGACAGATAGAACTCGTTTCGCAGTTTACCCGCCTACAGAAGCAACGTATTATCCATCGAACGGAAGATGTTCAACTCTGGCCCTCATCCTTAGTGACGGCGTTGTGAATTTCGCACGATCTATCTTCAACCCATCTCCCCGTATTCTTCTCGATAACGTCATGTACGCCCAATAACAGAGAAGAACAATGCAAATATCTAACCTCCAAAACTAATTGGATAAGATACCGCAAATGTCTTAACAAATTCTTTCATGATTTGGCTATTAAAGTTCCAAATCCTCTGCATACTAGCTCAATTGATGAACTGCTTGTAGTCATCAACTCATCAATGCACAACTCCTTTCAAGCATCGGCACCGAAAGTTCAATTTTCCGGAAACACCAGTATCTAAGCCCAAATATAAAACACTTAATGAACGACCGAAACATACTAAGACCTCACTGGCAAAGATCAAGAGACCCCGATGTCAAGAAACAAGTTAATCGCTTAAACAAAAAAATTCGAACTGCTATCTTTGACGAAAGAAACAAAGACTGAAATCTAATGCTTTTCCAGCTTCAACCAGGGTGCGAAAACATGTGGTATCTAAATAAACTTCTAAAAAACGGTCGAAACCCTTTACCTCCGCTGAAATCTTCCCAAGGCTACAAGTTCACTAACGAAGACAAAGCAAACTGTCTTGCCGAAAATTTCTTCAAAACCCAGTCAAACTCTATACTTTCAAGCTACCGAGATCTTGAGGAAACAATCCAAGACACCATCAGTTCAATGATTCCATCGTTCAACGTCACGGAAGGTCTGAAATGCAAACCAGCAGAAATGAAGTCTTTACTTAAGAAAATAAAAACCAAGAAGTCACCCGGAGCTGATAAAATGTATCCGCTTATGATAAAAAACCTTCCACAATCTGGCGTCTCAATGTTGTGTGAAATCTTCAACACCTGTTTAAAGATTGGGTATTTTGCCAAAGCCTGGAAGGAAGCTATTGTGTCCCCAATACTTAAGCCAGGTAAAGATCGAACCTTACCTCAATGTTTTCGCCCAATAAGTTTACTATTGGGAAATTATTTGAAAAAATAATCCTTCTTCGCTTAAGTCAAGAAACAGATAGAGCCAAAATCATTCCAGAGTTTCAATATGGCTTTCGAAAAATCGCTCAACTGTTCACCAGTTACTCGGAGTAAAATCTGACATCACAAATGCCTTTAATCGTCAATAGTCTACAGGAATGATTCTCCTAGATATTAAAAAAGCTTTCGACAGTGTATGGTATAATGGGCTCATATACAAGCTACTGCAACTGGAAATATCTTCTTATCTAGTCCACATAATTCAATCCTTCATTAGTGATCGGGTATTTAGAGTTAGAGTAAAAGATGTCTTATCGGATAAAAAATCTATTGGGGCAGGTGTTCCACAAGGATCTTGTCTCAGCCCCCTCCTATATAACATCTACGTCTCTGACATCCCAGCCATGCACAACTGCTCTCTCGCAGCCTTCGCTGACGATACTGCGATATACACATCTGCGGTAGAACAAAGTACGGTAGTTAGTAACCTATCAATTCAACTCAACCATATCCTTTCGTACTATAGCAAATGGAAAATTAAAGTGAATCCCTCCAAAACTAAAGCCATTTTCTTCACCAAACGAAGGGCTGCTCGTTATTTCCCGCCACGTACTTTCAACTTTATGGGTAGCGAAATAAAGTGGACCAAAACCGTGAAATATCTAGGAGTACAATTAGACTCCAAATTAACTTTTTATGCACACATAGACTACGTGGTTGAAAAATGTTCGAAACTTATCCGCATCCTTTACCCTCTGATAAATAGGAACTCCTCTTTATCCTTGAAAAATAAACTAATTTTGTTCAAGTCAGTTATCCAGCCTGTAATTCTCTATGGTGCACCTCTTTGGAATAGTTGTGCAAATACACATAAGCAAAAGTTACAAACAATACAGAATAAGTGGTTGAAGATTCTACTGAATAAACCTTGGCATACTTCAACTGCTGCAATTCATGCTTCAAGTGGGGTGGTCCCAGTTAATGCTCTCCTAAACGCCCTTGAACGGAAATTCTGCTCACGAACACTTGATAATAGATAGTATTTCTTTCAATTACTGAAATGTAGACGCTATGTTAGGATAAGTTAGTATAAGCTAGTCTAAGGTCTCTTTTACGTTAATACCTAAAATAGCTCATTAGGTTTTTAATTGTGCAAATTTTTCCTAGTTCATAAGACCGAAAAATCAATGTCAATACGAACCATGTACACATGATTACATTAATGCTGCAATCTGAATTCATAATTGTTAATAACCACTGTTTTACCTTGCTAGAAACTCCTCGCACAAATAAAATAAATTCATTCATTCATTCTAATAAGAAGATTGCGGGAGAAAATTAAAGAAAAAAGATGCGGCAAACAGCAAGCCGGAGTGCTGTTTCATCAGGACGACGCACCGGTTCACAAGGCTGTAGTTTCGATGGCTGCAATTAAAAAAAAACTGGATTTGAACTTTGACATCTTTGCTCGGACATTTTTTTTTTTTGCATAAACTTTTTTTTTTGTTTTACGTTAATTAGCACTAAATGAATATATATATACAAATATATATATATATATATATATATATATATATATATATATATATATATATATATATATATATATATATATATATGTATATATATATATATATATATATATATATATATATATATATATATATAAATATATATATATATATATATATATATATATATATATATATATATATATATATATGTTTACAATTAAAACTTGACAGTGACAGACGACCGGTTGTCACTGTCTAGGAGAAACTATGGAATTAGGCGCAAGGGGTCGCTCAAGGCATTACCAGCCCGCAGGTCATTCCGGACATCTAGGAAAGCGGCATAATACAATAACCCGGGCAAGTGCGGAAAGTTACCGGTGGCGCAGCGGTACCTTGTTTTTGAATTCGGTAGTGTGAAAGTAGCTTTTGAATTTTTAATCAGAAAGATCAGAAAGTAGTGAACAGTTGAGAGACAAGGTTGTGAAGCAAAAGTAAAAAGATTATTAGAAAGTTGAATTTAGAATTTGATGTTAGAAATGTGAAAAGTAGTGGAATAAAATTGTAAATTAGACGATTGGTGTTTTTTAAATTAAAGATCGAGATAAAGAGAAAAGTGAATTTGTTGAACATATTGACTTTTTGGTCCTTCGAACCGGAAACATAAGGTAGGTGAATTTGGCATGCTTTGTATCTTAGTAGTTGATCTTGGCACATACAAAATAATAGCAAATAATAGCAGACTAAAATAAAAAAAAACTCTAGCGCACCTGAACCGCTAGAAACACTAATGTTCGAAGAACAGTAGAAGAATCGTGCAGGTTTTGAGTGCATATTCCACCACATGTGCTGCTTATTACGGCCAAACTGTTTCAAATGCCACGTTTTACTTTCGTCTTAAGAATGCATTATAACTCATATGGTGGAAGGTTTCAGATATTACCACTGGA
>OZ022264.1:132382478-132384978 GCA_963978885.1 Nemotelus pantherinus | reverse complement strand
CTAAACGAGAAATACCAACACTTGATGAATTAAATAAATTCTTAGATAACCGTTTCCGGGCATTAGAAGCGAGTGCTGATGACAGGGTAAAACGTAGATCTTTCGAATTGCAGAACACGAGCAGACAAAGTCATACTGTTCAAACTGTTCCGACGGCGTCACAATGTAGCATGTGCAATGGACCACATAATATCATGAAATGTTCCAAGTTTCTACAGGCGACGCAACTACAGAAACTTGAATTTGTGAAGCGAAAGGGGCTATGTTTGAATTGCCTACGAAAGGGTCATTTGATTCTGAATTGTCCAAGTAAATCCTCGTGTGTGAAATGTCAGCGTCGTCATCACACACTATTCCATCGTGAAAATCCACCGACTATTGGCAATGCTGTTAACTCCTTTCCAAATAATACCAACGTGACATCGTTTCAACCGACATCTCACAATTCAGCAGCAGCACAGTCATTCACTACAATGGCATCAGGTGATGTACTCCTAGCAACTGCGTTAGTTCAGCTCCAAACATCAAATGGAACCATAGGATTGTATCGTGCGTTACTGGATCAAGGGTCACAAGCCTCGTTCATTTCTGAATCAGCAGTCCAACACTTGGGGCTGAAAAAAGAAACAACAAACATTAATGTTTTTGGTTTCGGAAGTTCTGCTGCAACTAAAATTACCGGGAAGATTTCCGCCAACTTGTTAACCGATAGCAAGGAACTAGTCCCTTTAACAACTTTAGTGGTAAATAGAATCACTAAACTCATTCCATCACGCAGCATCAAATCGTCCATTCGAGAACAATTGGGTAATCTACCTCTGGCAGACCCACAATTTGACAAACCTGGAAAAATCGACATACTACTAGGCGCTGAAGTATACGCAAAGGTCATACTCGGCGATGTGCTCCAACTCTCTTTAGGCCCAATTGTTCAGAAGACGAAGCTTGGTTGGATAATTTCCGGAGGAATTGAGCTAGAACATGTTCATAACGTGCACAACTTTAGTATCGAAATTGATCATAACAAAGAACTTCAACAACAATTACAAAAATTTTGGGAGATAGAAGAAATTCATCCGCGGAAGGTATTGAAAAAGGAAGATGAAAAATGTGAAAGGTTCTACGCAGCTACTACAATCAGAAATACAAACGGACGATACACCGTTAGATTACCATTCAAGGACGAATTTAGTAAAGGTCTATTGGGAGAATCAAAACACACTGCCGTCACAAGTTTGTTAAATCTAGAACGCAAATTTAGCAAAGATACTGAACTTGCAATACAATACAAAAGGTGTATGCAAGAATACATAGCCATTGGGCATATGCATCGAGTGGACACCCGAAGTGAATACAAGATAGAAAATGGAAAATCAATTTGCACAACACATTATATCCCACATCACGCTGTATTAAAGGAGAGTACTTCGACAAAACTGCGTGTAGTTTTTGACGCATCAAGGAAAACAAGTTCCGGAGTATCACTTAACGGCATATTACTAACAGGCCCAACAATCCAAACTAATATGATGTCGATACTAGTGAATTGGAGATTGTTCAGATTCGCATTCCTTGCGGACATCGAAAAAATTTATCGCCAAATCAGGATACATCCCTCTGATGCAAATTACCAACGAATACTGTGGAGGCAGGAATTGACGAACTCAATTGAAGAATATTCTTTGGATACAGTGACTTTCGGACTCACGTGTGCACCATTTCTAGCAATTCGCACACTCCATCAATTGGCGAAAGATGAAGGACATCGATTTCCACATGCAAGACATTCCGTATACAACGAGATATATGTGGATGACCTACTCTCCGGATGTGGTACTATTGACGAAGCCCTTGTGAAGCGAAATGAAATTGACACAATGATGCAATTGGGAGGATTCAAACTGCGAAAGTGGTTAGCCAATGACACACAATTACTAGAAGGACTTCCTGGGGAAGATATTGAGTTGAACGAAGCAGCAGACTTACAATTGGAACAGTGATATAAATCACTAGGATTGATCTGGTACCCTCTATCAGATTATTTTACGTATCGAGTTCGACACCATGAACTAGCATCCCCAATCACAAAACGAAATATTTTATCCGAAATCGCTCGACTGTACGACCCGATGGGGTGGCTGGCTCCGTTCATAATAGTTGGAAAATTGATCTTACAATCATTATGGTTACACGGTCAAACGTGGGACGAACCAGTTCCACTGGAGATCGTTCAGCAATGGTCCAAGCTACAAAATAATTTGAAAACTATAGAACTACTGAAAATTAATTGATGGGTGAGTAATAAACCTAACTCCAGGATCGAAATTCATGGCTTTTGCGACGCATCAAAGCAAGCTTATGCAGCCGCCATATACTTAGTTGTTCGCAATGGAGATCAAACACAAGCCAATCTACTCATAGCCAAATCGAAAGGAGCCCCTGTTAGATCAGTCACGATCCCTCGTTTAGAGCTTTGTGGTGCGGTTTTACTAGCAAAATT
>OZ022264.1:132359969-132382278 GCA_963978885.1 Nemotelus pantherinus | reverse complement strand
TATATATATATATATATATATATATATATATATATATATATATATATATATATATATATATATACATATATATATATATATATATACATATATATATATATATATATATATATATATACATATATATATATATATATGTATATATATATATATACATATATATATATACATATATATATATATATACATATATATATATATATATATATATATATATATATATATACATATATATTGGGTGTACAAATAAGTTTCCGGCCTTTTTAGATAGATGTCGTTAGTATCACTGTTTGCATTTTATTCAATCGGGCAACACATGTGTTTTGGAGGTTAGGTGTCAAGCTTCAATAATTACTGGTGACATTTTTTCAAAGCGTAAACTACAGTTATTTTCATGTAATTGAAAATGTCGAATTTTGTGCCAACAAAACAACATTTGCGGGAAGTTTTACTTCATTATTTTTTTTTGAAGAAAAGTGCAGCGGAAACAAATCGTTTGCTTATGGAAGTTTACGGAGAACATGCTCCATCGAAAACAACATGCAAAGATTGGTTTCAACGATTCAAAGTTGGTGATTTTGACGTAAGAGACAAAGAACGTGAAGGGAGACCGAGAAAATTTGAAGATACAGAATTGGAAGAACTGCTTGATGTGGACCCTTGTCAGACTGAAAAACAATTGGCAGAACAGTTGAATATCACCCAACAATGTGTTTCGCAACGTCTGCATGCAATGGGATTGGTTCAGAAGCTGGGAAATTGGGTTCCACACAAATTGACAGAAAGGAATATGGAACGTCGGAAAACCATGTGCGAGTTGTTGCTTGAACGACAACAAAGGAAGGGGTTTTTGCATTTATTTTTATTGGCCACATTGTTAGCTAAAAAACTTGCATACATGTTTATAACTTAGGTTTTACCAATAAGCAAGTAGTTAGCGAAAATACATATCGCTTAAAAAGTAAATATGCCGTAAGGTGGCCCTGGATGAAAAGAAAAGTTTAAATTGTTGTTTGCACTTAAGTATTTTTAATGCCCATTAATTACTTTTTAAACTATCAATAAAATAAACTAAATTAAAATTAATTTCAACATAAATAATGCATCTGCCTGGATGTGAAAGGTTAAATTGGGTACAGTTGTTCGCCTTTATTAATGGGATACGTGTAAAATTTAAGATCCCATAAAAGTAGAACCACTTTCAAATTTTTGTTAGTTTCGGTACATTACTCAAACTACAAGATATAACCGAAAATTTCGAAAATAAAATCAAAATGTTTCACTACACTAATGAAGAATATGCCGATATTATGTACGTATATGGAGAGTGCCGGGGAAGTTCCCAAGCAGCGCAATCTTTGTATCAACAGAGATATCATCATCGACGGATTCCTGGACGGAGAGTGTTTCAACAACTATACACAAAGATTTGGGAAACTGCCAGCGTTATGACGAGCCGAGTCAACGCAAATCCTGCGCCTGCAATCGCTGTACGGACCGAAGAAGAAAACCTGCATGCAGTGGAAACTGACCCATCAATCAGTATTCGACGATTGGCGTTGCAGTTTAACGTGTCTACGTGGAAAGTTTGGAGTGTTTTAAAAGCAGCCCGTTTACATCCCTACCCCCGCACACCAGTGCAGGAGCTGCTACTGATCAATTTGTTCAAAAGGATGAAATTCTGCAATTGGCTCCTTGAGAAACAATAAGACAACGATAAGTTTTTGAACACCATTCTCTGGACGGATGAGTCCTTATTTACCAGGGACGGTATCACAAACTTTCACAATTTACATACGCGGGCTGAGAGCAATCCACACACGAGAAGGACTTCATCGTTTCAGCATAGGTTCAGAGTAAATTTATGGGCAGGAGTGACTAGTAACGATTTAATTGGACCTATTAGGTTCCCGCCTACTTTAAATAGTACCAATCACTTACATTTTTTAAGACATGATCTGCAGGACTTATTGGAGGATGTTCGGCTGCAACGATTGGCTTCCATGTTTAACCCACACGATGGTGCTCCAGCTCACTATGGCCGACCAATCAGAGATTGGTTGAATTCCAATTATACCAATCGCTGGATCGGTAGAAATGGACCAATACACTGGCCTGCGAGATCTCCTGATCTAACAATTATGGATTTTTTTGTATAGGCACGAATAAAGGCTCTTGTCTACACAACGGAAGTATCAACATTGACCTAAATACCAGCATCGATGCGGCTGCAACAGAAGTGAGGCAGCAGCTGAGAAGTATGAATATGAAAAGAACGTCTGCGTCTGAACGTCTGTCTATATATATATATATATATATATATATATATATATATATATATATATATATATATATATATATATATATATATATATATATATATATATATATATTTATATTTATATATATATATTTATGTAGATATAAATATATGCAACTAAATATATATATATATATATATATATATATATATATATATATATATATATATATATATATATATATATATATATATATATATATATATATATATATATATAGGGTGTTTGGTACTCGGTGGACACTTTTGTGAGGACGCACCCTTGATATATTTTGAGCAAAAATTGTTCTACAGGGTGGTCCGGTTTTCAAAATCTGCGGAGTTACAGGGTGGTCAAGAAAAGTTTTTCGGACCTGTACCCTGACTCACTTAAATCTTTATATCTTGAAAACTAATAATGACAACGCAAAGTTTTGTGGCTTATTTTTTTATGAAATCAAATTACCTTTAGTTCGATGTAACGTCCTAAATTGTAACTGTTAGTAATTTTGAGATATTTACTTCAAAACACAAAATTTTGGCACTTCTACCCCGAAAATTTTGTGTTTAATGTCGTTTTTCTCAGAAAACCTCATTGAAATATGCCATTTTATATTTTTCTAGGCGATATAATTGGCTACAAAAATTGTCTACATATTTATGACTTAGGTTTTATCATTTTGCAAGTAGTAAGCGAAAATACATATCGCTTAAAAACTGAATATGCCATAAAGTGGCCCTCGTTTTCGATCTACACTCTTTGCTTGAACTGAAAGAATTTAATAATGGTTTTTATGCTTTATTTCAAAATTTTTGAGCTACAGTAAATTTTCAAAATGGCCACATTCATTTTGAATGCACGCTAAAGCTCGTTTCGCAGACGTTCTTTTCATATTCATACTTCTCAGCTGCTGCCTCACTTCTGTTGCAGCCGCATCGATGCTGATATTTAGGTCAATGTTGATACTTCCGTTGTGTAGACAAGAGCCTTAATTCGTGCCCATACAAACAAATCCATAATTGTTAGATCAGGAGATCTCGCAAGCAAGTGTATTGGTCCATTTCTACCGATCCAGCGATTGGTATAATTGGAATTCAACCAATCTCTGATTGGTCGGCCATAGTGAGCTGGAGCACCATCGTGTGGGTTAAATATGGAAGCCAATCGTTGCAGCCGAACATCCTCCAATAAGTCCTGCAGATCATGTCTTAAAAAATGTAAGTGATTGGTACTATTTAAAGTAGGCGGGAACCTAATAGGTCCAATTAAATCGTTACTAGTCACTCCTGCCCATAAATTTACTCTGAACCTATGCTGAAACGATGAAGTCCTTCTCGTGTGTGGATTGCTCTCAGCCCGCGTATGTAAATTGTGAAAGTTTGTGATACCGTCCCTGGTAAATAAGGACTCATCCGTCCAGAGAATGGTGTTCAAAAACTTATCGTTGTCTTATTGTTTCTCAAGGAGCCAATTGCAGAATTTCATCCTTTTGAACAAATTGATCAGTAGCAGCTCCTGCACTGGTGTGTGGGGGTAGGGATGTAAACGGGCTGTTTTTAAAACAATCCAAACTTTCCACGTAGACACGTTAAACTGCAACGCCAATCGTCGAATACTGATTGATGGGTCAGTTTCCACTGTATGCAGGTTTTCTTCTTCGGTCCGTACAGCGATTGCAGGCGCAGGATTTGCGTTGACTCGGCTCGTCATAACGCTGGCAGTTTCCCAAATCTTTGTGTATAGTTGTTGAAACACTCTCCGTCCAGGAATCCGTCGATGATGATATCTCTGTTGATACAAAGATTGCGCTGCTTGGGAACTTCCCCGGCACTCTCCATATACGTACATAATATCGGCATATTCTTCATTAGTGTAGTGAAACATTTTGATTTTATTTTCGAAATTTTCGGTTATATCTTGTAGTTTGAGTAATGTACCGAAACTAACAAAAATTTGAAAGTGGTTCTACTTTTATGGGATCTTAAATTTTACACGTATCCCATTAATAAAGGCGAACAACTGTACCCAATTTAACCTTTCACATCCAGGCAGATGCATTATTTATGTTGAAATTAATTTTAATTTAGTTTATTTTATTGATAGTTTAAAAAGTAATTAATGGGCAGTAAAAATACTTAAGTGCAAATAACAATTTAAACTTTTCTTTTCATCCAGGGCCACCTTACGGCATATTTACTTTTTAAGCGATATGTATTTTCGCTAACTACTTGCTTATTGGTAAAACCTAAGTTATAAACATGTATGCAAGTTTTGTAGCTAACAATATGGCCAATAAAAATATAAAATTAAAATGGCCTCTTTGCATGAGATTTTCTGAGAAAAACGACACTAAACACAGAATTTTCGGGGTAGAAATGAAAAAATTTTGTGTTTTGAAGTAAATATCTCAAAATCTGTAACAGTTACAATTTAAGATTCCATAAGTAGATTCCATAAAAAACAAGCCACAAAACTTTGCGTTATGATTATTAGTTTTCAAGATATAAAGATTTAAGTGAGTCAGGGTACAGGGCCGAAAAACTTTTCTTGACCACCCTGTAACCCCGCAGATTTTGAAAACCGGACCACCCTGTTCAACAATTTTTTGCTCTAAATATATCACGGAATGCGTCCTCACAAAAGTGTCCACCGAGTACCAAACACCCTGTGTATATATATATATACATATATATATATATATATATATATATATATATATATATATATATATATATATATATGTGTATATATATAAATATATATATACATATATATATATATACATATATATATATATATATATATATATATATATATATATATATATATATATATATATATATATATATTTATGTATGTATATAAATATATATATATATATATATATATATATATATATATATTTATGTATGTATATAAATATATATATATATATATATATATATATATATATATATATATATATATATATATATATACATATATATATATATATGTATATATAGATATTTATATATATGTATATAAATATATATATATATATATATATATATATATATATATATATATATATATATATATATATATATATATAAATATATATATATATATATATATATATATATATATATATATATATATATATATATATATATATATATATATATATATATATATGTATATATATATATATACAGTCAAAACCGTTTACAGCGTCACCGGTTATAGTGTACAATCGGATATAACGAACAAAATAGTCGGTCCCAAGAAATAACATACAAAAAAAGCATTGAAATTGCTTACAGCGAACACATCGGTCAGAGCGAACACATTTCTAGGAACGGTGGCTGTTGAAATATTGGTTACAGCGTACTATTGTGCGATTTTTTCAGTTCTTCTCTGTTTTTAGGCACGAGAACATGTCACGGCAACAGTTTACGATTGAAGAGCAATTCGGAATAATTTGCCGGGTCGATTCAGGTGATACCGCGAGCTCGATCGCTCGCGAATTCCGCACATCACGTTCAACGGTTGCTGGAATGTTGAAACGCCGTGAGAAAATTATAGCCCAATTTGACAAGTGCCAAAAGGTAAAACGAGTTCGTTTGTCAAGCCACACAGACATTGAAAATGCTTTGATTGATTGGTTTAAGCAACAACGTGCAAATAACGTACCTGTGAGTGGACCCATGCTACAGGCTAAGGCTGAACAATTTAGTGTCCTTCTGAACAAGGAGTCGTTTAAGTGCACCGCTTCCTGGATTCAGCGTTTCCGATCGCGCCACAATATTGTTCATGGAAAAATTTCGGGTGAGTCAGCAACTGTTGACCGAGCAATTACGGGGGATTGGGTTGAAAATGTCTGGCCAAAACTCAGAGCTGGTTATACAGATGAGGAAATTTTTAATGCCGATGAAATGGGGTTATTTTTCAGATTAACGCCTGATCACTCGTTGAAATTTAAGGGAGAGAAATGTACTGGCGGAAAGTTATCACAAGAGCGTGTCACAGTTCTCGTTGCAGCCAATATGACCGGTTCAATAAAAAAGAAGTTGTTGGTGATCGGAAAAAGTAGAATGCCGCGATGTTTTAAAAATGTCAAAAATCTCCCCGCTGATTATGATTTTAACAAAAAGGCCTGGATGACGTCGAATATCTTCGAAAAAACTCTCAAAAATTGGGACAGTGAACTTTTGAAGCAACGCAAACGTATTGTTTTAGTTGTGGATAATTGCCCATCCCATCCTCCAGTTGACGGATTGCAACAAATCAAACTCGTTTTCCTGCCTCCGAATTGCACGTCTGTATTGCAGCCCATGGACCAAGGAGCTATACGAAGTCTAAAGGTCTCCTTTCGAAAAGAATTGGTGTATAAAATCATCGAAAAAACCGAAAATAAAGACGATGCAAAAGTTAGTGTTCTGGAAGCTATAATAATGATATCTAAGGCTTGGGATTCTGTGCGGAAGGAAACCATTGCCAACTGTTTTCGCGTTTCTGGTCTAACGAACGATATTCAACCAGGAACCTCATGTGTTGTTGACGAAAGAACGGATTTGCGAGATGCGATTTCTCTTCTTGCTTCAGACTGCTGTGCTGATGACTACGTTCAAGTTGATGACGAAATCATAACATGTGAAGAACTGTCCGATATTGATTTCATTCTGAGTCATCAGACTACCGAGGAGGAACATACTGAACATGCATCTCAAGAATCGGAAGATTTCGGTACAATTCCTACTGTTGCTGAAGCGTATGCCGCTTGCTCAACTATAAGGGCATTTGTTCACACTGCTGAAACTTCCCACAGCGTTAAAGAAGCATTCTCAGTTATTTCTGCTTCCATAGAAAAAATATTCATAGCAGAAGTACGTGGCAGGCGCCAAACTAAAATTACAGATTTTTTTCTCTGAATTTGTGTGTTTTATATTGCCTTTACAACCATCAAAAGCAAACGTCATGTACACACATATATGCATGTAAATTTTATGAATAAAAGATCACAATAACACGTTATATTATGAATTTTGTTTATTTATTGACTCTCTTCTCATTTCAATGTCATATGTACACACATACTAAGCTATCTTATTGCAATTAAAGCGAACTGTTGAATGTTCAATGCAACAACTTTTACAGCGAACTGTTCGCTATAACCGATAATATCGCTTAAAGAGAACACTGGCTACAACGTACAAAAGCTGCCGGTCCCTTGGAGTTCGTTGTAAACGATTTCGACTGTATATATATATATACACCCAGTGACAAAAAAATCTACGAGATGCCAATTGAATGAAAATCTCTACATATTTTATCTAGTTTCTGGATACGTTCACTTTTTAGATACAAAATACTGTTGTGTACACTGAAAACCACACTGACGTTTCGACACTTGTCGAAATGTCATATACACACATAGCGACTAGAGCGCCCTAATAGAACGCGGTGGTAAATCCTCGGAACTAGATAAATTATTTTTGATTCGCGCAGATTTTTGAAAAACAAGAACTGTACTATTATTGTTATAAAAGCTCGGAATGGTTAACAATAAAGAACATTCATTGCTGGTAAGCCAAATCAACTAGCGGCAACCAAGCAATTTGAAAGGAAGTATTGTCTTTCTATTCAAATAAACTTAGCTTTGCGTAGCGGCGGCAAGTACGCCAAGGCAAAGACTTCGCTAGTGAAACTTTGAGGCATAAAAGACTGCTAAATTTGCCTAGCGGCGACAGGCTCGCCAAAGCAAATTGGTCAGAGCTCTTTTCCCTCTTTTTTGTTGGAAGGGCTATTTGCAGCCTAACATCAGCCTCTAAGACTGAACTTATTACATGGCGACCGTGCCAACGGCGGAGTGGAAAAACAACCTTCCCAAAGAAGGAGGACCGCAGCCACGAGAAGATCCTCGTGTCGTACAAGCGCGGAAGGACGAAGCAAAATTAACAGCGGTACCGTACCAGGACACTAGACGCAAAGAAAAGAAACGCGGAGGCAAAAAAGTGTACCTAAGGAGGCTGCGAGCGGCTCTTAGGAGAATAGCGACCGACGAAGATAACCCACCACCCTGGGAACGCCAAGGGGAATTATTCCAGAAGATCGAAGAGATAACAAACGAATTGAAAAAAAAATGAACAAACATAATTATAAAAGCATGAACATATATACATAAAATCAGTTAGAATAGCATGAATTAAATAAAATAAATGAAAATGAATTATTGTTGTAAACTATAGCTAGGAAAAAAAACATAATAAATCAAACAAAACAAAAAACAATATATTTTTTTTGGGTTACAAAAAAAAAGAAACAAAAATCTATGGTCCATGGTATGGATATTTTTTTAAATGGAAGAGCATATAAATGCCATATAAAAAATAATAACAAATTTAAAAAAAAACTCCGGGTAGAGTATACAAAAGTGATACCATAATAGAAAAATTAAATGATATAGAAGACTTAAGGAAAAAAGTATTAGATACAGAAGATAGTTCAGAATTGCAAAAAATATTCTTGGATAAATATAGTGTAGCGAAAGAATTGTTAGAGGAAAAATTAGAACAAGCACTAGAAAATAAAATGGGAACTTTTAATATAGAAGTAGCATTAAAATCAATACCAACTTTCAATGGAAACCCAAAAGAGGTAGACGCATTTTTAACCATAGTTGGGTTACTAAATGAAAGTCTAAACGAAGAAGGAAAATTTAATTTATTAAATTTTGTTAAAAATGTAAAGTTAGGAGCAAGCGTAAAGTTACAGCTAAGTACATTAAAAATAAACAGTTATTCAGCGCTAGAAAAACACTTAAAAAATAGGTACAAAAGTAGGAAAACCTTACAGCAAATGCACACGCGATTGGGTCATCTACAACCACGCGGAACTGTAGAAAAAGATGGAGAAAAATTGTCTGAGCTCATAAGTTAATTGAGTGATATCCAGATAAATAGCCTAGGACAAAATACAACAGTACAAGAAAAGGCGGTGATAGTAAAGTCTAATGATTCTTACGCGCTTACAATTTTCAAGAATGGATTAAATGAAACTCTTAAGCCTACTATTTTTGCTGCGCAACCTAAGACATTTATAGAACCGATACAGATCGCAACTGAATTTGAGACAAGTAATAGAACACTGGAAAATATAATGTATATTAATAGAAGACCGAATTATAACCAACAATATAACCATAACAGTAGAAACACATTTAATAGTAATAACACGTCTCATAGCTATAACAATAATAGAAATTACGGCACGAACCAGAAAAGAAATTATAGAGACAATCATAATTCGAGACCAAGTGAAATGAACAATTCGAATAATTACAGAAACAACAGAAATACTTATAATAATAGAAATAACGAGTGGAATCAAAATAATACTTATAGAAATAACAATTATAGAAATAATAGTAATACTAGAAACAACCACAGCTCAAGGGGTAATGAAGTAAATCATCGAAATCACAGAAACTACGATAGCAGCAGAAATAATAGCAGAAATTTCAACGATAGGAGACAACGATTAAATATAGTCCAGGGAAACGCGACGAGCCCGGAGGCCAGCGACAACGAACAATAAAAGTTGACCCCGGAACCAAGACAGAAAAAATATTATTACTTAACAGACAGCTCGAGAATTACGTCTCGATTTACTGCAAGGATAATAGAAAATATTTAAAATTATTGGTTGACACTGGAGCAGATGTGTCACTATGTAAAGCAAGTGCGATTCCGGATGATCGAATCATAAATGAAGACAAAAGATGTAAATTTTCCGGAATAACTGATGAACAAATACAGTCGATTGGAACGACTAATTTTAATCTGAGTATTGATGGAAATACCATCAATTTTCCATATCAAATAGTGGAATCTGATTTTCCTATTCTTACGGACGGAATATTAGGAAGGGATTTTCTTACCAAAAAATTAGCGAGAATAAACTACGAAACATACACAATAACAATAAATATCAATTATGAAGACTATATTATACCCATCGCTACAGGAAAACATAGAGTTACAGTACCACCAAGGTGTGAATACGTCTGTCCCATCGACATTAACATAGAGGAAGATAGTGTAACCACTAACAAAGAAATTAAACCAGGAGTCTATATAGCCAGTTCAATAATCCCAGTAAGAGGCATAAAACACATTAAGATATTAAACACAAATGAAGAAGAGGTGATACTTGAAAATCTTAAAATTGAAACTGAAACCTTAAGAAACTTCAAACCATGTGAAATGAGTAAATCAGCAGCCCGAAAAATCAGGAACGGACAAAGATTTAAAGATATATTGAAGCATGTTAAAATAAATCATCTAAATGCGAAAGACCAGAAGTCTCTATTGGAAATTCTCAGTACATACCAACATATATACCACTTGCAAGGTGAACCTTTATCCACAAATAACTTCTACACTCAAAAAATACAGGTTACTGATAATACACCGACATACATAAAGAACTACAGGTTACCTCATACACATATTAACAAAATAAACAAACAAGTACAGGAACTGTTAGACAGCCCCTACAACTCACCACTACTTCTAACACCGAAGAAGAGTGAACTAGGTGCAAATAAATGGACACTAGTCGTTAATTTTAGAGCACTGAATAAGAAAATAGTCAATGATAAATTCCCTCTAACAAGACTAGAAGATGTTTTAGATAGTTTGGGGAGAGCTAAATATTTCTCTACTTTAGACATGACAAGTTCATTTCATCAAATAGAGCTAACGAAAGAGTCACGACCATTGACAGCCTCCTCAATGAACAAAGGGCACTATCAGCTTAAACGATTACCATTCGGTTTGACAATTTCCTCAAACAGTTTTCAACGCATGCTCACCATAGCTTTGAGTGGACTGGACTCAGCAGCTTTTCTATATGTAGATGATATAATTGTTTTCGGCTGCAGTTTAGCACACCATAATGCAAATTTAGTACGAATACTTGAAAGATTGAAAAAATACAATCTTAAGCTAAATCCTAAAAAATGCAATTTCTTGAGAAGCGAAGTGGTTTACTTGGGACATCTAATAACCAAGGATGAGGTTCGCACTGACCCCGGAAAACTTGATACAATCAAAAAGTACCCAGTACCAACAAATCTAGACGAAGTCAGAAAATTCGTCGCATTCGCCAATTATTACCGTCGATTCATTCCCGACTTTGCTAAAATAACAAAATGTTTAAATAACCTGCTAAAAAAAGAAAGTTGAGTTCAAGTGGACACAGCAATGTCAAACAACATTTGAATTACTTAAAAGCCAACTAATGAATGCACCAATTCTACAATACCCGGACTTTAGCAAACCATTCATAGTCACAACGGATGCATCAGACTATGCATTAGGCGCAGTAGTGTCACAAGGTGACATAGGATAGGACTTACCCATAACTTACGCAGGTAGAACTCTCGTTAAACACGAAATAAACAAATCTACAATAGAAAAAGAATTACTGGCGATTCATTGGGCAATAAATTTCTTCAAACCATATCTTTTTGGAAATAAATTTACGGTGGTCACTGACCAAAGACCACTCATATCGTTATTCACACACAAAACCCATCATCAAAAATGACACGCATAAGAGTCGATTTATGTGATTATGATTTCGACATAATATACCGAAAAGGAAAAATGAATGTCAATGCAGATGCAATATCACGCATCAAATTAAACTCAGATACATTAAAAGAAATGATTCCGAAGCAAGAACATAACGTTAAGAACAAAAATATATTAGCAGTCACAAGAAACATGACCAAAGAGAAATACAACACACCAACGATAGAAGAAAATAAACCAAACCAAAACACAAAGTTTAATGAAACTTATATATGGAACAGCGAATTAATGGCTGACATAAAAAATTTAATAAATTTAAAATTTGAAACAGGGAAAACCACAAAGATAAACATCGTAAATAACCAATTTACAGTTGAATGCAGTGATAATCCATCGGAATTAGTTTCGTTACTGGAGAAGCTGACGTCACAAGTGACAAGGAGAAATATAACAAAGATATACTTAAAAGAAACCGATGAAATATTTAACATAATAGGGAAAAACGAATTCAAAGAGTCAATCAATTACAACAATGCGTTCAAACAAAAGGCAAAAAAACTCTAAGAATTATAATATACAAACACCCCAAAAGAATAACAGACAAAATAATACAATTTAAATTGATAAATGATTACCATACAACACCCGTAGGAGGACACTTAGGTGTGAGAAAAACGACATTAAAACTCAAACAGAAATACATATGGAAAAATATGAACAAAATGATAAAAACATTTATTAACAATTGTGAAACTTGTGCTAAACATAAACAGACAAAACATATAAAAGAAAACCAAATTATAACAGACACACCTGCTAACACATTCGAAACAATCGTCATAGACACAGTAGGGCCACTTAGGTTGAGCAACAATTTTAGATATATACTCACAATGCAGTGCGAATTATCAAAACATGTTATTGTCTATCCAATAGAATCAAAAGACGCTAAAACTATCGCAAAAACAATGGTTGAACAATTAATATTAAAACACGGCCTTTTCAAAAAACTGAAGTCAGATAATGGAACTGAATTCACCAAAGAGCTAATGGCAAACATTTGTAGTATGTTGAAAATAGAACAAATTTTTTCGACAATTTATCACCACGAAACACTCGGAACAGTCGAACGTAACCACAGAGTTTTAAACGAATATTTATTGAACTTTGCCAATGATTACGAATGGGATAAATGGGTACCTTACTATACTTTTGCATACAACACTAGCCCACATGTAGACACACAATATTCTCCATACGATCTAGTATATGGCAGATTACCTCATCTACCTACAGACATAGAAGAAAAAGATGAACCTATAAACAATATAGATAATTATGCTAATGAACTAAAACTCAGGTTAAAAAATAGTATTAGTCTAGCACGAAAAATAATCGATAGAGTAAAACACGAAAGAAAACATAAATTAGACAATTTTGCAAAACCATCAAACTTGAAAGTAGGAGATTTAGTACTAGTACGAAATATGAATAGAAAGAAATTACAAAACACATACCACGGACCATACGAAATTAAATTCAGAGATGGCGTAAATTCAGATATCTTAATAAACAACAAATGTAAAAGATATCACAATAATTTGTTAAAATTATACAAGCCACAGACAAGAATCATAATGTAATAAACTATAAACATACAAATAAATATCTCCACAAACACAAAAAAAAAGATTGAATCAAACAATATGTACACTATGAGCTAAAATTAAGTCAAACCACAACTACAGAAAACATCAAGAAAAGAAATATATATATGAAATTGCGAATTAAATAGAATTGAGTCAGAACAAAATTAATAATAGCATCAAATTATAGGAAATTGTAATGTGCGAATCTAAAAAAATTAAAATTCAAAAATTTTCTTTTCATACAAAAGAAAATTTTTTTTCCCAAAGAGAGAGGGTGTTGTGTACACTGAAAACCACACTGACGTTTCGACACTTGTCGAAATGTCATATACACACATAGCGACTAGAGCGCCCTAATTGAACGCGGTGGTAAATCCTCGGAACTAGATAAATTATTTTTGATTCGCGCAGATTTTTGAAAAACAAGAACTGTACTATTATTGTTATAAAAGGTCGGAATGGTTAACAATAAAGAACATTCTTTGCTGGTAAGCCAAATCAACTAGCGGCAACCAAGCAATTTGAAAGGAAGTATTGTCTTTCTTAGCTTTGCGTAGCGGCGGCAAGTACGCCAAGGTAAAGACTTCGCTAGTGAAACTTTGAGGCATAAAAGACTGCTAAATTTGCGTAGCGACATCAGGCTCGCCAAAGCAAATTGGTCAGAGCTCTTTTCCCTTTTTTTTGTTGGAAGGGCTATTTGCAGCCTAACATCAGCCCCTAAGACTGAACTTATTACAATACTTTTCTTATTGCATTATGTTCCTGAAAAAAAGCGTTACAATATTGCAACATTTTTCCAGGAGCTTGATTCGTTAAAAATAGAAAATAGCTATCTTTTTAAAAAAAAAAATCGCACAATATTTTATTTGAAAAAAAATACTCCTTTGTTTATTTTTCTGTCATATAAATACAAAAGAGTAAACAGATTGTAATAACTAAGAAAAAATTAACATTACATGTATTTAATTAGTTCTTATGCATTTAAAAATTATTAATAATTGATCGGCCCCCCTTTTGCTTGGATGACTGCCTTAACTCGCCTTACCATGCTGTCATACAAATTTTTAAAAAAATCTTCATTGATTTCTTCTTCCCACACTTTTTTTATTACATTTTTCAAGTCTAGGAGAGTTCGCGGCTCACTTTTCCTAATTTTTGAACCCATTACCTACCAAAGGTTTTCAATGGGATTCAAGTCGGGACTGTTTCCTGGCCACGGCAAAGACTGTATCCCTAGCTGCTCCTTCAATTGTGTTACCTGGAAAAGAAAAAAACATTACAAAGTTCATTAGTAAAAATATTTTTCTTTCCAATGTGAAAATAACTTACAGAGCGAGCTCGATGTGCAGGAGCCGAATCGTCTTGGAAGAGAGGATTTGACACATCTGCCGTTATATCCTCGATTGCTGGAACGACGCCTTCTTCAACAATTTCTCTGTACTAAGCAGCATTCACAGATCCTTCAAGAATAATAAGAGGCCCTACGCGATTATGTAGGATACATCCCCAAACCATCACATAGGGGGAATGCTTTACTGTCGCTTGGATACATTCATCCGAATATCGTTCACCAGTTCTGCGTCTCACTCGCACTGTTCCATCTGGTCCAAAAAGATTAAATTTGGATTCATCTGAAAAAATGACTCGTTTCCAATCCTCTGAGGTCCAATTTTTTCTATCTTTGCACCATTCAAGACGAGCTTGTCTCATTCGTTTATTCAAAAGTGGCTTTTTCGCAGGGCGACAAGAACGCAAACCCATCTCGTTCAACCTTCTTTGGATTGTTCTGGTACTGCAAGGCTCATTCATTGATTTCGACAACTCTGCCCGCAATTTTGATGCTGATTCGAATCGATTTGGAACTTCAAATGGTCTTCATCCCTTTGCGTGGTACCTCTTTTTCTTCCGCTGCCCTTTTTTCGCTCTGTATCTTGCTTTTTTTTAATTAAATTCCGAACTGTCCCCTCGCTGCACCCTACTTGCCGAGCAATTTCCGATTTTGACTTACCCGATTGGTAAGAAGCCCAAATTTCGGCCTTTTGTGCCACACTTAAAGTGATGTATTTTCGCATGTCTGGGATAATTGTTTACCTTTTAGCTTGCAAAATCAGACTTATGCAGAAATTTTGCATTCTGCAATTTATATAGGATCCCTAATTACTACCTGGAAAATTTCGTTTGCCCTGGGATAAGCTAATTATGTCATTTTGATGGTAACTTGGAAAATTCTCAACACGTAGATTTTTTTTGTCACTGGGTGTAATATATATATATATATATATATATATATATATATATATATATATATATATATATATATATATATATATTTCAGGACTACTACTTCCATGAATTTCAAGATTTAGGAAAGCCAAACACTGCAAAACTTTGAAAGCAGCATAACATAACAGAAACAAAGAAAATAAATTTCCTTGAAGAAATATCTTCTGCTGCATCACCGAATCAAGAAGGACATAATTTTCCCAATTCAGCACAGGACTGATCACGCAAATATTTCCTTTTTTACGAATGTTCGAAGAACATTAATATTCAAATCACTTTGGCCAAAAATGCATATTTCTCTTTATATATATCATCATCATCGAGGCACTACAGCCCGAATCGAGCCTAAGCCTCCTTAATTCTTCGCTTCCATTCGTCTCGGTTCAGTGACCGCGTGCTCCCAGAAGTGACCTACTGTCAGCAGCTATCGAATCCTCCCAGCGCTTGCGTGGCTTACCGACTGGCCTGGTTCCGCTCGCTCGCCCCTAGAGAGACCGTTTTGGGATTCGATTGTCGCTCATTAGTTCGACGTGGCCAGCCTATCGTAAATTTGTAGTCGTATGACGGTGAAGACTTCCGGCTCGTCATATATGGTATGCAGCTCGTTGTTGTATCGGATTCGCCATCCATCTTCTTCCCTATTGGACCGAGGTTCCTTCGCAATACCCTTCTCTCGAACGTATTCAAGGCTTTTCAGACGCCTGGGACATTGTCCAGGTTTCGCTTCCGTAGCATAGCACAGGTCTAATAATTGTTTTATAGATGCGAAGCTTCTTATTCCTGTGTACGCATCGAGATTTGAAAGTGGGAAGCACCGAAAAATGTCTTTTTGTCTAATTGAATCCGGCGTTTAATTTCGCCAAGCTCATTCCCATCCTTCGAGAGGTTCGTCCCTGGGTACACGAAGTTGTCTACGTTTTCAAGGTTATAGTCCCTTATTGTTATTGGCGTCCTTTTCCTTGATTGAGTCATAACTTTTGTTTTTTGTTCAATAATTTGAAGACCAACTTCCTTGGTGGTTTCGCCTAGAGCTACAAATACTTCCTTGGCGTCGTTGAACGATCGTGACATAATGTTGATGTCATCAGCGTAAGCTACTAGCTGTGTCGACTAAAATAATAGAGTTCCTCTCGTGTCAACGGGGATTTTTCTGATGACATACTCAAGCGCTAAGTTAAAGAGTACCGGACGTAATCCATCCCCTTGTTTTAGCCCTGTATTCATCGAAAATGAGTCGGTCATATTATTTTGAATCAGCTCTTGTGACGTGGAGTCGGTTATAGTCATTTTCACCAGTCGCACCAACTTTGCTGGGATTCCGAACTGCAGCATGATGTTATATAATGCAGTTCGGTTGATACTGTCGTACGCTTGTTTGAAATCGACGAATATTTCATGGACATCAATGTTGAATTCCCAGCATTTTCCCAAAATTTGTTTGACCGTAAATATTTGGTCAGTTGTGGATCTTCCACGATATTAACCAAGAATTTTCTCAGCGTGATGGGAAATCCTTAACGCTAAAATTTTTATCAAGAGCTTGTACGACGTACAAAGTAGTGATATGCCCCCGTAGTTTTCGCATAGCAGTTTATCTCCTTTCTTGTGAATGGGACATATAACACTTTTTCGCCACTCATCTGGCATCGTTTCTTGTTG
This sequence comes from Nemotelus pantherinus, assembly GCA_963978885.1. NCBI lineage: Eukaryota > Metazoa > Arthropoda > Insecta > Diptera > Stratiomyidae > Nemotelus > Nemotelus pantherinus. The sequence goes on along the minus strand of OZ022264.1, from coordinate 132,364,806 downwards.
CCGTATGTATGTTACCAATCCATGGATAGCCCTTAAAACGGAAATATCGCCTATCTTCAGGAGCTCCGCGGAGATCCCATCGATGCCCGGTGCTTTGTTGAGTTTCAAGCGGTCCATGGCCTGTCAGACTGCATCTAGTGTAGGAGGGTGAGATGAGGCACTGTCAAGGTATCTACCAATTAGTGATAGTGATTCGTCGGGTGCGGGGACATTTCCGTTCAGTAACTGCTGGAAATAGGACGCCTATCTTTCCTTCACCTGTTCTGAGCCACTTATGATGCCTCCATCGGCAGTACTACATAGGCTAGTTCGTGGTTTAAAGCCTTGTTTTAAGTGCCTCACTACTTTTTACGTTTGTCGAGTGTTGTTAGCGATAAAGTTGTCATTCATGTTATTCAGCATGCTGTCAAAATGCTTTCATTTCTTACGTCTAATTATCCTGTTAGCTACTCTCCGAAGGTCGTCGTATTTTTGTTTCTTGGCTCTAGTCGGTCGTTCAATGTGGATTTTGTAGGCCGCATTCTTTTCGTCCAACGCGGCTTGACATTTCTCGTCCTCGTGTATCCCACTACTTTTTCGGCTGCTGCATTTACTGCGTTTTTGATTTTTGGTAGTCCAAAATTCGTTGATAGACATGGTGTTAGGCGTGGAAGCTAGTTCTATTTCCATAGCAGATCTATACTCGGCTTCCATCGTCTTTGTTCGAAGCTTGTCGACATCAAACTTGCGTCTTGAACGTGCTCTGGCTTCATACGACAGTAATATTCGACATCGATATCGAGTCTTGACTAAGTAGTGCTCGGAGTCGCAGTTGGCCCCACGGAAGGTTGGCACATCTCAAATACTGGAGGCCCATCTTTTCTAAATCAGAATATGATCAATCTGATTAAAGGTGCGGCCGTCCGGGGATGCCCATGTCCTTTTGTGAATGTCGCGATGCGGGAAACACGTGGAGTTTACCATGAGATTTCTGCTGCTCGCAAAGTCGACAAGTCGTTGTCCATTGTCGTTGCATAGGTCGTGAAGACTAAATTGGCCGGTGGTTCCGCGATGTGTTTCCTCCTTTCCAACCTTTGCGTTGAAGTCACCCAGCAGGATTTGGCAGTGAATCATATAGCCTTTCTAGAAGGTTATAAAAATTATCTTTCACTGGCTCATCCTTATTTTCGGTAGGGGCGTGAACGTTAATGAGCCAAACGGTAAAAAACTTTGCACGAATGCGGATTGCACACAATCTTTCATTGACAGGCTTGAAGTCGATTATTTGCGGTTTCATTTTTTAGTCCACGGTGAAGACCACTCCAAGTTGGTGACTTCCCGATGACTTTCCGCTTTTGAAGATTGTGTACGATCTCACGTCCATAATCTCAGCACCAAACAGTTTCGTTTCCTGGACAGCGAGAATTTTTATTTTGTAGCGAATAACCTGTTCCAGGAGAGCTTTGATGGCCCCCGGTCTGTACAGGGTTCGCACGTTCAAAGTTCCAATAGAGTAGTTCATATTTCGTTTGCGTGGTCATTTACGTTGATCCAATCCAAGTATCCGAGGCGAAGTAGCAGGTTCCTGAATAAGTCAAGTTTTACGGGAACGGGTTATTGGCCCATTGCCCAGTCCCCAGCCTGGAGGGCCAGTCTGGTCAATGTTCCCGATTTAAGGCACACAAAACTTGCCCTCACCCCCCCTCGTTCGCAACATTCATGATATGAAATGTAATGAAGGCTTGCGGCAGCCACCCGATGTGAAATTGTAAAATCAAATCTTCAGGGAGGTCGAAGTAGGATTCACTAGCAAAGCTGTAGATGTTGTTTCCAGCAGGAATTTCTCGGGATTTCAATTGCTTCGTCCGTAACCAGCACCCAATGACGCTCCCGTGGCCTATGCTATCATTTGACTGCCCTTTATATATATATATACATATTTATATATTTATATATTTATATATATATATATATATATATATATATATATATATATATATATATATATATATATATATATATATAAATACATATATATATATATATATATATATATATATATATATATATATATATATATATATATTTATATATATATATATATATATATATATATATATATATATATATATATATATATATCTAATATATATATATATATACTTAGTCCTGCCATAAGTTCTGTCACATAATTTCTCACATTGGCAACAACTTTATTTTATGAGTGACATTTCAATATCGGCCAGTTTTATAAACGTCATAATGTTGTTGACAGTTGATGGTCATTTAAAATTTGTTCGTTAACGTGTGAAGATGGAATGGGGTGTAATAGAAAACCGAATTGCAGTGATTGCACTACATAAGTGTGAAAATCCGCGAGTGAAATTTTCAAGTTGTTGTGCCCGTTAAAAATAACGCAAAGATTTGTGTATCGTGCAATCCAGAGATATAACGAGATCCAGACTATTGAAGATCGACCTCGTTCTGGACGTCCGCGTGATGTACGTTCTTCTGCTGCCATCAAAGCGGTTGAGAGTCGAGTTCGTCGAAATCCGCTTCGTAAACAACGAATCATGGCTTGAGAGATGAACATCTCCACCCGAAGTATGTCTCGCATCATAAAATCGGACCTCGGGATGAGTGCCTTTCGACGATCAACGGGACATTTGCTGACTGAGCAGTTGAAGCAAATTAGGAGCACCAGATCGAAAGAGCTCCATCGGCGGTACGGCAACAACAAACATCGAAAAATTTTATTTACCGATGAAAAAATTTTTACGGTGGAGGAACATTTCAACCGCCAAAATGATAAGGTGTATGCCCACAGCTCCAGAGAAGCCCAAGAAGTTGCCACTAGGGTACAGCGAGGACATCATCCAGCATCAGTCATGGTATGGTGGGGTGTCAGCTACGAAGGGGTCACCGAGCTTCATTTTTGCGAAAAAGGCGTAAAAACTGCAGCGAAAAATTATCAAACGGACATCCTGGAGGGATGTGTGAAGCCGCTGAGCTCTACGCTATTCAACAACCGACATTGGGTTTTCCAGCAAGATTCTGCGCCAGCCCACAAAGCTCGAACCACACAAGCGTGGTTGGAAACCAATATTCCAGAGTTCATAAGGGCGACGGAATGGCCTTCTGGGAGCCCAGATTTGAATCCCCTGGACTACAAACTGTGGGCGGAGTTAGAGTCCATGGTGTGCACCCAAATATCGAGAGCCTTAAGCGATCTTTGACAGAAGCAGTAGCTAATTTTCCGCTGGAAACAGTGCGTACTGCTATCGATGACTGGCCCAACAGATTAAAGAGCTGTGTAAAGGCTAAAGGCGGCCACTTTGAATAATTTGTTGCTTATTTTACTTCCATTAGTATGCCAAAATAAAATATATTTTCCTTTGTCAAAAACTCTTTTTCATTTATACAAAAATTGCCCATATACGTGTGACAGAACTTATGGCACGACTATGTATATATATATATATATATATATATATATATATATATATATATATATATATATATATATATATATATATATATATATATATATATATATATATATATATATATATATATATATATATATATATATATATATATATATATTGTATATATATATATATATATATATATATATATATATATATATATATATATATATATATATATATATGAAGAATATATATATATATATATGAAGCATATATATATATATATATATATATATATATATATATATATATATATATATATATATATATATATATATATATATATATATATATATATAAATATATATATATATATATATATATATATATATATATATATATATATATATATATATATAGGGGAGAGTCCTCCAAGGTGGACACCAATCTTTTAATCAATCGTAGAATCTAAACAACATTGCATATCTTGTGTAATGTTATATTTCCTGAAACCTTATATCATGGGCTAACTATCCATTAAATACAGTTTCGATATCATCAATGTAACTAAAATTTTAGTTCGTTTTAAAAATATGCCAAAATTTTGACTTTAAAAAAACGTCCCCCAAGGTGGACACCTTTGAGAAATCCACTGCAAAAATTGGAAAAATAATCCAAAATTCATATTTTGATCATTTTATTAAATCTTTAATGTTTTTCATTTGAAATTACATCGAATGCTTATGAAAAAGAAATGTATTATAAAAAACGGACAGCAAGCGTAAAATAGACAAAAAAAAAGGTTTTAGTCTGAATCATCAAAGTTACTTTAGGGACATGTGTACCAAGAGCCCCGCATTTTTACACATTTCAAGTGCACTTATCTTTTACATTCGTTGAAGGCAATCGAATGGAATTTCGTCAGTATTGTAGGCATATTTTCAAACAAATTATACAAAAGTCTACATCTTCTTCTGAAGATTCTTGCTTAGCTGGTGGCTTTGACTTTCTCAAAGATTTATGTTATTGCTTTTTTTCGTTGCTGTTTTTTTCTGCAACGGACCAACTGCTGATAATACTTCACATTAATTTGAAGCAGGCATAGAAGTAGAAGTTGAAGGCTCTGACAAGCAAATTTCTTTATCAGCTGGAACAGATGTTCTATCTTTTGAAACAAAATCAATGAGCCGGTGTTCTGCATTCTGCCGGTGTTCTAAGCACTGCTCACATACCTGTGACTATTTTTCACTCTCTACTTTCATAAATATAAATTGATATCGTTTGTGCAGATTTTAATAAAAACAAGCAAGTCTCCACCTTGTGATAAAAAAAGTGTCCACCTTGGGGTCATTTCGCAATTTCATTGGCAAAAAATAAAGAAAATTTCCACTCACAACATCATGCAAATCTGTTTGGAATATGTTTGT
>OZ022264.1:132339969-132357469 GCA_963978885.1 Nemotelus pantherinus | reverse complement strand
ACAAGTGCTCCCAAAACAGCTGCAGACCTTAAAAGAAACGACGGAATATCTTTGAATGCCCAAACAGTGCGAAATGTTCTCCATAAAAAGTGTTACAAGGGATGCATTGCAAGAACACAAACGTTCATTTCGAGGAAAAATGTTGCCCGACGCTTTGAGTGTGCCAGAGAGTATGTAAAAAAGTCAGACTAAATTTGGGAAACTGTTATTTTTGTAGATGAAAGTAAGTATAATCTTTTTGGCTCTGATGGGCGGCGATTTGTTCGGCAGAGAGTCAATCAGCGTTGGAGTCAAAAAATTTGGGACTCACTGAGAAACACGAAGGTGAAAATGTTATGGTTTGGAGAGCGATGGAAGCAAATGGCGTTGGAAATTTGGTATTTGTGGAAAGCACTATGGATAAACATCAGTACTTAGAAATAATAAAGCCTAATTTAAGAGCCAGTGCTTCGAAAATTGGAATTAGCGACGAAATTTCACTAGCACATGACAATGATCCAAAATATTTCTCGCATCTATTAAAAGAGTGGTTACTGTATAACGTGAAATCTGTACTTCCTCAGCCACCCCAATCACCAGACTTTAATTCCATTCAATATCTTTGGGATGTTTTCGAAAAAAAAGTGCGGGAACATCATATTATAAGCCGAGCTGACCTCAAGGAAGTTATCTGAGAAAAGTGGGAAAAATTAACACCTGAAATTACTAGAAAACTAGCTCATTCAATGAACAATTGCTTAAAGGATGTAATTTCAGCGAAAGGACACGACACACGCTATTAGAAGTAGAAAAAGTAATTAATTTTCTGAATGTATGTGGAAATTTTTGATGTACGTGCAATTTTTTGACTTGAATTATAGCTTAATTTTCAAAATTAACATTAATATTACGGAATGCTTTTTTGTTTCAGATAGTTTTAGTTGTGTAGAACTAATGAAATTAATAAAAATGACGAAAATTTTGTTTATTTAACAAATAAATGAGTTTTAATTTATGACAAGGTGGTGTACGTGCAATTTTTTGATGCAGTGTATATATGTATATATATATATATATATATATATATATATATATATATATATATATATATATATATATATATATATATGTATATACAGTCGAAATCGTTTACAACGAACTCCAAGGGACCGGCAGCTTTTGTACGTTGTAGCCAGTGTTCTCTTTAAGCGATATTATCGGTTATAGCGAACAGTTCGCTGTAAAAGTTGTTGCATTGAACATTCAACAGTTCGCTTTAATTGCAATAAGATAGCTTAGTATGTGTGTACATATGACATTGAAATGAGAAGAGAGTCAATAAATAAACAAAATTCATAATATAACGTGTTATTGTGATCTTTTATTCATAAAATTTACATGCATATATGTGTGTACATGACGTTTGCTTTTGATGGTTGTAAAGGCAATATAAAACACACAAATTCAGAGAAAAAAATCTGTAATTTTAGTTTGGCGCCTGCCACGTACTTCTGCTATGAATATTTTTTCTATGGAAGCAGAAATAACTGAGAATGCTTCTTTAACGCTGTGGGAAGTTTCAGCAGTGTGAACAAATGCCCTTATAGTTGAGCAAGCGGCATACGCTTCAGCAACAGTAGGAATTGTACCGAAATCTTCCGATTCTTGAGATGCATGTTCAGTATGTTCCTCCTCGGTAGTCTGATGACTCAGAATGAAATCAATATCGGACAGTTCTTCACATGTTATGATTTCGTCATCAACTTGAACGTAGTCATCAGCACAGCAGTCTGAAGCAAGAAGAGAAATCGCATCTCGCAAATCCGTTCTTTCGTCAACAACACATGAGGTTCCTGGTTGAATATCGTTCGTTAGACCAGAAACGCGAAAACAGTTGGCAATGGTTTCCTTCCGCACAGAATCCCAAGCCTTAGATATCATTATTATAGCTTCCAGAACACTAACTTTTGCATCGTCTTTATTTTCGGTTTTTTCGATGATTTTATACACCAATTCTTTTCGAAAGGAGACCTTTAGACTTCGTATAGCTCCTTGGTCCATGGGCTGCAATACAGACGTGCAATTCGGAGGCAGGAAAACGAGTTTGATTTGTTGCAATCCGTCAACTGGAGGATGGGATGGGCAATTATCCACAACTAAAACAATACGTTTGCGTTGCTTCAAAAGTTCACTGTCCCAATTTTTGAGAGTTTTTTCGAAGATATTCGACGTCATCCAGGCCTTTTTGTTAAAATCATAATCAGCGGGGAGATTTTTGACATTTTTAAAACATCGCGGCATTCTACTTTTTCCGATCACCAACAACTTCTTTTTTATTGAACCGGTCATATTGGCTGCAACGAGAACTGTGACACGCTCTTGTGATAACTTTCCGCCAGTACATTTCTCTCCCTTAAATTTCAACGAGTGATCAGGCGTTAATCTGAAAAATAACCCCATTTCATCGGCATTAAAAATTTCCTCATCTGTATAACCAGCTCTGAGTTTTGGCCAGACATTTTCAACCCAATCCCCCGTAATTGCTCGGTCAACAGTTGCTGACTCACCCGAAATTTTTCCATGAACAATATTGTGGCGCGATCGGAAACGCTGAATCCAGGAAGCGGTGCACTTAAACGACTCCTTGTTCAGAAGGACACTAAATTGTTCAGCCTTAGCCTGTAGCATGGGTCCACTCACAGGTACGTTATTTGCACGTTGTTGCTTAAACCAATCAATCAAAGCATTTTCAATGTCTGTGTGGCTTGACAAACGAACTCGTTTTACCTTTTGGCACTTGTCAAATTGGGCTATAATTTTCTCACGGCGTTTCAACATTCCAGCAACCGTTGAACGTGATGTGCGGAATTCGCGAGCGATCGAGCTCGCGGTATCACCTGAATCGACCCGGCAAATTATTCCGAATTGCTCTTCAATCGTAAACTGTTGCCGTGACATGTTCTCGTGCCTAAAAACAGAGAAGAACTGAAAAAATCGCACAATAGTACGCTGTAACCAATATTTCAACAGCCACCGTTCCTAGAAATGTGTTCGCTCTGACCGATGTGTTCGCTGTAAGCAATTTCAATGCTTTTTTTGTATGTTATTTCTTGGGACCGACTATTTTGTTCGTTATATCCGATTGTACACTATAACCGGTGACGCTGTAAACGGTTTTGACTGTATATATATATATATATATATATATATATATATATATATATATATTGGGACCGACTATTATATATATATATATATATATATATATATTGGGACCGACTATTTTGTTCGTTATATCCGATTGTACACTATAACCGGTGACGCTGTAAACGGTTTTGACTGTATATATATATATATATATATATATATATATATATATATATATACAGTCAAAACCGTTTACAGCGTCACCGGTTATAGTGTACAATCGGATATAACGAACAAAATAGTCGGTCCCAAGAAATAACATACAAAAAAAGCATTGAAATTGCTTACAGCGAACACATCGGTCAGAGCGAACACATTTCTAGGAACGGTGGCTGTTGAAATATTGGTTACAGCGTACTATTGTGCGATTTTTTCAGTTCTATATATATATATATATATATATATATATATATATATATATATATATATATATATATATATATATACAGTCAAAACCGTTTACAGCGTCACCGGTTATAGTGTACAATCGGATATAACGAACAAAATAGTCGGTCCCAAGAAATAACATACAAAAAAAGCATTGAAATTGCTTACAGCGAACACATCGGTCAGAGCGAACACATTTCTAGGAACGGTGGCTGTTGAAATATTGGTTACAGCGTACTATTGTGCGATTTTTTCAGTTCTTCTCTGTTTTTAGGCACGAGAACATGTCACGGCAACAGTTTACGATTGAAGAGCAATTCGGAATAATTTGCCGGGTCGATTCAGGTGATACCGCGAGCTCGATCGCTCGCGAATTCCGCACATCACGTTCAACGGTTGCTGGAATGTTGAAACGCCGTGAGAAAATTATAGCCCAATTTGACAAGTGCCAAAAGGTAAAACGAGTTCGTTTGTCAAGCCACACAGACATTGAAAATGCTTTGATTGATTGGTTTAAGCAACAACGTGCAAATAACGTACCTGTGAGTGGACCCATGCTACAGGCTAAGGCTGAACAATTTAGTGTCCTTCTGAACAAGGAGTCGTTTAAGTGCACCGCTTCCTGGATTCAGCGTTTCCGATCGCGCCACAATATTGTTCATGGAAAAATTTCGGGTGAGTCAGCAACTGTTGACCGAGCAATTACGGGGGATTGGGTTGAAAATGTCTGGCCAAAACTCAGAGCTGGTTATACAGATGAGGAAATTTTTAATGCCGATGAAATGGGGTTATTTTTCAGATTAACGCCTGATCACTCGTTGAAATTTAAGGGAGAGAAATGTACTGGCGGAAAGTTATCACAAGAGCGTGTCACAGTTCTCGTTGCAGCCAATATGACCGGTTCAATAAAAAAGAAGTTGTTGGTGATCGGAAAAAGTAGAATGCCGCGATGTTTTAAAAATGTCAAAAATCTCCCCGCTGATTATGATTTTAACAAAAAGGCCTGGATGACGTCGAATATCTTCGAAAAAACTCTCAAAAATTGGGACAGTGAACTTTTGAAGCAACGCAAACGTATTGTTTTAGTTGTGGATAATTGCCCATCCCATCCTCCAGTTGACGGATTGCAACAAATCAAACTCGTTTTCCTGCCTCCGAATTGCACGTCTGTATTGCAGCCCATGGACCAAGGAGCTATACGAAGTCTAAAGGTCTCCTTTCGAAAAGAATTGGTGTATAAAATCATCGAAAAAACCGAAAATAAAGACGATGCAAAAGTTAGTGTTCTGGAAGCTATAATAATGATATCTAAGGCTTGGGATTCTGTGCGGAAGGAAACCATTGCCAACTGTTTTCGCGTTTCTGGTCTAACGAACGATATTCAACCAGGAACCTCATGTGTTGTTGACGAAAGAACGGATTTGCGAGATGCGATTTCTCTTCTTGCTTCAGACTGCTGTGCTGATGACTACGTTCAAGTTGATGACGAAATCATAACATGTGAAGAACTGTCCGATATTGATTTCATTCTGAGTCATCAGACTACCGAGGAGGAACATACTGAACATGCATCTCAAGAATCGGAAGATTTCGGTACAATTCCTACTGTTGCTGAAGCGTATGCCGCTTGCTCAACTATAAGGGCATTTGTTCACACTGCTGAAACTTCCCACAGCGTTAAAGAAGCATTCTCAGTTATTTCTGCTTCCATAGAAAAAATATTCATAGCAGAAGTACGTGGCAGGCGCCAAACTAAAATTACAGATTTTTTTCTCTGAATTTGTGTGTTTTATATTGCCTTTACAACCATCAAAAGCAAACGTCATGTACACACATATATGCATGTAAATTTTATGAATAAAAGATCACAATAACACGTTATATTATGAATTTTGTTTATTTATTGACTCTCTTCTCATTTCAATGTCATATGTACACACATACTAAGCTATCTTATTGCAATTAAAGCGAACTGTTGAATGTTCAATGCAACAACTTTTACAGCGAACTGTTCGCTATAACCGATAATATCGCTTAAAGAGAACACTGGCTACAACGTACAAAAGCTGCCGGTCCCTTGGAGTTCGTTGTAAACGATTTCGACTGTATATATATATATACATATATATATATATATAAATATATATATATATATATATATATATATATATATATATATATATATATATATATATATATATATATATATATATATATATATATATATATATATATATATATAGGGTGGTCCAAAAGTTTCTCCCCACAAACTTTTTGTTATCAAAAGCAAACCAGCAAACATAACTTAGAAATTGTGATGTTAACTTTATGCAGATTCTTATTCTTATTACCAATAATGCGTATGTCTACCGTTATTATCCATACATTCTAAAATACCTCGTCCAAAACTTTCACATAAATTTTCTAATTCGGCCTCGTTGTAGTTGCTCCATTCTTGCTGTGTCTTCTATTCCTCGGCATCGGATGCCTAAATATACTCTCTCTTGAAGTGTAGCCCAAACGTGTTCGATTGGGTTAAGATCAGGAGAGTTTCCAGGCCAATCTTCCGAAACAGTTGAAAACATCGGTTTTGCCAGTGTCAATGTTGCCTTTGCTGTATGCGCTCGTACCCCATCTTGCATAAGAATTACCAAATTTTTATGTTGAAACTGTTTTCTGTCATCCTGACATGCTCCGTAAGCTGGTAAAATGCAGTTTCGGTAATAGGATCCATCTACGGTTGTGTTTTGCTCAACAACATGAAGTCTCGACTTTCCACGTGAGCTGAGTTCTCCTCCAACCATTATCTTGAGGTCAAATTTCGGCTTTTGTATGGGTTGAATAGTGCTTGGATATCTTGTTGTTACTCTCATATGTTACCATTTCAGCGTTGGGTGCAAAATAATTGGGGATTCATCCGTTAAAAGTACGTTAGCTCTCTTAGACCTTCCAAGAGCACTATCTTCACAGAATCCTTCGCTTTGCAACCTTCTACAGAAGTTAAGTCTATCTGGGACATTTTTTGCAGTAAGAAGCGGCTTTACTCGTCTCACGTAGGCATGTTTTCCCCAGTTCATCGATTTATTGTACCGTTGAACCGTTGATTAATTTATCCTTGTTGTCGCTGTCCTTGTTCCAATGCTTAGCTTGTTTTCTACCATCTCGCTTATTTTTATTTTTGATGTAGGCGAGAGAGTTGTCGGTCTACCGGAACGTCCGTTGTCCTGTATATCACCTTTCCTCCTTTCCAGCCATAATCGTACGGTCTTCCTGTCGACGCCTAGAGTCCTTGATATTTCGGAAATGGATTTTCCTATTTCACCAAGAATTTGGATTTTAATCCTTGTTTTTATCCTATTCGAAGCCATAATGAAGAAGCACAAAAGTCTTTAAGGATAAACTTTCAAAAAATAATGATTTTTCAGGTAGCGTGTAAAAATTGTTCTAAGAAAAATCTCTACTTACGACAAACACGGCAATGAAAAAGGACCCTTGAGGACAAGAGCAATACAATGTCACAGGTAGGTTCGCAGAAAGACCCTCAATTACCCGGGTAACTTAAATCAGCTTTATTTATTTATTTATTTGCCAAGCAAGGCATCAAAAAACAACATTTATCTAAGCAATTAAGACAGAAACATAATATTACTTATGACAATAAAACATAAAATCTTATAATTAAAGTATAATGAAAACATTTAACTTATATTTTCTTCAGGCAATTAAGGAAGGGTAATATTATAGCTGGACTAGGATGTTAATAAAGCCTTTGTCAAGTTATTTTTGAAGGTATATTTGGAAATACCTGGAGAGTAGTGCTGGCTTATACTGTTAAATACTCGACAACATCTACTAATGGGTTCATTATACCCGTAGCCTGTGGGGTGCTGATATTCCCTCAGAAGACGTGTATGCCTAGTGCGCCTAGCTTGGTTGTTAATTGTAAATTTGTTCGATAGGGCACCTATCTTTACCGTTCCATTAATGATATCAAAGGTAAGGCAAGCGCTAAATACCAATCTTTATGAGGCTAGAGTCGTTAGATTTAAAAGTTTAAGTCTGTGCTCATAAGATGGGATATTATGAAAATCTAGTGGATTGTAGACGTCTCTCAATGCAAACAGTGAAAATTGTCTCTGCACCGATTCTAGTCTTTCACAGTGAGTAACAAAATTTGGGCTCCAAATTATGCAAGCGTATTCAAGTAAAGGCCGCACCAGTGTTGTAAATAGAGTCTTGGTGCCCCAAATGTTCTTGAATTCTTTAGCACGCCACTTAATAAACCCTAGCTGCTTGTTAGCTCTGGATAAGATTACATCATATTGCCGGCTAAAACGCATTTTTTTGTCCAAAATTACTCCGAGGTCTGTGACATAATCAACAATTTGAAGCTCATTGTTGTAAAGGTAGTAAGAGTTAGCCATAACATTATTCTTTCGGGAGAAATTTATCAAATGGCACTTACCAACGTTGAGATTAAGTTTATTCAGATTACACCACTGCTCAAGGGAATCAAGCTTCGACTGGACAAAAGAAACGTCAGAGGGAGTCTTGATAGTGTGAAACATTTTCAAGTCATCAGCATAGAAGACATGGGGAATATCAGATAAAATCCGAGATAGATAGGAGATAAATATATTAAAGAGCAGGGGGCCCAAATGACTGCCTTGTGGGACTCCAGAATGCACAGAAACTGTTTTGGACAATGCCCCTTGAAATTTAACCATCTGTGTTCTCTAGCGAATATAAAATATGAGCCATTTGAGAAGGGAGCCAGATATGCCAATATTTCTTAACTTATGTGTCAGAATCTGGTGGTCGACCATGTCAAAGGCCTTACTAAAATCAGTATAGATCGCATCAACTTGGTTTCCTTTTTCCATTTCACAGAGAACGTCTGATACTAGGATCATGAGATTGGTGGTGGTTGACCTTCGTTTGCGAAACCCATGCTGTTGTTCGTTAAGAAGAGGGTCTATGATAGGTGTTAGTGTATCACAAACCAGCTTCTCGAAGAGTTTGGGGATCACAGAGAGGATAGCGATGCCTCGATAATTATCAACTGATCGTTTGTCACCGCTTTTGAAAATAGGCGTAAGATAAGAAGACTTCCAGGAGGATGGAAAGACGCCTAATGACAGTGACTTGTTGAAAATTATGAATAAAGGAGTAATTAGCTGGTTGATGCACTGGACTACAAAATAAGGTGGGATTTGATCGGGACCAGGACCTTTGTTGAAGTTTAGCTCGTTGATTGCATTGGCGATTGCTTCTCTAGTTAAAACGATTCTGCTGATGAGAGACGTTGGCTCAGTTGGAGCAGAGGAAACTGCTAAATTTGTTGTCAGGGCTAAAGGATCGTAATATGAACTCTGAAAATGATCCGCAAATAAATCAGAAATTTCTTGTGGAGCAGAAGAAACTGATTTATCTCTGAACATGGAACCGTGGTAGCCAGTCGTTTTTCGTTTGGTATTTACGAAATCAAAGAATTTTTTCGGGTCGTTAATAATTTTTTCTCCCATTAAATTCACGTAAAAATTATACGCTTCGCCAGATTTTACCGAAAATTCATTTGATAATAGATCGTAATTTCTTTTTAAATCCCCACTGATATTGATATCTTGTTTTATTGCCTTGTACAGCTTATTCCTTTGGTTCCTTAATTGCCGCAAGTTACTATCGAGCCATGGCTCAGAGAGCTTATTACGCTTTTTTATCTTGGGTACATAATTATTAATAGCGTGAAAAGCTATTCTGTAGAAGGAAGAAACAATGTCATCTAAGTCACACACTGATATGGAACTTGTCCAGTCTATAGAATCAAGATAATGTCTAATGCTTTCATAGTCAGCATTACGGAAATCATATACAATTTCGTTATTGTATGACTGGTTGAAAGCAAGATCGATGGTGGGTAGCTCAACTGTAAGAGCAGAGTGATGAAGAGTATTAGAGACAGTGTTGCCAACTTTTTTCCAGCCGTTGTAGCTAGATTTGAGGGAAAAATAGCTAAAAATAGCTAAAATGTTCACTTTGTAGCTAAAAAGTGTAGCTAAATTCAACAATAAAAAACTCAAGGTTCTGGAAAACAGTTTTATTAAGCTAATCTTTATAGTTCATGTAGAAAAATATTAAATGTACATCGGCTAATGAGCAGTTAATTAATTTAATGCTATCAACTATGACTAATACTAAACTCATTCATTTGTTGTTAACCGTAACTCATGTTTGCAATTGAAATATTTCACAAAACCATTTTTAAATTATATTTATGTCGAAAAAATCTTCTTCAAGCTATGGTAATATATCAAAATTTATAAACTCATTTTCGTTCTCTACATATGCGTCTAAAGTGCCGATTTTCGCCAATACTTCCTGAGGGAACTCAAAATCTTTAGAACATTTTTGCGACCGTTTCAACCCATATTTAATAGTAAGGACTGAGTGCAAAGTTTTTAAGTTGAGTTTATTTCTATGTTTGGTTTTCACAATCGAAAGTTGACTAAAAATACGTTCAACTTCTGCATTGGACCAAATGAGGACTAGTAACCTAAACGGGTTGATTTGATATTTGCTGCGTCTTTATTTATAATTATACACCTCCAGCCAAAATTTTCTGTTATCAGCTTTTTCTCTCCAGTTAAGGATTGATAATTGTTTTTTCTGTACCAGTTTATTCTGAATAGATGTTTTATCAGCCGTAAACAGCTTTATAATTTTTATAAATTTATATTTTCCACAGAAAATTGGAAAATATTTCGCAAAATTTTAAGATTATCAGGTAATCAATATTTCAGCTCTTCTACTAAGTTTTTTATAAATGCTATACAAGTCTGCTTATATTTTCTTCATCTGACCTTGAAATTGTATTATTACTTCGTAGTTCAACTATTTTTTGCTCAAAGTTATATCCTAAATAGGCATTATTGTAAATGTAGTCATTTAATTCCACATTTTCTGACAAAACGTTAATTGTACAATCTGGATACATAATTTTTTTAGCCAAACCTTCAATAAATAAACAAAAATCGTTAAGGAATTAGTCGGCTGAACAGAATTGCTTTAAAATTTTTTGTTCATTACTGAAGCATCTTTTAAAGTGGGTTGAAGAAATAAGGGATATAAAAGGTTTATATCATGGTTATACTCCCTATAAATCATTTTAGCCAAATAACATTCTTCTGATGTATGAACTATGCTGAAGTGGGTTTTTAGCTCTAACCATTGGCTAATGATCCTTGATACTGATCCCTCTACTGAAGAACGTGTAAGAACGATAATAGAAAGTGATATCGTAAATTCAAATCATTGCACCATTTATTGCATTATACTTAAGCAACATTTTTTCAGTGAATCGCCTATATTTCAATGAGTTGACTTTGAAGGATGTATATGTATGTATGTTGAAGTTTCTGAAAAATTGCCGCCTTTACAGAGATAAACTTGCTTTGTACTTTGCCAACTCATCGGGAGAAAAAATTTGCCTCGTGTGAATATTTTGCGATATTTTGAACTGCAGAGGCTTACCGAGAAAATTGAAAGCAACTGCTATTGTATCTACCCAAAGCATTAGCGTTTACCTTAGAATTTGAGGAGATTGTTTTCAAGCACTGAGTGTTTTAAATATCAATAAACTAGTGAAAGTTAATGCAATTAAAGCAAAAATTTAGAATATTTATAATCTATAAATTAGTAGCTAAATTTGTAGCCAATAGCTAAATGAAAAATTGTGTAGCTAAAAAGGTTCTTTTTGTAGCTAAATCTAGCTACAAAATAGCTAAATTGGCATCACTGATTAGAGAAAAGATTCTCAGCGTCAATAGTTGGACTAACCACCACTTCGTCATAGAAATTTGTGAAAATCAAATCTAACCAACTACCGTTCTGGTTAGAAGTCGGGTTGACCTGCTGTAAATCATTGCTATAAAACGAGCTGATAAGGTTGAAATCAATGGTGTCGATAAGGTTGGCCGGGAGGAGATGGTTATCACTCTCGTCGATGGTAAAGCTGATATTCGGGCGATTGAAGTCCCTAAATACGATTATTTTGTCTTCTTCATTCATGGAAGCAATAACCGAAGATATCATGTCGATTATATAATTGTAAGTGCTGTCGTCAGAGCGGGGTGGCACATAGACAATACCAATGTAAAGATAGTGCTTGTTGAATAAAACTTTACCAAATTTGTGCTCAAATAGCTTACAGTGGTTAGTTAAGACAGGCACACTAGAAAAAGAATTATGAATGGCTATTAGAACACTACCGCCCCTTGAACCACCAGTCTGAGCGTAATCGCGATCAGCCCTATATATGGTCCAATTAGAGTCAAGTATTTCCTCGTTTCGGTATGAATCATTGAACCACGTCTCAGTGATGGCCAGAATATTAAAATGGCAAGATTTGGCGTCAAGAAATAGTTTGTTTAGTTTGCCTCTCATGCCGCTGCAGTTGTGATAGAGAAATCTAGGAGAATTGAAAGGAATTTTAATGTTAGGAATAATATTTCTTATGGTTTTCGCGAGACTTTTGTAATAGTGAGATACATTTGGAGCTTGCATAAGAGCGATAAGCTTCAAGGTCAAGTTTGACCTGCTCCGGGGTCATTCCAAGTTCACCATGATAGCGGATGAAAAATTTACAAAGGGAGTCAATATCAGTGGGAAGGCCTTTTTGTTGAATCATTACTTTTAGGTGCGTCTTCGTTTTTCCCTCGAAACAGGTGGAATCGTTCACGTTATGCATATATGCAAGGTAAAGGCGGACAATATCATAGATCTTATGGTCTCTGAAACGAGATAACAGGTATCTACTATCTGAATCATTAATTGAATTTTTCGTTAGTTTCACTGTAGGAGGTACTAACGGGTCAATAAATTTTGTAGTGGAGGGTTGAATGGTTGCCGGGTTTGGTATTGTTATTGAACCGGAATTTAATGGTATTTGATCCTCACCACGTATAAAATTATTGTATTTAGGAGCTGAAATAGTGTCAGCACCACACAGCTGTTTAGATGGTATTAATGCCTCACTACTTTTGAAATTAGTGTTTGAAGAATGAGTAGTTGCTGGTACAAGAGAGTTAGGTAATTTTTGGGGGGTTATTAGTGAAATTGATGAGTGGGAATCAGTAAGGAGCTCTGACTGTATTTTAATTTTATTAGATTGTGGATATCTAGGATAAAGAGGAGTATTCTTGGAGTTAGATTCTAAGGAATTGCCTAAATACCTGCTAATGTTTTTTTAATATGCACTGGTTGAAGTTGATTAGTTGCACGTTGACTGGGATTGTTGTTTACTCGTTTGGTGTGTTTGTTTCGCCAAGAACTAAATATCAAACCGTTCCAGGTGTAGGTGTCTCCAATCTGCATGTGATTCGAAAAAAGCCATGCGTATTTAGCTGGGACAGACAGCTTAAAACACGTGTGGGATTTACGCTTCTGTCTACGAAGTCGAGCTGGAAATATTTCGCAACTGCAATCAGCGATTCCTAAGTCATCCTTCAGGAATTTGCAAAGCCAGGAGTTGTCTGCGTAGCTGAGAGCTCCTTTTACAAAGAATGTCTTATTCAGAGACTTAACACCAACAATCCTTTCTGTTGGTTTACCCGATACATTGTTGGAAAGCTTAATTCTTCTGATCCTGGAGTCCCATTCATCACGAGACCAATAAGTACCAAACTTCAAAATAGGTCGTTCCGGCGGTACGACTAAGGCTTTTGAAGTATTTTTTTTGGACGTAGGTGCACTTAGCTTCATTGGAGATGTTGTCTTATCTACCATGGCTGGGATTTCAGCTTTGTTGGATACGTGCTCGAAAACTTCAACTCTGGATGATGTGGAGCTGATATGGCTAATTTTGTAAAGGGTGCGTCTCTGTACCTGACTATAGGGAAAAATACTGTTTAATTTTTTTTTCCTGGAAATGCGCTGTCGTAGCTAAGCACAATATGATCCTTACGATAGCTGAAGAGTTGATATTTGAACTCCGCTTAGGGTTTGTGATAAACTGAGAGGGGATAAATTTTGGCAACGGATGATAAATAATGCATTTACTTAACTAGGTGGGGAGAAACTTTTGGGCCACCCTATATAAATATATATATATATATATATATATATATATATATATATATATATATATATATATATATATATATATATATATATATGTATATATATATATATATATATATATATATATATATATATATATATATATATATATATATATATGTATATATATATATATATATATATATATATATATATATATATATATGTATATATATATATATATATATATTTTTATATATATATATGTATATATATATATACATATATATATCTATATATATGTATATATATATGTGTATATATATATATATATATATATATATATATATATATATATATATATACACACATATATATATACACACATATATATGTATATATATATATATATATATATATATATATATATATATATATGTATAGCAAAGCAGCCCCGAATAGCAGAACAGCTATTAAAAAATCGAAAAAATTCAAAGAAAACAAATTCTGAAGTAAATGCATTTTCTCATACATATTGTTATACAACGCCATTGAGCTAGCTGTGCAGACCTGTGTCTCGATTTTCGAATGCTATTGACTATTCTGCTAGCCAAAAGGTCTCATCTTTCACCACGAAGCCGTAATGGAATTAGACTTCGAAATATTGCGATTCAATTCACTGGAGATGAACGAGAAATCGTACGAGAAGAGCGCCGCGTTAGTACCCAACGGTAAAAGCAATTGGTAAATAAATTCTCCGTAAGCATTCCGTTTAAAGCATGGAAGCATTACAGATTCATACCCGGTTCATTTCTTGTTAGCATTGGATGTCCTAGGCTAGCAAGGTATATAAAGGAGGAACTATTACTAAATGGTATTTTTGCATTTCCTTCATCTATGGGGAATGCGTGTTGGCCCTCGGTCTCGACTAGCCATTTTTCCTGCCGTATCCGATGGCATCGAGTGTTAAATTAAAGCATACCATCTGATGGATGGGCAATTCCATGGCATGCCATATCATGTCGAAAATGCCTGTGAATGGAAAGGACGTGTGCTTCATCTGAACGTTGAATGCTATTGAAAAGTTTCTGGAAGTGGGGAGCGAAGAAATCTGCTGTTGATGAAAATTCCGAGAGTAGGATAAATCTATTTTCGGATAAGCGAGTGAAATTTCAGATGAAGGGGAAACATTGGATTATCTGGGGTGTGAAGGGAGATAAGGTAGAAGTATTTAAAAAAATCAGTTGATTGTCAATAGGCAGTTTCATATATTTACTCATAATTGAAAATTCAAATTTTTCTTTTCAAAAATAATAAGTATTTAATTTTATTATTCCGATTTCCCACATCACAGTTTGAGACTTTCGCTTTTCCCCACCATTCCATATTCTTTAAACTATTTGGATCACTTAACGACATCTAAAAATTCCTGTGAATTGAAAATTACTGCTTTCGCGTAAAAGAAACAGAGCATGACCACGGTTCAGTGCCAGGTATAAAATCAAGAACTGTCAATAAATGGTCAGGCTGATGGCCAAGCAAATAGCATATCATATGACTTCCCATTTATGACATGCCATTAAATATGGCATGCCATCGATCGTCTCAATTAGCCATTTCCATGGCAAGTCGAATAGAATGCTATGGGAATTACAAGTGGAGACACCCTGTGAAGCTTGCCGGCGGCCGATCATATTTATACATGACCCGCAATGTATAAATAATGCGTACTGAGCGATTCCGAGGTTTATTGGAAATTCCAACAGCGTATACTCGCGTTACACTTTACTAGGGGGAATTTGTGCTGCCGCTTGGACCGGTGGCCGAGCTTGCCCATACATGACTCTAAATTAATAGAGAAATGCTCAGAAATTTTCATGTTTCAAAGTTCTTTTTCCCTTAATTTTGCGATTAATGTTCCTAGGTAAATGATGGACTTTTTGGTATTAATACAGGCCTTACGAGCCGCGCACCCGAAACGAAACGTGAACAAAAACATACAACATGTTGCCACATACATGTTGCCATTCCACCTGTCAGTTTGTATGTTTTTGTTCACGTTTCGTTGCGACGATATATATATATATATGTATATATATATATATATATATATATATATATATATATATATATATATATATATATATGTCTATATATATATATGTATATATATATATATATATATATATATATATATATATATATATATATATATATATATATATATATCTATATAGAAATATGAATTTTTCGCCAAAGTGATTTTAATACTAATGTTCTTCTTCGAACATTAGTAAAAAAACCTCCTCTAGCGCACCTGAACCGCTAGAAACACTAATGTTCGAAGGACAGTAGAAGAATCGTGCAGATTTTGAGTGCATATTCTACCACACGAGCTGCTTATTACAGCCAAAATGTTACAAACACCACGTTTTACTTGGTCTCAAGAATGCATTATAACTCATATGGTGGAAAGATTTCAGATATTACCACAGGCATGAATTTCAAAGTTTATGAGACCAAAACACTAGTTAACTATATTCGTTATCAGTTGCTTATTTCACAAAACTTTGAAAGTAGCATCTCATATAACATCAATGAAGAAAATGCTTAGTGCCTGCAGCACTGTAACTCAAGTTGGTGTTTGGGGCTGCGATCCGAAAATTTTGCAGAACTTTGGGAATTGAAACACTATTTATTTATTTTCATTGTAAATGTTTCCGGTATGAATACTTACTGTAAGCATTTATTGATACAGAAACAGCACTACAGACTCGTGCTGGCAACCTTTTTCCAATATCACATCTGCATCATGTTGAAATTAACCTATTCTGTGAATTCCGTCTCGATCCGATGACTGCGTTCGAAGTTATAGGAGTAATTTAGGGTTACTAGCCGCGGCATTTTTCAAATAATCGAAAACTTAATAATTGCTGTATATTGTCACTACAATATCATTACCTTTTGAAAATTTTACGATCAAATCGCTTAAGAAAGATATTGGAAATAAACACAAAACCAACAATAGGTGGCAGCCCTATCGTGGCTTTTCAACCAAATGTGACCTGAATAATGCCTATAATAGGTTCCATTAAATGAATGAAATTCGTATTGATTTCATGACTGCACTGGAAGTAATAGGACAAAAAGCTTTATTTTCCTGAGCGAATTTTCAGAACCAAAGATACTAAAATTACCATAGCTGGCAGCACCAATCGAATTTTTTAAACAAATTTATATCGAACACGGCTTAGAGTAAGGTTCAGCTACTGTGTCAATTTCATGAAAATCTGGTAACTGAATCAGAATTCATAGGGCAAAAAGCAGTTTTTTTTTCTTTGTAATTTTTCAAGATGGCACCACTGACACAGGGTTCCCCACAATTCAAAATCGCTTCTATCACATCTGGTCCCGCTGAAGTCCAATGTATTCTGCAAATTTCAACTGCATCTGATTATTGGTTCGTGAGTTCCCGTGAACAGAAGTGATTGATGCTAAAAATATAGGTAAATTGGGAAAGGGTTACCGTTCTTGTCCGAGATGAAAATTCCAAAGTTTTCTCTTGACTTTTTAGACAGAGCAGAAGGTTTGTATACAAGTTGATGTTCATTCTAAGAAACGGACATATTTTCGGAGATTCGATGGTTATATATATATATATATATATATAAATATATATATATATATATATATATATACATATATATATAAATAAATATATATATATATATATATATATATATATATGCATATGTATATCTATATATATATATATATATATATATATATATATATATATATATATATATATATATATATATATATATATATATATATATATACATATCAGTGGCGTGCACAGCCTTTTCAC
>OZ022264.1:132332469-132334969 GCA_963978885.1 Nemotelus pantherinus | reverse complement strand
GCTTCGATCAATGGAAAAAACGTATGGAAAGGTGTGTGGCGAGGAAAGGGGAGTATATTGAAGGGGAGCATTCGAATGTAGAATAATTTTTATAATAAAACCCTTTTGGTATCCAGTCTCGTTATTTAATAGCCAGACCTCGTATATATATATATATATATATATATATATATTATATATATATATATATATATATATATATATATATATATATTTATATATATATATATATATATATATATATATATATATATATATATATATATATATATATATATATATACATATATGTATATATATATGTATATATATATATATATATATATATATATATATATATATATAAATATATGTATATATATATATACATGTATATATATATATATATATATATATATATATATATATATATATATATTATATATATATATATATATATATAATATATATATATATATATATATATATTATATATATATATATATATATATATATATATATATATATATATATATATATATATAAATATGAGTTTTTGGCCCAAACAGTTTACATTTGCCCCTTATGCTCATTTTTGATAAATCGTTATCAATAGGCTGCTTTCCAAGTGCCTGGAAGTATTCTTACGTTATTCCAATACATAAATCAGGAGATAAATGTAATATTGAAAACTACCGCCCAATATGTATTCTTTCCACAATCCCAAAAATCTTCGAAAGCCTAATCACTGATTACATGACACCAATATTAAGACCGTTCATTATTCCGAATCAGCATGGGTTTTTCAAGGGGAAATCTACTGTCACTAACCTGCTGTTCTACCACAATTATATAACTACAAGCTTTGAGTCATCTCTTCAAGTTCACTCAATATATGCCGACTTAAGTAAAGCATTTGACAAGATCAATTGGGAACTTTTAGTTAGAAAACTACTAAACATTGGAGTAGGTGGTACATTATTGTCCTAGTTAAGTGATTATATTCGTAATCGCTCTTTAATTATAAAAATTAATAGCCACTATTCAAATCCCATTTTTCCTTCTTCTGGAGTACCACAAGGCTCGCACTTAGGCCCTTTGTTGTTCTTGGTATTCCTAAACGATATACAGCACATATTTTCCAACGTCCAGTATTTGCTATTTGCAGATGACCTTAAAATGTTCAAAGCAATAGCTTCACAGTCTGACATACGCATCTTGCAAACGAACGTAGAAAGGTTCTATGATTATTGTGTTCAGAACGGATTAGAAGTAAATGTCAGGAAATGTCAATATATAAAATTCAATCGCACAAAGCATAATTTTTCCCATTGTTATACTATTAACACAGTTCCGCTTGATTGTGTAGAATTTGCAAATGATCTTGGAGTTCGATTTGACACAAGTTTGAATTTCTCGAACCATATCAACGAAGTTTCCACACAGGCGACCAGATTACTCGGATTTCTAATTAGAAATACGCAGAAGTTTGCAAACATCAATACATTGAAAACTTTATACTTTTCACTTATTAGAAGCAAATTAGATCATGCTTCAGTAATATGGAGTCCATATTATAAAGCTCACATTGCAACCATTGAAAAAGTTCAACATAAGTTTCTGCGCTACATAGGTTTCAAGCTGCACTTACCATCTGAAGATATTAACAACTACCCCGTAATAATGCAAACCTTGAACATAACCACACTTGAGGCTAGGAGACTTTTTACTGACGCTGTATTTTTATTTAATGCGTTAAACAATAACTTAGATGCACCCGATATTTTAAAAGCTTTACCTATAAGAGTTCCTATGAGAACAACTCGAAGTAAGGTGATATTTTCCATAAGTAAAAGTAAAACGAATTACAGTCAGAATTCACCAATAGAAAGGCTTAAAAGAGTTGGTAACATGCTGCGACGAATTACAGTCAGAATTCACCAATAGAAAGGCTTAAAAGAGTTGGTAACATGCTGTGGGATCACATGGATATATTTAATGTTGAGTTACAAGTTTTTAAAAGAATTGCCTATGACTACTTTCAAAGTGTTGAAGTCAACTTATATTCAGTTAACTAATTCGATTTTTAATGTTTTCTTTATTTTTATTTTTTTAATTATTGTAGTTTTTAGGTATAGTCTTGACTTTATTCTTATTGTTTCTTTTTTAGTTAGAATTCGCCATAGGATTTAACTCGCAATGCTAGCTACATTCATTATTATAATTTAAGTTTATTATAATTTCATGGATTGTAAAAGGACAATGTCCGTAAACGAATAAACAAATAAATAAATAAATACTAATATTCTTCTTCGAACATTAGTATAAACCGGATTTGAACTTTGACATCTTTCCTCGGAAAACTTTTTTTTACATCATTCAGTGACTTTTATATCTTTCCTCAGCTCAAGGAACACGTTCCAGGTAAGAAATTTGGAGATCATAGCGAATTGATGGCCGCTGTTGAGGCATTTTGGGAGAGTAACGATGAATAATTTTTTCTAAGAGAATAAATGTGTTA
>OZ022264.1:132167469-132327469 GCA_963978885.1 Nemotelus pantherinus | reverse complement strand
GTTTCGCTCATATGTAATACTCGTTCGCTGAAGGGTGTAGCTCAAATGTAAACACACAAAATGTCATGCATGTTAAAAATATACACATTACGATTTCAGCGACTTCCCAAGAAAGTTGTGAGCACTGAAATTAGCAGTAAAATGAACCTAGCAAAGGCAAGAACAAATGCACTTAATATTAAAAACAACATTAAAAACCAAATCCATACATTTTAGTATATTTTTCATTGGCTAAAAATTTTTCTTTATAGGACTGGTATATGAGTGAATAAAGTTAGGCTGTTTCAGTAAGCCAAATCGCTCGGCAGACAAGTTCAGAATTAAACATTTCGTGATCTTTGAAGATATGAAAATATGATATCCATTCGCTAGGCTTTTTACTAATTTTCGAAGAAAATTAGTATTAAACTCGTTTTCATGTTTCTTTATATACATATATGTATATATATATATATATATATATATATATATATATATTTATATATATATATATATATATATATATATATATATATATATATATATATACATATATATATATATATATATATATATATATATATATATATATATATATATATATATATATATATATATATATATATGTATATATATATATATATATATATATATATATATATATATATATATATATATATATATATATATATATATATATATATATATATATATATATATATATTGTTAATTAATAGATTTAAAGAATTTTCAACTAATTGCAACAAGCTCATTTACCTGTTACTATTAGTGAAACTCAATTGCAACAAGCTCGTATACTTGTTACGTGAATTGATACAATCTTTAAATCAAACGCTTGATTCAATCGCTTAAAACTGAATGAATTTATTTGTTATCATTGCTTCTTTATATCTTAATAAAATACTTAACGTAAACATAAATTCCAATTGATAGCTTCATATTGCATTTGAATTAAAATCAATGGTTTTGTGCTTACACATGCAATATGAAACTTCACATGTCGATTGCGTTTTAGTACAAAATAAGTAAAAATACTGTCGAAGGAAATACTGCTGACCACATAGTTCATTGTCTCGAAGAATTTATAAAAACGGTAATTTGAACGCAAATACAAGCAAAAAGTAATGAACCGACAAAATTGAATAGAAAGAAATTTGATGCAAATGAACTTGATTTGAGTAAATTGTTATCAAGGTGATTAGACTTTATTAATTGTTGAGTAAGCTTTAATATATTGTGGTAGCTGTAGCAAAATTAAGGTAATTTATCATGTAGCAAAATTAAAGTGATTTTATCATACAAAATCTAATTCGATATAATTGATTAATATGCTAACTATAATTTAACATCCTCCCCGCGTTGAACACTAGTTCAAGATTCATTGAGTGTGTCAGGTTCTATTCTGAATGAAGATGCTGGTTGCACAGATGGCTTGTGTCGCGAAGGATCTCGCTTAGCGAATTTGCAGTATATCAAAATGATCGTTGACAGAGTTAGTCCGAGAGCGAGGTAGCCAACTGAATAGTGGTGTATATGGTGCTGGTTAAGACCAATGCTGTCGTCAACAACCTCCTGATCTTTAAGTTTTTTATGCATGTTGTCCAGTTCGTTAATAGGGATATTTGGCATCTGAGGCACTGTCGCCGTTTCGATTGGAGGGTCCGTTGATGGTGCAGTGAAATTTATGGAGGCCGTATACGATCGTTGGATTATGCTTGAATACGTCGTGTGGTACTGAATGGTTAAGCGAGGCTGTTTTATAATACAGCCGCTTCCTAAGGTGATGACCCCTGAGCCATGTAGCATTAATTGTGTGGGCTCGCCGTTGCATACTCCGTTGATTGTCGTTCGCGTGGAAAGGGAGAAGAGCCACTTGTTAGACGCGAAGAGCTGAATCCAATGGGCCTTTGTGGGGGTTAGCTGTAGCTTGCAGCTGTCATTGTCTGTCTTCCGATTGAAAAGACTTATTTCGCATTGGTTGGGCCCAAATCCAGCTTTGTAAATTGGATGCTGCTGGTTACAGAATAAATGATTGTTACTTGCATGTTTGCATGCTAGTTGTTCAAAATTCTCAAGCGGGTAGTACTGATCCTTGTGAAGGCTGACAATTATGTAGGGTGTTGCTAGCTTGATAATCCACATTTCTTCGTTTATGAGCGCTGGAATTGGAATTGGTCGGTATAACTCGAACTCATCGTTAGACTCTAATGGAATCTTCAGCTGAAGAATGGTATATTTTGATCCGGGCTTTGTCTTTATTGTCATTAACTTATAGAATTGCGCAATGTCGTCATCTGGCAAAGCAAGTGTCAGTGCCTTCGGCAATTGACTTCTTATAGTTCGTAATTCTTGAAGCAGCTGCTGGGGAGATAATATTCTTAAGTTAACCTTCCCGTGGTGGGCATCCATCACCGTGTCTAATAACGCATTGTGTGTCTGTTGCAAATCGTTAGCAGCGATGAAAAGTTGAAATGCGTGGGACATGTAGATGGCAAACAACTTCTGCTGGTGAACTTCTTGGTCTATGTGATTCAATTTTTCCATCTGCGTGTTGGCAAGGGCTGTAAGCTGATGGAAATGCTCATTGATGCGATTGTAGTTGCTTCGCATAATGTTTACGGTTGAGTCAAGTATTGACGTTTGGTTCTTCAACAGATGAAAAAGGCGTTGTTGGTTGGTGGTGGTGTCATCAATGATCTTCTCCATTTTGTCAGCGTAGTCTGAATCCAAGACTCCAAACAGGCTGTTTGCAACATTGCTCACTATGTTGAGAGCACCCCTTTTAACTCTAGGAGAGATTGGTTTGTGAAGCATCAGTGCATCATCTTCTGCCAGTTTTTTTAGCTGTTGTTGGATTCTTCGCACTGTCTCGGTACACGGTCCTGGTTCGACTAGTTTCCCGCAAAGATCTGATAAAATATTCGTTGCATTGGTCAAAGTAGTGTATTCCTTCCAGTAGCTTGTCATGTTATAGTAGACCACTATTTCCCATTCGCTAGAGATTATGCTAGCGCGTCCGAGATTTTCAAAGTAAACGGTCGGTCGAGTCTCATTGAAAGTTTCTATTTCGATGTTTGAACCCCTGACATTGGGAACAATCAAGCAGGCTAGCAGAATGGTAGTGACAACTGACCCTAATTTTAGTCGTTTTTTCCTTGGTGGTGCGTCCTCATTGCTATGGTTTAGGTTTTTACTAGTTTCCTCAAGTGGCTCTGCTTCGTGTTTAATGGGACTTTTGGTATCATGCATTTCAATGGGTAAAAGTGCAATTTTGGGAATAGGCCGCTTTATTGTTTGAGTTGCAGTTTTGATGTCAACAACTCGTACTCGGTTATCTGGACCTTTATGAACTCCTATGATCCTGCCCAAAGGCCAACGAAATGGAGGGGTATTGTCTTCATGTACCATGACCACCGTACCTGGTTCGATATTTGACTGGCCATCTTTCCATTTTTGCCGCTTTTGAAGGAGATGTAAATACTCCTTCGACCATTTTTGCCAGAATGCATTTCTAATTTGGCGTACTGCTTCCCATCTTTTGTCAAGCTTTGCAGTAAAAGGAGCAGCTGTGGGATCGACGTTGTTGACCAATGGTTCGCCGATTAGAAAATGTCCTGGCGTTAAAGGCGTGAGGTCGTTTGGATCTTCAGACATTGGCGTAAGAGGACGAGAATTGAGAATTGCCTCAATCTGTACCACCAAGGTTTCCAGCTCCTCATAGGTCAATGAAGCTGATCTGAGCTGTTCACGCATAAGTCTTTTAGTCGATTTAACAGCTGCCTCCCATAGGCCTCCAAAGTGTGGAGCTCTAGGAGGGATAAAATGGAAAGTGATTCCTTTTTTGGCACAAGTGTTTGTGATTTGTTCTTTGGCGTTGGCACTATTAATGGACTCGTAAACCTCATGCAGATGGTTGTTGGCTCCAACAAAATTTGTTGCATTATCTGAATGAATATCTTTTACGTGACCTCTACGGCTTATAAATCTGCTCAATGCGCCAAAAAATGCATTAGTAGTAAGCTCCGTAACTACTTCAAGATGCACTGCTTTTGTGGCAAAACAGCAGAATATTGCGATGCATGATTTCACAGGTTGTTTGCCTCTAACTCGGAAATGCGTCCAAAAAGGTCCACAGAAATCGACACCTGATGTTATAAAAGGCCTTGCAGGTTGAATTCGTGCAGGAAGAAGATTGCCCAATATCTGATGCTGTAGCTTGGGAGTGGATTTTGCACATCGAACGCAATGGTGAACTATTGAACGGGCTAAAATTTTTCCTTTGATTGGCCAAAATTTTTGTCTCGTAATTGATAGTAATGTTTGCGGAGGAGCATGGCAATTTTTTAGGTGTAGATCTACCATAATCATTTTGGTAATTGGATGCATGTATGGCAGCAGCATTGGGTGTTTGGCGTCAAACGATATTTGGGCTTCTTGAAGTCTGCCTCCTACTCGGATTATGCCGTATTCGTCGATGAACGGAGTCAACCCGTGTAATGCGCTGTCTTCTGTCGGTTCTGCGGATCGCTGCAAATGTCGTATGTCATTGGAAAACTCTTCTTGTTGCATTGGTTTAACTAGCATATATAGAGCTATCTCAAGTTCTTCTGGAGTTAAGTGTTCCTGGTGGTTAGTTACTCTTCGTGATCTTTTCGAAAAACGAATTACGAATGCCAAAATGCGTTGCAGTTTCGCAAATGAATTTCCATGCTCAATCCCTTTAATTGTACTCGCCAGCTCAGGTGTTTAAGCTATTGGAAGTGCTTTTGTTGTATGAGGAGAGTATGCTGGTGGCCAAGATGATTCAGCTCCATGTAAAAATATTGGACCATAAAACCAGATGGAAAATTTTTTGAATTTTGAAGGGGTTGTACCTCTGGATAGGACATCAGCTGGGTTTTTTTGTGATTCGACATGCCTCCAATTTTTCGCAACTGTCATTCTCTGAATAGCAGCTACTCTATTAGCTACGAAAGTTTGCTGAGATGATGATGGTTGATTCAACCAGGCCAATACAATCGTAGAATCCGTCCAGTAAAATTCCTCGACACTACCTAGATCGAGATCTGCTTTAACCCGATTGCATAAATCAGCCGCAAGTTTTGCCGCGCAAAGCTCTAAACGCGGTATGGTCTCTTTCTTCGTAGGAGCTACTTTCGACTTGGCGCAAAGTAGCCGTACGAGTAGCAGGTTGTCTTTGGTAAAAAATCGTACATAAACTGCTGCACCAAAGGCCTTTTCTGATGCGTCAGCAGAGGTGTGCAGTTGAATGATTTTAGGGAGATGATGATCAAAAACATGTCGTGGAAATGCAAACTCTTTTAGGTGGTCCAGACTGCTCCTGAATTCTCTCCATTGAAGTTCTAGTTGTGATGGAAGTTGGTCATCCCAATCAGATTTGAGCGTCCACATTTGTTGAAGTAGCAACTTGGCAGTAACTACAACAGGTGAAAGAATTCCTAAAGGATCGAATATGTGCGCTATATCTGAATATGCAGTTCTTTTTGTGATTCTGTCTCTGACGGGTACATGTGGTTTCACTTTAAAGACATCTTGCTTCGGGCACCAGGTTAATCCAAGCGTTTTAATACGCTCATCTGAGTCGTCGTTGAAGTTTAGCACGACTTCCATGTCTTGAGGTTGGAATCGTTCAAGCAGACGAGGATGATTTGCACACCATTTGCGCAGCCGGAAACCAACTTCTTTCAACAATGCAATTAATTCTGTCTGCATTTGAAAGGCTTCTGTTATGCTATCTGAACCCGTCATAACATCGTCCACGTAGAAACCTCGTTTAACGACCTTGGATCCGAGAGGGTATTGCTTTGATCGTTGTTCTCCAAGTGTTTGTAAGCTTTTGATGGCTACGTAAGGAGCTGAAGTAGTGCCGTAAGTAATAGTAGTAAGTTGATAGCACTTGAGTTCTTCCTCAGCGTCATTCCTCCAAAATATCAGCTGATATCTTTGATCGTCATCGTGTAACAATATCTGGCGGTACGTTTTTTCTATATCTCCCGTAAACACGAAGCGAGGCATTCTGAATCGGAGCAGTATAGAGAACAGCTCGTCTTGAATAACGGGTCCTTTAGCAAGAACATCATTAAATGAAATGTTTGTTGTTGTTTTTGCTGAAGCGTCGAAAACAACCCTCAGTTTAGTAGTTGTACTATCTGGTTTACACACGAAATGGTGCGGCAAAAAATAGTATGGTGGGCTCAGTTCAGCCATTTTCACTGGCTTCATATGGTTTAGCTGTAGATATTCGTTCATAAATTCTACATATTGCCTCTTGACGTCCTTGTTTGCTGCTAATCTTCTTTCTAATGCAAAAAACCTTCTTAATGCCGTATCTTTTGATTCACCCAAGCAATCGGTTTCTTCTTTAAAAGGCAGTCTTACAACGAAACGTCCTTGAACATCACGAGATGTTTCCTGTTTGAACTGTCTCTCGCACCTTTCCTCACTTTCTGTGAAGTGATGTTTCATGTTAGTTTCCTCAAGGCGCCAAAATCGTTCTATTTGCTTCGATAGATTGGTATCTGTGTCACAAGCAGTGCAAATATTGCAGTCATTTGCTTTAATATCTGAATCGACCACTTTTCCAGTAACAATCCAGCCCAGCAAAGAATTTTGAAGAATCGGTAGCTCAGGGCTCATTGTATGTTTTTCTGGTAGCATGAGCTGATGATAAAACTCCGCTCCAATAAGCAAATCTATGCGGCCAGGCTGGTTAAAGTTTGCATCGGCTAGTTGAAATTTCGTTGGAATAGGCCAAGACTGAGTATTAATGTGATCAGCAGGCTGTATCCCCGTTATCTTTTTTAGGACAAATGCCTCCATGTGCACAGCAAAGTTGGTACTGGTTGATGTTACGTGAACATTTATCCTACCAGAAACTCGTTGAACTGTATTGCCGACGCCTTCTATCACTACAGAATTTCGCGTTTGTTCGATTCCAAGTTTTCGGGCCAACTTTTCCGTAACTATGTTGATCTGAGATCCTGAATCTAATAAGGCTTTGCACGTTATAAACTTGTTTTCTCCGACGGAAATTCTGACTGCCGCTGTACCAAGTAGCACGTATCCAGGTTTGGCTCTTTCAATGATGGTGGCCAGCGTAGCAGTATTCGTACTTGATGGAAGTTCTGATAACGTAGTGTCCATTGGTTGTTTCGTCTTCGATAATTCTGGAAGGTGAACCAACGTGTTATGTTTCTTGTTGCATTTTAAACAGCCACTAGAAGTACATTGATTTGCGAAGTGCCCGGTTTTTAAACAATTCAGACATCGCGATGTCTTGATGAGGTATTGTACTCGTTTATCGGGCTTCAAAGAAAGAAATTCTTTGCAATGGAATAGTCGATGGTGCTGCTGTGGTGTGCACAAGCAATCTTGTTGGGTACTTGCTGTTAAAACGCTCTTTGATTTTTGATGGCCAGGAGGTCTTTGACGCTTCGATATTTCATCTCTCTGCACTGTTTCCAGTGTATGGAATCGACCTTCAAGAAATTGCAGAAAGTCCTCAAGGTCTCCGAACTCTTTCGGGTTTTCTAAACTCTGCTCATAGAGAGTGTGCGTATTTTTGTCCAATTTTTGTAGCAACAGATGCAACAAGATTGGATTCCATGTGTCCACGGCAATCTGACGATTTTTGAGTGCTAGATAACACTCTTTGGTGACGTCGTGAAGCGACTTAACGTCATTTGCACAATCTGAATTGATTGGGGGCTGATTAAGAAGCTTGTTTAATGTAGCTGTTACTATCAGCCTAGTGTTATTGTACCGACTAACTATAATGTTCCATGCTGTTTCATAGTTGTCAGATGTGACTGACAAGTGTCTGATCAAAGCCCTTGCTTCACCACTTAGGTTGCTTGCCAGATAAAACATCTTCTCAGTGTTACTTAATGGCTGCGTGTGTATCAGTTGCACATACAGGTCATGGAATTGAGTCCATAATAAATAATCACCATCGAAAACTGGTAACGTTAACTTTGGTAGCTTGATCCGGTTGTGTAACGAAACGTGCTGCGATCCCATTATTGATTGAGGTAGATCGAGCCGTTGTTGCAAGTCAACAATTTTGTCTTGTAATTGCCTTTGCAGCTCATGAGATTTCTCAATATTCTCTAGAATATCTTCCGACGATTCTTCCATTATCAAATTGACCATTTCTTTGAGATCATTCTCATAAGCTAGCAGTCTTTCAATCTTTAGTTGATAGTAGTGCGAACTATGCACCTGGTCTCCTTCACGATCAATAGCGGCCAGATAATACTTTATGGTTAATTCCAGATTGTTTTGCTTTCGAAACAATCGTTCTAACATTTGTTGACCTGCTCCATCAGCTGGTCTAAGTGGCTCGTGGACCACTTCATTTGATGCTCCTGACGAGTACCCCATTTGTTGGCTAGGTCCTCCGATATCAGTAAGCCATGATCGGAAACGAGATTGTAATTTCTCCATCTCCTCAAAGTAGTTTTCTATGAAATATGGTTCTTGGTCATGTCGAATATCTGCTTTGACCAGCCTCGCATGATTCAACGTGAATTCTTTCCACAATGCAGTCAGGCTTTTCATGCGCTTATCCGCATATTCGCTTGTTTTTTTTGCAAAAGAGACCTTTTTGAAATTGGATGCCATTTGTTCAATGGTCTTTCCAATTTCTTGCTGCCGATTCAATAAATCGTTTAACTCCATTGCGCTTATTTGAACGCCTTTGTATTACTACTATATTGACTGATATATTTTCGTCTGTCGACAATGCGCTTCCTATACAGCCTTTGATCTACTGCTGATCAATACAACAAGCACTTCTACTTGTTATATCGATTCGAATTTTAGAAAACCAACAAGCACTTGTACTTATTGATATTAACCAAAATACTACGTCCAACAAGCACTTTACACTTGTTGAACACCACTACACCGTTATAATCACCAAGCACTTACACTTGTTGAATATAAACCAAAATACTACGTCCAACAAGCATTTTACACTTGTTGAACACAACTACCCTGTTATAACCACCAAGCACTTATACTTGCTGACTATTCCGGATTCCCACGAAGACGAATCAAAGATGTCCTTATGGTTCAAAACGAACAAGTGCCTATAGTTGTTGTACTGAATGTCCAGATGAAAACTAACAAGCGCCTAAACTTGTTGTACTGGAGTCCTGATGTCCTGATGAAAACGAACAAGCGCCTAAAACTTGTTGTACTGGTGTCCTAGTCCTGATGAAAACGAACAAGCGCCTAAAACTTGTTGTACTGGTGTCCTAGTCCTGTCACGGTCGCCAAAAAAATGTTAATTAATAGATTTAAAGAATTTTCAACTAATTGCAACAAGCTCATTTACCTGTTACTTTTAGTGAAACTCAATTGCAACAAGCTCGTATACTTGTTACGTGAATTGATACAATCTTTAAATCAAACGCTTGATTCAATCGCTTAAAACTGAATGAATTTATTTGTTATCATTGCTTCTTTATATCTTAATAAAATACTTAACGTAAACATAAATTCCAATTGATAGCTTCATATTGCATTTGAATTAAAATCAATGGTTTTGTGCTTACACATGCAATATGAAACTTCACATGTCGATTGCGTTTTAGTACAAAATAAGTAAAAATACTGTAGAAGGAAATACTGCTGACCACATAGTTCATTGTCTCGAAGAATTTATAAAAACGGTAATTTGAACGCAAATGCAAGCAAAAAGTAATGAACCGACAAAATTGAATAGAAAGAAATTTGATGCAAATGAACTTGATTTGAGTAAATTGTTATCAAGGTGATTAGACTTTATTAATTGTTGAGTAAGCTTTAATATATTGTGGTAGCTGTAGCAAAATTAAGGTAATTTATCATGTAGCAAAATTAAAGTGATTTTATCATACAAAATCTAATTCGATATAATTGATTAATATGCTAACTATAATTTAACATATATATATATATATATATATATATATATATATATATATATATATATATATATATATATATATATATATATATATATATATATATATATATGTATATATATATATATATATATATATACATATATATATATGTATATATATACATATATATATATATATATATATATATATATATATATATATATATATATATATATATATATATATATATATATATATATATATATATATATATGTATATAGATATATATATATATATATATATATATATATATATATATATATATATATATATATATATGTATATAGATATAGATATATATATATATATATATATATATATATATATATATATATACATATATATATTATATATATATATATATATATATATATATATATATATATAGATATATATATATATATATATATATATATATATATATATATATATATAGATATATATATCAGCAAAATGGTTAATAGAGATAATCTCTGGAGTGGCCGATTCGATTGAAATGAAATTTTCGGTGCACGTAGACGTATATAGTAGGTAGGTCCATATTTTGCTAGAATTCAGATGTCCTAATTCTTTTGGCGGCGGCGAGCGTTTTAGTGAGTTTTCAGTTAGTCCTATATTTCCAAGCAGTGTAAATTTTTGTTAAAATAAATGTTTGGGAATCAAAATTTATTGTGTTTAAAGCTTGTCTATGATAAAGATTTGGAAATTTTGAGCCGGGTGTGGGTGCAGAGTGCCTAAAAGCAGGCAAGGAATTTCTTTCAAATTTTGATTTGTCATTACTTGTAAGAAAAACAATGGATCATCGTGAAAATTACAGAGCGTATTGGTATTGGTTAAAATTTTAGACATATGAATTTTCAAGATAAAGCGGGTAACCCTGTAGCTGCGGCAGGCTGCTGAAAAAAAATCCTTCAAATCATTGACCCTCCTGAAAATTTTTTGATTTTTTACAAAAATTTCAAATCTTTGATATATTTAATCTTTTTTCCTTCATGTCAAGTTGGAATTTTGAAATTTCCGATTTGCACAAGAACGGCAACCCATCACCAAATTATCTCTATTTTCAGCACCCGAAAGTTCTGTTCATAAGAACTTTCGACCGGATTATTCGATCATAATAAATTTTGCAGTGCATGTTAGTATTAACTAGAGCCAGATCTGATAGAAGTGATTTTGAAATGCGGGTAACCCTGTGGCAGTGGTACCATCTTGAAAAATCACTGAGCAAAAAAAACAGCTTTTGGCCCATAACTTCCGATTCAGGCATTAGATTTCAACAAAATTCACACAGTACTTGGATCTTACTTTATGTAACGTTTGGTGAAAATTTGGTTGAAAAATTAGAATAGAGTAGCCAGCTATGGTGATTTTTGTCTCCTAAGTCTTGCAAACTTGCTCAGCAAAATAAAGATTTTTTCTCTATAACTTCTGTTCCAGTCATGAAATCAAAACGAAGTTCATGCATTAAATGGACCGTAATGTAAACCAAATGTCGTAGGAATTTCGTAAAAAATCATGAGGGGCTGCCAGCCATTACTGATTTTGTAATTATTGGAATTTCTTTACTAAGTGATTATATCATTAGATTTGCAAATGGGAATCATCTTGCAATGAAAATTAACAACAAATATTTACGCTTTAAATATTTGCAAAGTTTTGAGGGTGGCAACCTTAAAATTCTTTTCATCCGTTTAACTTTCAGCGCAGTGATTCAATCGAAACGAAATTTACTGGTTGGGTTTAACTTAGCCTGAAGCAGATTTGGTATATATTTTGCTTTGCTGTTAACACAGGGTAACCAGCATTAGCCATTTTCGTAAATATTGCATCAACAGATGCTTGAAATTACATACTCATATGAAAAGCAATTGCAATAAAAATAAGAAGCCAATTTTTAAATTTTCCGAGTTTTGAAAATTTTTCGGTTGGCAGCCTCAAAAAACGTTTAATCGTTTAAACATTCCATGAAATCCTGCGATGAGAACAAAATTCAAAGGATACCTTGATTTAAGTATGAGCTTGTTATGGTCAACTTATTGCTGCTGCGTTCGGAAAGTGCTGCCAGCACTGAGCAGCTTTGAGTTTAGAGTTTTGTTGCCTTGGATAAGGAATGGTTGATATGATTCTACAAAAAAGTGTATAACGTCTTTCCACATTTTTTTTTCAAGACGATTGCTTCGAAAATTAGTTTTCTAGCGGTTCTGATGCGCTAGAATTTTTTTCATATCTTCTTTTGAAATACGTCCAAAACGCATTTCAAAAACTTGGTTTTGTTTGAAAGTTGTTTGTTTTGATAGTGTAATATTATGAAATAGGTTGCTTCCCTAACTGGTCACTATGCATGTGGTACTTGCATGGCGAATTTGACCGCCTTTTAGCAAGATCGCGTTACATTAGTGATCTTTCAAAATGAAACTAATTTGTTTAATTCTGAACTTGTCTGATCGGTTGCCGAACGATTTGGCTTACCGAAACAGACTAAATTTATTCACTCATATATAGTTAAATTTTTAGCCAATAAAAAATGTACTAGAATGTATGGATTTAGTTTTTAATGTTGTTTTTAATATTAAGTGTAGTTGTTCTTGTCTTTACTAAGTTAATTCTACTCCCAATTTTAGTGCTCACCACTTTATTGGGATGTCTCTAAAATCGCAAAGTGTATAATTTTAACATGCTATGAGATCTTGTGTGATTACGTTTTAGTATACACTACACCCTCCTCATTTGGGTAAAAAATTGATTTTCTGTAGGAAAGGAAATTTTTTGAACTCAAATCTATACTTTATAATTTTGATTACAATTTGGTCCATTAACGGTTTTGTTTATATACATAAATAGCTTAATTTCGAATATTCAATTCATAAGTGTTTCTTTTACTTTTAACTTATAATACATCTGTGGTTTTCATCTTAAATCATTTTTTAAAGCTGTTTTTGTAATTTAGTATTCTTTCTTGTAACAAAAATAATAATTTCGATGAATGTTAATTAATGTGTGAATTTAAGAAAATGTTCGTCAATTTTTTGTTAAATAACAATGTACTTAGAATGATTATGCATATATATGCTTTTTTGTGCTTTTTTTTGTATGATATTTTCATCTTTGTGGTACTTTAATGATATCTCTTTAATAAATGATTGTGGCATTTTCTGTTTGCTAGTATATATGAGTTAACAAATTTTCTTTATATATGTATGGTTTGTGGTATTCTTTTTGCTGTTTTTTTGTGTTTTTAACAAAAATTACTTGAAAATGCAACGAATTCAATTTATGTTTGAATATTTTGTTGTCTTTGATTGAATATACTTAGGTTGAAAGTATGTTCGATATGTTACGTAAAAGGATTAATGTTTTACTTGGAGGCTCAAAAGTCTATTTCAATCTTTGATTTTGTTTGATTCTTTACTTTGATTTTTTGTTTAAATATATTTTGTATTTAGCTAATGCTGTTTTTAATCTTGATTTGTAGTTCATTAATGTAATTAAATTGGATTATGCTTTCAGTTATTCGCCTCGGGGCTTTGTAGATAATTATTTTCAACGGTTCATTTTGTATTTGAATGTTTTGTTGCATTTTATTGATTATATTTTTCAACTTACCAGATGTGTTAGGAATTTTATAGTTCTTGTTTTGGCGCACATTTGATATCTTCTTTTCAGTTATTTATGATGTCAGCTTGTCCAATGGCAAAACTAATTTTGATGGATTATCACTGCATCTAACTGTGATCTTACTATTTTCTCTTAACACTCTTAGAATAATCTTTATATTGAAATTTGATTACATCAAATTTTCTATATTAGCGTTCGAATCGTTGTTGCAAAGAAAAGCTTCTTTAGGCTTTATAATCTGTTTCATCAATCTTTTTATACCAATAGTCGAGTTGCCGTTATATAAATCAGCTTCCATATGTTTTATGTTGTGGGTTAGTTTATGCACTTCTTCAGACTTTCTTCTATTATTCTTGTGCCTAGTATTTTTCTGGTTCATGATTATTTTTCTTATACATGGTAATACTGTTTTGTCAGTAGTATTGTTTTTCTGTGTTGGTTTAATATTTTTTAATGTTTCTGAACTCATATGGTTCATGTTAATACTTTGCACTGCTTCTTTAATTATTTCTGCTGCATTGACTATTTCGTTTGTTGGACCTTCGACTTTAATCGATCGGTGTTCAATCAATGATTCCGTTTCTGTGTTTGATTCAGTTTCTGTGTTTGATTCTTTGATGAGTTTTCTGCTCTTTTCTTGAATTATTGAATAGCTTCTATAAGTTTCAGGCGCGATTTCGTTATAAGTATTTCCATTTCTCTGGTTTCTAGTATTTTTTTCAATTCTTTCAGGATTTTTGTTATTTCTCTAATAATTTTCTTATATATTTCTAATAATTATATCCATGTTTTCATAATTGTTTCCCCTATTTCTATAACCGTTAGCGAATCGATTATCGTTTTTGTGTTTAGTATAAGCATTATGTCAATTTTTTGTATTGTTTGGCATGTATCTATAACTGTAATTTAATTGTCGATTACTATTGTAATTTTTATTTATGTATATAACATTTTTGGTCCCATTGTAGCTTGATTCTAAGTCAGTTGCGATTTGAATCGTTTCTATAAGTGTTTTCGATTATGCGTCAAAAATGTTAGGTTTAAGTGACTCGTCTTAACCGTTTTTGAAAATAGTAAGCGCATAAGAATCATTAGATTTCTGTATCGCTACTTTCTCAGCTGCAGATGGACTCTGTCCTAAGCTATAAATTAGAATTTCGCTCAATTTGCAAATGAGCTCCAATAGCTTCTCACTGTATTTTCAACTGATCCATTTTGATATAGCTGTGCTAACTGTGTATGGATTTGTCTTGGTTTTTTTTTCTCTTCTTGAATCTTTTTCTTAACACTTTTTCTAATTCTTCATAGCTGCTTATTTTTGTACTCAAAAGTTGGGTTTTGACGCTAGAACCCAATTTGACATTTTTCTTAAACTTTAATTAATCCTCTTTCCAGTCTTTATTGAGGTTTTCGTTGATCAATCCTAGTATGGTTAAACATGAATCTAAATGTTTTGCACTACCATTGAAAACTGGTATGCATTCTAATGCAAGCTGAGCATTAAAGTTGCTCTTCTTACTATCTATTAAATGCTCTAAATCTTCAAAAAGGCTTTCAGCTAAATTTTCAAAACTATGCTATTGGAATTTTATTTTTATAAATAAAATCAATTTGCTTTTTCACATACTTGTTTCTCATACCACAGACCATGCACAAATTTTTCGCTATTTTAATGCATTTGATTGCAAATCATTCGAATTATTTTGAATTCACCTTTATCCTACACAAAAATATTTTATTTTATTTGTGAATTGTTTAATTTAATACCTATTTAAAATATTTCAATGCTGATTAATATGACCACATACTTCAATTTTTTGTATTAACTTAATAACATTAATTCTGTTGTATGTTAAACCCATTGTATGTTTGCTGTTTACCTTGATGATTTTATAAAGTTTGATTTAAATCATCGAATCCTCATTTTATTAATCTTGTTTTCGATTATGTAACTTTCAAGTCGTGTACATTATTAATATTTTACATTAGTTACTCTTCGTAATTTTTATATTTCCATTAGAGATGTTACTTCTCCTCGTACGGTTTCGAAATTTGTTTGATCGTGGTTTCAAATTTGACTGGATCATGGTTCCGAAATCGGCTGGAATCGATACTTGCAGGATTCAATATTGTTAACATCGTAAATCGCAGGTTCATTAATTGTAGGATTGTGGTTCACGTCAGCAGCAAGATCGCCGTGTAATATTTTCTATATAGGTGTCCGTTGCTCGGTTATGAATTGCTAGGTCCTCCAATCAAAATATGTCGTTCATAAGATTTTTAATTAAAACATCGTGATTCGCAGGAACGTTTGATCATAGGATCGCCATGTAATATAATGAAATAGGTTGCTTCCCTAACTGGTCACTATGCATGTGATACTTGCATAACGAATTTAACCGCCTCTTAGGCGGTTTCTTACCTAGTTCTTACCTTTCAAAATAAAACTAATTTGTTTAATTCTGAACTTGTCTGATCGGTTGCCGAGCGATTTGGCTTACCGAAACAGACTATCTTTATTCAATCATATACCAATCTGACATAGTAAAATTTTTAGCCAATGAAAAATATACTAGAATGTATGGATTTGGTTTTTAATGTTGTTTTTAATACTAAGTGTATTTGTTCTTGTCTTTGCTAAGTTAATTCTACTGCTAATTTCAGTGCTCACCACTTTCTTGGGATGTCGCTAAAATCGCAAAGTGTATGTTTTGAAAATGCTATGACATGTGGTGTGCTTACATTTTAGTATGCACTACAATAAAATTATAAGAGTTCTTGACATATCACTAAGATGGCCCCCGGAGCCAAAGGGTTAAATATAACTTACATTTTGTGAGGCCTGGTCCTATTCTACATACCATTGTATGATCAAAATTTCAGCTAAGTCGGATGGCGCGTTTTATATTAAATATTTTTAGCTTGAAAGATAATATATTTCAACGACTTTCTTCACATACTATGCAATTTCGGATACGAGAGTAAGCAGTAGTGAGTTACTGTTGAAAACAAGTAAATGAGTTCCAGTAACAAGTACCGAATATGTTAACTCTTGCTAAAATTTATGTTTTAAACTTGTGCACCTTAGATGTTGTTAACTACAATTTTGATATTGTACTTACCGTTTGTTTATAGTATTTACTAATTGAAACTTTTATTTCAAAAACATTTAGTTGTTAACTGTTCAAATATATTAGCATAGCATCCATTCATATGAGTAACATTATTTCATAGCCAAATATTACAATTGAATAATAACTTGGTTTTTTTTCAGAAATTTCCGGATTTGAAGTTTAAATACGTGGAAGAAGACGCACCAGAAGATTTTTTCATTCCGTACATATGGACGTTAGTATTTCGGCATGGCTGTGTGCGTTTTAGTACTGACAACGTAAAAGAACTACAAATGGAAGCTGGTTTGTGATTCCATAAAACATTCATTTTACTTGTATCAGCCTGTTTATGTAGTTAACATAAAACGAATTTTCAAAAATCTACGGTTTATTGTGCATTTCAAACGATTTAAAACTGTTGGGAAATAACCAATTTTCGGTTAAAGATTTCTTTCCAACGGGAACTAATAACGTCAAATACTAAAACATTATTGCAGTTATTGCACACGAAAGTTGGGTAAATGTGTAGATGATAGGGTTGTTGATCGGATAAGCAGGGGAGGGGGCGTAACGGGAAGAAGGTTGTTGGATTGACCTTACTTAACATTAGGTCTGTTCGCGTTCCTGAATCTATTATAATAGGTGCGTTTTTTTGCTTCGATATAGAACAGAATAGGACTATGCCACAAAAACAACAATCTAGTACAAAACAGCAGTGCATTCGCTAAGACTGACATAGTTAATTTTCGAAGAAAATTAATATTAAACTCGTTTCGCCGAAAATTATATGTATATATATATATATATATATATATATATATATATATATATATATATATATATATATAAATATATATATATAAATATATATATATATATATATATATATATATATATATATATATATATATATATATATGTATATATATATATATATATATATATATATATATATATATATATATATATATATATATATATATATATATATATATATATATATATATATATATATATATATATATATATACATACATACATAAGGGAGATAATCTCTCGAGTGGCCGATCCGATTGAGCTGAACTTTTCGGAGGACATAGATGTATATAGTGGGTAGGTTCATGACTTGCTAGAACTCAGATAGCTTTAACCTTTTGACGGCGGCGGGAATTTTCAGGTACTCCTCTATATCTAAGCATTGTAAATTTTTGTTAAAAAAAGTATTGGGAATGAAAACCTTTTATGTTCAAAGCTTGTCTATGATAAAGAACTGGAAATTTTGAGCCTTGTGTTGGCGCTGGTTGCCTTAAAGTAGGCAAGGATTTTTTTTTCAAATTTCGATTTGTCATACCTTCTGAGAAAAACAATGGATCATTATGAAATTTGCAGAGCGTATTTATGTAGACTAAAATTTGACACACGTGGACTTCGCAGAATTTGCGGGCATTTCTGTGGCTACAGCAGGCTCCTGAAAAAAAATCCTTCATATCATCGACAGTCCTGAAAAATTGTTGATAAATTTTAGCTTTTGTCCACCAAGTCAAATAAAAATTTTCTGATTTCCGCGGTAAAC
Source organism: Nemotelus pantherinus (assembly GCA_963978885.1). NCBI lineage: Eukaryota > Metazoa > Arthropoda > Insecta > Diptera > Stratiomyidae > Nemotelus > Nemotelus pantherinus. The sequence continues at coordinate 132,309,193 of OZ022264.1, read as the reverse complement.
AAGAACGGCAACTCATGATCAAATTACCTCTATTTTCACCACTCAAAACTTCTGTTCACGAGGACTGACGATCGAATAATGCGATTAACATGAAATTTACAGGACATGTTGGACTTAGCTACGACCAAGGTTGATACAAGTGATTTTGAAATACGGCCAATAATGTGGCAGTGGTGCCATTTTGATAAATCACTGAGAAAAATAAATGGTTTTTGGCCTATAGCTTCCGATTTAGCCACTAGATTTTAACGAAATTCACGCGGTAGGTGAACCTTACTGTAAGATAGATTTCATAGAAATTTGGTTGAAAAATGAGTATATGGTTGCCAACTATGGCAATTTTCGTCTCCTAAATATTATAAATTTGGTCAGGAAAATAAAGGTTTTTTCCCTATAACTTCCGATGTATTAGCGAAATCAAAACGAAATTCATTTGATAAGTGGATATTGCTGCATATCTAGTTCTGTAGGAATTTTCTTGAAAAATCATAAAAGAGTTGCCAGCTATGATGAATTTCGTAATTTATTGACATTTCTTTATCGAGCGATGTTGTCATAAAATTTCCAAATGGGAATGATTCTGCAATGACAGTTAACAACAAATATTTAGATTTCGAAAATTTGAAAAGTTTTGAGGATGTTTACCATCAAATTCTATTCACTCCTATAACTTTCAGCGCAGCCATTCAATCGAAAGCTAATTCACAGGGTGGATTTCACTCAACGTGAAGCAGCTATGGTGCTAACGCATGATTGCCAGCACCAGACAATTTCGTAAATATAGATTTCATAGAAATAAGGATAGGTATATTAAGCACGAGCATGTTATGGTAGACTTATTGCTGCTGTGTTGGACAAATGTTGCCAGCACTGTACATTTTCATAATTTGTGTTGTAGGAAATGCTTTCAGAAAATGATAAATGTTCCTTTGAGTAAGAAATGGTTGATATGATACTACAAAGAATTGTATAACGTCTACACACATTTCTTAGTCCCTCGAAGATAATTTCTTCGAAAATTAGTTTTCTAGCGGTTCTGATGCGCTAGAATTTTTTGAATTGCAACAATTAATTTTTAATTGTTTTCCTAATTTCTTAATCATCCTGCTGGTTTTGAAATTGAAGGGGGAAGATGCAAGAGAACGGGCTAGATGTAGTGTAACAAATACATCAAAACGCAAAAAAGGTAATAATACGTGCTTTTTTTGCTCTGGTACGGAACAAAATAGAACTATCCCGCAAAAATAACGATCTAGTACAGAACAGCAGTGCATTCGCTAAGATTGCCATAAGTTGCTATATTCGCTGTGGTTGCACAAAACAGCTTAAAATAAAGCAAGAAAATACTAGAGAGTAATAGAAATTAGAAAAAGAACTAACAGAAAATTCTCTCTTTTAACTTTTTACACATTAGTAGGGCTTTTTCTAATAATAATAATAATAATAATTCTGATTATAGTAATAAGAGCTTTATTTGGTAGATCGAATGATTTAGAAATATTTTCGGTGTATGAGCTAAGTCTAGAGTTTAGACAAGGTCTTTACAGCTAAGCTAGGTTAGGTTAGGTTAGTGAAGAGGGCTGCCGGGAACGCGGCCAGCATTAGGCCACCAGTTTAGGCCCATTTGCCACCCTCATAGACAATCACACGCATTCACACTAAGAGCCATGGCAGTGGCGGGATTCAAACCCGCAGGCCCCGTAGCACGCCGCTTTTCGGCCTGACGCCTTAGCGAGCAGAGCTACCGGGCCCCCTTTACAGCTAAGTTACTTTTTTTTTGGGAGCGGATGTCAAAAACCTTCAATAGGTATCTTGCGAACGAAACAAGATTATGTGAGATTCTTAGAGCCTAGACAGACGACACAAGTTAATTATCATTTCGAGCCCAATGATCATTATCCATTACGTGTGTCATGGTTAATTATCTTTTATAACATCATCAATGAGGCTCTACGAATTATCATTTGGAAGCTAATGCTCATTTGCTCTTATCGATTGTCGCACCATCTACGGAGAAGATTATGAAATTTACTGGGGAAATTCGGGAAATTCCATTTGAAATAATGTAGTTTCTAACTGTCAAAAACATAAACATATTGTTTCGAATATATTACAATATGGCATGCAAATGTTTCATTTTTTGCACATTTCTTCGCATTCTCTTCTTCAATACCTGAACATTTTATATTTTCTTCCTTATCGTGATTAAACTTTTTTTTGTGTAAAATTTCCATGATTTTACACAAAGGCTCATTCGCAGTAAAACTTGTACTAATTGCTGATTTTTTTATGTGTTTCGATAAACAATAACTGTCAAAATAACACCATTTAAATTCAAACAACCTACAACTGTTAAACAACCTCATTCAAATAACCGTGTGTCACTCTCCAAACAAATTATCATTAGCGTTCAATGATCATTGTGTTAATGATCATTAACTTGTGTCGTCTGTCTTTAGTCTTACTCACTAAAAAACGTCACCCGCCGACCACGGAGGTCCGAGCCGGAACCGCTTTCGCATTACTTCAACTCGACCGTGCTACTTCCACCCATCAGGTGTCCCATTGGCTTACTTCCGTTCTGTCAGGCTTTCAGGAGTCTATGAGACATCCTTCCTCTTTTTTTAAGCGCAATACCAGCTCCACATATGCTGACACAGCTGACCAGGCGTCTTCTGACTGTAGCATCATCTCCACGATTGACTCCAGCGTCACAGGGCCAATTGCAGAGAAAAGCATGTGTCGCTCTCTTCTGAAGCGGGCGCAATGGAAAAATGTATGCAATGCGTCATCACTTTCCTTAGCACAGTACTTACAGAATTCCGTCCTGACTTTCCCCATTCTGTGAAGGTATTTCCTGAAGTAGCCGTGGCCCGATAGAAACTGGCACAGGTAGAAGTTTATTTCACCGTGGTCGCGATTAAGCCAAGGTTTTAAGGCGCGAATTAGCCTAATCGTCCATGCTCCGTTCGAGCTCGTTGCCCAGCGCTCCTCCCAAAGCTCAAGCGTTCGCGCTCGTGCTTGAGCAACCAAAATTTCTCTTCCCTCTTCTGTTCTGTTCAGGAACACTTCCCTGCGCTCGTTCGCCAATAGATCAATTGGGATTACTCCCGCTATCACTAACACGGCGTTTCCTGAGACTGTTCTGTAGCTGCTTGCGATTCGCAGCTGGACGCTGACCATCCTAGCTCGATACTTTTCAAACATTAACGCAGTGGCCCATATCTCCGCACCATACAGCAGCATTGAATGAGCCACCGTCATAAGGAGCTTACATTTACTCGGACTAGGACGGCGAACGTTTGCCATGAGTCTCCCAAGCGAGATAACAGACAGTAGCGCCCTATCGCATACTTTTCGGATGTGCTCTCCATAAGCCAGCTTCGAGTCCAATATCACTCCAAGATACTTAGCCGAGTCTCTGGTCTCAAGTACTTCAGAGCCAACCGTCATGGGTATAATGGTTGGTATTCTTCTCTTGGTCAGCATGACAATCTCAGTTTTCGCGATCGCCAGCTGTAGACCATGGCTTTCCATCCAGGCTTCGACTCTTCTCATTACTTGATTGAGTTTGAGTTGGGCGAGATGAGGATTTCTAGACGTGATGACAGCGGCTACATCATCAGCATAGCCCACCAAGAGCACATCTTCCGGCATTTCGAGGCGTAAGAGACCATCATACGCAATATTCCATAGGTCTGGCCCGAGAATAGATCCTTGTGCTGCCCCAGCTGTAATGGTTTTGCGTACAGTTCCCTGATTCGTTTCATAGATCAAATGGCGATCTTTCAGGTAATCCCGTACCATTGCCAGCAAGTATTCCTCTATTTGAAAATGTCGCTGAAGAGAATCCAGTATGTCTGTCCATCTCGCCGAGTTAAAGGCGTTACGAACGTCCAGCGTTACCAAAACCACAATGGGTCTAGCCCGATGACAAGCGGCCTCTGCGCGATCTACTGCGCTAATTATTTCGCAGATGGCACTTATTGTTGAGTGGCCACTGCGAAATCCATGTTGGTTTTTCGAGAGGTCACCTGCTCTTCGTATAGCTGCTTTTAGTCGAGGTTTCAGCAGCCCTTCCAAAAGTTTCCCCGCAGTGTCCAGCATGCAGAGAGGTCTGTACGCTGATGGTGTGTTACGATCTCCCTTTCCCTTTGAAATTAGGGCAAGTCGCGCCACTTTCCAGGGTGACGGAAAGACACCCGCTAGTAAGCATTCATTGTACATGCGTAGTAATGTTGACGGGTGTCGTTCTACCACTACCTTTAGGACTTCTACTGGAATATTGTCCGGACCTGGGGCTTTTCGGTTCTTCATTCTGGCACTCGCACTTCGTAGTTCTTCTTCAGTGAACAAAGGGATATCTTCCTGGCGGACTGTGTGGTTGTTCTCTGCTCTTACATCGTGCGCTGGGAACAGTGAATCTACAATATTCCTGAGGACATCCGCCTCCATGGGTGGGTCGGGACCCATGCGGCCCAGCCTACCCGATACTATTTTGTAACCCTGGCCCCACGGGTCCCGGTCCACTTCTTCGCATAAAGTTTGCCACATTTGCCTTTTCCTCCGTTTTATAGCTATTCCCAGTTCTTTTTTTTCCTTTTTGTGGGTGGCAACAAGTAGCAACGCTTCCGGTTGTCCAATAGACCGCTGTGCCCTACGCCTGCATGCTAGACCTCTTCGTCTTAGTTCCGCTATCTCCTCAGTGCACCAATAAGCGCTCTGTTTGCCCGGTAGTGACTTTCGAAGGGGCATCGACGCATTGCACGCTCTCCGAATTTCGCCCATGGTCGAATTTACAACCGTACCTATTTCGCCAGAGCCCATTGCTACCCCTGCTTGTCCTGCGCTGACTTCGTCAGTAAAGCTGTTGCCTAATGACTCCAATAGCTTCCTCCTATCCAACTTCAAAATATTCCACCCGAGCATATTCCGTCTTAAGTTCTGAGGGGCCGGACTTTCCTCCGACAGCCAGAAAGTAATATAGTTGATATACGATATACGTACGATATTTTCTTTGTTAGGACTACCTTCAGGCGCTCTTGCCCGTTTTTGTGCTTTGGCTTGCACAGTTTCGGCAGTATCCTCTACTCCGTGCTCTCTAGGCTGGGCTCCTTCAATTTGCCTCAGCTCTAGCTCGGCCTTCTTCCAATTTTCTCTGCGAGCTTCTACAACTTCCAGAGTCTCTTCGAGTTCAATAAGACCGTCTTTCACCTGCTTTCATATATTTTTCTGCACTTGGGATGCAGCTGCTATTTTTCTAACTATTTCCCGGCACTTCCGCAGCATCTTTTCTTCTTGTGCCCTTTCTTCAGCAATATTGCTTCCCTTTGAAGAAGATCGTGCCGTCGTCGCTGGAGAGGTACCCACTACAACGCAGTGCCTGCGTATGTTTCTCTGGACCAAACACCGTTCCGCACGCGGAGTTTCTTCACCCACTTTATTTGTGGTGGCCGCGCTAACTGCCACAGCAGAATTCAGGGCGCTAGATGTTTCAGACTGCCCCTGTTCTGTTCTTGCGGAGTTTTTTCCCACAGGTGGTGTTCTTTGCACCTTTGGTCTACCAATAAAAGGATTTACTTCCTTCGTCACTGGTTTCCGTCTGCTTCGTTCCCTTTATCGTTATTGTTATTAATTTGATTGTTTATCATATCTTATAGGTTCCCCCTCAGAGCCGCTATCTAAGTCCGGATAGACAGTCGCCTTAATGATCCCGTGGTTATCTAATGCAAGCAGGGAGGCCACGCGAGGGTTGCGAGACGCCCTTATGGGGTCGCCTGCGCAGAGCCAGATCAGCGCTAATCAGGAGTGCAACTCAACTGAACCTGTCCCGCCAACTCAACAGTGCGAACTTCGAATGTACTCTGAGGCCTGCCAAGGTTTTAACAGGACGGAGGTGGTATGATATTAACCTGGAGCCGTTGGGACTCGAATGTCACTCCGGTGTTACTAGGTCCAGAATACCATAGCCACCAGCCCAAATGCATCAATTCCAAATCGTTAGTCGAGATCTTTGTCCGTGTAAAGTAAGCCAGTTTGTGCCAATGTAGAAACACCATATCTGCATCGCTGCCCTACTGGCGGCAGTGCCACGACGCATCAATGGTGAACAGGGGAGCTTGATTACCGCAGCCGTCAAATAATGCTGGATACATTACCTGGGGCCCAGATGCGCAGTTCTTCAGGATAATGAGATCAAGCTTCCATGGCACGGTTTTGGTCCACGGCTGCTTATTCGTATAAACAATTTTTGGCCATCTAGTCGCAGTCACGTACACAGTTAGATGTACCAGTGGTGTCATCTTATATCGCAGTGACCACACAGTTAAACCGCACTTCGCACTTAATAACTCTCCAAAGCCGTCGTACCACTGTGGGCTGCCCCTATCCGCCACCTGGGGACGCGTCCAGTAGCAGAGCAGCAAACTGCCCTGAACAGCTAAGTTACTAATAGATATACATCTAGACATGATTATTTGTATATAGGGCTACAAGTTATCTCAGATTAGGCAAAATTAGCTTAAAATCTACTGGCATACTTATACTCACTTAGGATAATTTTTACAACTAAAGAATACAAACTAGGCTAAAGAAATGTAGAGGAGAATGTGCTACCTTACGCACGATTCAAGGATGCAACTAGTGGGTTAGACGAACGTGCACATTTATCAAAGAACTTTGATTGAAAAGTCAGAGCTCTGGACTTCATTTTATTGATTTTTGCCAACTTGTGCAGGCGAGTGGTGGGGAATAAGTTGGTCATGAGGCATTTATTTTGGAGTATTTGAAGCTGGATGACATGATATGCTGCACAACTAATCCATATTGAACAACCGTATAGGTTAAAAGACTGCATCGCAGATTTGTATATTAGTGCATGCGAGTGAAAGGTTAATTTTGTGTCTTGATGGATTCCAAGATAATTACTGTTGTTTAGGCTTGAACAATTAGAGATCAGGTTTCACTGCTTGTTTTTGTAATTGTCTATTATGACAGGAAACTCTACCAAATAGGCTTTATCTGCGAGATGCAAAAACGTCTTCGAAGTTAATAGAAAAGCGTCTGATAAGCAACTCATCTTTATTTTGCTATTACCAACATATTTATAACAAATTACCTACACTAATTCTTATTCTAGAAAAAAGCTGACGCTGCATAACATGCACAATAATTTTCCCATGCGCGAGAATAAATTTGATATGTTGTTGATTCGTTTCCCACATATGATAAAAGAATCTGCAAAATTTGCTGACACAATGTCTGGATTTGAAACGTTCGTTTGGGAAGATTATTGTGCATGCAGAAGTTATTGTATTACAGTATGTTGATTTAAATATAGCATTTATGCTGTTTGAATGTGAGATGTTTTTGAAAATGGAAAATATTACGTTGCAATCAATTAGTCTAGTTTTTGATAAAAATAATTAGTTAAAGGTAGTACAATATACATAGTTATGCTTAAACATACTGCCGCCTGTTGAAGTATTATACTTCAAAACTATACTGAAGATCATGCGTTGACTGCCGTAGAGCTGGAGCTGGCTTATTGACGATTTGGATCCTTGTTGAATTCCGATGTCGATAGATTAGCCATACACCGATGATAACAATGATGACCAAGGCAGTGTAACTCACTGCTATTTTATGAGTGGTATGAGGTTGAAGGTCGTGTAACTCCGTTTGCTTATCTGTTAGTTCGTCCATCTTCCTTGTCAGTGCTTCCATGTGCAATGTATGTTGGATGATTTTGGGATTTGTTATTGATCGAAATGAGCCAATTATATCTTCGAACTCTGAAATGGATATGTTAATGATAGGAAAAAAAGATTCATTCAATGAAGTTTGTCTGTAGTCAAATGATTGAAGTGTGAGCTCATCATCTTTTAGTGTGCAGCCGGGTTTCATTGCTAAGATCCCTTTTTGCTGAAGGCATTGTTGGGATAATTGGTTGTCGCAGACAAAAGTGAATTCATATGGTTTGTTTAAGGAAAAAAGCCAATGGTTTGGTGTTTTTAATTGATGCCATATCTTGCTTCGATGGTCTAATTTGAACTCACAGCTGGGTAATAGCGTATTGCAAGCAATGATTTCCATAACAGTCAGTGTTTGACTTAGTTTTAAGTGTTATGGGTCGATGTTGGACGCAGATGTAATAATTGTCCTCTGGAGTTTTGCACTGCATGAGTTCGGTCATATCCATAGGATAAAATTGATCCTTGAAAATATTTGGTATGATGAGTTCCGGAGAAGATGGTAGGTACAAAAAGGTATTGTTGATCATTGTGGGTAAAGTTAATAGTCGAAAAACAAGAATATGGTTGAGAGCAGCAGAGGTATTGTAACGGTAAATATGATATATCTTCCTTCATGTATGTGTTGAACTTTAGCGATCTGGTATAGACGTGAGGCACTGATTGGAGTGCCAAAAGCTGGGAGTTCTAAATTTTGTGGGAGATTGTCTTTGATCAATGCGATCTGAGATTTGAGTTGTTGAGGCGATATGACTTTGGGATAAACTGTTTCATGATGAGCGTCGATTATTACTTTTTTAAATTGTATGCTGTAGATTCAATATCTTCTACTAATTCCCAAATCAAATAGTGACTTTGTATGTCGAGAGTGTCATTTTCGCTAAACATATACCTTGGTATCTGGATTTCATTCAAGGATTGAAGGTCATGACGATATCTTTCCCACACCGTTTGGAGTTCTTCTGGTATTTTTTCATCCCAATCCACGTGGGATTTCCATAACTGTTGCATAACAACTTCCCCGTAACAATCACCGGGCCAACTAAACCCAGGGGATCGAAAATTTACGAAATATCGGCAAGTATACTCCTTTTTGTTGTAGTTTTTTGGTCTTTTAAATTTTTGACGAGCATGAACATTTCTGTCACTGGCTGCCAAATCATTCCTAGAGTTTTTACCGAGTTGCTATCTAATTTCGCGAAATCTAGTTTGATATCAAGGTGCTGGCTTGCAATACTTTCTATTAATTTTGGATGATTTGCGCACCATTTATGAAGATCAAACCCTGCTGATGGCAGTAATAGTTGTAGTTAATTGCGTATTGCTAGCGCTTTGTCCAAGCTATCACTGCCAGTTAGGACATCGTTGACGTAAAAATCTTGATTTGCTGCAGTCTCTAATGGGTACTGGCTACTTCTTTCTTCAGCCAAGCATCTCATGCATTTAATTGCTAAATAAGTTGCTGATTTGGTACCGTATGTGATCGTGGAAAGTTTGTAGTATCTCACCTCTTCGCTACTATTCTTTCGCTACATTATTAACTGGAGGCTTTGATCTTCTTCTGCCACAATTATTTGGCGATACATTTTTGTAATATCAGCCGTGATTACAAATGGTTTCAAGTGGAACCTGGTTATGATTGCGCTAATATCTTCTTGTACTTTCGGTCCTTTGAGCAATAGATCATTAAGTGAAAGCTTGTTCGTGGTTTTTGCCGAAGCATCAAAAACTACCCGTAATTTTGTCGTACTACTGTCGGGTTTCAGTACATAATGATGTGGCATAAAGTAATGGGGTCCATTAATTTCTGATGCTGGAATCTCCTTCATGTGCTTTAAGGAGAGTACACACCTAGAATGGTCGAAATGTCTACTTTCTTGAAGATTGAGGTCTCAACAATATCTGGTGAAAACGACAAGTTAATATTTCTAAAAATAAGCTAGTTATAGCCGAGAGAGTGTAGCGTGTTTTGCGGTGCTGGTCCGACAGTCAGGTAGCGACAAGTGACTCTTCGAACAATACGTGTCTTTTTATATTGTGAACAAAGTGTAGACCTATTTTATGATTCTATTGTGTTTTTGGACATGCTTGGCTTCCTAAAACTGCAATGAGAGCTCCAAACAACTTATTTGGAAGATAGCTCCAAAAACGATAAACAGCGGAGCCGAAATCGTTAACATTGCAGTATTTCTTGCAGCATGCACGTTCAACAATGGTTTCACCTCATTGTTGGAAGTCATGAACGTGTTAGGAATATCGGTCGGATCAGGAACGCACTTGTATAATGCGCAAGAAGATGAAACTCGTAGAGCAAAAGCTGAGTTGCAAGCACAAGAACAGACGAAAGAAGGTCGAATACGGCGTCGGCAGCAAAAATTAGAAGCTATGAATATTCCGGAGATCGTAGAAGACTTGTACTATGGGCCTGGTATCGATGATTCCATGTAAGTTGATAATTTTAATGATTTATTCATTTCCAAATTTTCAAACGTGTCTTTCTTAAACACACGTTTTTCAAATCGGTACCCAAAATTTCTCGAAAACCAATGAACCGATTGCCTTAGTTTTTTTTTGTGATTATTCTATTCAGCATTATCTAGTACCTACTTGTCATAGGATTTTTTTTTTCGTTATTAGGTTTTATTTTATAGGCAAAATAATAACTAATTTTTGGTCCAAAAACCACAATGCAAGGTCAAACGTCCGCCATTTTGTCATTAATCGATATTTTCAAAATCGGCTATGACAAGTACTAGATTATTGTGTCTTATTTAATAATCTTTTTTGATTTTTTTTTTTCAGATGATTTTTGAAGAAACACCAGTGGGTACCGTTGACGCTGTTTTTTTTACGGCGCTCCAAGGATCATACAATATCCCTATATATTTTTTATAGTTTGAAATAAAAAAAAAATAAAACAAATTTTTGAGTGTGTATTCTTTCAAATAGTTAAACTCCCAATCCGATATTTCAAAAAATTTTCCTTATAAAAATGCACAAAAATGAACTTGTTTTTCGGCTCCTAGGTGTATATCTCCCCTTAAGTCTAGATATTCTTGCAGAAACTGATCATACTGCTTTTTTAACGTGGGCTGTTTGGCTAATTTTCTTTCCATTGCTAAGAATCTTTTGAATGCTAATGTATTCTTCTCTCCGAGCAATGAAACGTCGCCCAATAATTGTAAGTTTACGATAAATCGACCACTAGAGCCTCGATTGGTTGTAGCTTCAAAATACTCTTCGCATATTTTGTCAGCCGTCGACAGTACAACTTGGCTAGAGCATTCTTCCAGTTCCCAAAACTTTTCTAACTGGCGTTCTAAGTTTGTATTGGATATTCCACAGAACGGGGTGCAGTTGTATACTTTACCCAGAACTACCCAGCCTAATGCGGTATTTTGTAGAATGGGTAGATTGTCCAATAACCGAATTTGTCCATTTCTTATGAATTCTCCGTAAATCTCCGCCCCCAAAAGAATGTCTAGTCTTCCAGGTTTATTGAATGTTGTATCAGCCAGTGGAATGTTTCTGGTATGTTCCAGTCTTCGGTATTGATGTAACATTGCGGCTGATTGTTCGTAATTTCTTTGATTGAATATACCTCCAATTGGGTTGTAAATTCTTTACTAATAGATTTTAGTGATACTTTGATTTTATCACTTGCTTTCACTTTTGTGTTGCCTATCCCAGATATGTTTATGTTTGAGTATCACTGTTGGCTTTACCTTCACGGTGATGTGAAACCTAACCTTTTCCGCAACTTATCGGCTATGAAGTTTAACTACGAGCCAGAGTCAAACAGTATACGCGCTCTCATGGCTTTACCTTCACGGTCAATAACTTCTGCAATCGCAGTTCCTAAGAAGACGTATGCATCGCTTTCACTGCATTTTGCCGACAAATCTGTATTTTGTGGTTCTTTCGATGTGTTCTTGGCAACTTGGTAGTATAGGAGTGTATTGTGTTTTTTACCACATTTCTGACATCGTCTTGATAATCACATTTTGTAAATGTGTCCCTTTTTCCAGCATTTTGTACAAAGGTCTAGTTCTCGAGACTTTTCAACTCGTTTATCTGGTACCAATTTTAAAAACGATTCGCAATGATATATTGCATGTCCGTTTTTGCAAAGAGGGCATTCTAGACCTTTGTTCGTTGCTACTAACGATGATTGCTTAGCTGGCCTGTTTGATTGTTTAGATGAACCTGCCCTCTGATTCAGTGTTTCCAATGTTTGGAATCTCATTTCAAAGAACTTTAGTAGTTCGTCTAATGACGGAAGTTCGCGTGGCGATTTTAATGTTTGTTCGTACAATGTGTACAAGGTCTTGTAAAGTTTTTTGAGGATCGAATGCACTATTATTGGATCCCAAATGCTCTTTGGCTGTAACACCTACTGCTTGTAGAGTGAACAGACATTCTTTTGTTGTGTCATGCAATGATCTGAGTGCCGAAGCTGACTCAGTTCTAATAGCTGATTGGGCCATGAGTTTGTCTAGTAAAGCATTTACTAATAATCGCTTATTGGCGTATCTATTGTTCAACATATCCCAAGCAATGTTGCAGTTGCTATAATAAATTGGTAAATGCATCACCAGCTTTGATGCTTCTACTGTTAGGTTCATTTTTAGATACCAGAATTTTAGGCAATTTCCTAATGGTTGATCGTGAACCATTTGTTTGAAAAGGTCTGCGAATTGGGGCCATTTTATGTATTCTCCATCGAATTTCGGGAGCTCTATCTTTGGAAGCTTCAATTGGGACTCATTCGCAGCTCAAGGAATGCTACTATTAGATTCTGGCTTCTTCATACTGCTGTTTAACTCAATGAGAAGAGTTTCGCTTAAATTCAGTTCAAAATATTCTTGTAAATTGTATGCTGTAGATTCAATATCTTCTACTGATTCCCAAATCAAATAGTGAATTTGTTCAATGTCGTTCAAAGTGACTAAAACGTGGCACTTTTTCTTTCTTCAGCTGTAAATATTCTTAAGGTTGAATTGAAGTGACAAATGTATTGCTTATTAAATGTTTCAATGGAACTTTCAACGCTTGTTGTTTTTTAATAAGCCGAGCTTGATCGGGGCTTTCAAGTTTCGATGCAATCTTTTGTATTGCTTGGTTATTCGAACTTGTGTTAGCCTCTTCGAATGATTGCGTCTTAACATATTCCAATAAAGACATTACCTCTATTCGAAACTTTTCAACTGCTGTCTTTACAGTTCTTTGGTAATCCTTTAAGAAATATGGATGATCAAGAGACACACCAGTGTTTTCCCGTATCTCATCGTCATTTTTCTCAAATTTTTCCCACAAATTTTCCACAATAGCAAGTTTATCTTCCGAATAGGAAATTGTCTTCTTATCAGGTGATTGTTCCTGATAAGATTTCATTATTTTTTCGATCTCTTTTCCGAGACGAGACTCCTCTATTGCAATTAACTCCATTATTATTCAAAATTGAAAATATTATTTTGTTAATTTCGCACTTTTTGTGCTTTCAAATTGAAATTTCTCAATCAATTGCTAGATACTTTAGCAACTAATCTCTAAATTAAATATATGAACTTGTGTTCATACAACTCGGGGTCACCAAAAAATTTTTAGGCTTGAACAATTAGAGAGCAGGTTTTACTGCTTCTAAATTGTTGCCTGTTATTGTAATTGTCTATTATGGCAGGAAACTCTACCAAATAGGTTTTATCTGCGAGGTGCAAAAACGTCTTCGAAGTTAATAGAAAAGCGTCTGATATGCAACTCATCTTAATTTTGCTATTACCAACGTATTTATAACAAATTACCTATACTAACTCTTATTCTAGAAAAAAGCTGACGCTGCATAACATGCACAATAATTTTCCCATGCACGAGAATAAATTTGATACGTTGTTGATTCGTTTCCCACATATGATAAAAGAATCTGCAAAATTTGCTGACACAATGTCTGGATTTGAAACGTTCGCTTGGGAAGATTATTGTGCATGCAGAAGTTATTGTATAACAGTATGTTGATTTAAATATAGTATTTATGCTGTTTGAATGTGAGATTTTTTTGATAAAAATAATTAGTTAAAGGTAGTACAATATACATAGTTATGCTTAAACAACTGTCTTTGGACCACTTACCAATTTATCCAAGAACATTTATTTCGGAATTAGGTAGGCTTTTATGGGCAGGTTTTTTTTTGTGAAGAAAATTTGAATTGACTTTCATTGGGCTTTATTTTAATCTTCCACCTTTCACAAAATTGGTCTATGAGAGATAATTGCTCCTGGAGATTGTTAATTATCAATACTGTTTCTGTACTGTTTCGCTGGCGAAAATTGCGGTTACGCAGAGATCCAGTGGAAATTCTCTCCTATACAGTTTCTTTCACTGAGGTCACGCGGACATTGTCTAAAGGTCCCTGCAAAGGGATCCAAAGATGTAAACTCCGGACGTTTCTGTGCCTGAAGGTATAAGATTTGTCCAGATCAACTGGCGGGCGGCGGCCATTTAAGTGATATTTTTAGTATACCTATTATTTCGTACACAAATAATTTTCGCAAAAGTAAAGTTGACGAAATAAATTTCGAACGTGTTTTACATGTGAATCAGATAATGTTTTGGAATTTTTTAACCCCATGTGTGCGCTGGGTGCCTAAAAAGAGAACGGGAAAATTTGAAAATTTTTAAATTGCTATAACTTTTGACAAAGCTATTCAATCATTACGAAATTTTTAGGGCATATTTGTATTGTTTAGTTGTAGATTTGTGTGGCTTTTAATGAAGATGCTGGCAACCCTGTAGCTAGGGCAGGCACCGAAAGTGAAAACCTCGAAATCATAGTCCCTCTTGAAAAAATGCCGCTTCTTCAAAAAAAAGCTACTCATATGTAAATCTTATGCTTTGACTTATGCTTATATAGACAATAAAAAAATTTGATATGGTATAACGCGCACGCCTGGTAACCCTTGCCCAATTTACCTATATTTTAAGCATCAAAAACTTCTGTTCACGGAAACTCACGATCCGATGAGCAGAATTAATTGAAATTTGCAGAATGTATTGGTCTTAAATAGGACCAGGTCTGATAGAAGCGATTTTGAAATGCAGGCGATTCTGTGCCAGTGGTGCCATCTTAAAAAATCACTAAAAAAGATAACTGCTTTTAGCCCTATAAATTCTGATTGAATTGTTCGATTTTGACGAAATTCGCACAGTAGCTGGAATAAATAAATAAATAAATACTTTAAACCACGTTTGATAGAAATTTGGTCGAAAAATTCGGTTGGAACTGCCAGCTATGATAATTTTGGTGTCTTAAATTTAAAAAAAAAAAAATTTGGAAGTGAAAACATTCAAACCATCGAATATTCAAAAAAATGTCCGTTTCTTACAATAAAACCAATCTGTATACAAATCTTTTGTTTTATCTACACGTTCAAAGAAAACTTTGAAAATTTAATATCGGACAAGAACGATAAACCTCTCCCAGTTAACCTATATTTTTAGCATCAAAAACTTCTGTTCACGGGAACTCACGAACCAATAATCAGATACAGCTGAAATTTACAGAATACATTGGACTTAAGTAGGACCAGATTTGATAGAAGCAATTTTGAATTGTGGGCAACTCTGTGCCAGTGGTGCCATCTTGAAAAATTACAAAGAAAAAAAACTGCTTTTTGCCCTATGAAATGTGAATTAGTTATCAGATTTTCATGAAATTGACACAGTAGCTGAACCTTACTCTAATCTCTGTTTGATGGAAATTTGGTTGAAAAATAAGATTGGTGCTGCCAGCTATGGTAATTTTTGTGTCTTTGGTTTTGAAAATTCGCACAGGAAAATAAAACTTTTTGCCCTCTAACTTCCAGTGCAGCCATGAAATCAATACGAATTTCATACCATTAATGAAACCTGTCATAAACATTATTCAGGCCAAATTTGGTTGAAAAGCCACAATAGGGTTGCCAGCTATTGTTGGTTTTATGTTTAATTGCAATATCTTTATTAAGCGGTTTTATCGTAGAATTTTCAAATGGTAATGATATTGTAGTGACAATAAACAGCAAATATTAAGTTTTCGATTACTTGAAAAAACTCGCTGCAGGTAAATTTCTTTATACTCCTATAACTTCGAATGTAATATAACAACGTGAAGCAGATGTGATATATTCTTGGCTTTGATACTGGCGAAAGGTTGCCAGCACGAGTCGGTTGTGCTACTTTTGTATCAATAAATGCTTACAGTTAGTATTAATACCGGAAACATCTACAATGAAAATAAATAACCAATATTTCAATTCCCAAAGTTCTGCAAATTTTTCGGATCGCAGCCCCAAACACCAACTTCAGTTACAGTGCAGGCACTGAGCATTTTCTTCATTGATGTTATATGAGATGCTGCTTTCAAAATTATGTGAAATAAGCAACTGATAACGAATATAATTAACCCGTGTTTTGCTCTCATAAACGTTGAAATTCATGCCAGTGGTAATATCTGAAACCTTCCACCATATGAGTTATAATGCAT
This sequence comes from Nemotelus pantherinus, assembly GCA_963978885.1. Classification (NCBI taxonomy): domain Eukaryota; kingdom Metazoa; phylum Arthropoda; class Insecta; order Diptera; family Stratiomyidae; genus Nemotelus; species Nemotelus pantherinus. The sequence continues at coordinate 132,292,923 of OZ022264.1, read as the reverse complement.
TCTTGAGACCAAAGTAAAACCAGGCATTTGAAACAGTTTGGCCGTAATAAGCAGCACATGTGGTGGAATATGCACTCAAAACCTGCACGATTCTTCTACTGTTCTTCGAACATTAGTGTTTCTAGCGGTTCAGGTGCGCTAGAGTTTTTTTTATTGTTATTGAGAATATTGGTTAATCTGTGTATGCATTCGCCAGTATTAATTTCCTCAAATCATTCGAAGTAACGAATGCACTAAATGTGAAACAGTCCATACTTATTTATTTACAAACCCCTTTGTATTCTCTTGTTAATTGTTACATCGGTTTGTTTTGCTCTATTCTTTACGCATTTTGATGTCAACCTGCATGGTAATTGCTTTCTCATAAATATGGATTCTATTCGCTCTTTTCGAGTCTTGCCGTAATTTGATTGCCGATTATGCTTGACAGGCCAATTTCTGATCCCGAAAATCCCGAGATTAGAAATCATTAATGCCGGGATTTTCGGGACCAGAAATTAGCCGGGATCCCGGGATTGGATTCCCAAACCCTGACCCACTTAAATCATTATATCTTGAAAACTAGTAATCATAACGCATAGTTTTATGGCTTGTTTTTTTTCATGAAATCAATTTACCTTAAATTTGATGTAACATCCTAAATTGTAACTGTGCCCGATTTTGAGATATTTACTTGAAAACACAAAATTTTGGCACTTCTACCCCGCAAATTCTGTGTTCAATGTCGTTTTGCTCAGAAAATCTCATGAAAAGATGCAATTTTTATTTTATTTTTTTATAAACCATGTTGTTGGCTACAAAAGTTGCATACATATTTATGACTAAGATTTTACCATTTCGCAAGTAGTAACCGAAAATACATATCGCTTAAAAACTGAATATGACATAAAGTGGCCCGCGTTTTCGATCTACACTCTTTGCTCGAACTGAAAGAATTTATTAAATGTCTTTACGCTTTATTTCAAAATTTTTGAGCCACAGTAAATGTTCAAAATGGCCACCTTGATTTTGAATACACGCTAAAGCTCGTTTCGCAAGCGTTCTTTTCATATTCATACTTCTCAGCTGCTGCCTCACTTCTGCTGCAGCCGCATCGATCCTCGTATTAAGGTCTTCCAATGTTGATACTTCCGTTGTGTAGAGAAGGGCCTTCATCCGTCCTCATACAAAAAAATCCATAATTGTTAGATCAGGAGATCTCGCAGGCCAGTGTATTGGTCCATATCTATCGATCCAGCAATTGGTATAATTGGAATTCAACCAATCTCTAACTGGTCGGCCATAGTGAGCTGGAGCACCATCGTGTTGGTAAAACATGGAAGCCAATCGTTGCAGCGGAATATCCTCCAATAAGTCCTACAGATCATGCCTTAAAAAATGTAAGTAATTGGTACTATTTAAAGTAGGCGGGAGCCTAATATGTCCAATTAAATCGTTACCAGTTACTCCTGCTCATAAATTTACGCTGAACCTATGCTGAAACGTTGAAATCCTTCTCGTGTGCGGATTTCTCTCAGCCCACGTATGTAAATCGTGAAAGTTTTTGATACTGTCCATGGTAAATAAGGAGTCATCCGTCCTGAGAATGGTGTTCAAAAACTGACCGTTGTCATTGTTTCTCAAGGAGCCAATTGCAGAATTCCATTCTTTTGGGCAAATCGATCGGAAGCAGCTCCTGCACTGATGTGTGATGGTAGGGATGTAAACGGGCTGCTTTTAAAATACTCCAAACTTTCCACGTAGACACGTTAAACTGTAACGCCAAGCGTCGAATACTGGTTGATGGATCAGTTTCCACTGCATGCAGTATTTCTTCGTCGGTCCATACTGCAATTGCAGGCGCAGGATTTGCGTTTACTTGGCTCGTCTTAACGCTGCTGGTTTCCCGAATCCTTGTGTTTAGTTGTTAAAACACTCTCCGTCTAGGAATCCGTCGATGGGGATATCTCTGTTGATACAAAAATTGCGCCGCTTGTGAACTTTCCCGGCACTCTCCATATACGTACATAATATCTGCATATTCGTCATTAGTGTAGTGAAACATTTTTAATTTATGTTTGAAATTTTAGTGATATCTTCTTGTTCGAGTAATGTACCGAAACTTACAATAATTTGAAAGTGGTTCTGTTTTTGTAGGGTCTTAAATTTTTTACGTATTCCATTAATAAAGGCGAAGAACTGTACCCAATTTAAGCTTTCACATCCAGGTAGGTGCTTCAATTATGTTGAAACTAATTTTAATTTAGTTTATTTTATTGATAGTTTAAAAAGTAATTAATGGGCAGTAAAAAACTTAAGTACGAATAACAATTTAAACTATTCTTTTCAACGAGGGCCACTTTACGGCATATTTACTTTTTAAGCATATTTACTTTTTTTACTTTTAAAAATTATAATTTCAATGAATGTTAGTTAATGTGTGAATGTAAGAAAATGTTCGTCAATTTTGTGTTAAATAACAATGTACTTAGAATGCTTATGCATAAATATGCTTTTTTTTGTGTTTTTAATTGTATGATATTTTCATATTTGTGGTACTTTAATGATTTTGTATGTACTTTATTACTACTGTTCGAAGAAGAACATTAGTATTAAAATCACTTTGGCGAAAAATTCATATTTCGATATATATATATATATATATATATATATATATATATATATATATATATATATATATATATATATATATATATATATATATCTATATATATATATATATATACATATATATATACATATATATATATATATATATATATATATATATATATATATATATATATATATATATATATATATATATATATATATATCTATATATATATATATATATATATATATATATATATATATATATATATATATATATATATATATATATATATATATATATATATCATCAAAAAACTTCAGTGAAAAAATCTCAAGAACGCGCCATCCGATTGAACTGAAATTTTCAGGACACATTGATGTGTATGCAGAATAGTGCCAGGTCTCACAAATAGTTAATAATCTTTAACCCTTTGGCGCCGGCGGCCATTTTAGTTATATTTGTAATATACCTTTTATTCCGTACACAAATAATTTTTGGAAAAATAAAGTTGACAAAATAAATTTCGAACGTGTTTAACATGTGATTCGGATAATGTTCTGGAATTTTTAACCCGATATGTCCGCTGGGTGCTTAAAAAGAGAACGGGAAAACTTGAAATTTTTTAATTTGCGATAACTTTTGACAGAGCTATTCAATCATTGCGAAATTTCCAGAACATATTGGTATTATTTAGTTGTAGATTTGTTTAGCTTTTAATGAGCGTGCTCGCAACCCTGTCGCAAGGGCAGATACAGAAAGTGAAAACCTCCAAATCATCGTCTCTCTTGAAAAAATGCCGCTTCTTCAAAAAAAGCCACTCATATGTAAATCTTGTGCTTTGTTTACATAGAAAAAAAAATTTGATATGGTATAACGTGCACGCCTGGTAACCCTTGCCCAATTTACCTATATTTTTAGCATCAAAAACTTCTTTTCACGGAAACTCACGATCCGAAGAGCAGAATTCATTGAAATTTGCAGAATGTATTGGTCTTAAATAGGACCAGGTCTGATAGAAGAGATTTTGAAATGCGGGCGATTCTGTGCCAGTGGTGCCGTCTTGAAAAATCACTAAAAAAGATAACTGCTTTTAGCCTTTAAAATTCTGATTGAATCGTTCGATTTTTACGAAATTCACACAGTAGTTGAAATTTACCAACGTTTGGTAGAAATTTGGTTGAAAAATTCGGTTGGAGCTGCCAGCTATGATAATTTTGGTGTCATAAATTTGAAAAAATAAAAATTTGGAAATGAAAGCATTCAAACCAACGAATATTCTAAAAAAATATCTATTTCTTACAATAAAACCAATCTGTATACAAATCTTATGCTTTATCTACACGTTCAAGGTAAAACTTTGGAAATTTCATGTCGGACAAGAAAGGTTACCCTTTTCCAGTTAACCTATATTTTTAGCACCAAAAACTTCTGTTCACGGGAACTCACGAACCAATAATCAGATACAACTGAAATTTACAGAATGCATTGGAATTGAGTAGGACCAAATCTGATAGAAGCGATTTTGAATTGTGGGCAACTCTGTGCCAGTGGTGCCATCTTAAAAAATTACAAAGAAAAAAAACTGCTTTTTGCCCTATGAAATTTGAATAAGTTACCAGATTTTCACGAAATTGACACAGTAGCTGAATCTTCCTCTAAACTCTGTTTGGTTGAAAAATTCGATTGGTGCTGCCAGCTATGGTAATTTTTGTGTCTTTGGTTTTGAAAATTCGCTCAGGAAAATAAAACTTTTTGCCCTCTAACTTCCAGTGCAGTCATGAAATCAATACGAATTTCATACAATTAATGGAACCTATAATAGGTATTATTCAGGCCAAATTTGATTGAAAAGCCACAATAGGGTTGCCAGCTATTGTTGGTTTTGTGTTTAATTGCAATATCTTTATTAAGCGGTTTTATCGTAGAATTTTCAAATGGTAATGATATTGTAGTGATAATAAACAGCAAATATTAAGCTTTCAGTTATTTGAAAAAACTTCCTGCAGGTAACCCTAAATTTCTTGATACTCCTATAACTTCGAATGTAATATCACAACGTGAAGCAGATGTGATATATTCTTGGCTTTGATACTGGCGAAAGGTTGCCAGCACGAGTCGCTTGTGCTACTTTTGTATCAATCAATGCTTACAGTTAGTATTCATACCGGAAACATCTACAATGAAAATAAATAACCGATGTTTCAATTCCCAAAGTTCTGCAAATTTTTCGGACCGCAGCCCCAAACACCAACGTCAGTTACAGTGCTGCACGCACTGAACATTTTCTTCATTGATGTTATATGAGATGCTGCTTTCAAAATTATGTGAAATAAGCAACTGATAACGAATATAATTAACCCGTGTTTTGCTCTCATAAACGTTGAAATTCATGCCAGTGGTAACATATGAAACCTTCCACCATATGAGTTATAATGCATTCTTGAGACTAAAGTAAAACATGGCGCTTGAGACAGTTTTGCCGTAATAAGCAGCTCATGTGGTGGCATATGCACTCAAATCCTGCACAATTCTTCTACAGTTCTTCAAACATTAGTGTTTCTAGCGGTTCAGGTGCGCCAGCGTTTTATATTTTTATATATATTTTGTGCTTTATGTATGGTTTGTGGTATTCTTTTTGCTGTTTGAATATGCAAAGAACTCATTTTTATTCTTGAATATTTTGTTGTCTTTGATTGAATATACTTAGGTTTTAAAAAGTATGTTCGATATGTTACGTAAAAGAATAAATGTTTTACTTGAAAGCTCAAAAGTCTATTTCAATTTTTGATTTGGTTTGAATATGTACTTTGATTTTATGTTTAAATATGTTTTGAACTAAACTAATGCTGTTTTTCATCTTGATTTGTAGTTCATTAATGTAATTAAATTGGATTATGCTTTCAATTATTCTCCTCGGGGCTTTGTAAATAATTATTTTCAACGGTTCATTTTGTATTTGAATGTTTTGTTGCATTTTATTGATTATATTTTTGAACTTATCAGATGTTTTAGGAATTTTATAGCTCTTGTTGCGGCACACATTTGATATCATCTTTTCAGTTATTTGTGATGTCAGTTTCTCCAATGGCAAAACTAATTTTGATGGATTATCACTGCATCTAACTGTGATCTTAGTATTTTCCCTTATCACTATTAGAATAATCTTTTTATTGAATTTTGATTCCATCAAATTTTCTATATTAGCGTTCGAATCGCTGTTGCAACGAAAAGCTTCTTTAGGCTTTATAATCTGTTTCATCAATCTTTTTATACCAATAGTCGAGTTGCTGTTATATAAATCAGCTTCCATATGTTTTATGTTGTGGGTTAGTTTATGCACTTCTTCAGACTTTCTTCTACTTTTCTTGTGCCTAGTATTTTTCTGGTTCATGATTATTTTTCTTGTACATGGTAATACTTTTTACTAGTTTTCGAAGAAAATTATCGGTACAAAAATATTCGACCCGCATAGCAGTATTGCGCAAAAAATATGTTGCTTGCCGCGCACATTTGAAAATTTTTACTCGCACCACACCGTTTGACACTCAGTATTTTTCAGTAGCTCAGACCCTACTGAAATTTCATCGTGCTTACTGAATGAGGGGAAATTTTCAGTTTTCAGTAAAACGGAGTACGGGAACGGCTTCATTGCAATTAATCGCAATTAATCGTAGTACGGTAACAGACCTTATATATACAGGGTGTTTGGTACTCGGTGGACACTTTTGTAAGGAGGCATTCCTTGATATATTTTGAGTCAAAAATTGTTCTTCTGGGTGGTCCGGTTTTCAAAATCTACGGAGTTACAGGGTGGCCAATAAAAGTGTTTGGGACCTGCACCCTGACCCACTTAAATCATTATATCTTGAAAAATAGTAATCATAACGCATAGTTTTATGCTTGTTTTTTTTATGAAATCAAATTATCTTAAATTTGATGTAACATTCTAAATTGTAACTGTACCTGATTTTGAGATATTTACACTGAAAGAAAAACTCTTGGTTGGTTCAACTATTTTTAATAGTATTGCAACGATTCATTGAAAATCGTTAAACGAACTACGGAAAATAGTTATTTTTATTATGTTTATATAGTTAATTTAACGATATAAAAGTAGTTGGTTCTGGTTGTACAAAAAATATCGCAACGTTCATGAAATCAACTGTTTTAATTGTTTCTTAACCACGAAAATTAGTTGATAAATAGAAAAATTTTCATCAATTCACTCAAAACTTCAACGTTTCGAATTATCAACTGTTTTTATGGTACTTAAACTACTTCGCAATAGTTGATTTTAACAAACGTAATTCAGTGAGCAACGTCTTTGGAATTACTCTACGCAAAGTAGAATGGTTTCAACATTTGGATGTGTTTCATGCTCCGAATGAAATTTTTTTTGTTTATCAACCACGTGTCATGGTGCATAAAAGTAATCAACAATTTTCTTATGGTTGTTTTAACTATAGCCCTAGTTGATGCAAAAACAACTAAGGCAAACTGTTGATTTTTCATACTCCTCATACTCATACTCCTATTCTATCATAGAAGTTTCATATGCTACATGGCAGAATTGTGTTCGGCTTGCTGTTCAATATAATTCATATTCATGTTATGCTGTGAAGCCTTTATATTTCCCTTCTTCTATTCACAAAATATAAGTCCTCTGTTTGCAGATCACTGTTATGAAACAGGGAGTCCCGAAAACGAATACGATTGTCCCAATGCCAGAAATTGTTTAGCAGTTTCAATTATTTTCATAGATGCTGCAGCTTGCAGCTATGCATATGAACTCAATTTCACGTCTCACGTCCTGTTTCTATTTAAGGCTTGGCTGGATTATGTTGCTATGGTTTATGGCTTATCAATGCTCCTCTAATGATACAAGCATTTAGAGAAAAATATACCAATACATCGTTACCGCCTGAACCAGTACTTTTTTGCACCACGGACGTTATTTATCAACCACGCGTCATGGTGCATAAAAGTAATCAACTATATTTTTATGGTTGTTTTAACCATAGCCCGTAGTTGACGCAAAAACAACTAAGGAAAATGGTTGATTATACCAAGATTTTTCTTTCAGTGTACTTGAAAACACAAAATGTTGGTACTTCTACCCCGCAAATTCTGTGTTCAATGTCGTTTTGCTGAGAAAATCTCATGAAAAGATACAATTTTAATTTTATATTTTTATAAGCCATTTTGTTGGCTACAAAAGTTGCATACATATTTATGACTAAGATTTTACCATTTCGCAAGTAGTAAGCGAAAATACATATCGCTTAAAAACTGAATATGACATAAAGTGGCCCGCGTTTTCGATCTACACTCTTTGCTTGAACTGAGAGAATTTATTAAATGTCTTTACGCTTTATTTCAAAATTTTTGAGCTACAGTAAATGTTCAAAATGGACACCTTCATTTTGAATACACGCTAAAGCTCGTTTCGCAAGCGTTCTGTTCGTATTCATACTTCTCAGCTGCTGCCTCACTTCTGTTACAGCCGCATCGATCCTCGTATTTAGGTCTTCCAATGTTGATACTTCCGTTGTGTAGACAAGGGCCTTTATCCGTGCCCATACAAAAAAATCCATAATTGTTAGATCAGGAGATCTCGCAGGCCAGTGTATTGGTCCATTTCTACCGATCCAGCGATTGGTATAATTGGAATTCAACCAATCTCTGACTGGTCGGCCATAGTGAGCTGGAGCACCATCGTGTTGGTAAAACATGGAAGCCAATCGTTGCAGCGGAATATCCTCCAATAAGTCCTACAGATCATGTCTTAAAAAATGTAAGTAATTGGTACTATTTAAAGTAGGCGGGAGCCTAATAGGTCCAATTAAATCGTTACCAGTCACTCCTGCCCATAAATTTACGCTGAACATATGCTGAAACGATGAAATGCTTCTCGTGTGTAGATTTTTCTCAGCTCACGTATGTAAATTGTGAAAGTTTTTGATACTGTCCCTGGTAAATAAGGACTCATCCGTCCAGAGAATGGTGTTCAAAAACTTATCGTTGTCTTATTGTTTCTCAAGGAGCCAATTGCAGAATTCCATTCTTTTGGGCAAATCGATCGGAAGCAGCTCCTGCACTGATGTGTGATGGTAGGGATGTAAACGGGCTGCTTTTCAAATACTCCAAACTTTCCACATAGACACGTTAAATTGTAACGCCAAACATCGAATACTGGTTGATGGATCAGTTTATACTGCATGGAGTATTTCTTCGTCGGTCTGTTCTGCGATTGCAGACGCAGGATTTGCGTTTACTTGGCTCGTCTTAACGCTGCCAGTTTCCCGAATCCTTGTGTTTAGTTGTTGAAACACTCTCCGTTCAGGAATCCGTCGATGGGGATATCTCTGTTGATACAAAGATTGCACCGCTTGTGAACTTTCCCGGCACTCTCCATATACGTACATAATATCTGCATATTCGTCATTAGTGTAGTGAAACATTTTGAATTTATGTTTGAAATTTTAGTGATATCTTCTTGTTCGAGTAATGTACCGAAACTCACAATAATTTGAAAGTGGTTCTGTTTTTGTAGGGTCTTAAATTTTTTACGTATTCCATTAATAAAGGCGAAGAACTGTACCCAATTTAAGCTTTCACATCCAGGTAGGTGCTTCAATTATGTTGAAACTAATTTTAATTTAGTTTATTTTAGTAGGTATAGGGCCGGTTGAGCCAGACAGTCGTGACGTCACTGGCGCCACAAACCGGTTTCGAGGCAAGGGGTAATAATTCACGTTAATGATCCTGCATACACGCCAATGCACAACACCCCAGACGCAAGTCACAGCCACCAGTAAGTGACCTAGTGTGAGGTCATTTACCTTTTATCACACACACACACACACACACACACACTATTTATGCTTAGACCGGGTAGCGGTTAAAGTCTACTGGCCTGAATAAGTGTAACTCTGTATGATTATTAAAAATTTGGTCATTTTGCGTAATTCGAAATTTCATAAAAAAGTCCAGAAGCCCCTGAAACTTGCCATATTTAGAAATATTTTACAAGCCACCGAACAAGCACAGTAAAGTTTATAAATTTGCACTACCAGGCAATCAGATATTGAAAACACAAAATCTTGCTTAAGATCTTATGCAGCTAGCAAGCGTGCATCGTTGTTTTCATATCTTCGGTTGCTGTGCATATTTAGAATGAAATCAAAACAGATTGGACAAAATTAATACAAAAAAAAACTTGTTGCTACAAGCAAAATGCAATCTTTGAATGAATAGCAAGAAGGTATTATAAAGTTATAGGTTTTCTTGATGTATTCGATCGAGATCGGCGATTTTTAACCCTAGATTCATAAATATCCATTGGAGTTATACTATTCATAAACATTCGTCTCTCAGACGAACATATTATATTGATGATTTTATTTTAAAGAACACAAAAAGCAATGAAACACACTTAAAATCTTTCAATATGGTTATTAATCATGAATTTTCTGCAATGAAAAGAAACACAATGGTTATTGTCAGCAATCGACACATAATAAATCGTGTTGATCCATACACATGAATGATACATATATGTATGTGTTTTGCGTGGTCTCTGACCACTCTGACTGCCATGAGGCTAATGATAAAATAAAACATGTACATAATACTATTGTTGTCTTCTTTTTAGTATAAAATGTACCTGAAAGCATCCAAAAATTTACTGTACCATTCTAGGGTTAAACACGTTGTATGTTTTCAGTCTGTGACGATCGATCAGATGGTTGATTAGCACATGTATTTCTGTTAGTAAACAAACCAGCTTGCGATGATTCAACAGAACGGCTGTGAAATGGCGACAATATATGCATGAATCTTTTTTATTTAATTTAAGCTACGTAAGCTGATTGCCGCGAATGCATATGCAATTTTTTTGTACTTGCATATTCGATGAGGAGGCACACTTTCATTCATTCATCTGTGAGAACTAGTTTTTTGGTAGCCTGATATTCGGTGAACGTAAATCACATTTTACTACGTCCAAAATACAAATCGTAACTATATTACGCATGATTCTTCAATTCAAACATAAGCTGTTTGTATATAAATTTTAATTGTATATAATAAATCGTTCGAAAAAAGAGGAGAATAACTTATTTTTAAATAAATTAAGACAGATATAAAAATTGCATTGAAGGTTCATATGGTTCCATTATAAAAAAATTCTAATTATGTACATCAACTCATGACTTAAATAAACAGTAGTTGAATTGAAGTCTATCTTTTAACTTTCAAAATCTTTTATTTTTAAAATGAAACAAACCAATAACTGTTTGAGATAAATTGTTATTTATTATTTGGAATCGAAATATATTATTTATGTTAAGGGTTTCTTATGAAAATGAAATTACAAAACAGTTTAAATTATTTTTAATTTTATTTCGAAGAACATTATATTATTTTTACATTTACAAAAGCGTGCAAAACATTCAGTTAACATTTTTTATAAATTAAGCACTTATATAATTATTGTTAAAATTATTTTGTGTTTTTTTCTTGTAAGCTTATTTTATAAACAACGTCTTTTGAATCCATAGGGTACTGAGCTACCATCCTCTAAAAATCTGCGTTTTTCGCTTTTGGGTTTATATTTCTTAATTTCGGGGGTTGTAACAACCTCATGATCGGCAGTTCGGCGTATATTTTGAGAAAGTATGGAGATGCTATCTCTTTCGATAGGGTTCAAAATCATGTTTTTCATTGTTTCGAAATTTATTTTTTTGGAGGCTTCATAAGTTAAACGGATGCCTTTCACTTTGCATTCAGTTTTAATAGAGTTATCCGTCGTTAAAGTACTCATAGGCATAATTAACTTAATTAATTTGGGCCACCGCACACAAATTTTGTTATATAGCTTCCCGGTCCGTGGCATTCAAGTTCATCTGTCATATCTCCAACAAGTTCACCTGTTGGTGGATCATACTCGCCTTCGCGACTCACATAAATGACAGAATCGGTGTCATAATACAAAACTCTATCACCGAGCTGTTCTAGGTAGCTGTATAGTTTCAGTCGAGCCTGTGTAGTAGTATAAGCTGCTATACAAACATTGACGGTGGATAAAGGTTCGACGACTTCTTCTCTATAACACCAGTTGACGATTAATGTTTCTTCGTTGACAGGGAGTAGATGATGCACTTCTATTGCAGAATTTGTTAACAAACTATATAGCTCGCCTGGATTATTTAATATGCTTGTTTTTGGCTGATTTTCACGCTGACCGAACTTTCCCCAAAAGGAGTTTAGAATCAACTTGGCTAGAGATCTTAGTCCTGGATTGTTTATAATTTCAGAGAATTCAAGTTTTATTCCTTCATTTTCAAGAAAGTTTTTAATATATTTATTTCTTTCTTCATCAGTTGCACATTTACTAGGCCAGCCTGATGCCTGTTGCTTCATTTTAATAAACTTGTTCATCATTTTGGTAAATAATCCACCCGAGCGGGTCAGTTTATCATATTGTTCTGATTCATAGCTCCATATTTCATACACCTCCAACAATTTATATCCTCTACTTAAAGCTGCATTAATTTCATCAATGACCCAAGTCCCTACGAGAGCTCTCTCATCCTCGGTGTGTGAACAGTTGGCAGCCTGATTTTTATCTTCACTACAAGCACGACACAGCGAAAACATTAGTTTATTATTTTGTTTAATAGGAAGAACCGGGTGATATAATCCTTCTGGTGGTAAAATCTTGCACTTTATCAATCCTACAGTGTTCTGTAAATCTATTTCAAAACTTTCATTATTTCCAACATGTAATTTTGGGTGACCAATCGGAAATTTGCCATTTTTGCACACCCATGGGTACAGTGAACATACATCGACATATTTAATTTTTTCACCAGGTTTACATTCGTAAAACATAAAAGTATTTCCCGTTCGACCACCATAAAAAGCATCACGAGGATTCAATGGTGTGTTTACCAGTAGAGGATGACCTTTCAAATATTTCATGTCTTTATTCTTTTCCATCTGTCTACGAAAATCACACTCCCACATTTCAATAACTTCATATCCGTACGAACGTAAGCGCTCGGTTTTTACCATAGTTGCTTCATATCGCCTGTTTAAAGTATCATTGGGGTCATCATGAAGGAGAGCATCGCGATCATGCATTAAGCATGCAGTATGCCCGTGATAATAACAGCCATGGAATTCAAAAACCTGGTTTGTTTCCGGGCAGTATCCATCTACTTTGACACCATTCAGCACTGCCTCTCTTTGCTTAAAAGCATGTAAGATATTAATTTTGCGCTGGTCTTCTTCCCATATCAACCATTGTATTGCTGTTTTCGATTGATTATCGGCATTCCGATAGCCGTTTCTTGGAATAATTCCAATAGTATCTTCCTTAAGGGGTTATATACAGTTAAAATCGATTTTTTATTTATTGCATTTTCAGAATGTATACTTAACTGATAATATTCCCTGAAAATTTCAAATCGATCCGACAAGTTTTTTCCGAGATATACGCATATTTGCAATCACATTTCGGACTGTTAGAAAGTAGGCGGAGTACAGACCGAAGCGCATGGGAGTAAGCGAGAGGGAAGAACGGCTCGTAGACAGCATCAAATCGAGGTATTAGAAGCTGGTGAGGCTACAAAAGGTACATCTTATGGCCCTAAAACAGATGACTCCATGTAACTAAAAAAAAATATGATATATGTGTTAATTTCTTCCGAAATTTTAAACGCGTTTTTCTCAAAACTATGTTTCCAAGTCGGTGACCACGATTTCTAAAAAACGGCTCGACTAAACGGTTTGAAATTTTAACAAAACTTTCTCAGATATATTTCTCAGGTATTAAACGAAGGAATAAGATTTCGGATAATTATTTCTGTTTTTTTTAAACAATTTGAAATGGCAATTTTGGTCAAAAATTCGATTTTTTTTTTACGAAGCTGCCATTTTGTCAAAAAAACTAAATTTCGATTATTCCTTCGTTCAATACCTAGTTTTATCTATCTACTAAAAGAATCTGTTTGGTTTTTTGACTTGAGATGAATTATACCGGAGAAATCGTGGTCACCGCCGAACACCTTTTTTTGGAAGACCTTCAGGAGACCGTCTGGAGGAGCGCACCAGATCAATATTTTAACAAATTATTAGTGCCATTATAAACTTAGATGTTGGCACTAAATGCATGTATACTTTTTGTTTTTGTAAAGTAAAATACCTTCTCACAAAAAATTAATAAAAAAACGTCTTTTTCCGGCCTTCTAACTGTATATAACCCCTTAAGGGGTTACCCCCACTTGTAACTTTGAAGTTTTTCGTTTTTTTTTTGTTGCATTTTTTTTAAGTATACCTATCTAAGAATACGTCCTTCAAATTTCAAGTCGATCCAAACATAATTAACCGAGATATGAGCGTTGAAAGAGAAGAAACTGTTGCTTATACAACCGTTACTTATACTTATAAACGCGTTTTTCTCGAAATGACATCTTTGAAGTCGGTGACCAAAATTACTCGAAAGCTACTGAACCGATATTTTTGAAACTTAGCAGGCTTATTTCATACATAAAAATGTAGTGTTTGATCGTTCGATTTCTTTTTCAAATAAAAAATGGCCGTTTTATAGCCAAAAGACGACCATTTTTTTAAGTGAAAATCGAAATATTAACTTTGACTGTCCGCCATTTTGTGAAAAATGGATATTGTTTTAAATCCTTCGATCAAACACTAGTTTATACTGTTATTTAACTAAGTCAATCGCTATTTTTTGTTTCAGATTATCCACTTCGACACAATTTTGGTCACCGCGAAAGGTGAAAATTAAAATGCCATTGTTTTGACGGCCATTTGTAATTAAATCATGTAATATTTTTCAATAAATAAAATACTGAAAGGTGTTCGAAGTATGTACTTTAAGAAAATATAACAGTCGTTTAAAAACATTACGTAGTTTTGTCAAAATAAATTCATGAAAATGACCTATTTTATTGCGCTACAAGTGGGGGTAACCCCTTAAGGAAATTGCGTCGATATCCAAGATTGCAGGCAGAAGCTATTGTTGTTGCCTTCAAAAACGGCTCAACATTACATTCTTCGAGGAACAGTTTTCTAAATTTTAAGCATGCTTCGGTCAAAATTTGCACGTCACTAACACAATATTCACGTCACTAACACAATATTTTGTAGAATGTAGCTCAGCATAAATTGATGATCAAATGCTTGGCCGTTGTGTGCCATTACAACAACATTTTGAAATAATTTTCTCTGATTTAGCACAAAATCTAGAAATATTTTCACAGGATCTCTTTTTAACACATGCTTTCTTATTCCACATTTTGTGCATATTCTAATTTCGGATTCGACATTTAAGCATTGATCGCATCTTTGTTGAAACACACATACATTGGGCTCGTGCTGTTTAATTTCACCGGTTGTATTTTCTCTGATTTAGCACAAAATCTAGAAATATTTTCACAGGATCTCTTTTTAACACATGCTTTCTTATTCCACATTTTGTGCATATTCTAATTTCGGATTCGACATTTAAGCATTGATCGCATCTTTGTTGAAACACACATACATTGGGCTCGTGCTGTTTAATTTCACCGGTTGTATTTTCTCCTAGAACTTTTTCCTCAATAACTCTTTCTTGCCGTGATTCTAAATCATAAAATATATATAATGCGCCTTTGAGTTTTGGTCGCCTTTTGACTGGTTGAATGTAACAAAAATGGCCTTGAGGAACATGCATGTCACAGACCTTGCAAAAATATTCTCCACAAACGTGGTTTCTGTTTGTCTTATATGTTTTTAGGCAGTCCACACATCTTTTTATCTGTTCACAAACACTGCTCTTGTTTAAAGATCCAGAAGCTTTGTGATAATTGAAACATTCTTGACCCCTAAAGTAACGGTTGCAAACATTACATAAAATTTCATTTATATCCTTAGGGCAGGATGGAGATTGTTGACATTGGGGGCATGTTCCTCCACATCTGTGATCATTTTTGTTCTTGTATGGTACATGACACTTTTCACAAAAATAGTTGCAACAGAATGCCGCTGTGAGCGAGGTTATCACGTTGTAATGACCCTCGTGGTACAGTAGATTCAGATGTTTTCCAATACCAAACCCCTCAAAAATAACATCTCTGCCTTTTGTTGTACCATACTGGTATACAATAATCTTATATTCCTTTAGATACTCCTGAAATTTGCGAAGTACTTGAATTCCCGCTCCTTCGAATGGTATAGTAATTTGCGCCATATTTAATAATTCTAAAGCACGCTGTGTTTGAAGCTTCCCGGTATCTTTTCGAACTTTGATATAATCGGCATCTTTTTCGATATTCGCTAATGCGACAGCTAGGGCTCTTGGAAGACATAAGCCATCCTTATTGTTGATTGTTACTATTCCTCTGCGCATCGCACATTCTTCGTTGAATGTATTATACTTCCTTCCGCGGTCAGTTCCTCTTCCCTGGGGTAAATGAACCGCTGTTACCCCCAAACAAAATGTGTCCGTGCTTAGTCCTATAATGGTTAAAAAAAAATATAAATATAAAATATGGTTAAAAAACATATAAATATAAAATATGGTTAAAAAACAGTGAAGACAGTATATTTTTATCATTACCTGCTGAATTGCTTTGAAAGATTTTTGAGATTAATTCCCAAATATCTCCCAATTTAACCTCCGAGGCAGGTCTAAAGCTGAGCCAGCCTGGGCCTCTCTCCTTAAAACTCTCCCCGCAGAAGGTTATTCCAACCTGATCAGTTGATTGCAGGCCTCTCGTAGCATACTGGATAATTTCGTCAATGGAGCTCCTAATCCAAGATGAGGGCTCCGCATTTGAAGGTGGGGCACTAATTTTGAACTCAAGTTTCCGGCCTCGAGTATTAAAACGTTTGATATGAGTTATGCAATCTCTAGAAATTATAAATTTTTTCATTTTAGAAATTATAAATTTTTTCAAGCAGATTAACTAGCACGTCTAGTCACGTTGAATATCCAATGAAGAATGGGATAAACCAGATCGTTTCGGCAAATTTATAGTAACCAGGTTTGAAATAAGTTTTATGTTGAGACGATTTATTCCACAGATAACGCTAGAATTCATGCTAGAATTCATACTCGATTCAATAAATAATTTCTTAGCCCTCTCACTACTTCACACGATCCAGTAAAATATCTATTATTGACTACTGATCTTTGGTTATTATTAATTGAATAATTATTGAAAGATGGGACTATAAATTACTTCCTTTAAGTGTGCTGTTATTAATTAAATAGCCCTATCGAAGTAGATAATTCATAATATTGTATCAGGCGATCATGAATTCAGGCAGCAAAATTTGTTTGATATGCTCATGCATACAGTGCATGATAACCCTCGCCGACCGCATGCATAAAATGCATTGCTCATGGTTATCTACATGAATGGGTGAATAAGTAGACGCTTTTTAATTCTGCTCATAAAGAAACAACAACAAAACCTTAATTGCATAGCGGTCAAGTTCAAGTTTCTAAAATTCGTAAGATCCACAAGAAATATGCCTGGTATGGATTATTGACATAAATAAGAGTGACTAACTCATCAAGCTTAGTTGGAGCGGCAGAAAAATAATTAACCGGTGTGAAGCAATGGAGTAGAAAATATAAATGCAATTTGCAAAACAAGAATAAAAAGAAAATCTAATGTTGCATCAAGAAGGTTTGATAAGCAAGAACAACACACTACACTTTTCTGTGGATGCGCTCATGTGTGCAATTACGCATTTACCTTCATATGCTCCTGTTAAAATAAGTACTCCTATAAAATAAGTATGTCTTGTAGGAAGGTAATATAAACAAAAATCACGAGGTATATATAAGGTTTTGCAAGATAACCGAAAAAAGCTAAATCGGGCTGCAGGGCTATTGGACAGGTATGGAAACAAGGGGCTCGTGCCGGTAAAAAACAGGTTGACAATTAAAGTTTTTTAGTGAACTTGAACTGTGAGCTGCACGACATATCGTATAGGCCGTAGTAAAATATTTTTTAATGCCCGTTCTAGCAACTTTAGCTAATTTCGTATACCAACGAAAAAGAATGTAATGTTGAGCCGTTTTTGGAGGCAACAACAATAGCTTCTGCCTGCAATCTTGGATATCGACGCAATTTCCTTAAGGAAGATACTATTGGAATTATTCCAAGAAACGGCTATCGGAATGCCGATAATCAATCGAAAACAGCAATACAATGGTTGATATGGGAAGAAGACCAGCGCAAAATTAATATCTTACATGCTTTTAAGCAAAGAGAGGCAGTGCTGAATGGTGTCAAAGTAGATGGATACTGCCCGGAAACAAACCAGGTTTTTGAATTCCATGGCTGTTATTATCACGGGCATACTGCATGCTTAATGCATGATCGCGATGCTCTCCTTCATGATGACCCCAATGATACTTTAAACAGGCGATATGAAGCAACTATGGTAAAAACCGAGCGCTTACGTTCGTACGGATATGAAGTTATTGAAATGTGGGAGTGTGATTTTCGTAGACAGATGGAAAAGAATAAAGACATGAAATATTTGAAAGGTCATCCTCTACTGGTAAACACACCATTGAATCCTCGTGATGCTTTTTATGGTGGTCGAACGGGAAATACTTTTATGTTTTACGAATGTAAACCTGGTGAAAAAATTAAATATGTCGATGTATGTTCACTGTACCCATGGGTGTGCAAAAATGGCAAATTTCCGATTGGTCACCCAAAATTACATGTTGGAAATAATGAAAGTTTTGAAATAGATTTACAGAACACTGTAGGATTGATAAAGTGCAAGATTTTACCACCAGAAGGATTATATCACCCGGTTCTTCCTATTAAACAAAATAATAAACTAATGTTTTCGCTGTGTCGTGCTTGTAGTGAAGATAAAAATCAGGCTGCCAACTGTTCACACACCGAGGATGAGAGAGCTCTCGTAGGGACTTGGGTCATTGATGAAATTAATGCAGCTTTAAGTAGAGGATATAAATTGTTGGAGGTGTATGAAATATGGAGCTATGAATCAGAACAATATGATAAACTGACCCGCTCGGGTGGATTATTTACCAAAATGATGAACAAGTTTATTAAAATGAAGCAACAGGCATCAGGCTGGCCTAGTAAATGTGCAACTGATGAAGAAAGAAATAAATATATTAAAAACTTTCTTGAAAATGAAGGAATAAAACTTGAATTCTCTGAAATTATAAACAATCCAGGACTAAGATCTCTAGCCAAGTTGATTCTAAACTCCTTTTGGGGAAAGTTCGGTCAGCGTGAAAATCAGCCAAAAACAAGCATATTAAATAATCCAGGCGAGCTATATAGTTTGTTAACAAATTCTGCAATAGAAGTGCATCATCTACTCCCTGTCAACGAAGAAACATTAATCGTCAACTGGTGTTATAGAGAAGAAGTCGTCGAACCTTTATCCACCGTCAATGTTTGTATAGCAGCTTATACTACTACACAGGCTCGACTGAAACTATACAGCTACCTAGAACAGCTCGGTGATAGAGTTTTGTATTATGACACCGATTCTGTCATTTATGTGAGTCGCGAAGGCGAGTATGATCCACCAACAGGTGAACTTGTTGGAGATATGACAGATGAACTTGAATGCCACGGACCGGGAAGCTATATAACAAAATTTGTGTGCGGTGGCCCAAATTAATTAAGTTAATTATGCCTATGAGTACTTTAACGACGGATAACTCTATTAAAACTGAATGCAAAGTGAAAGGCATCCGTTTAACTTATGAAGCCTCCAAAAAAATAAATTTCGAAACAATGAAAAACATGATTTTGAACCCTATCGAAAGAGATAGCATCTCCATACTTTCTCAAAATATACGCCGAACTGCCGATCATGAGGTTGTTACAACCCCCGAAATTAAGAAATATAAACCCAAAAGCGAAAAACGCAGATTTTTAGAGGATGGTAGCTCAGTACCCTATGGATTCAAAAGACGTTGTTTATAAAATAAGCTTACAAGAAAAAAACACAAAATAATTTTAACAATAATTATATAAGTGCTTAATTTATAAAAAATGTTAACTGAATGTTTTGCACGCTTTTGTAAATGTAAAAATAATATAATGTTCTTCGAAATAAAATTAAAAATTATTTAAACTGTTTTGTAATTTCATTTTCATAAGAAACCCTTAACATAAATAATATATTTCGATTCCAAATAATAAATAACAATTTATCTCAAACAGTTATTGGTTTGTTTCATTTTAAAAATAAAAGATTTTGAAAGTTAAAAGATAGACTTCAATTCAACTACTGTTTATTTAAGTCATGAGTTGATGTACATAATTAGAATTTTTTTATAATGGAACCATATGAACCTTCAATGCAATTTTTATATCTGTCTTAATTTATTTAAAAATAAGTTATTCTCCTCTTTTTTCGAACGATTTATTATATACAATTAAAATTTATATACAAACAGCTTATGTTTGAATTGAAGAATCATGCGTAATATAGTTACGATTTGTATTTTGGACGTAGTAAAATGTGATTTACGTTCACCGAATATCAGGCTACCAAAAAACTAGTTCTCACAGATGAATGAATGAAAGTGTGCCTCCTCATCGAATATGCAAGTACAAAAAAATTGCATATGCATTCGCGGCAATCAGCTTACGTAGCTTAAATTAAATAAAAAAGATTCATGCATATATTGTCGCCATTTCACAGCCGTTCTGTTGAATCATCGCAAGCTGGTTTGTTTACTAACAGAAATACATGTGCTAATCAACCATCTGATCGATCGTCACAGACTGAAAACATACAACGTGTTTAACCCTAGAATGGTACAGTAAATTTTTGGATGCTTTCAGGTACATTTTATACTAAAAAGAAGACAACAATAGTATTATGTACATGTTTTATTTTATCATTAGCCTCATGGCAGTCAGAGTGGTCAGAGACCACGCAAAACACATACATATATGTATCATTCATGTGTATGGATCAACACGATTTATTATGTGTCGATTGCTGACAATAACCATTGTGTTTCTTTTCATTGCAGAAAATTCATGATTAATAACCATATTGAAAGATTTTAAGTGTGTTTCATTGCTTTTTGTGTTCTTTAAAATAAAATCATCAATATAATATGTTCGTCTGAGAGACGAATGTTTATGAATAGTATAACTCCAATGGATATTTATGAATCTAGGGTTAAAAATCGCCGATCTCGATCGAATACATCAAGAAAACCTATAACTTTATAATACCTTCTTGCTATTCATTCAAAGATTGCATTTTGCTTGTAGCAACAAGTTTTTTTTTTGTATTAATTTTGTCCAATCTGTTTTGATTTCATTCTAAATACAGGGTCTGTCCCAAAAGTAAGTTGAATAAGTCCAAGATAAAAGATTTATTGCAGATAAATATACAAGTAACTAAAATTCTTCAAAGTAGCTTCCTTCCGCGTCGGAACACCTGCGCCAGCGTTTTTCCCAGTCGCTGAACGCACCCTGGAAGGCGTCGACGGAGACCTCCTTCAAGCACCTCGTCGTCGCTTCTTTGACGGCTTCCAAAGTCCCGAAATGGTGGCCCTTGAGTTCCCTCTTGATCCTCGGGAACAAAAAGAAGTCCAGTGGTGCCAAGTCGGGGCTGTACGGTGGCTGGGGCAATGTTGCCACACCGCGTTTCGCTAAGTACTCTCTAATAATGAAGGCGGTGTGCGACGGCGCGTTGTCATGGTGAAGACGCCAAGTGCTGGCGATCTCCTTCCTGACGCGTTTCACTCTGCTTTGGAGCCTTTTCAGGACTTCCAAGTAAAAATGACTGTTCACTATTTGTCCTTGTGGCACAAACTCTGAGTGGACAATGCCTCTTTTGTCGAAAAAAACGATGAGCATGGCCTTTACACGGGACTTGCTCATTCTCGCCTTTTTTGGGCGCGGGGAAGCTGGCGTGTGCCACTCAACACTTTGTCTTTTGGACTCCGGGTCATACTCGAAAACCCATGTTTCGTCACCCGTAATCACATTATCCAAAAAATTCGGATCATTTTCACACTGCTCCAAGAGGTCACGCGAAATCGTTGCACGAGCAGCCTTCTGTTCATCGGAAAGCACCTTGGGGACCATCTTCGCACAGATCTTCCGCATGCCCAAATCTTCGGTAACAATGCGATGCACAGTACTTTTAGGGATATTACACTCATCTGCCAGTATTCTAACACTCAGGCGTCGATTAGAGTTCAGCATGTCCCTCACTTTCTTCACATTTTGATCGGAATGTGACGTTGACGGGCGTCCAGAGCGGTCTTCATCCTCGGCGTCCTCTCTGCCCTCCCGAAACATCTTGTGCCAGCGGTAGACCATATTGCTGGACATGGTACTATCGCCATAAGCTTCCCTTAGCATGGCAACGGTCTCAGCGCCCGTTTTCTTGAGCGCAACACAAAATTTTATTGCGTAACGCTGGTCCTTGAAACGCGGCATTTTAAAATTCCGACGCGTCACTAAGACAAGGGTTCGAACTAGCAGCGATGCGCACTGTGGAAGAGCCTGCAGGCAACTGACGTGTTTATCGTTGGCTTCCCTAAACCCCACACAACCATTCACGTCACTTGGCGCGCCTTGCTAGTGGCTTGCTTCGGCGGCGCAAGGTCATTCAACTTACTTTTGGGACAGACCCTGTATGCACAGCAACCGAAGATATGAAAACAACGATGCACGCTTGCTAGCTGCATAAGATCTTAAGCAAGATTTTGTGTTTTCAATATCTGATTGCCTGGTAGTGCAAATTTATAAACTTTACTGTGCTTGTTCGGTGGCTTGTAAAATATTTCTAAATATGGCAAGTTTCAGGGGCTTCTGGACTTTTTTATGAAATTTCGAATTACGCAAAATGACCAAATTTTTAATAATCATACAGAGTTACACTTATTCAGGCCAGTAGACTTTAACCGCTACCCGGTCTAAGCATAAATAGTGTGTGTGTGTGTGTGTGTGTGTGTGTGTGTGTGTGTGTGTGTGATAAAAGGTAAATGACCTCACACTAGGTCACTTACTGGTGGCTGTGACTTGCGTCTGGGGTGTTGTGCATTGGCGTGTATGCAGGATCATTAACGTGAATTATTACCCCTTGCCTCGAAACCGGTTTGTGGCGCCAGTGACGTCACGACTGTCTGGCTCAACCGGCCCTATACCTACTTATTTTATTGATAGTTTAAAAAGTAATTAATGGGCAGTAAAAAACTTAAGTACGAATAACAATTTAAACTATTCTTTTCAACGAGGGCCACTTTACGGCATATTTACTTTTTAAGCGATATGTATTTTCGCTTACTACTTGCGAAATGGTAAAATCTAAGTCATTAGTATGTCTGCAACTTTTGTAGCCAACAATATGGTCTATAAAAAACTAAAATCAAAATGGCATCTGTTCATGAGATTTTCTGAGAAAAACGACATTGATCACAGAATTAGCGGGGTAGAAGTGACAAAATTTTGTGTTTTCAAGTAAACATCTCAAAATTAGGTACAGTTACAATTGAGGATCTTACATCAAATTATTTGTTTATGGAAAAAAATTGGACAATTTGAGCTGTGTGTGGATGCTGAGTGCTTGAAAATAGGCTAGGATTTTTTGCAAATTTTTTTTGTCGTAACTTCTGACCGAAACAATAAATCGGCGTGAAATTTACAGAACCTATTGATGTTGACTAAAAATTAGGACACACATTGGTGTTCAAGATTGTGCGGGCAAGCCCTGTAGCTACGGCAGACACGTGAAAGAATCCTTCAAATCATCGACCCTCTTAAAAAACTTTTGCTTTTTGACAAAAAATTCAAATTATTGATAACTTTTTACCTTGCCCAGTTTAAAATTTTCGAAATTCCGAGTTGGACAAGAATAGTTACCCATCACCAAATTACCTTTATTTGCAGCTCTCAAAACTTTTTTTCACCAGAACTGACGACCGGATAATCCGATCATTACGGAGAAAAAACCTGCTTTTTGGCTCATAACTTGCGATTTAGCCATCATATTTTAACGAAATTTGCACAGTATTTGAACCTTACTCTAGATCACATTTGGTTGAAGAACTATAGAAGAATTGCCAGCTATGTTGATTTTTGTCTATTAAATGATTCTAAATGTGCTCAGCAAAATTAAGCTTTTTCCCCCATAGCTTCCGATCCAGTCATGAAATCAATACGAAAATCATGTAGTAAATGAACCTTATGGTAAGCCAAATTCCTAACGAATTTTCTAAAATAACCATGAAAGGACTGTCAGCTATGGAAATTGTCATAATTGTCATAAAGTCAGCTAACAACAAATATTATTGTTTCAAATATTTGAAAAGTATTGATGGTGGTAACCCTAAAAATCTTTTCACCTCTTTAATTTCCAGCGTAGTCATCCAATCGAAGTGAAATTCACAGAGTGAGTTTAACTTAACTTGAAGCAGATTTGCTACATTGCTGGCTAAGGTGCTATCACAGGACTGCTAGCACCAGACATTTTCGTAAATATTGCACCAACATACTTTCCATTTTGTGTTAGGTTTAGGTGTTTTTTCACATCTTCTCTTGAAGATATGAAAATATGATATCTTCTTTTGAAATGCGTCCAAAACTCATTTCAAAAACTTGGTTTTGTTTGAAAGTTATTTGTTGATAGTGTAATATTATGAAAAAGGTTGCTTCCCTAACTGGTCACTATGCATGTGATACTTGCATGGCGAATTTGACCGCCTCTTAGCAAGATCGCGTTACATTAGTGATCTTTCAAAATGAAACTAATTTGTTTGACCCTGAACTTGTCTGATCGGTTGCCGAGTGATTTGGCTTACTGAAACAGACTAACTTTACTCACTCTTATATAGTAAAATTTTTAGCCATTGAAAAATATACTAGAATGTATGGATGATTTGGTTTTTAATGTTGTTTTTATATTAAGTGTATTTGTTCCTGTCTTTGCTAAGTTAATTCTACTGCTAATTTTAGTGCTCACCGCTTTCTTGGGATGTCGCTAAAATCGCAAAATGTATATTTTTAACATGCTATGAAATCTTGTGTAATTACGTTTTAGTATATACTACACCCTCCTCATTTGCGAAAAAAATTGATTTTCTGTAGGAAAGGAAAGTTTTTGAATTCAAATCCATACTTTACAATTTTGATTACAATTTGATCCATTAACGGTTTTGTTTATAAACATAAATAGCTTAATTTCGCATATTCAATTCATAAGTGTTTCTTTTACTTTTAACTTATAATACATCTGTGGTTTTCATCTTAAAGCATTTTTTAAAGCTGTTTTTGTAATTTAGTATTGTTTCTTGTAACAAAAATTATAATTTCAATGAATGTTAGTTAATGTGTGAATGTAAGAAAATGTTCGTCAATTTTGTGTTAAATAACAATGTACTTAGAATGCTTATGCATAAATATGCTTTTTTTTGTGTTTTTAATTGTATGATATTTTCATATTTGTGGTACTTTAATGATTTTGTATGTACTTTATTACTACTGTTCGAAGAAGAACATTAGTATTAAAATCACTTTGGCGAAAAATTCATATTTCGATATATATATATATATATATATATATATATATATATATATATATATATATATATATATATATATATATATATATATATATATCTATATATATATATATATATATATATATACATATATATATATATATATATATATATATATATATATATATATATATATATCTATATATATATATATATATATATATATATATATATATATATATATATATATATATATATATATATATATATATATATCATCAAAAAACTTCAGTGAAAAAATCTCAAGAACGCGCCATCCGATTGAACTGAAATTTTCAGGACACATTGATGTGTATGCAGAATAGTGCCAGGTCTCACAAATAGTTAATAATCTTTAACCCTTTGGCGCCGGCGGCCATTTTAGTTATATTTGTAATATACCTTTTATTCCGTACACAAATAATTTTTGGAAAAATAAAGTTGACAAAATAAATTTCGAACGTGTTTAACATGTGATTCGGATAATGTTCTGGAATTTTTAACCCGATATGTCCGCTGGGTGCTTAAAAAGAGAACGGGAAAACTTGAAATTTTTTAAATTGCGATAACTTTTGACAGAGCTATTCAATCATTGCGAAATTTCCAGAACATATTGGTATTATTTAGTTGTAGATTTGTTTAGCTTTTAATGAGCGTGCTCGCAACCCTGTCGCAAG
This sequence comes from Nemotelus pantherinus, assembly GCA_963978885.1. NCBI lineage: Eukaryota > Metazoa > Arthropoda > Insecta > Diptera > Stratiomyidae > Nemotelus > Nemotelus pantherinus. The sequence continues at coordinate 132,267,056 of OZ022264.1, read as the reverse complement.
GGCAGATACAGAAAGTGAAAACCTCCAAATCATCGTCTCTCTTGAAAAAATGCCGCTTCTTCAAAAAAAGCCACTCATATGTAAATCTTGTGCTTTGTTTACATAGAAAAAAAAATTTGATATGGTATAACGTGCACGCCTGGTAACCCTTGCCCAATTTACCTATATTTTTAGCATCAAAAACTTCTTTTCACGGAAACTCACGATCCGAAGAGCAGAATTCATTGAAATTTGCAGAATGTATTGGTCTTAAATAGGACCAGGTCTGATAGAAGAGATTTTGAAATGCGGGCGATTCTGTGCCAGTGGTGCCGTCTTGAAAAATCACTAAAAAAGATAACTGCTTTTAGCCTTTAAAATTCTGATTGAATCGTTCGATTTTTACGAAATTCACACAGTAGTTGAAATTTACCAACGTTTGGTAGAAATTTGGTTGAAAAATTCGGTTGGAGCTGCCAGCTATGATAATTTTGGTGTCATAAATTTGAAAAAATAAAAATTTGGAAATGAAAGCATTCAAACCAACGAATATTCTAAAAAAATATCTATTTCTTACAATAAAACCAATCTGTATACAAATCTTATGCTTTATCTACACGTTCAAGGTAAAACTTTGGAAATTTCATGTCGGACAAGAAAGGTTACCCTTTTCCAGTTAACCTATATTTTTAGCACCAAAAACTTCTGTTCACGGGAACTCACGAACCAATAATCAGATACAACTGAAATTTACAGAATGCATTGGACTTGAGTAGGACCAAATCTGATAGAAGCGATTTTGAATTGTGGGCAACTCTGTGCCAGTGGTGCCATCTTAAAAAATTACAAAGAAAAAAAACTGCTTTTTGCCCTATGAAATTTGAATAAGTTACCAGATTTTCACGAAATTGACACAGTAGCTGAATCTTCCTCTAAACTCTGTTTGGTTGAAAAATTCGATTGGTGCTGCCAGCTATGGTAATTTTTGTGTCTTTGGTTTTGAAAATTCGCTCAGGAAAATAAAACTTTTTGCCCTCTAACTTCCAGTGCAGTCATGAAATCAATACGAATTTCATACAATTAATGGAACCTATAATAGGTATTATTCAGGCCAAATTTGATTGAAAAGCCACAATAGGGTTGCCAGCTATTGTTGGTTTTGTGTTTAATTGCAATAGCTTTATTAAGCGGTTTTATCGTAGAATTTTCAAATGGTAATGATATTGTAGTGATAATAAACAGCAAATATTAAGCTTTCAGTTATTTGAAAAAACTTCCTGCAGGTAACCCTAAATTTCTTTATACTCCTATAACTTCGAATGTAATATCACAACGTGAAGCAGATGTGATATATTCTTGGCTTTGATACTGGCGAAAGGTTGCCAGCACGAGTCGCTTGTGCTACTTTTGTATCAATCAATGCTTACAGTTAGTATTCATACCGGAAACATCTACAATGAAAATAAATAACCGATGTTTCAATTCCCAAAGTTCTGCAAATTTTTCGGACCGCAGCCCCAAACACCAACGTCAGTTACAGTGCTGCACGCACTGAGCATTTTCTTCATTGATGTTATATGAGATGCTGCTTTCAAAATTATGTGAAATAAGCAACTGATAACGAATATAATTAACCCGTGTTTTGCTCTCATAAACGTTGAAATTCATGCCAGTGGTAACATATGAAACCTTCCACCATATGAGTTATAATGCATTCTTGAGACTAAAGTAAAACATGGCGCTTGAGACAGTTTTGCCGTAATAAGCAGCTCATGTGGTGGCATATGCACTCAAATCCTGCACAATTCTTCTACAGTTCTTCAAACATTAGTGTTTCTAGCGGTTCAGGTGCGCCAGCGTTTTATATTTTTATATATATTTTGTGCTTTATGTATGGTTTGTAGTATTCTTTTTGCTGTTTGAATATGCAAAGAACTCATTTTTATTCTTGAATATTTTGTTGTCTTTGATTGAATATACTTAGGTTTTAAAAAGTATGTTCGATATGTTACGTAAAAGAATAAATGTTTTACTTGAAAGCTCAAAAGTCTATTTCAATTTTTGATTTGGTTTGAATATGTACTTTGATTTTATGTTTAAATATGTTTTGAACTAAACTAATGCTGTTTTTCATCTTGATTTGTAGTTCATTAATGTAATTAAATTGGATTATGCTTTCAATTATTCTCCTCGGGGCTTTGTAAATAATTATTTTCAACGGTTCATTTTGTATTTGAATGTTTTGTTGCATTTTATTGATTATATTTTTGAACTTATCAGATGTTTTAGGAATTTTATAGCTCTTGTTGCGGCACACATTTGATATCATCTTTTCAGTTATTTGTGATGTCAGTTTCTCCAATGGCAAAACTAATTTTGATGGATTATCACTGCATCTAACTGTGATCTTAGTATTTTCCCTTATCACTATTAGAATAATCTTTTTATTGAATTTTGATTCCATCAAATTTTCTATATTAGCGTTCGAATCGCTGTTGCAACGAAAAGCTTCTTTAGGCTTTATAATCTGTTTCATCAATCTTTTTATACCAATAGTCGAGTTGCTGTTATATAAATCAGCTTCCATATGTTTTATGTTGTGGGTTAGTTTATGCACTTCTTCAGACTTTCTTCTACTTTTCTTGTGCCTAGTATTTTTCTGGTTCATGATTATTTTTCTTGTACATGGTAATACTTTTTACTAGTTTTCGAAGAAAATTATCGGTACAAAAATATTCGACCCGCATAGCAGTATTGCGCAAAAAATATGTTGCTTGCCGCGCACATTTGAAAATTTTTACTCGCACCACACCGTTTGACACTCAGTATTTTTCAGTAGCTCAGACCCTACTGAAATTTCATCGTGCTTACTGAATGAGGGGAAATTTTCAGTTTTCAGTAAAACGGAGTACGGGAACGGCTTCATTGCAATTAATCGCAATTAATCGTAGTACGGTAACAGACCTTATATATACAGGGTGTTTGGTACTCGGTGGACACTTTTGTAAGGAGGCATTCCTTGATATATTTTGAGTCAAAAATTGTTCTTCTGGGTGGTCCGGTTTTCAAAATCTACGGAGTTACAGGGTGGCCAATAAAAGTGTTTGGGACCTGCACCCTGACCCACTTAAATCATTATATCTTGAAAAATAGTAATCATAACGCATAGTTTTATGCTTGTTTTTTTTATGAAATCAAATTATCTTAAATTTGATGTAACATTCTAAATTGTAACTGTACCTGATTTTGAGATATTTACACTGAAAGAAAAACTCTTGGTTGGTTCAACTATTTTTAATAGTATTGCAACGATTCATTGAAAATCGTTAAACGAACTACGGAAAATAGTTATTTTTATTATGTTTATATAGTTAATTTAACGATATAAAAGTAGTTGGTTCTGGTTGTACAAAAAATATCGCAACGTTCATGAAATCAACTGTTTTAATTGTTTCTTAACCACGAAAATTAGTTGATAAATAGAAAAATTTTCATCAATTCACTCAAAACTTCAACGTTTCGAATTATCAACTGTTTTTATGGTACTTAAACTACTTCGCAATAGTTGATTTTAACAAACGTAATTCAGTGAGCAACGTCTTTGGAATTACTCTACGCAAAGTAGAATGGTTTCAACATTTGGATGTGTTTCATGCTCCGAATGAAATTTTTTTTGTTTATCAACCACGTGTCATGGTGCATAAAAGTAATCAACAATTTTCTTATGGTTGTTTTAACTATAGCCCTAGTTGATGCAAAAACAACTAAGGCAAACTGTTGATTTTTCATACTCCTCATACTCATACTCCTATTCTATCATAGAAGTTTCATATGCTACATGGCAGAATTGTGTTCGGCTTGCTGTTCAATATAATTCATATTCATGTTATGCTGTGAAGCCTTTATATTTCCCTTCTTCTATTCACAAAATATAAGTCCTCTGTTTGCAGATCACTGTTATGAAACAGGGAGTCCCGAAAACGAATACGATTGTCCCAATGCCAGAAATTGTTTAGCAGTTTCAATTATTTTCATAGATGCTGCAGCTTGCAGCTATGCATATGAACTCAATTTCACGTCTCACGTCCTGTTTCTATTTAAGGCTTGGCTGGATTATGTTGCTATGGTTTATGGCTTATCAATGCTCCTCTAATGATACAAGCATTTAGAGAAAAATATACCAATACATCGTTACCGCCTGAACCAGTACTTTTTTGCACCACGGACGTTATTTATCAACCACGCGTCATGGTGCATAAAAGTAATCAACTATATTTTTATGGTTGTTTTAACCATAGCCCGTAGTTGACGCAAAAACAACTAAGGAAAATGGTTGATTATACCAAGATTTTTCTTTCAGTGTACTTGAAAACACAAAATGTTGGTACTTCTACCCCGCAAATTCTGTGTTCAATGTCGTTTTGCTGAGAAAATCTCATGAAAAGATACAATTTTAATTTTATATTTTTATAAGCCATTTTGTTGGCTACAAAAGTTGCATACATATTTATGACTAAGATTTTACCATTTCGCAAGTAGTAAGCGAAAATACATATCGCTTAAAAACTGAATATGACATAAAGTGGCCCGCGTTTTCGATCTACACTCTTTGCTTGAACTGAGAGAATTTATTAAATGTCTTTACGCTTTATTTCAAAATTTTTGAGCTACAGTAAATGTTCAAAATGGACACCTTCATTTTGAATACACGCTAAAGCTCGTTTCGCAAGCGTTCTGTTCGTATTCATACTTCTCAGCTGCTGCCTCACTTCTGTTACAGCCGCATCGATCCTCGTATTTAGGTCTTCCAATGTTGATACTTCCGTTGTGTAGACAAGGGCCTTTATCCGTGCCCATACAAAAAAATCCATAATTGTTAGATCAGGAGATCTCGCAGGCCAGTGTATTGGTCCATTTCTACCGATCCAGCGATTGGTATAATTGGAATTCAACCAATCTCTGACTGGTCGGCCATAGTGAGCTGGAGCACCATCGTGTTGGTAAAACATGGAAGCCAATCGTTGCAGCGGAATATCCTCCAATAAGTCCTACAGATCATGTCTTAAAAAATGTAAGTAATTGGTACTATTTAAAGTAGGCGGGAGCCTAATAGGTCCAATTAAATCGTTACCAGTCACTCCTGCCCATAAATTTACGCTGAACATATGCTGAAACGATGAAATGCTTCTCGTGTGTAGATTTTTCTCAGCTCACGTATGTAAATTGTGAAAGTTTTTGATACTGTCCCTGGTAAATAAGGACTCATCCGTCCAGAGAATGGTGTTCAAAAACTTATCGTTGTCTTATTGTTTCTCAAGGAGCCAATTGCAGAATTCCATTCTTTTGGGCAAATCGATCGGAAGCAGCTCCTGCACTGATGTGTGATGGTAGGGATGTAAACGGGCTGCTTTTCAAATACTCCAAACTTTCCACATAGACACGTTAAATTGTAACGCCAAACATCGAATACTGGTTGATGGATCAGTTTATACTGCATGGAGTATTTCTTCGTCGGTCTGTTCTGCGATTGCAGACGCAGGATTTGCGTTTACTTGGCTCGTCTTAACGCTGCCAGTTTCCCGAATCCTTGTGTTTAGTTGTTGAAACACTCTCCGTTCAGGAATCCGTCGATGGGGATATCTCTGTTGATACAAAGATTGCACCGCTTGTGAACTTTCCCGGCACTCTCCATATACGTACATAATATCTGCATATTCGTCATTAGTGTAGTGAAACATTTTGAATTTATGTTTGAAATTTTAGTGATATCTTCTTGTTCGAGTAATGTACCGAAACTCACAATAATTTGAAAGTGGTTCTGTTTTTGTAGGGTCTTAAATTTTTTACGTATTCCATTAATAAAGGCGAAGAACTGTACCCAATTTTAGCTCTCACATCCCGGTAGGTGCTTCAATTATGTTGAAACTAATTTTAATTTAGTTTATTATATTGATAGTTTAAAAAGTAATTAATGGGCAGTAAAAAAACTTAAGTACAAATAACAATTTAAACTATTCTTTTCAACGAGGGCCACTTTACGGCATATTTACTTTTTAAGCGATATGTATTTTCGCTTACTACTTGCGAAATGGTAAAATCTAAGTCATAAGTATGTCTGCAACTTTTTTAGCCAACAATATGGTCTATAAAAAAATGAAATCAAAATGACATCTGTTCATGATATTTTCTGAGAAAAACGACATTGATCACAGAATTAGCGGGGTAGAAGTGCCAAAATTTTGTGTTTTCAAGTAAACATCTCAAAATTAGGTACAGTTACAATTTAGGATGTTAAATCAAATTATTTGTTTATGGAAAAGAATCGGACATTTTGAGCTGTGTGTGGGTGCTGGGTGCTTAAAAGTAGGCAAGGATTTTTTGCAAATTTTGATTTGTCATAACTTCTGACCGAAACAATAAATCGGCGTGAAATTTACAGAACCTATTGATGTTGACTAAAAATTAGCACACACATTGGTGTTCAAGACTGTGCGGGCAAGCCCTGTAGCTACGGCAGTGAAAGAATCCTTCAAATCATCGAACCTCTTAAAAAACTTTAGCTTTTTGACAAAAAATTCAAATTATTGATAACTTTTAACCTTTGTCCACCATGCCAGTTTAAAATTTTCGAAATTCCGAGTTGGAAAAGAACAGTTACCCATCACCAAATTACCTTTATTTGCAGCTCTCAAAACTTTTGTTCACCAGAACTGACGACCGGATAATCCGATCATTACGGAGAAAAAGCCTGCTTTTTGGCTCATAACTTGCGATTTAGCCATCATATTTTAACGAAATTTGCACAGCATTTGAACCTTACTCTAGATCACATTTGGTTGAAGAACTATAGAAGAACTGCCAGCTATGTTGATTTTTGTCTGTTAAATGTTCTTAATGTGCTCAGCAAAATTAAGCTTTTTCCCCCATAGCTTCCGATCCAGTCATGAAATCAATACGAAAATCATGTAGTAAATGAACCTTATGGTAAGCCAAATTCCTAACGAATTTTCTAAAATAACCATGAAAGGACTGTCAGCTATGGAAATTGTCATAATTGTCATAAAGTCAGCTAACAACAAATATTAATGTTTCGAATATTTGAAAAGTATTGATGGTGGTAGCCCTAAAAATCTTTTCACCTCTTTAATTTCCAGCGTAGTCATCCAATCGAAGTGAAATTCACAGAGTGAGTTTAACTTAACTTGAAGCAGATTTGCTACATTGCTGGCTAAGGTGCTATCACAGGACTGCTAGCACCAGACATTTTCGTAAATATTGCACCAACATACTTTTCATTTTGTTAGGTGTAGGTGTATTTTTACATCTTCTCTTGAAGATATGAAAATATGATATCTTCTTTTGAAATGTGTCCAAAACTCATTTCGAAAATTTGGTTTTGTTTGAAAGTTATTTGTTGATAGTGCAATATTATGAAAAGGCAAAGAAGCTGGAAAATATCTTCGGCCTTATGACCTTTAACCCCAGAATCGTTCGACTACTTCTCCTGCAACTGAATAGCGTAATATGATTGACAATTGAGAGCGACAAGAAACATCACTGGTCTCATCAACTTGCAAAGAAAAGCATACCGAATCATTTATTTCAGTTTCCAGTTTGGTTTTTATTATCTCTCTTATGCTTTTAAGTAGTTCATTTTGAACTGTTTTTGAAACGCCACTAAACACAGATGATTCATCTAAGAACAGTTGAAGCTCTGGATCATAATTACTTAAAAGTTTGACAAGTTCTCTGAAGTTGCCTTGATTGGTAAAGGTATTACTTTCGTCGTGACCGCAGAAAACTTAGCTCCTGCATTCCCAAAAATAAAATTGCGTCAATTAAACGCTTTAGTACTTCCCTATTGCGTTTCACAGTTGAGTTATGTTGCTCAACATTTTGACGGTAAACGGAATCTAAAGCCGACTGAATGTTCGACTTTCCAAACAATTTATATTTTAATTCAGAACACGTGTGTTCCTTCGAAATTTCGTGCTTTTGAATAGCGCGTGATAACTCTTTCATGTTATTATAGCCTACACTTGCCCATATACCACTTTCTTTTGCAAACAAAAGACAGGGCCAACAATACAATTTATTTTTTGTCAAACTTCCAATCAACCACGAGCACTTCGTGTACCAATTTTCAGAGAAACATCTATTTGAGCCCTTATGATTACGATTAATCAAATCGGGCATAGCTGGTGTTGGTCGCGGCAATTTTTTTATAGCACATTTATCGTCATAGGAAAGTGTGCTAAACTTTTTTTTTAACTAAAAAATTAACTTTGTCTTCAACCGAACTTATGTTGATAGCATCAAATTCAAGAGAACAACCAGATTCAGCCATTTCAGCAAAAAGTAATAATATATAATAGAAAAAATAGAAAATAGTATATTATATAAATAAAGCTAATAGTAATTATTATATTATGTTAGTAATATAATGGCAATATTCTTAATAATATTAAATTCAATGTCAGAATATAGTATTAAATAGAGCTAATCCAAGCTCAAATGTATTTCCCAAGTCAAACTTATTTTTGTCACTTATAGAAGCACTTTCCGAATTATAAAATTTGATTTTTATCACTTTCTACTACATACTTCAAAACTCAAAACTGTAAATTGAATTTACGCTAAATCTCAAGCACGGCTCGCCGGACCTATCGAATTCTCATATCCATTAGAATTTTCCGATGGACATTTCAGCGTTTCCAAATATAAAGTTAAGTGCGAGCCGAACAATCATTTGAAACCAATCCATCATATTTCTTGGTACAATTTGGCCGCTTCTAATTGCTAGTTGCTTACGCTGAAGATCATGCATCGTTACAGCAGCGAACGCAGGGCATGCGCGAAACGTGAAAATTGAAGTTTCGGGGCGGCATGCCGTTCCCAGCGAACACAACTACGATGAGTAAGTGTGGATCTACGATTTGTTCGCTAGGTACGGCGTGCCGACTCACGATAGAGCTGACAGTGGGTATATGCATGTATGATATACCGACCCACGAGCCGCCAGCGATTTCATATTTTACTTGATTTATGCATTTAATTTCCTCGGCTAGCCGATTTATGCATTTAATTTCCTCGGCTAGACTATAAAATTCGCCTAAATGTATGCTGTCAGTGAGAATGGTTAAGAATGCGTATATTGAGACAATTGAGGCAATAATAACAAGGTAAATAAACAGGTGCGATTGGCGATATTTGGCACATTTAAGGGGGGAGATACATGTAACTGCTAAAAATAAAATCGATTTTTTTTATTACATCAAAATGTTTGAAATGCTCTTAAAATAAACCAAAAAAAGTTTTGCAGCGATATTCGTATTAGTTCTCGAGTTATAGTCAGTTAAAGGCAGCGCGGCGTTCCCCAGGTCGGTGGAGCTTTAAAACTTTAAACGCGTTTTTCTCAAAGTAGTACTTTTTCAACTGCCGTACAAGATATCTAAAAAAATATTGAATCGATCCGGCTCAAATTTATACAACATCTACAAAAGCGTATTATCTCCTCGTTGAACCTAAATGTTATTGTAATTTCAGAAAAATAATTTGTTTATTAATGTTTAAAGTGTGATTTTTTTGAAAAATAATCGATTTTTATGTTTAATCTAAAATTAATGTAAAAATTTAAAATATTTTTATAAATTTTATTGGTTCACCTATGAATTACATATTTCATTAGCATATTTTGTTCTCTCTGAATGTTGCAAGTTCCCCGGAAAAGGCGTTAAGTTGTACGAGGCAGTTTTTGATGTGTTTTTTTCATTCGCTCGCACCGCCGCCATTTTGTGTTGAAAAATTATTAAAAAAAGATTTTCATTTACTGTGAGACATGTATTTTAAGGATTTAATATTAAGCATTTTCTGAAGGAACAATATATATATTTTGATTCAATCTGAAATTAGCAATTTTTTTTCGATTTTACATGTATTTCCCCCCTTAAAGCAAATAATGTGTGGAAGGAAGTATAAAAATATTTTTGTTTTGAAATAATAAGCTGACAACCACAGGATGATTTGTAAAATTAATGATTTTACTTCGCACATCTTGTCTTGGGTCGGCACTGCCTACCTTGCCGTCCCTGACGAGCCGCCGCTGGTAGAAAGTAAACATAATCACTGAGCGATTTTACAGCTGTTCCCAATTCGGGATTGGGAATATACCGAAATTCGTGAGCTTTCTCTGCGTGTTCTCTCTGTGTACGAGCACGTCGGTTTTCATCATGGCGCCATCTGACTACTGCTGTTCACTTCGTTCGAGCATGTGCATGCACGCAGCTTTCCGATATGGCGGCTTCTGACCAACGCTGCTTGCTTTGTGTCAGCACGCCCGTGTAGTCAGATTTCCAATATATCAGATTCTGACTTATCCTGTTCATACCGTGCGAGCATGTTCGCGAAGATTTCCCCTAGCGGCTTCTGCTGATTGGTGCTGATTTCGTAAGGGCGTTTTCATACAGGGAAATTCTTTACATGGCGACTTCTCAAAAACGCTGTTCATTTCGCAGGAGCGTGTACAAACGGGCACACTTCTAATATGTCGGCTTCTGGCGAGTGCAGTTCACTTCGTAGAAGCGTATTCATGTAAGGGAATTCCAATGTGGCGGCTTCTGAAATTCACCGTTTACTTCGTTGAAGCGTGTGGAAACAGGGAAATTTGTTTTATTGAGGCTTCTGGCGAGTGCTGTTCACTTAGTTGGTGCGTGTCTGGTGAACAGCGATGTCGCTACTTTATACATCAACGTTACATGAACCATTTGCGATGATGGTTATGTGGTAAAGGCATTTGGATTTTAGGCTTAAGTATCCTATTTTATTTATTGCTCCTTTATAAGCATTCTCCATATGCCATGTCGTACAATATTTAATATTGAAACTGCAGAAGTTAATGTTAACAACAAATATGTATGTATATTTATAAAGATTATTTCTCAATATAAAAAACATAAATTTTCAAGCTTTCTAGGTTATTTTAATGAACACCATTCAAAACAACTATCTATTATAACAAAATTGACAACTCAACTCTTGAAAAAAAAATAATTGACAAATTTTTTATAAAAATTTTTTCTTAACCTACTTTGTTTTTAAATTTTGATGTGTTGTGTTTCATGTCAAGTAGTGTGGTGAGTTGTGGAATGTAAGTGAGATACGTGTAGGTGTTTGTGTATCCACAGGCATTTGGCGGCACCACGGCCGTGAATCGCATTAATGTTCTGTGCACATTTCGAGATGTTCGATGATTTGTGTTTTGATTCGTGCTGCAGATATATGGAGAGACCATTTTTGGATATAGATTTTAGCATACTTCCACAAAAGATAAGTATTTAAAATTTAGCAGAATGATGCAGTAGAGCAAGGGTGGGCAAATGGTCGATCGCAAACAGTTCGACAGTCGATCACAGACATTTTTAATAATGTACTAAGTTAATCTAAAATGTGAGCTAAAAATTTTGTAGACAATTTATTCAGTACATTTTGAAATGGGCCTTGGGTTAATAGATCCAATCGGACAGTCCACGCAGTTTCAGTTCACACAAAAGCTCCCAGAGCCTTGGTGGCGGAGAAGCCAACGGGAAAATCCGAGACAGCTATGCTCTCGATTAGTGCAGTTTATAGATTTATATCATTTTAGGAAAACTGCTTCACTAAATCTCGTATACGCATACGGTTGTTTCATTTCCTTAAATCTCTCTGTTCTATACACCTTGCCTGCATTTGCAGTCGTCTCCCTGCTACCGAGATAGTAAATTGTCACACACAGCGCAAGAAAGGTTAATTTCAATTTTAGATAAAATAAAATTAAAATTAAAATCTTTTCACGCCAATGTAGTTTGTGTAGTTCATTCTTTCGAGCTAAATTATGACATTTGGTGTGTGAATTTTTAAAATTGAATTGTGTAAATGTCTTTTCAATAATAAAATCGTTCAAAAATTAAAATTCTTGACATCTTATCCGTCAGAAATGATAAGTGTCCCCGCTTTTCTGCATTTTCAAAATTTTTGCGCGAAAGAATGACCAGATAATGGAGACATGTCAAAATTTAGCTTCACGATTAACTCAGTACTAGCCTAAAAAATAAACTGCACCTACTAAATTGGCGTGAAATGATTGGAGACATGTGCCAAAGCTATTTGCATTTTCAAAGCGAATGCATGTTCCAAGCAATTTTCCACGCTTAAAAGGGAGTACAACTCTTGCTTATTTTCAAGCTAAATTTTCGCCGAAATAAATTTCACGTCAAAATTTACATGAAAATTTAACGTGAAGTCGAAAACAGTACTAAGCTTTAGATGGCTTAGCTCAGGAAGATTTTTGCAAAGATTTCTAAATCTTTTGCCTGAAATTATTGCATTTCTCGACACATTGGGGGAAAAACATGAACAATTGGAAAATCCAGTATGGGTAAAGATATCAGCATTTCTTAGAAATTTTATGGGCCGTTACAACTTGCTAAATTTACAATTACAAGGAAAAGGAAAACATTGTTGACTTGTTGAGTTCGGTAAATGTTTTTTAAGTAAAATTAAAACATTTTGCTTCACAATCAAATATGCAAATTTTTTAAATATTTTGAAAAACATATTAAACTTACTGGTGAATCTAGCTGAAAGCTGAAAGACATTCTTCAGTTCGCGAAAGAGTCCCGGGCCTTCGATGGCCGCTTGGACTGATTTTTTTTCTCCTGTCCCATATATCTGGTAGCACTATGTACCAATAGGTCCATATGTGGCCTTTTGCCAACTGGTACAACCTAACCTAACCTACTGGTGAATGTAATATTGAAATGTTTTGTCCTGAACTGGAAAATTTCAAACAAGAATTCGAGACACGATTTGCAAATCTCAATAACCTTCAACCGATCTTTGAATTTATTTCATTTCCTTTTAGAGAATTCGATAACGAGGATATTTCATCAAATCTAGCTCATACTTTACAATTGAATTCATCGAATCTAGAGTTAGAAATTTTAACCATAGCACGCGCAAATGAAAATTATTTTTTTATTTTATTACCATAAAAAATAGCCATGATTGAGATTGGTGGCAATGAGGATATTTGCATTTTTATCGATGTGAAGCAACGTTATCTCAAATAAAAATAATCGAATCGCAACTTAGGAGTTCTCTGACTAATGACCACTTAACGGCATCTATTTGATTGTGCTTCAGTGCTTACAAGCCTAGCTCTAAAATACTTTTTGATGAAATGGAGAGTCACTCATATACATCAAAAATTAATCCAAAATATTTATTAATAAAGTACATTGCACAAAGTAGTAATACAATGTATTTAATATATTAATATCAATAAAGACCTTAATTTAATTTTTATTTAATTTTAATTTAGCCCATTTTTCGAAGTCGATCGCGCATAAATTAAAAAAAATTAATGTCGATCATACCAGTATTAAGTTTGCCCACCCTTGCAGTAGAGTATTTAATTTTCGAGTATTACTAACGCAAAAATGACCAAAATTTTGAAAGAAAGTTTCTGGAAATCAGGGCAGAGCGAGTGTTTGATTTAATTTCTAATTATATTTATGAGAGAAAATATATTTAGAAGAACCAGGATAGCACATTTTACTAATTTAAAATAAGGGGCATTTCACGTGAAGCGGACAACGAAAAAAAGTCGTGGCTCTGGATTTCGTTCAAATTGTGCATACCGGTTTTTATTGTCAAACGACAACAACAGTCTAGTCATTAATTTGATAAATTTACAGAACCATAATAGCAAATCGTTCATGTACTCACGCCCAGGGTTTACACTTTACTAAATTTGAAGAAGGTTTACTTCATTCCTATTTTGAAAATAATAGCTACTTCACTACTTCAGTTTCTTTGGATTCTAGTCCATGTTCGCTTCAAATCGAACCAGAGAGAGTTTGTTTTTCTTTTTCAAATTTTGTTTTCCTGCACCGAGTTTCGACAGCAACACTTTTCTAGTCTAATGGTGTTTCAATGCAACGAACAACTTACTGCAAGTCACTAACGCTAGGCTTAATTCAAAAATAATACTGCTTGGGAAAAAAAATGGTAAAGACTGCAAATATCATTGTTTTGTGTATAAAAGCTATATTATGCCTTAATGTATTGTTTAAATAACTTTTAATTGGAGTTTTTGACGTTGTTTTACTTAATATTTTTTCTTTTATCGTAAAAATTATGTTTACCTAGTTTATATGAAAAATAAATTAATGCTTTACATTAAGTGACCCCAATCGGTCATCTATTTCATTTATTTCTACCTCAAATCTACTTCAATTTATTTTCAACTTCTACTTCAAATGTTGTCCACGAAGTGCGAGCCCTGCTAACGGCAGCATAAATTACCCAGCAAGCAATTTAGAAAGCGTTTCCTAAAAACGATAGTTTCTCGACAATCAACAAACATATCCCTTATACGAAACCGAGCCTGTTCGCAAATATATCAGCAACAATAATTTTGTTTACGATTAGCAACAAATAATAATAATGCATGCCATGTGTATGTACCCTATGGCCCATTACCAAGATTTTTTTCCCTAGTTTGCTGGTCGCGGTATGCCGAACAATTTGTCTGTGCTGAATGTTCTAATGTTACGATGTTTTATGCTCAACTTTAGCAGCCTATATTGCTTCATTCTTTTAGTCCTTCAAATTTACTCTACCATGCGCAAATAATTTTAGCTCATTTTCAAATCGCAAAAGCTTATGTATTTGAAATCGTTAAAACTATCGCTAATAATTCATAAAAGTATATAGGTGATATATACTCGCTAAAACTGCATGTTTTCTAACCCAATGATTCATTACTACAGGCCGCCTCCATTAGCGATTTCCCATGGCAAAACATTTAAAATTGCTAATGGAGGCGGCCTATAGTATGCCATATTTGATGGCATGCCATAAATGGTAGGCAATATGGTATGCCTGCCAATATTTTGACAAATTATTATTTTCAGAATGCCGTTGAACCGTGGTCATGCTCCGTTTCTTATAAGAAAATTCATAAGGAGTTTAAGATCTCGTTCAGCAGTCTAAATAGTCTACAGAATTTTAAATTGTGGAAAATTGCGAAACAATTTGATTCGCTCATACAAAAAGATATATCCTACACGTGAAGTATTCATCAGCAGCAGAATTTCTTCACCTGCACTGAAAATAAATCCTTAAGAGCATTCAACGCTCAGATACAGCGCACGTGCTATCCACTCAGAGGCATTTCCGGAATGATATTGCATTTGCATTCCGATGCATGTTGTTTGGTGGATGGAAACCAAACTGTTCGACGAAGTGAACAGCGGCTGCTAGAAGCCACGATATTAGAAATTTCCCTTTTGGACACGCCCTATTGAAAACAAATCACAATCTATGTGTTTGTAAACCAGATCGCCGCTCAAATTTGTATGGTTATACGAAAACGGGATTTTAAACCGGTTTAAATCCGATCTTCGTGTAGCCATACAATTTTATCCGGCACACACACATATAAACGCTTCGTACAAAACCGGTATTCGCAAATCAAGCTCATGAGGAGCTTCCGTGCACGTACACAGTCTGCGCACACATACATGGAAATCGGGCTAAAGCTCACGAATTACGGTATATTCCCAATCCCGAATTGGGAGTTGCTGTAAAAACGCTCACTGATAGATGAGATAAGCAGACTCAGCTGTTCAGCGAAAGCTCTTGCAATTCCCCGTCGATGCATCTCAGCGAACATGGCGTCGCATGCTTGTACGAACAGGCCTGGTGATGCCCTAATAATGCGGGAAATAGCGTTCCAAATGGGAAATTTGGAAAGGAACCGCTCTTGCGGTTCGTTGAAAAATTTCTGAACAAAGAAAAAGAGGCTTTTGGTTTTTGGAGATCGTGAAGTGAGGGTCGTTGCTCCTGGTGGATAAGAAAATTTGAGGTTTTTAAATTAAAAAAGTTCATTCTGAAGTGTTTCGGAATTCCATTCCAACAGTCCTTAGTCAAACGACCAGCAGTTTGGAGATAGAAGTGTTGAATTGTGGGGAAAAATTACATAAAAAGAAAAAAACTCTAGCGCACCTGAACCGCTGGAAAACTAATTTTCGAAGAAATTGTCTTTGAGTGACAAAAAAGTGTGAAAAGACGTAATACACTGTTTTGTCGAATCATATCAACCATTCCTTATCCAAAGCAACAAAACTCAACTATAACACAAATGATGAAAATGTTCAGTGCTGGTAACACTTTCCGAACGAAGCAGCAATAAGTTTACCATAACAAGCTCATACTTAAATCAACTTATCCTTTGAATTTCGTTCTCATCGCAGGATTCCATTGAAAGTTTCAGCGGTTAATCGTTGTTTGAGGCTGCCATCCGAAAAATGTTCAAAACTCGGGAAATTTAAAAAAGAATTCCTTATTTTTATTGCAAATTCTTTGCATATGAGAACGTAATTTGAAGCATATGTTGGTGCAATATTTACGAAAATGGCTAATGCTGGTTAGCTTGTGTCAGCAGCAAAACCAAAAATATACCAAAGCTGCTTCACGTTAAGTTAAACCCAATCAGTAAATTTCGTTTCGATTGAATCACTGCGCTGGAAGTTATACGGGTTATAAGAAAATTTGAGGTTTTTAAATTAAAAAAGTTCATTCTGAAGTGTTTCGGAATTCCATTCCAACAGTCCTTAGTCAAACGACCAGCAGTTTGGAGATAGAAGTGTTGAATTGTGGGGAAAAATTACATAAAAAGAAAAAAACTCTAGCGCACCTGAACCGCTGGAAAACTAATTTTCGAAGAAATTGTCTTTGAGTGACAAAAAAGTGTGAAAAGACGTAATACACTGTTTTGTCGAATCATATCAACCATTCCTTATCCAAAGCAACAAAACTCAACTATAACACAAATGATGAAAATGTTCAGTGCTGGTAACACTTTCCGAACGAAGCAGCAATAAGTTTACCATAACAAGCTCATACTCAAATCAACTTATCCTTTGAATTTCGTTCTCATCGGAGGATTTCATCGAAAGTTTCAGCGGTTAAACGTTGTTTGAGGCTGCCATCCGAAAAATGTTAATGTTTGTGGTTAATTTTCATTGCAGGATCATTTCCATTTCCAAATCTAATGACATAATCGCTCAGTAAAGAATTTTCACAAAATTACAAAAATTGTCATAGCTGGCAGCCCTTTCATGATTTTGGTACGAAATTTCTACGACATTTGGTCTGCATTAAGGTCCATTTACTGCGTGAACTTCGTTTTGATTTCTGCACTGGGCCGGTAGTTATAGGGAAAAAAGCTTTATTTTGCTGAGCAAATTTGCAAGATTTAGGAGGCAAAAATCACCATAGCTGGCAGCTCTATTCTAATTTTTCAACCAAATTTTTATCAAATGTTACCTAAAGTAAGATCCAAGTACTGTATGAATCTTGTTCAAATCTGATGGCTGAATCGGAAGTTATAGGCCTAAAACCAATTTTTTTTCTCAGCTATTTTTCAAGATGGTACCACTGCCACAGGGTTGCCCAAATTTCAAAATTGCTTCTATCAGACCTGGTTCTAGTTAATACCAACAAATCCTGTAAATTTCATTATGATCGGATAACCCGGTCGTTAGTTCTCGTGAACAGAACTATTGAGTGCTGAAAATAGAGGTAATTTGGTGATGAGTTGCCGTTCTTGTGCAAATCGGAATTTTAAAAATTTTATCTTGAGATGAACGACAAAGGATAAAATTTATCAAAGATTTGAAATTTTTGTCAAAAATCAAAAATTTTTCAGGAAGGTCAATGATTTGAAGGATTTTTTTTTCAGCAGCCTGCCACAGCTACAGGGTTACCCGCTTTATGTTGAAATTCTCTATGTGCCAAATTTTAGTCAACATCAATACGCTCTGTAATTTTCACGATTATCCATTGTTTTTCTTACAAGTAATGACAAATCAAAATTTGAAAAAAAATCCTCGCCTACTTTTAGGCACCCTGCACCCACACACGGCTCAAAATTTCCAAGTTTTTATCATAAACAAGCTAAGAACATACTTAGTTTTCATTCCCAATACTTTTCTTTAACAAAAATTTACACTGCTTGGAAATGGAGTTCCTCAAAATTCACTAAAACGCTCGCCGCCGCCAAAAGGTTTAGGATATCTGAATTTGAGAAAGTTGTGGACCTACCTACTATATACATCCACGTTCTCCAAAAATTTCAGCTCAATCGGATCGGCCACTCCAGAGATTATCTCCCTTAATCATTTTGCTGATATATATATATATATATATATATATATATATATATATATATATATATATATATATATATATATATATATATATATATATATATATATATATATATATATATATATATATATATATATATATATATATATATATATATATATATATATATATATAAAGAAATATGAATTTTCGGCGAAACGAGTTTAATACTATTGTTCTTCGAACATTAGTAAAAAGTAACATGAAAAAAAAAACTCTAGCGCACCTGAACCGCTAGAAAAACTAATGTTCGAAGAACAGTAGAAGAATCGTGCAGGTTTTGAGTGCATATTCCACTACATGAGCTGCTTATTACGGCCAAACTGTTTCAAACGCCACGTTCTACTTTGGTCTCAAGAATGCATTATAACTCATATGGTGGAAGGTTTCAGATATTACCACTGGCATGAATTTCAACGTTTATGAGAGCAAAACATGGGTTAATTATATTCGTTATCAGTTGCTTATTTCACAAAATTTCGAAAGCAGCATCTCATATAACATCAATGAAGAAAATGATCAGTGCCTGCAGCACTGTAACTGAAGTTGGTGTTTGGGGCTCCGATCCGAAAAATTTGCAGAACTTTGGGAATTGAAACATCGGTTATTTATTTTCATTGTAAATGTTTCCGGCATGAACACTAACTGTAAGCATTTATTGATACAAAAGACTCGTGCTGGCAACCTTTTGCCAGTATCAAAGCGAAAAATATATCACATCTGCTTCAAGTTGAAATTAACCTACCCTGCGAATTTCGTCTCGATCCGATGACTGATATTGCAAACAAACACAAAACCAACAATAGCCGGCAACCCTATCGTGGCTTTTCAACCAAATTTGGCCTGAATAATGTTTATAGTAGGTTCCATTAATTGTATGAAATTCGTATTGATTTCATAACTGCACTGGAAGTTTTAGGGCAAAAAGTTTTATTTTCCTGAGCGAATTTTCAAATCCAAAGACATAAAAATTACCATAGCTGGCAGCACCAATCGAATTTTTCAACCAAATTTCTATCAAACAGAGTTTAGAGTAAGGTTCAGCTACTATGTCAATTTCATGAATATCTAGTAACTTATTCAAATTTCATAGGGCAAAAAGCAGTTTTTACTAATGTTCGAAGAAGAACATTAGTATTAAAATCACTTTGGCCAAAAATACATATTTCTATATATATATATATATATATATATATATATATATATATATATATATATATATATATATATATATATATATATATATATATATATATATATATATATATATATCATCAAAAAATTTCAGTGAAAAAATCTCAGGAACGCGCCATCCGATTGAGCTGAAATTTTCAGGACACATTGGTGTATATGCAGAATAGTGCCAGGTCTCACAAAAAGCTAATAATCTTTAACCCTTTGGCGCCGGCGGCCATTTTAGTGATTTTTTTAATATACCTATTATTCCGTACACAAATAATTTTTGCAAAAATAAAGTTAACGGCATAAATTTCGATCAAGTTTTACATGTGAATCGGATAACGTTTTGGAATTTTTTAACCCCATGTGTGCGCTGGGTGCCTAAAAAGAGAACGGGAAAATTTGAAAATTTTTAAATTGCAATAACTTTTGACAAAGCTATTCAATCATTACGAAATTTTCAGGACATGTTTGTTTTATTTAGTTGTAGATAAATGTACGTTTTAATGAGCGTGCTGGCAACCCTGTAGCTAATGCAGGCACTGAAAGTGAAAACCTCCAAATCATCGTCTCTCTTGAAAAAATGTCGTTTCTTAAAAAAAAAGCCACTCATTAGTAAATTTTGTGCTTTGTTTACATAAATAAAGAAAAAAGTTTGATATGGTATAACGGGCACGCCTGGCAACCCTTGTCCAATTAACCTATATTTTTAGCATCAAAAACTTCTGTTCACGGAAACTCACGATCCGATGAACAGAATTTATTGAAATTTGCAGAATGTATTGGTCTTAAATAGGACCAGGTCTGATAGAAGTGATTTTGAAATGCGGGTGATTCTGTGCCAGTGGTGCCATCTTGAAAAATCACTAAAAAAGTGTAGCATGTGCCTATTTGAATTTTGTTTCTAAAATTCACGGCAAACGACTTTTGATACGCATTGTATCAAAAGTCCTCTACTTGCCCTCTTACGGCACCTTGTTTTCAACAAATCGAAGCACAAGCGATGTCGCTTCGAAAAATTCATTTTCTTCAAAACTAATTTACCGTATCAACGGTAAATTGTTTATGGCAAATTGCGATGCTGCGGCTGGGCTGTGAGGATGCAGCGCTTGGCTATGGACAGTCGATTGTGGGCCGGCGTGGCGGCGAGAAGGCTACTAGGAGATTTCGCGTGACTGTAGTGTCGCGCGCTGGGCTAGTGCAAAGTGGAGCGTTAGCATAATTTGGAATACCTTGCTTTCGGAATTTTTACGCGGCTGTAATCGTGTTTGGTTTGATTTTGAGGAGTTTCGTAGATAGCGTGATAGCTTCTCGGACGCGAGTTCATTAAGTTTGGCGGTGGCATTGGCGACGAAATTAAAACACATCAGCCAAAGACAAGAAAGAGAACGACGGAAATCCGAGGGTGCTGTGTTAGTGCAAATCGAATTCCGCTCTACCAATCTTTATTGTTTTTACGAATACCGACAGATCAGCGTATTGCAAAATGGTCCGGTGCCCATCAGTGAGCGGACGACACCTTATCGCCTCAAGCCGAAGGCAGTGTCGGTAACGTTTGAGTCGCGAACCCAAGTAATCAGACGGTCTGAACTGAGTCGTAGCGGCGAGGGGTCGTTGATGACCCGTCCGCGAAGAGAAAACGGCGAAAGATTGAAAATCGTCTTGGTGATTGAAACACAAGTGCATTGTGCAAAATTGATAATTATCAATTTAATTAAAGTTTGCCTTGTTTACTAAGCACAGTTCGATAGTCCTTTCTGTTTCGCGGATTTAGAGTGGAAGTGGTGAAATAAATATTAATTGTGGTATCGAAATAAAAGTGAATTATATAGCTTTCGTAGCTACTGACAGCCACACCGGTCCACAACGATCGTACGATCAACATGAAAGAGAAAGTCAGTTTCTGGTGCCTGTGATGTGCTGCTAAACGAGTTCTTGAAGATTATCAATCAATTTAACGACCACCATATAAAATCCGACACAGTTCAAACAATGATCTCGCAAGTTCAAATTAGATAATAAAACAGTGAAATATCAAAATACAACATCAAATATTGAGAGGCGATGTTCTTTCTACGTCACACCTTTGCCATTAAACCATAACCAAACCTTTAATAGAAGATACCATACGAATGACAAGTGGCCAATAAAAAGAACACAAAAATAATACTATCGAAACCTACATTGGAATTTGAAATCGTCGCGTGGAATATACTCTCTCCGATAACAAAGCCAAACCGCAGCTATTGGTCATTCTCCCTAATAAAAAAAATATGCTCAAGATAATAAACCATAATGAAAAGCGAATGTCAGATAGTGAATCAAGACAAGCCCAGCAGGAGATTCCTGATGAAATATTTAGAAATAACTACATCGTTGAAGTTTCCTCTAGAGGTACAAGTATTTAACTAGAAGCCTGTCAAGATGATGCGATACGAAGGTGAAGAGAGATGAGCAGACAGTTCGCCATGTGCCGGAATCAGAGCAGATTTGAAGATGTGCTTGTTGAAGAGGGATTGCTGTACATAGGAGTACTCTTAAACACGAAACAGTAATCAAGTTCCTTTCCTGGCAGTCTGAATGCTTTTGGAATCTACAAGCTACTTAGCGTTCTGGTCTCCTGATTACTTATGCATTTTCACCCGGCCAAACCCGTCAAGTACTAAACGTTCAAAACTGGATGTTTTCAAACTGGTAATTTACACGAAAATATGTCAAAGTAATATAAAATGATTAGATGCTAGGGAGAATTATGAAAAACGTTTAAATAGAATCGTAAGTCAACAGTAAAAACAGATCAGCCTTAGTAAAATAAATAATGATAATAATGTGAAATATCTTAGAAAACAAAAGTTCGTTTCGCAACAAGTATAGTACTAGAACAATAGCATTTTTACATGAAAAGTCGAAGGAAGTTTTCGGTAAAGTCGAAACTGTTTCAACAGAATTAATTAATCCTTAGACCAAATGTTACACACACTTGAATCAATGAAACTATAACTAATGGCTAACTGTTCTACATATATATTTGGTCTTTTGACACAGCCAAGACGTTTACGCTTTTACATTGTACTTACATTACTCTCGTATTCTTATCAGCAAACATGTGCATTTCTCTTACCATATTAAATCTAATAGCAAACATATACAAAACTTGAATATCCTCGAAAACTTCCATTCAAGCACAACTTGAAGAGGCTGTTTCCGATGAAAACCATTCATGCTAATTATCGCAGTCGGTATGTGTAGCGATGCTTGAAATCGCCTTTACACACACACACACACACACACACACACACACGCACAAACATACCCTCGCCCTCATTTCTATTTTAAGGCTGCCGAGAAAATTCGGTGTAGTAAAATATCGACGCGACACAGAAAAGAACATGAATTAACATTGTGATAAAATATCCTTGTTTCGAAACCAACTAAAAAGAAAAATAACAATATATATTTCTTTAGTAGTTTATGGAGAAAGAAAATTGCATTCATATTTAAAGCGCATAATTTTCATTGAGAAAGTAGGTTGAGAAAACTTTATTTACAAAAATTTACAGCTGCATTACTTTTACCGTTAGATAGACGTACGTCACATTGAATTATTGTATTAGAACATTTATTGATAATCACGAGGAGGATTTATTTTAAAAAAAGAAAAAAAAAACTACAATCGTTAGGAGTATAGTTATGCAGTAGTTGGATATTTGTTTGAAACATATGTAAATAGCATAGAAGTTGAATATTTGTTTGAAACATATGGAAATAGCATAGAAGTTGGATATTTGTTTGAAACATATGGAAATAGCATAGAAGTTGGATTTTTTTTGTTGATCAGCAAGTAATAAAGTAAGCATCTAATTACGTGTTGTATGTTGAGAAAGACAAATTAATGGAGAACTTGTTGATAGTTAAAAATAATGAAATGAATTTGTATTAATTATAACATTTGGCCTTCTTATTGGGCGAAAGCCCGAGAAGTTCTTTCTCCTTTTCAGGGTCCGCGCTTGGCCTGGCTGGCCCATAATGAAATAGTTTTCTTTGTGAAATTTTCAGTATTTTACAGCATCTTCTAAGGGAGGGATACTGGCCCAACATTTATTTTCAGTATTTTTGGTAGATTTTTGAATTTTTGAATATTGGGGGCCAGTATCAGAGGGTGGAGGACCCCAGACCATCGGGGTCAGGGCTCCACTACCATCGGGGGCCCGGGGCTGTCTGCCTCACCCGGGTTCCTTGTAAAGAGAGGTAGCCTTTTTCCCATTTTCCCGTTGTAGATTTTTAATTTTCTGGCTCCGTGCGTTGTCACGAGCACTGGGTCTGCTTAGTCAGCCCATGTTGCAGAGCCTGGGTGGTTTCCTTTACGGAGCTATGCCCCCCTTTTGGTCCCTGGGTATTTTACATACCAGTTTGCGGCTACGAAATTCATGACGGATGAATACTACGTAGCTTCCCGTTTTCTTTGAGAGCAAACTAACCCCATTTTGTCAAGAACCCACCCCAGCCGCAGCGAGCTAGCAAAGCGGCACCCCAGCATCCGTCGGGGTTGGTTAAAGGGTGCTCCGCTAATGCGGACGAGGGGCCTTCACGGCCATTTCTACGGCACCCTGCTCTCGGGGCAATTCTTTTTTTTTGTTTTGCCTCTTGAATGGCAGTAGCCATTCCACTTTCCGACCTTAGCACTCTTGGTTCTGGACTTCGGTCTGGTTCTAAGTTGTGCTAAGGCCATTCCCATCTTTAATTACGCTACAAATGGCGCCCAACGTGGGGCCCGAAACTTGTTTTTGGGCAACCCACACCAAAGTGGGAAAATACTTATGAGTTTCGACTCATACTCCCCTCAAGACTTTACGTCTTAAATCCCAAAATTTCCATTCTCACTAGCAGGTCTTAGAATCGCCTCCTTTGCGATTCGATATATTTCGTTCGAGAGAACAAAACCCTTTTTATTAAGACCTGCATCGCTCGCTCTTTCCTTACTAGCCGCAAACATCCTTCCCAATCCTTTCCTTTTAAAATCATTTCCTAGTTAGCTTACCTCTTGGGCAGCTTCCTGTTGTGTTGTCTTTTGGAGTTTTTTGACTCTGGGTGCAACCTGGAGGTTGGCCGCGGATAACAGGTTGTGGTGGTTTACCGCCGCTCCTGTCCCGGTCAACCGAAGGGCCCCTGCCCCACTTTATGTTGGGAAGCTGTCCCAAATTTTTTAGATCCTTGCTGTCTTGACCCAGCTTCGGCTTTTGGCTTGAGTTTGGTTCAAGCTGTAGTGGATTACGTGGGGTTGGCGTGGTGCCACCTACACGTCCCTGCAGCTTGGCCAGACTTGAACCATTTGCTGAAGTTGAGTCAAGCAGCAACATAGTTGTTTTTGGTCCCTTGCTCCTCTCTTTTCGAGGAATTTCGGGTGGGAGAAACAGTCCCACATAATGGGCGGTACCCTTCCGGAACCGACCCAAAGTAATTTTCACTTTTGTACAATTTGTCAATCGTTCATAATTTTCACATTAAATATTCACATCCTTCAATCATTTTACATATAACTTCACACTTAATTAAATTCATCAATAGCTAAAAACCTAATTACCAATTTCTTGCGTTTTTAAAATCAAAAGCCAGCCAGCCAGCGGACCTGAATTGGGGGAGAACGGATCGGGTTCCGTCCAGTAAGAAGGCCATCTCTTGGAAATTATATTTATATTTTTTTCTTGATTCAACTTTGGAAGTTGACAACTTTAGAAAATTGTCTTTCAAACTTTTTGGAAGTTATATATGTTTTTTCTCATTAATTATAGCTTCTTGGCATTCTTTTGCCCTTTAGCTGTTAAGCTTTTTTTCTCTCTGATAGAGTTAGTCACACCAATGGTGTGCACCTACTTATATATATATATATATTTTTTTATATATTTTTGAATATTTGGCATATTTTGCCTAGTTATCTGTTAAGGTTCTCTGAAAGAGTTAGACACACCCTGTTGTGCACTGGGTTGCATTTGAATTGCAGCAACTCCTTAGTTATAAGCGTAATTATTTCGTTAGTCACGAGTATCGTGCACTTTCTTTGAATTTTCGTCTATAATCAAATTTCACAGTTTAGACATGCCATTGCGACACAGCAGTGAGGATCTGTCTGGCGCCACAGTGGAGGCTCAGTGCTCCATATGCCAGCAGCCATTCGCTGCCGCCCAGGACACGTATACCACAAAGTGTGGACACACTTTTCATGAATCGTGCCTGGAGCAATGGCTCAGAAACCGCACTGATTGCCCGCTGTGCCGTGGACCACTGAGTCTCCCCTTAGGAGCCAGACAGGCCCCCACTGCTGCAGCATCTATGCCACGAGGGGCTCGGCCCAAAACCCAGCGGCCGGGAGTAAGAACCCGAGGCATGAGAAGCAATGAAGATGTGGAAATCAGGGACTTTGATTTACAGGCCGAGTCGGGGGCGGAAGGTTTAGTTCAGCCACCTGGCCCGTCATCAAAAGCGTCCCCAATATCAGATTTGACCTCAGAAGCCGCAGGAGCGCGCTCTATAGTGCCCCAGGATTTAAGCGGACTTCAGCAACAAATTAACGAATTGCAGAACGGCATGCGTATGATGCTGGAGCGCATGGCTCAATTGAACCTTCCGTCCCAGACTCGGAATGTAGAGTCGCCAAGATTGAACCCTCGCGCACAATCATTTGTTCCAGTGCCGCGATCCTACTCACCTCGCACCCCTCGTGGTAATAATGTGCAGTTCCACCACGATAAAGTGGCTAGCATCATTGGTGGGTGGGGACTAAAATTCTCGGGTCGTGAATCCTCCATGCCCGTGGAAGTCTTTATTAACAGGGTAGCGGCTCTCACCAGAAACACCTTGGGCGGAAATTTTAATGTTCTATGCCAGCATATGCATTTACTTTTGATTGGACCTGCCGCTGATTGGTATTGGCGGTTTTACAATTCCAGACGTGATTTCAATTGGAGGGATTTGGAGTCGGCCCTGAGCGACCATTTCGCTGATCGCTTCACGGATGCCGACCTGATGGAGCAGATACGAGGAAGGAAACAGCGACCTCAAGAAACATTCGACGATTACAGTGCGGACGTCTACAAGATTGTCGACCGGCTACAGCGCCCTATTGGCGACGCGGACTTAGCGGACATTCTCAGACGCAATTTAGTGCCAGAAATCCGTCGTGGTCTGCTCCAAATACACCTTCCCTCTGTTCGTCTGCTCCGTCAGGCCGTCATCCGTGCGGAGAACTTTGAAATGGAGCTTGGAGGTCGACGCCGATCCTCCCAATGGAGACATGCTACAGAAGAACTACGTGAGGAATACCCGCTGGACCAATATGAGGATTCCCCGGAAGAACCTGGAGTGGAGGCGGTCACGGTCCTGCCTACTTGCTGGAACTGTAAGCAAGTGGGACACCGTTTCGACGATTGTTTGGAGCCCAGAACAATATTCTGTTATGGCTGCGGAAAGGCAGACACATATAAACCTAATTGTGTGAACTGCCAAACAAAAAACGGACCGCAGGGAGCGCGGAACAAGATCTCACGCCTCCCGCAGGGCAAACAAGCTCCACCCCGTTCCAGCAGGTAGACAGGACTGATGATCTGTCTCCAAATTCCGTGGGCCCAACCACCAATGATGTTAGTATTCAGCCGAGTGGGGACTCTACCACCTTATCAAACCCACTCTTACAGGCAGAGCCTCCTACACCTTTGGCTTTTCTGCCCTACCACCTTAGATGGCGGAAATACACGGCGGTCCGAAACCGAATTTTTAACTCCGAAATTGACACCATTCAAAAACACCTTAAAACACCTAAACGCTCAACGTTGAGAATGAGGCGTTTTTACGCTCAGTTCCGTCGTTGGCGTTATCAATTGGATTGTGCGACTCTGTTGAACGTGCCTCCAGGTGACGTTCGACCGTACGCTCAGGTTCTGTTGTTCGGCCAACTTACATCGGGTTTGATCGACACGGGAGCCAACGTGAGCGTGATGGCGGCTGATCTAGCCCGCTCCTTCCTCGAGAGGAACGCTTTTCCCTGGAAAAGAGCTTCTCTCGGGTTGAAAACAGCGGACGGCACACAACATCAAGCCGTAGGCCGAGTATCAGCCGACATCACGTTCCGGGGGCTCACCAAGACGTTGACGCTGTGGATAATACCCACTCTCAGTCAGAATCTCTATCTGGGAGTGGACTTCGTCCGTCTTTTCGCCCTGGCCACAGACCTGTTTGCGCCACCACCACAGGTCGACACCACCAACAGCCTCGACGCACTCAACGATTGCGCCCACCCTCTCACACAGGAGCAGCATCGCAGACTTCGGTCTGCGATTGCTTGCTTTCCTTCGTTCGCTGTTGAGGGCTTGGGAAAGACTACGCTCATCCGTCATGACATCGACACTGGTGACCAGAAACCCATAAAACAGAGACATTTCTCGGTGTCACCAGCTGTCGAAAAGCTCCTATATCAGGAAATTGACCGGATGTTAGCGTTGGGCGTAATCGAAGAGTCGAAGAGTGCATGGTCTTCACCGGTAACGTTGGTGGTAAAGCCCTCGAAGGTGCGCCTATGCCTGGATGCCCGGAAGGTCAACTCGGTCACAGTGAAGGATGCCTATCCTTTGCCGCTGATTGATGGAATTCTCAGCAGACTTCCTAAGGCAAATTTCATCTCCAGCCTTGACTTAAAGGATGCCTTTTGGCAAATCCCTCTAGAGGAAAAGTCAAAGGAGAAGACAGCCTTCACTGTGCCCGGTCGACCCCTTTACCATTTTGTCGTGATGCCGTTTGGGTTGTGTAATGCACCCCAAACGATGTCACGGCTAATGGATAAGGTAATTCCGCCCCAACTCAAGCACCAGGTATTCGTGTACCTCGACGACCTGTTGGTGATAACAGACGAGTTCGACGCGCACCTTCAGGTACTTCATCAGGTCGCCTTCCATTTGAGACAAGCTGGCCTCACCATCAATGTGGAAAAGAGTAAGTTCCTCTTGCGAGACGTCAAGTACCTTGGCCACATTGTTGGTGGGGGCACCATCCAAACTGATCCTGACAAGGTGAAATCTATTATGGATTTCCCCCTTCCCTCTACCACGAAGCAACTCCGAAGATTTCTAGGAATCTGCGGTTGGTATCGGCGCTTCGTCAGAGAATATGCGTCATTGTCAACGCCACTGACAGACATGCTTTCTAAGCGGAGTCAGTTTGTGTGGACCGATGAGAGGCTAAATGCTTTCAAGCAATTGAAACACAGCCTTGCTTCAGCTCCAGTGCTGCACAGCCCAGATTTCAACAAGCCCTTCTCCATCCAATGTGACGCAAGTCAACATGGAGTCGGTGCCGTGCTGGTGCAGCGCACAGAAGACGGAGCTGAAGCCCCCATCGCCTATATGTCCCACAAACTGAATCCCGCTCAGCGAAATTACACCGTCACTGAGCAAGAATGTCTGGCAGCGGTGTTGGCAATCAAGAAGTTCCGTGCCTACGTGGAAGGTCACGAATTTGAAATCGTGACCGACCATGCTTCCCTAAAATGGCTAATGAACCAACCAGACCTTAATGGACGATTAGCCCGGTGGGCCTTGAAACTTCAAGGTTTCAACTTTAAAATAGTCCACCGAAAGGGAAGCCAGAACGTAGTGCCGGACTCCTTGTCGCGCATGTTCTCTGCCGAGGCGTTGACGCCGGCAGAGGGCGAGGAGACTCCAATGGAGCTAGACTTGACTT
The DNA here is from genome assembly GCA_963978885.1 of Nemotelus pantherinus. Classification (NCBI taxonomy): domain Eukaryota; kingdom Metazoa; phylum Arthropoda; class Insecta; order Diptera; family Stratiomyidae; genus Nemotelus; species Nemotelus pantherinus. The sequence goes on along the minus strand of OZ022264.1, from coordinate 132,237,920 downwards.
CGCCGCATTTCACAAGTGCTTCTTATTTGGAGCTAGCGGCGAAAGTCCAGGCAGGACAAGACCAACTGCCGGACCTAAAAGTTGTAGACGGGTTCGTGTACAAGCGGACTGAGTATGCGACCGGAAACGGACTTCAAGACCAGTTGGCCTGGAAGTTGTGGGTGCCGTCAGAAATGACGGCAGAATTAGTGAAGGGAGCTCATGACCCACCCTTGAGTGCGCATGGTGGCGTGGCCAAAACCCTCGGGCGATTACGTCAATGGTTTTATTGGCCACGAATGGCCGCTCAAGTGCGTGATTATGTGGGTTCATGCCTTACATGCAAAACCACCAAAGCCCCTTCACACACCCTTCGTCCACCAATGACGCTGCAGTCCGTTCCCGAGCGCATATTCCAGCGCTTGTACATCGACATTATCGGCCCCTACCCTAGGTCCAAGTCTGGCAACATTGGAGCTCTCATCGTCCTAGACCATCTTTCGCGATTCCCCTTCGTTGAGCTGCTTCGTAAATTCACTGCGAAAGCAGTCATCGACATCCTGAGGAGAAGGGTATTTCACCTTGTTGGAGTCCCGGAGAGTGTCATAACGGACAATGGTGTACAGTTTCGATCATCCATCTTTCAAACCTTTCTACAGGAATTCGGTGTCGGACATACCTTCACCGCCGTGTATTCCCCTCAAGCCAATGCCTCGGAACGCCTTAACCGCTCCATACTAGCGGCCGTCCGTTCGTACATTGATCCCGCTCAGAAGGAATGGGACGGTAAACTTTCAGAAATAACCTGCGCGCTACGCTCAGCACCTCACGCAACCATAGGAACTTCGCCCTATCAGGCAGTCTTCGGGCAACCAATGATAACTCATGGCCGCATCTATCACCTGCTGCGACAACTCCATCTTCTGGATGACCCCGAGACCACTCTACCACCTCCTGACCACCTGGCTCTTCTACGCCAAACCATCCGCGACCTCACCACCCAAGCCCAGTCTCGCAATGCCAAGGCCTATAACCTTCGTTCCAGGTTGGTTTCATACCAGCCTGGCGAAGTGGTCTACAGGCGCAACTTCCGGCAAAGTGACGCAGCCGCGCACTACAATGCAAAGCTGGACCGGAAGTTCTTACCTAGTAAGGTAATTAAGAAGATCGGCGGTGCTTATTACCAGCTGGCCGATCAAAATGGACGATCAGTGGGCGTCTTTCACGCGAAAGACATCACTAAGTGATATACCCACTAGTTCACCAGTTCACGATCTGTTTCCAAATTTTATTTGGAAGATCGTCCATTTGCGCCTATTTCAGGTGTCACTCCTGCTTCAATTGAAAAGTATCTAGAGATGTTCACCTCGTTCACCATTTCCTCTACCAAAGATACTTTCCTTATTAAGTCAGTATACGTTGTTCACGAAATTTCCTACAATTATATTTACCCCTTTTTATTTGCTCACTAGTTCACGCAATAAATCTAAAAGATTGGATAGTAAAAGACTTGATCACCTGTTCACGTCATTGTCTTTCACACATTACATCCATCCTTCAGCTCTTTCCACGCACTTGCCCTTGTGGAAAGATCTGTGTTGTAGCATGTGCCTATTTGAATTTTGTTTCTAAAATTCACGGCAAACGACTTTTGATACGCATTGTATCAAAAGTCCTCTACTTGCCCTCTTACGGCACCTTGTTTTCAACAAATCGAAGCACAAGCGATGTCGCTTCGAAAAATTCATTTTCTTCAAAACTAATTTACCGTATCAACGGTAAATTGTTTATGGCAAATTGCGATGCTGCGGCTGGGCTGTGAGGATGCAGCGCTTGGCTATGGACAGTCGATTGTGGGCCGGCGTGGCGGCGAGAAGGCTACTAGGAGATTTCGCGTGACTGTAGTGTCGCGCGCTGGGCTAGTGCAAAGTGGAGCGTTAGCATAATTTGGAATACCTTGCTTTCGGAATTTTTACGCGGCTGTAATCGTGTTTGGTTTGATTTTGAGGAGTTTCGTAGATAGCGTGATAGCTTCTCGGACGCGAGTTCATTAAGTTTGGCGGTGGCATTGGCGACGAAATTAAAACACATCAGCCAAAGACAAGAAAGAGAACGACGGAAATCCGAGGGTGCTGTGTTAGTGCAAATCGAATTCCGCTCTACCAATCTTTATTGTTTTTACGAATACCGACAGATCAGCGTATTGCAAAATGGTCCGGTGCCCATCAGTGAGCGGACGACACCTTATCGCCTCAAGCCGAAGGCAGTGTCGGTAACGTTTGAGTCGCGAACCCAAGTAATCAGACGGTCTGAACTGAGTCGTAGCGGCGAGGGGTCGTTGATGACCCGTCCGCGAAGAGAAAACGGCGAAAGATTGAAAATCGTCTTGGTGATTGAAACACAAGTGCATTGTGCAAAATTGATAATTATCAATTTAATTAAAGTTTGCCTTGTTTACTAAGCACAGTTCGATAGTCCTTTCTGTTTCGCGGATTTAGAGTGGAAGTGGTGAAATAAATATTAATTGTGGTATCGAAATAAAAGTGAATTATATAGCTTTCGTAGCTACTGACAGCCACACCGGTCCACAACGATCGTACGATCAACATGAAAGAGAAAGTCAGTTTCTGGTGCCTGTGATGTGCTGCTAAACGAGTTCTTGAAGATTATCAATCAATTTAACGACCACCATATAAAATCCGACACAGTTCAAACAATGATCTCGCAAGTTCAAATTAGATAATAAAACAGTGAAATATCAAAATACAACATCAAATATTGAGAGGCGATGTTCTTTCTACGTCACACCTTTGCCATTAAACCATAACCAAACCTTTAATAGAAGATACCATACGAATGACAAGTGGCCAATAAAAAGAACACAAAAATAATACTATCGAAACCTACATTGGAATTTGAAATCGTCGCGTGGAATATACTCTCTCCGATAACAAAGCCAAACCGCAGCTATTGGTCATTCTCCCTAATAAAAAAAATATGCTCAAGATAATAAACCATAATGAAAAGCGAATGTCAGATAGTGAATCAAGACAAGCCCAGCAGGAGATTCCTGATGAAATATTTAGAAATAACTACATCGTTGAAGTTTCCTCTAGAGGTACAAGTATTTAACTAGAAGCCTGTCAAGATGATGCGATACGAAGGTGAAGAGAGATTAGCAGACAGTTCGCCATGTGCCGGAATCAGAGCAGATTTGAAGATGTGCTTGTTGAAGAGGAATTGCTGTACATAGGAGTACTCTTAAACACGAAACAGTAATCAAGTTCCTTTCCTGGCAGTCTGAATGCTTTTGGAATCTACAAGCTACTTAGCGTTCTGGTCTCCTGATTACTTATGCATTTTCACCCGGCCAAACCCGTCAAGTACTAAACGTTCAAAACTGGATGTTTTCAAACTGGTAATTTACACGAAAATATGTCAAAGTAATATAAAATGATTAGATGCTAGGGAGAATTATGAAAAACGTTTAAATAGAATCGTAAGTCAACAGTAAAAACAGATCAGCCTTAGTAAAATAAATAATGATAATAATGTGAAATATCTTAGAAAACAAAAGTTCGTTTCGCAACAAGTATAGTACTAGAACAATAGCATTTTTACATGAAAAGTCGAAGGAAGTTTTCGGTAAAGTCGAAACTGTTTCAACAGAATTAATTAATCCTTAGACCAAATGTTACACACACTTGAATCAATGAAACTATAACTAATGGCTAACTGTTCTACATATATATTTGGTCTTTTGACACAGCCAAGACGTTTACGCTTTTACATTGTACTTACATTACTCTCGTATTCTTATCAGCAAACATGTGCATTTCTCTTACCATATTAAATCTAATAGCAAACATATACAAAACTTGAATATCCTCGAAAACTTCCATTCAAGCACAACTTGAAGAGGCTGTTTTCGATGAAAACCATTCATGCTAATTATCGCAGTCGGTATGTGTAGCGATGCTTGAAATCGCCTTTACACACACACACACACACACACACACACACACACACACACACACACACACGCACAAACATACCCTCGCCCTCATTTCTATTTTAAGGCTGCCGAGAAAATTCGGTGTAGTAAAATATCGACGCGACACAGAAAAGAACATGAATTAACATTGTGATAAAATATCCTTGTTTCGAAACCAACTAAAAAGAAAAATAACAATATATATTTCTTTAGTAGTTTATGGAGAAAGAAAATTGCATTCATATTTAAAGCGCATAATTTTCATTGAGAAAGTAGGTTGAGAAAACTTTATTTACAAAAATTTACAGCTGCATTACTTTTACCGTTAGATAGACGTACGTCACATTGAATTATTGTATTAGAACATTTATTGATAATCACGAGGAGGATTTATTTTAAAAAAAGAAAAAAAAAACTACAATCGTGAGGAGTATAGTTATGCAGTAGTTGGATATTTGTTTGAAACATATGTAAATAGCATAGAAGTTGAATATTTGTTTGAAACATATGGAAATAGCATAGAAGTTGGATATTTGTTTGAAACATATGGAAATAGCATAGAAGTTGGATTTTTTTTGTTGATCAGCAAGTAATAAAGTAAGCATCTAATTACGTGTTGTATGTTGAGAAAGACAAATTAATGGAGAACTTGTTGATAGTTAAAAATAATGAAATGAATTTGTATTAATTATAACATTTGGCCTTCTTATTGGGCGAAAGCCCGAGAAGTTCTTTCTCCTTTTCAGGGTCCGCGCTTGGCCTGGCTGGCCCATAATGAAATAGTTTTCTTTGTGAAATTTTCAGTATTTTACAGCATCTTCTAAGGGAGGGATACTGGCCCAACATTTAGTTTCAGTATTTTTGGTAGATTTTTGAATTTTTGAATATTGGGGGCCAGTATCAGAGGGTGGAGGACCCCAGACCATCGGGGTCAGGGCTCCACTACCATCGGGGGCCCGGGGCTGTCTGCCTCACCCGGGTTCCTTGTAAAGAGAGGTAGCCTTTTTCCCATTTTCCCGTTGTAGATTTTTAATTTTCTGGCTCCGTGCGTTGTCACGAGCACTGGGTCTGCTTAGTCAGCCCATGTTGCAGAGCCTGGGTGGTTTCCTTTACGGAGCTATGCCCCCCTTTTGGTCCCTGGGTATTTTACATACCAGTTTGCGGCTACGAAATTCATGACGGATGAATACTACGTAGCTTCCCGTTTTCTTTGAGAGCAAACTAACCCCATTTTGTCAAGAACCCACCCCAGCCGCAGCGAGCTAGCAAAGCGGCACCCCAGCATCCGTCGGGGTTGGTTAAAGGGTGCTCCGCTAATGCGGACGAGGGGCCTTCACGGCCATTTCTACGGCACCCTGCTCTCGGGGCAATTCTTTTTTTTTTGTTTTGCCTCTTGAATGGCAGTAGCCATTCCACTTTCCGACCTTAGCACTCTTGGTTCTGGACTTCGGTCTGGTTCTAAGTTGTGCTAAGGCCATTCCCATCTTTAATTACGCTACAAAAGATAACTGCTTTTAGCCCTATAAGTTCTGATTGAATCGTGCGATTTTAACGAAATTCGCACCGTAGCTTACTTCAAACCTTACTTCAAACCACGTTTGGTAGAAATTTGGTTGAAAAATTCGGTTGGAGCTGCCAGCTATGATAATTTTGGTGTCTTAAATTTGAAAAAATAAAAATTTGGAAGTGAAAACATTCAAACCATCGAATATCCTAAAAAATGTCCGTTTCTACAATAAAACCAATCTGTATACAAATCTTATGCTCAATCTACACAGCCAAAGTAAAACTTTGGAAATTTCATGTCGGACAAGAACGGTAACCCTTTCTCAGTTAACCTATATTTTTAGCTTCAAAAACTTCTGTTCACGGGAACTCACGAATCAATAATCAGATAAAATTGAAATTTACAGAATACATTGGACTTAAAAAGGGCCAGGTCTGATAGAAGCGATTTTGAATTGTAGTCAACTCTGTTCCAGTGGTGCCATCTTGAAAAATTACAAAGAAAAAAAATGCTTTTTGCCCTATGAAATGTGAATTAGTAACCAGATTTTCATGAAATTGACACAGTAGCTGCACCTTACTCTAAACTCTGTTTGATAGAAATTTGGTTGAAAAATTCGATTGGTGCTGCCAGCTATGGTAATTTTTGTGTCTTTGGTTTTGAAAATTCGCTCAGGAAAATAAAACTTTTTGCCCTATAACTTCCAGTGCAGTCATGAAATCAATAGGAATTTCATACAATTACTGGAACCTATTATAAACATTATTCAAGCCAAATTTGGTTGAAAAGCCATGATAGGGTTGCCAGCTATTGTTGGTTTTGTGTTTGTTTGCAATATCTTTATTAAGCGGTTTTATCGCAGAATTTTCAATTGGTTATGATATTGTAGTGACAATAAACAGCAAATATTAAGCTTTCGATTATTTGAAAAAACTCGCTGCAGGTAACCCTAAATTTCTTTATACTCCTTTAACTTCAAATGTTATATAACAACGTGAAGCAGATGTTATATATTCTTGGCTTTGATACTGGGGAAAGGTTGCCAGCACGAGTCGGTTGTGCTACTTTTGTATCAATAAATGCTTACAGTTAGTATTCATACCGGAAACATTTACAATGAAAATAAATAACCGATGTTTCAATTCCCAAAGTTCTGCAAATTTTTCGGATCGCAGCCCCAAACTCCAACTTCAGTTACAGTGCTGCAGGCACTGAGCATTTTCTTAATTGATGTTATATGAGATGCTGCTTTCAAAATTTTGTGATATAAGCAACTGATAACGAATATAATTAACCCGTGTTTTGCTCTCATAAACGTTGAAATTCATGCCAGTGGTAATATCTGAAACCTTCTACCATATGAGTTATAATGCATTCTTGAGACAAAAGTAAAACGTGGCATTTGAAACAATTTGGCCGTAATAAGCAGCGCATGTGGTGGAATATGCAATCAAAACCTGCACGATTCTTCTACTGTTCTTCGAACATTAGTGTTTCTAGCGGTTCAGGTGCGCTAGAGTTTTTTTTCTTTGTAATTTTTCAAGATGGCACCACTGGCACAGAGTTGCCCACAATTCAAAATCGCTTCCATCAGACCTGGTCCTACTTAAGTCCAATGCATTCTGTAAATTTCAATGTTATCTGATTATTGATTCGTGAGTTTCCGTGAACAGAAGTTTTTGATGCTAAAAATATAGGTTGACTGGGAAAGGGTTACCGTTCTTGTCCGACATGAAATTTCCAAAGTTTTACTTTGAACGTGTAGATAAAGTATAAGATTTGTATACAGATTGGTTTTATTGTAAGAAACGGACAGTTTTTGGAAATTCGATGGTTTAATGTTTTCACTTCCAAATTTTTATTTTTTCAAATTTAAGACACCAAAATTATCATAGCTGGCAGCTCCAACCGAACTTTTCACCCAAATTTCTACCAAAGGTGGTTTGAAGTAAGATTCAGTTAATGCGTGAATTTCGTCGGAATCGAACGATTCAATCAGAATTTATAGGGCTAAAAGCAGTTATCTTTTTTAGTGATTTTTCAAGATGGCACCACTGGCACAGAACGGGCCACATTTCAAAATCACTTCTATCAGACCTGGTCCTATATAAGACCAATACATTCTGAAAATTTCAATTAATTCTGCTCATTGAATCGTGAGTTTCCGTGAACAGAAGTTTTTGATGCTTAAAATATAGGTAAATTGGGCAAGGGTTACCAGGCGTGCCCGTTATACCATATCAAATTTTTTTTTTGTTTATGTAAACAAAGCACAAGATTTACATATGAGTGGCTTTTTTTTGAAGAAGCGGCAGTTTTTCAAGAGAGACGATGATTTGAAGGTTTTCACTTTCAGTGCCTGCCCTTACTACAGGGTTGTCAGCACGCTCATCAAAAGCTACACAAATCTACAACTAAATAATACCAATATGTCTTTAAAATTTCGTAATGATTGAATAGCTCTGTCAAAAGTTATCGCAATTTAAAAATTTTCAAGTTTTCCCGTTCTGTTTTTAGGCACCCAGCGCACACATGGGGTTAAAAAATTCCAAAACATTATCCGATTCACATGTAAAACACGTTCAAAATTTATTTCGTCAACTTTATTTTTGCCAAACTTATTTGTGTACGGAATAATAGGTATATTAAAAATATCATTAAAATGGCCGCCGGCGCCAAAGGGTTAAAGATGATTAACTTTTTGTGAGACCTGGCACTATTCTGCATATACACCAATGTGTCCTGAAAATTTCAACTCAATCGGATGGCGCGTTCTTGAGATTTTTTCACTGAAATTTTTTGATGATATATATATATATATATATATGTATATATATATATATATATATATATATATATATATATATATATATATATATATATATATATATATATATATATATATATATATATATATATATATATATATATATATATATATATATATATATATATATATATATATATATATATATATATATATATATATATATATATATATATATATATATATATATATATATATATATATATATATATATATATATATATATATATATATATAGAAATATGAATTTTTGGCCAAAGTGATTTTAATACTAATGTTCTTCTTCGATCATTAGTAAAAAACCAGTGGAGCTGAAGAAAATCGACTAATTGTTGCGAAAAAGGAAAATTCGAAAAAACAAGCAGAATTGATTCCTGGAGGCCAATCAGGGGTTATCAACGAAAAAAGGCTTTTGCGGACAATTGATGAATAATTTGTGGCGAATATGAAGGATGATGGTGCATTCGAAAGTGCTAGTGCTGCAGCTAAGTACCTATTGTGAATAAGGAAAACTTGCATCTATCAATCAAACTATCCATATATAAATATCAGTTTGTATCGAGTGTTCTTCATATAATTAGAGTAATTGGCAATTCAACACTCAATTTAAACCTGAATCGCTTGTTGCTGTATCATAGCGACAACATACAATCTTGTAACAAACAAGAAAATTCAAATAAAAGAATAAGATAGTACATAATTGTTGAATACAAACATGATTTATTAAAGTTTATCGGTTATTTTGGAGAACAAAACAAGAGAAATTCGCACGTGAAGGTATATAAAACATTAATATTAGATTAGCATGGAGTGTAAAATCATTTATTTATTTGAATTGAATATCTTATTCACATAATCATTGGACAAAGGGAAGTGTAACGATAGGTGTAAACCGATCCTGGCCGGGCTTGGGAACTTGTAATAGTTTTATTTCAATACTGTCATCTAATTTTTAATTTTTCATCTATTGAACCTGTTTTGTTTTCTTTCTTTCGTAAGGTCCAGATAGTTCTTGTAGACTATACATAGATACCTTTTTATTATAATTTTGGTTATATATTTTCTTGTTTCTTTTTCTCTCTTTTCTATTTCTTTTTTTCTGGGTTTATTGCAAATAATGTGTGAATAAATTATATTAAGAAAAAATAATGATTTCTCTTCACCATCGTCTGTCCTTGCATGTTTGTTTGTAAACATGTGATGTCCACGTGCCGTACCACCAAAGTGACTCCTTCTCTGCCCAAAACCCACGCCAGACTGCATTAGCCGGCAAAATCAGGAACTCTGGGCAAGATAATAATGAGTCCTTTAAAATAAAAAATTATGCTGCATTGACGGCGGATCGGCTGAGAAGTCGTGATGCAACAAATGGCGCCCAAACAGTATTTTGGCAAAAACTATTGGCAATATGATTTTAATTTCGTGTTGCTGTCACATAAATTTGCTTTTACGTTAACTGAGATTCAGTTTTAGTTTTCTACAAGTTCATTTTCGTTTAGTTTTTGTTTGGCTCTGTATGAACAATCGGATTAGCCGGGGTGTTCTTTGTTCTTGGGAACACTGCGTTACCTCAGTCCTTTTAATTTTCTTTGACCATAAGCAGCAATATAGTGGGATCTTTTCTATCAGATTTAACATAGGTATAGCGTTTAATTTTCATTTGGCTCTGTATGAGCAATCGGATTAGCTGGGGTGTTCTTTGTTCTTGGGAACACTGCGTTACCTCAGTCCTTTTTATTTTCATTGACCATAAGCAGCAATATAGTGAGATCTTTCCTATCAGATTTAACATAGGTATAGCTTTGCTTTTGCTCTTACAGTATCTAGTTTATTGTTCAAGTAGTTCAATGATTACCAATCAAGTCGAGTGGTCGTAAATGCAGCATTGGCGCACGTCTTGTGCTACTGTGTCTGTCTTAAAATTTGTTCTTAAATAAAATTTGTTCTTACAATATTTATTAAATACAGATTGTGGTGGTTGTTAAGATGATGAGTCAGAAGGAATCACCAAATATCTCCTAATGATAGGATATCTTATGTTTGTAATAAGGCAGTAATGACTTCATTTGATATTATCGCGAACAAATTCCTTGCTGGCACGTCTTAGCGCTTAGTTTCGGTCTGTGTCCACCTGTTGAGGTGTTGTTCTATTACAACTCGTTGAGCCAGGCCTGACGCAAATAGTTGAGTGATCATATGCCATAACAATCTGAAATTCTAAATACTTCCTTTCCCATTTAATTATTTTGTGTTGAATTTTAACCCTACTTCCATCCTTTTTCATGTCCCACTCCTGATGGTGAAGGCTACGAATCATTAGTTTTTTTATTATTTTATGCTGAATCTTTCGTCTGTAAGAGAAGAACATTTTTTTCAAATTATTGATACTATTGATACCAATTTCCATTTTATTTCTTTCCGTTAATATTCATTGGGTATATTCATATTTTTTGTTGTTGAATTTTATTTCCACACTGTCGAAGCTATCACATTTGTTCAGAGGAAATATTAAGTTCCATCTTTGCAGCTGAATTGATCAAATTATTGTATAGAATTGCGGGCTACTTTCTTTTGAAACAAGCATTTTCCTGTTCTGCTGGGTATTTGGTTTTTTTTTGCAAGAATTAGAATCGAGTGTAATGCGGCGTAGAACTATAGCTGGGATCCCAGCTATACACCCTTTCAACATCAACTGAAACGCCTGAGTTTATCGCCTTCTGTCGCACCAGCCACTCAAATTGTAAATACTGATGGTTTAGAAAAGAGACAAAAGCAAGAAAAGAGATCCACCAATCAATCGAACTTGGTGGAGCATATAGGTGATTCCGGCTGTCAGGAACCTACAAGGGTAGCCTTTCGGGAACCTGCAGTGAATAATAATGGGTTAGGGGCTGATTTGCCTATGTCAAAATGGAACCTTACCTCCGATGGCTCAAAATCTGATTTGCCTGCTAGACAATTTATGTTTAGAGTTTTATCGCTGGCTGAAGATTATTAGGCCGCGTTTCCGATGTTGGAGTGAGCTTTCGCCAAATCTCAGAGTAGAGCTAATGATGGATTTTAATGATGGATTTTCGACATTCGAAAATGGTGATGACATTTTACGCTTTGAAAACTCAAAGCTGTAGCATTAATTGCTAGTCTGGGGGCATTTTTTCCAATTAGGTAGTGGTTTGTATAATATATTGAATAATATGTAATACATATGTTATATAAATAATAAATTTAGATGTTATATAAATATATAATTTGATGTTCGCTTGGAGTTTAAATACGATAGATTCACTTTCAGAGCTAGACTGCGTTTCCAATGCTGGCTTAGAGTGCACTGTATCTGCGTACGCATTAGCTGTCATTAGCTTATTCCGCAAAACGATCGAGTTTCACATATCAATTATTCTTTGCTTTGATAAGCTTTAGAGACGACATACGTTGTCTATGCTGATTTATAGACAAGAAGCAAACCATGATCGCAATTCAATAACATTTAAGCTACCCTTTTCAGATTTCTTTACTTGTTGATCGTTCGATATCGACTGAACTTATCCTGCGAGATTTTGTATCAGGAGTTTCTGTAGGAATAAAATGATGAGTGGATAGTAATTGGTGCTGCCATTCTTGATTATTTCGAAGCGATGATTTTGAGATATGTTTACGTGAAGGTAAAAGTACGTTTGGAGCTGAATGTGCAGATGGAGGTAACTGAACTGAGCGTATTAATGTCGTGGAAAATTACTCTTGGCCATTTACTAATTTCCAGTATTTTTTGTGAGCAAAAAGCACACTACGCCACTTTGAGTCCAATATCTAGCGACAATGGCGCTTAAATGATGCGAATTACTTTGGATGAAAAAAAATTAAACCATGCCCAGATTACTTGGCTGGAATGCACATGACACCATGGCCAAGGAATTTATTACAATTCGATCAAGAAAGGCCAAATCATTTACCATTTAGATATGTACCTTACAATGTGCTGAAGCTTGCAAGGAATACTTCAAACAGCAGATTTTCAAATTATCATTGATGCTGAACATCAAGTAGGTCTGTAGCAGATAGATTTGATTTTTTTCGAAAGGCACGTAATAATAAATGTTTATGGTATGTACTATTATGATATATAAAAGTAATATAAAATTCTAATATAGGATAATCATGTATAACAATTTTTTTTCAATCGATGTATTATTGATTGTGTTTTTGAAAGGCAAACTATTCTCATTTATTCCGTGAATTCAATTTTCAGCAGTATCATTGTCTTTATCAAGGACTATATTTGCTTCACCTTAAAATATCAAAAACTATGGTAACGGTAATAAAACGTAATAATTATAACATTTCACTCGAAATTTTTATGAGGCAAAATTTAAACATTTTTAAATACCGCATTTTATTCTTAACCCCCAGGAGGAAAAAGCAAATTGAAATCACATACGCCTTTGGTTTGTCCATTTGCCGTTTGTCCATCATTCGAATTTGAATTTAGTATTTATTGAAAGAAAATTCATTTAAACAGGCAAGATGCCTAGTTACAAAATGAATAGAAAAAATATAAAGAATAAAATATAATAAAACATTAAAAATTAAAAATAAAAAACTTAATAAGTATAGAAGTACAAAAATTAGAACACAGTAAAGTAAAAATAGTTAATAAAAGGACCATGGATATAATAATAAAACAGCAAAATACAAAAATACAGAATAATAATAGAAGTACAAAAATTGAATACAATAAGAGTAAAAAAAGGATTAAGGATGTATAAATAAAATGATTAAGTGGGCGGAAAAAGTGCACTACGAACTAAACTTTTAAAAATTCCAAGAGACTGAGGGAGAAAACCAAGCTGGAGATTATTATGCGTCCTCAGTAAGCGCAAAACAGGCGAATGGAAAAAAACGTCAGTACGTGCAAAAGGCACATTGAAAAGTGAGGTTGCCCTGATAGGTCTGTCATGATGGCGCAACGTAAAGAAACACGTCAAAGATGAAGATAAATGGCCGCAATAAACTTTAAAAAGAAAACATTCATCGAGGTAAACTCTGCGCAGGTCGAGTCGAGGAATATTGAGGATTGATAAACGTTGACTGTAAGGACAATAAGGTAGGTTGTACTTGAAAATAAGGCAGCGAGTAAACCTTCGCTGGATAGATTCAACCGCCTCAGACAAATAACAGAAACGAGGACCCCACACTACAGAACAATACTCAAGAATAGAACGAACAAGGGAAAGAAAAAGACGCACACAAGTGGAAATGTTAAAGGAATTGTGGCAAACGCGTATAACAAAACCAGCAATCCGGGACGCCTTACGAGTAATGGTTCGAATATGAATGTCGAACTTTAGCTTCCGATCGAAGGTAACACCGAGATCAGTAAAATGATCCACAACTAAAAGGGTGATGTCACAAATAGAGTAATTGAACACAAATGCACAAGGCTTCAATGAAAAAGACATTGAGTAACATTTGGCGATATTCAAGGACAAGTAATTACAGTCACACCAGGAGACAAGACGGTTCAAATCGGTTTGAAGAGCAAGTTGATCGGAAGGAGTATTGATAACTCGAAAAACTTTCAAATCATCGGCATACATTAGACAAGGAGATTCAAACACATTAGGAAGATCGTTGACAAAGATATTAAACAGCAAAGGCCCAAGAATAGATCCCTGAGGTACACCGGAGGTAGGAAAAAAAGGAGAGGACGAGGAGCCACGAAGAGAGACATAACAAATACGATCAAATACAAATGAAGAGATCCACGAGAGAAGGGGCTCCGATATACCATAATGCTCTAATTTAAGAAAAAGGAGCTCATGATTGACTGAATCAAAGGCCTTAGAGAAGTCAGTGTATATCTACTTGTTGGTGATTATCTAAAGCAGAAGCAACAAAATGAGAAAACTCTACAAGGTTAGTGGTAGTACTTCGGCCTTTCACGAAACCATGCTGTTGAGCAGGAAAAACGAGACGAAGAGAATCATAGACGCGATTAAAAACTAGACGCTCACAGATTTTAGAAAAACAAGGAATGATAGAGATCGGGCGATAGTTGGTGACTAGGTTTAGATCACCAGACTTGTGGATGGGAAAAATGTTTGAGACTTTCCAAGAAGCTGGGAAAATACCATTAACAAGACTAATGTTAAAAATAATGGACAAGGGAACACAAAGAGAAGAAGCAAGTTTTTTAACGAAAAAGTTGGGAATTCCATCAGGGCCAAGAGAAGAGCTGGAGTCAAACGTAGATATAATAGATTGGACTTCAAGAGGATTGGTCTCCAGCACAGATAGGCAAGTGGGAAAGTGAAAAGTAGGAATGCTGTAGATATGAGAAGAAAAATTAGAGTATACAGAGGAAAAAAAGTCTGCAAATAGATTACATATTCCCTGCGGAGTAGAAGCACTAGAATTATTAAAAGAAACAGAATCAGGTATAGAGGAAGAAGATTTTAAACTACGCACATATGACCAAAATCTCTTAGGACCATCTGATCTAAGTGACGATTCAATATCAGAAAAGTAGTTTCGCATTGCAGTTTTAGTTTCTTTTTTAGCAGCAGATCGTAAACTAGAATAAACAGCATAGTCCCTTCCAGACCCCGACTGCAAATACTTCAGGCGAGCAGCGTTTTTAGAATCCAAAGCACGCAAGACATTACCGGTAAGCCAAGGAGCATCATGAGGCTTATTAGTCAGACATATAGGGGTGTTAGCTAATATAAGTTGATGAAGCTTGTGGTAGAAGCAGAGAGCGGCGCGGTCAGGATCAAGTTCACGAAAAAAACTAAACCAATTTATAGAATTAATTTCAGCACTAAGTCTCTCATAATTAGTTTTATGGAAATTATAACGACTCACCCTGCACCGCTTGCTTAGAATACAGCTCTGGAGGCGTATATTAGCTGAAAGTGGAGGATGATGGCTATCAGATTTCACATAATGATAAGAGGCAGAAGAGAGAGTGAAAGAAGATGGATCAAGGTTGGAAAGGATAAGATCAAGAATTCTACCATTGCTATTGGGGAAAATATTAAATTGATTGAGAGAACACGACGAAAGAAAAGATGACAAGGAAATAGATATGTTGTTACAAGATTCCACACAATGAGAAGAGAGGTTCCACTGAACAGAAGGTAAGTTAAAATCACCACAAATGACAATTGGAGTGGAAGGGTAGGTTACATTAAGATAAGAAGACAGTTCACAGAAAAAGTTTTCAATCGTGGGGAAAGGGCAGTTACACGGAATATACAATGAAGCGAGAAATAAACAGGATTTGTCAGAGAAGGAGACACAGACAGCAACAAATTCAATAGGAGGAGAAGGAGAAAAATCAGAGCAGAGCTTACTTCGAAGAGAGCTTAATACGGCTACAAGGACACCACCACCGTCGACTTTACCAGAAGCAATTCTATTACGATCATTACGGTAGACATTATAGCACGGAAAGATTTCCGAACTCAGGATGCTTTCCGTAAGCCAGGTTTCGGAAAGGCATATAAGATGATCATTTTCAATAAATGAAGCAGTTCTAACTTCTTCCAGCTTGGTTCTCAAACCACGAACATTTTGATAGTATAATGTAATACTTGAAAGACTAGAAGTTAAGTGTGATTTCTCCTGACGCGGCTGGAACGAAAATTTTCACGGTTGACAAAAAGTTTAACCAAAGTCCCAGGCGGCCAAAATTCCGGTTCAGCAACTATATTTAAGTTGTTAGGTAAAGTTATCTTAAAAGAAGCAACGTATCTTCTCGGAAGATTTTCTTTGGTCAATTTTACACACGCAAAAATGTGAGGTGTGTAGCCCAATTTCTTGGAGATAAAGCGCTCAACGGCATCGGCAGTAGTATCATAGGCAAATCTGGATACGAAGATCTGCAATGGAGGCGAAATGATTCGTAGTGAAGCGGTTTCATCACAATGGACAGCATCAGTCCTAGAAGCCACCGGAGAAGCGTTATGATTATGCCTATTTAAGGCTGGCTCAGAAAGGACGGGACGAAGTTGTTGCGAATGAGCCTGAGATGGAGGCACACAGTTGATGATAGGTGAAATCGATGGTTGAATTTGCTGATTTTGTTGATGATGATGATGATGATGATACTGCTCTTGCTGCTGAAGGTCCAACTGCAGTTGAAGCTGACGGTTGATTTGAGTGTTCGGTAATGTACGTTGCTGAAAACGATTCCGAGCACGATTACGCGTCACTACTGGAGACGCAACTGGAGAAGGAACAGTAGGGCAGCTAGGAACAGTAGGGCAGCTCGGAACAGTAGGGCAGCTCGGAACAGTAGGGCAGCTCGGAACCGCAATAACATCCGCAGGAACAGGAACCGAAATTAATGACGACGAGGAAGTCGATGTCGATTGTGTTTCTTGTTCGGAGATCCTGATAAGGGCACAGACTTCTGCATTGGCTGCATCTAATTTCTCAGATAAGCTGGCAAAAGAGCTCTTTAGCTTACCAATTGTGTCAGCAGCGGAGCACAAACGAGTTACAAACGAAGCCATAGATTTTTTCCTGCATGCCTTGCAGAACCAGTACAAACCAGAATCTCTGGCAAGTACAGCATCTGCCACAACGCTCTTGATGCCCGCACACTTCGAATGAAAAGGTAGACCACAAAACCCAGCACATAGCAGAAGGGGAGTTGTGTCCTCTTTATCAATACACTTAGAAGCCATACACACGGACATATTGAAATAATCAAACTGATGATCATACAATAAGATTAAACGACTAAACGAACGATATTGGCAGCTCTCAGACGATACTCTGGGCGCAACCCTGCCAACAATATCAAGTTCACCAGCTCACAAGTTCAAAAGAACGAAAGTTCAAAATATTCAGGTTATGACCTGAGATGTAAAGTCAAAAGCTAAAAAGCTCCACAAAGATAGAGTCCACACAAAACGATAAACGAGGAGCGCCTGTGTTTATGCAAAATACGAAAGATGAAAGGAAGATAATATATATATATGCAAGTCCAACACACTAACAGCAGCACCGTAACGTTATATTGCAACAGCAGTCACTGAAGAAAAATTTAAAACAATGAGACGAAACGATTGAAAACCGGCGTAAATTGACGATAGATCACAGCGAATCGGACGCAGTTACAAGCGATTTCACACCGAGTAGCAGTTTAGCAGTCTATTTACGGAAAATCAGCCATATACCAAGGTAAATCACGAAATTGAAGGAACACAGTGAGGTCGCGCACGTACGACAAGCAAGTTCACCTAGCTCTCGAAAAGAACAGAGAAGAACATGACTACAGAGAAGCTGAAGTTGAAATCTGAATTTCGAAGGTACAACGACATCTGCCGTAAGACATATTTGAATTTAATTTTCAATAACTATTCTTATCACAGATGTGTTATGAATTTGTTTCATTATTGATTTCAATGCACAAATCATTCATCCGACTGTATTTTCAAACAACACTTTACTCTTCAACACTTTACAACAACGGAAAACAACACTTTACTCTTCATTATAAACAGAGCTTTCAGCAACGCCTTCTATTGAAAAGTAGTGAATTGAAAAATTCGAAAATGTCCGAAAAGCTTCACGCTGTAGTTGAAATAGGTCCTACTCTGAAGTTCAACCACCGATTTTAGAGATTGATTAGAGAGAGAGGAAGATAGGTGAAAGTGCATGAGAGCAAAAGTGTACGCAAACACATTTCACTCCAAGCCAGCATTGGAAACGCGGCTTTATGTTATATTTAAGACTTTGGCAACAGACTTTCATTTCTTATTAAAGGGGCCGGCAGCTGATTGGTACTGGCGATTTCGGGAGTTGAATTACCCTCTTTTATGGGGCCACTTGCGTTTCTGGAACGGTTTAGCTCGTGTCATTCAGATGTAGATGTTCGGCGAATGTTGGATGCACGAATTCAGAAGCCTGCGGAAGTGTTTCAGGATTTTTATGATGCACTGGAAGGTATTTCCTTACAATTAACTATGCCACTGTCTGATTTGGATTTTCAATGTGTACTATTTCACAATATGGTGCCAGCACTAAGAGCTCATTTAGCTGGAGTTGATTTTAGGTCCACGAGGGATTTAGTTAAACGTTGCTGCATAGTGGAGGCTGAGTGGAAACTTTTGGGGTGGAATGCAGATCGCGACACTCATCGTCGACCCCGTGCGGTACATGAACTACGTGTACAGGAGGATTCAGAGGACCGTGGTTACTCAGATTTTAGAACCGTACGATCTCAACTTCCCATTTGACACCAAGGACTAGCAGCAGCAAGAGCCAGTACAGCGAGTTTTCTATTTCGGTTGTGGTAGAGAGGGAGTAGTAAAACTCAAATGTCCGAGATGCCAGTCAGGAAACTTCAGCAGGAATGCGGTTCCAGCGGAGAGGTCGCGCATTCCTGGCATTTTTCCTGCAACCCGACCACTCATGACCGAGGCCGCTACCAAAGTGGACCCAGAGTTGAGACGGCGACCCTAAATAAAAAAATGATTCAACCAAGTTCCTCAAACATAACAGATTCGCAACCCTCTTTATCACCAACTAATTGTGCACTTGCGGAAACCTTCAGGAGACGTAGGCGTTCGGCAGGGCGGTTTGTGTGGTCGTGGCGCTACTTAACCCAGAGGCAGTTTTTGAAACGAGCTTGTGTGGTCCACACCTGGCGACAATCGGCCTTTTGCGGATATCTTTATTAAGAGGCGTTAGTATTCCGGGTGCAGGGGCACTTCAACTAGTCGATGAGCTGGGTTTGTGTGTACACTGCATGCAGACTGCAGTTCGAACTGCTTCAGGTCAGAAAGCGTCCGTACTTGGCTATGTTAGTACGTTGGTACAGTTCAATAATAAAACTAGAATGATACGCTTCTTGTTATGCCTCAGTTTGACCAACCAAGTCTATCTTGGCATAGACTTCTGGGATGTATTTAAAATTGTTCCACATTGTTCCGCCATTGAAACTGAAGTGGCGGATTCATGTTTCCGCCAATTGTCTCCAGCAGATAAGCAGAAGCTAGATTTCGTCATACATCAGTTTCCTTCCTTTAATAAAATAGGTTTGGGCAGAACAAATTTTCTGTCGCACGCCATCGACGCAGGAGATGCCCAACCTATTAAACAACTTCATTACGCAGTTTCACCTGTAGTGCAGAAACGGATGTATGATGAGTTAGATCGCATGTTGTCTCTAGGGGTAATTGAAGAAAGCAGAAGTGCAAGGAGTTCGCCAGTCACCATCGTCAGGAAGCCAGGTAAAGTGCGGTTATGTTTGGACGCCAGGAGACTAAATGAGGTCACCGTCAAAGATGCTTATCCCTTGCCACTAATTGAAGGGTTATTGGCTCGTCTTCAGTCCACACTATTTATTACAAGCCTTGACTTGAAAGATGCGTTTTGGCAAAGTCCGCTAGAGGAGAAATCGCGAGAAAAAACCGCTTTTTGCGTCCCAGGTCGCCCCTGTATCATTTCACCGTTATGCCGTTTGGGCTGTGCAATGCCCCTCAAACAATGTGCAGGCTGATGCATAAGGTAATTCCACATGAATTGCATGATCGGGTGCTCGCCTATCTGGATTATTTCAACGTTATTTT
The DNA here is from genome assembly GCA_963978885.1 of Nemotelus pantherinus. Lineage (NCBI taxonomy): Eukaryota > Metazoa > Arthropoda > Insecta > Diptera > Stratiomyidae > Nemotelus > Nemotelus pantherinus. Next base: position 132,218,031 of record OZ022264.1, on the reverse strand, counting down.
AACTAGTTCAACGTTTGATGAGCACTTGGCGCTACTTGCCAAAGTGGCAAATTTGTTAACATAAGCAAATCTGACGATCAACGTTGAAAAAAGCAAGCTCATCCAAAAGGAGATTAGATACCTCGGTTATGTAATTGGTGATAGTACCCTTAAAACCGACCCAGAGAAAATGTCAAGCATCGTCGCTTACCCGCAGCCCAAATCGGTTAAAGACGTGAGACAATTCATGGGGATGGCAAGCTGGTATAGACGGTTTATACCAAATTTCGCGGCAATAACTTCTTCAATTACGGATTTGCTGAAGGGACGTGTGGACGAAGTCAGCTAATGATGCCTTCAATCAAACGAAGCAACTTTTGGTGTCTGCACCAGTGCTGCAAAATCCGGACTTCTCTCGGCACTTTTATATTCAATGCGACGCAAGTGCCATTGGCATTGGCAGTGTTCTTTTCCAAAAGGATGATGAGGGAGGGGAACATCCCATTCCATTTATGTCTACAAAACTGAACGCCGCGCAACGCAACTACAGTGTAACGGAATTGGAATGTTTGGTGGCAGTGCACGGTGTGAAGCGATTTCGGGCATACATCGAGGGGCTGCCTGTCACCGTCATCACGGACCATGCCAGCTTGAAGTGGTTGATGAGTCAGAGATACATATCTGGCAGGCTAGCGCGGTGGAGTCTAAAGTTACAGGGATACAATTTTACCATCGAGCATCGGATAGGTTCTCAGAATGTGGTACCGGATGCACTGTCGAGGGCGTGTGCTCCTGAGAATGAACCAGTCTGTGCGGTAGTATGTATGCCCGAGCATCACCATTGGGGAAGCAATATTCCAAAAAGTTTTTTTGAAGATCCTGAGTACAAACGTTTATGTTTGTGTGTGTGTGTGTATGTGTGTGTGTGTGTGTGTGTGTGTGTGTGTGTGTGTGTGTGTGTGTGAGTTAGGGGAGAGGCGCATTGGCACCTCTAAGCACTCAGGCCAAAGGACCCATTGTACTCAATTCCCGCTGCCTACCATAGTTTACTACCATAGTTAGTTGATAAAGTCTAGGATCACTGATAGGGGAAAAGAGGCTATCGTCTGCATGCGTGCAACAGCCCAGCAAAAGCATTGATATCTGAGACGCGCAAACGCTGGGCATTCACAGAGCAAATGCTCCGCAGAGTCAGCCTCTTCTAGACAGGATGAACAGAGGTCATCCTGTACAACACCTATTCGGTACAAATGTCCTCCTAGGCAGTTGTGTCCAGTCAGAATACCTACCATGGTCCTGCAAACTTTCCTGCTCTTATTGAGCAAGAATCCTGCGGTCACATGGTTGGGTTCTGAAAGGATGACCTTCGTGTGCCTGGCCACACCAGCAGTCGTCCATCTATCTTTGTGAGCATCATCTACCCACTTTCGAAGAATGGCACGTGCAGATGCGGTCGGCACACCCAAGGTGGGTTCAGGGCCCCTTAGTGGAAGTCCCGAACCTTGCTTCGCAATGATGTCAGCAATTTCATTCCCCTCAACACCACAGTGGCCCGGTACCCAGAGCAGATGCACCCTATTGAATCTGGCGACAGAGTTCAATCGTGCTCTGCACTCTTGGACAATTTTCGAGTTTGTCAGGGGTCTACGCAGCGCCATCAGTGCAGCTTGACTGTCACTGCAAATAGCAATGCTCTTTCCCCTCCATCTTTCTTCAATTGCCCAACAGGCAGCTCTCAAGATAGCAAATATTTCTGCTTGAAAAACCGAAACGTGCTCTCCAAGAGAGAAAGCCCACCTACCATTCGATGAATGTAGATAGACACCAGCTCCAGATCTACTATCTGACTTCGAGCCGTCCGTGAAGAAGACCTCAGAATATCTCCTCGTACACAGATCTTCATGAAGGTACTTCGTACCTTCTTCTGAAGTCGAGGAAGGGCACCCGAGCGTCCGAAGGCATAGTGAGAATCGGAGAGATCTCACACATCGAACCCCTAATAGAGCAGTGCCCCACATCGTCTTCACCTACCCATAAGCCAAGCTGAGCTAGTCTATGGGCAGAGCTCATCGCCACACTCTGAACTTGAATGTCGAGAGGAGGCAGATTGAGAAGCGCATCAAGGGCCGCACCCGAAGTAGTGCTCATGGCACCACAGATACCCAGGCACACCATCCTTTGCAGCGCGGCTAACTTTTTCCGAGCATACAATAGCCTCACGATAGTCCACCACACCACCGATGCGTACGTGAACATCGGTCTAATTATTGCTGTGTAGATCCACATCACTACACAAGGCTTAAGACCCCATGTGGTAGCAAAAGCTCTCTTGCACTGCCCGAAAGCTTTTAAGGCACGAGTAAGCTTCACTTCCACATGTTTCTTCCAGAGAAGCTTTTTGTCCAAGATTACTCCAAGATATTTTACTTCATCTGAAAGTTGAAGTGTTACACCCTTCATGTTTAGAAGCACTAGTCCTCCCAGTTTTGGCCACCAAAGAATGAAGGGCCGACCCGCATGATTTTCCTCGCTGGTACGCATGTAGCTCATCATTCAAAGGGTTAAACCTAAGCGCCGTAGTACGTATGTGTCGTTCGACAAGTCTCTCTAGGCATTTCAACATAAACGAAGTTAAGCTGATCGGTCTAAAGTTCCTTGGATCGGAATAGTCATCTCTCCCCAGTTTAGGTATAAAAACTACCCTAACCTCTCGCCAAGGTGACGAAACATACCCCAAGGAAAGGCATGCCCAGAAGATTTTTCTCAGGTCTGCCCCCAAGTGGTCAATTCCCTCCCTAAGCATAACCGGATAGATACCATCCAGGCCTGGCGATTTAAATTTTCAAAAGACATGATTGCATCCCTGACCTTTTCACTAGTGACCACAGATCTAGTTGTGTACCAGCACTTCCTACTGCTGCAAAGAGCAGGGATTTTGGTCACAGGCGCATTTGCCTTCTGCGACTCAATCACCGGAGCTCCCAGGAAGTGAGTCCTAAGTAAAGTCTGCAAAGACTCCTTTTTGGACTTGGTAAAATCACCATCCGAGCGTTTTAGAGAGTCTAGCTTAGCTGATTGATCCTTCTCTAGGACTTTGCAAAGCCTAGGCGTCTCCCGTGCGCCTTCCAGTCTCTTAGAGTAAGATCCAAATGATTCCCTCTTAGAGGTCCTCACCAGCTTCTTATACGTTCTCTGCAAAGTTCTGTAGGCGATCCAGTCATCCTCATTGTTGCTCTTACAAGCTCTGTTGAGAATTTTCCTGGTACTTTTCCTTAGCTTCTGTAGTTCCCGATTCCACCAGGGAACCGTCTTGCCACATCTGCTCTTACTGATCGGGCAGGCCTCTTCATAGCTACTTATTAGGTCTCTATTCAGAGTGCTCAACCGGGATTCTATTGACTTTGGCGATTTTATCCTACCACTAGGACGTGCTCTGTCTGCAAAAAGCCGATTGAACTTAGGCCAATCAGTGTTTCTTGGGTTTCTTCTTTCCACCACGGGTGTTAGATCCGTGGCTAATGAGAACACCAAGTAGCGATGATCAGAGAGTGACTCCTCATTTGATACATTCCATCCAGTCATTGATCCAACTATTCCAGATGAACATAGCGATACATCAATGACCACCCTTCTGTTTGGGGTGACAAATGTGGGAGTAGTCCCAGTGTTTAATATCATCAGCCAGGCAGAAGTTATAAAATCAAAGAGACTGTTACCCCTGGTGTTACATTTGTTGCTACCCCAGCTGGTATGCTGGGAGTTGGCATCGCAGCCCACCACAAGTTCAAGTCTCTCCGATTCAGCGTACAAGACCAGGTCCTTTAACTCCTGTATCGGCGGCGGGAGTAAGGAGTCAAAGGGAAAGTAAGCTAAGGCGACTATCGTGCTCTTAAGCCTACCATTTTCTCGGTATTGTATGATGACCGCTGACAGGTCCAGGCTTGAAATATGTCTGAGCATTGTAGCATCAAGCAGATTGGAAGCCAGAAACCAAATCCTCGGCTGTATGGATCTTTCATCATAAAAGATCTTGGCCCCCGTGGTTGGACTGAGTTCGTAGATCCTACCGCCTCGAACCCACGGTTCCTGTACAAGTGCAATGTAGGGGGAGGCTTGCAGTTTTGTCAATTTTTCGCTCAAAAGATAGGACGAAGCCTTGGCACGCCGCCAGTTGATCTGGACAAATCTTATACCTTCAGGCACAGAAATGTCCGGAGTTTAAATCTTTGGATCCCTTTGCAGGGACCCTTAGACAATGTCCGCGTGACCTCAGTGAAAGAAACTCTGTAGGAGAAAATTTCCAGTGGATCTCTGCGTTTTGCTCTGGAGATCTGTCCATACACAGTCACAAAAGTTCGTGCCTCACCACTTCCTGATTTGGCTAAATTTAACCGCACACAAGAAGTAGCTCAGCACCATCCGGTACCTGTCTCTTAGCATCGAGAAACTTCTCTGGTCAAGTACGATTACCAGGTTGAAACCATCTTCACCTGTGGTGGGATTCTTCCTGGGATTCATATACTTGATGATCCAGTGTTTCGCATCGATGCCCGGATTCAGTTTGCCGAACATGCCAGTGATGTCACCTGCACTCTTGCGAGGACCAGGGATCCAACAACTGACATAATAGGGTTTGGCCAGGTTGGAGTCCAAAATGGTAAATTTGGGCCGATTGCCAGTACCCAGCTTAAGAACGATCTGTGTGAGCCACTTCTTAGATGTTTGATTGGAGCAGGCGACTTGGAGGTGATCATCCACAAACCTTGCTTGCGTGAAGTTATAAACTGGTCCCGACTCCGCCATCTCTCGCCACAGTTCGTTCTTAAGGATAGCGCACTGACCTTCGGTCAGTTTGCCACCCTTGCCAGACACACCTATCACAACAACCAGCGAAGAAGACGCAGCTTCTGCATACATTCTCTTCCCTACCCTCGCGGAAGGTGTGTTTGTGCCAGAAGGGCCAGCCTTTACGAGATCTCTCTCGCAGATTTTGACACCTTTCGGTCCCTTGCGCTCAGAGACGCAGGCATCCGCTTTCGCTTCAACCTTGCGTCTCTTTCGTGCGCCACCGCTGGCAGATTTGGCATCTGTGCTGGCCGGCTGGGAGATCTTCGGTGTAACCGGTCCCTCCTTACCTTTCAGCGTCGTCGCTGAATCCCGATTTGCCTCAGAAATCATCGATTTTTTGAACAGAGTCCTCTTCTGTCGACGGCTGAGAGCTATCCCTGGTTCACAAAGTCCAGTCGGCGTAGCTTTGCATCCAGCCAACAGTCCAAAACATTTCTGCTCCGAACATGCGACCTTAGCATCACCAGCCAACCTTTCTTTCGCTACCCCAGGTCTAATCAGAGGTTTCGCTGCCTGACATCCAGTCTCCAGGGAAACATCTACAGTTAATACTGCATTTGTCTCTCTGTCAGCCTTTGCCGGCAGCTTGCCCCTTTTGCGCAGTTTCCTACGTTGTCTGCGACTGAGAGCCTCCACAGGTTTCCAGAGTTCGGAGGAATGAGCACTCTTACTATCTGTACTGCCTGCGGGCGTCTCATTTGCACTAGTCGGAGTAACCTCCTCTAATGCATCCCTTCTCCTCTTATGTGAGGATTCGAGAAGAAATATCTTTTCCCCTGGTACGGCCGTAGTCGGACTTCCAGCTGACGCTGTACTAGCCTTTCCGGAGCCTGTGATCAGGAGGGATGCTATTAGCAAGTCCGAAAACTTGCTGGCCATGGAGTCTTCCACGATGGTAAACTGTGATCTTCCCCTGCAACCAGAGTCCTCCATTGCAGTCATACATGAGGTAGGGGCCTGCAAAATCCGAGCATATACATTTACTGATATACATTTTACTGAGGATAGAGTTACCTCGTTGCCTCAAACCCTCCTCCTTTTTCCGGGCCTGGAACCGGCATGTCACAAGTAAGACTTGTGATCGGCGGAGTATAAACGTTTAATTGTAAAAGTTAGAGAGAATCCTGATAAATCTGAAAACCTGATGATTTACGACGAGGTTATATACATATCGTGTGGTTCAAAGAGGAATGAAGACCTGGATATTCCAAGCGTAAAGATATGGGTGCCTGATGCCTATAAACAGGTTCTGCGTGCACGACAGTCCGTTGATATCCCATTGCGGTGTCCGTAAAACTGTAGAACTGTTACAAAGATACTATTATTGGCCGAGGCTGCGAACTATATTTCAGGCTGAGAAGTATGCAAACAAACGAAGAGCTCAAACACCATCATGAGACCTCCGATGGGCATGGCTAGGGTCACAGATCGTCCCGCGCAGCGCTTGTTTATAGATTTTATGGGCCTATATCCAAGGTCCAAGTCTGGAAATATTCAACTACTGGTCGTCCTGGACCATTACACAAAGTTTGTATGGCTTCAGGCCTAACCCAAAGCTACTACTAAGAATGTGATTAAGTTCTCAACACAAAATATGTTCCTCACGTTTGGTGTCCATGAGTTAGTTCACTCTGACAAAGGAGTCCAATTCACCTCCAAAGCTTTTTCGGACTTCCTGGTAAATTATGATCGAACATGTCCGCAATGCTCTATATTCGCCACAGTCTAATGCATCCGAGAGAGTAAATCAGTCGATAAGTTCAGTAAGTAAATCAGCAATTTAAGCGTATATAGGAAAAGATCATCGAAAGTGGGATGAATGTTTGGTGAAGTCGTGTTCAGCATTCCGCAATGTCGTTCACGAGGCCACCGGGTTTTCACCCCATTTTCTGATGTTTGGATACCATCCTATCCGGCATGGCTCCGAGTAAGCTTTATTAAAGAGCTTGAATGCTTTTGAGGATGGCGAGGTGTTACTCCATTCCAATAATGGCAGGCTACGAATGGTGCACGACCGAGTCAGAAATAAACTTGGTGAGGCATACTCTAAGGGAGCAAATCGATATGATTTGGGGTCTCGGGAAACGAAACTTGAATTGCACCAAGTTGTTTGGGTGCGGAACCATACCCTGAGTCGTGCAGCTGTGATCGGTTCTCTGCCAAACTTGCTTCGAATTTTGTCAAGGCTACCGTCAAGCGCAAGGTGGGTCAGGTGTCCTATGAGCTAAGCAATATGGAAGGAAAATCTTTGGGAGTGTATCACTTGCAAGACATCAAGTCGTGAAAAAAGGGAACGAAGACTACACAAACCCATTATTGCCTGGCTTTGAGTTCTCAGGGTCTGGGTCGTCCCCACGATTATTGCAGACTATTAGATGCATACATCCCTGAAACAATTTTAATTAGATTTTGAAAATATAATATCGGCAAAAATACAAACCGTAGAAAGTAAACATCATCACTGATAGATTAGATAAGCAGACTCAGCTGTTCAGCGAAAGCTCTTGCAATTCTCCGTCGATGCATATCAATGAACATGGCGTCGCATGCTTGTACGAACAGGTTTGGTGATGCCCTAATAATGTGGGAAATAGCGATCCAAATGGGAAATTTGGAAAGGAACCGCTTTTGCGGTTCATTGAAAAATTTCTGAATAAAGAAAAAGAGGCTTTTGGTTTTTGGAGATCGTGAAGTGAGGGTCGTTACTCTTGGTGGATAAGAAAATTTGAGTTTTTTAAATTAAAAAAGTTCATTCTGAAGTGTTTCGGAATTCCATTCCAACAGTCCTAAGTCAAAATACCAGCAATTTGGAGATGGACGTGTTGAATTGTGGAGAAAAATTACATAAAAAGAAAAAAATTCGTTCTGAAGTGTTTCGGAATTCAATTCCAACAGTCCTTAGTTAAACGACCAGCAATTTGGAGATAGAAGTCTTGAATTGTGGGGGAAAAATTACATAAAAAAAAGAAAAACCAGTAGAGCTGAAGAACATCGACTAATTGATGCGAAAAAGGAAACTTCGAAAAAGCAAGCAAGTAGGTATAGGGTCGGTTGAGCCAGACAGTCATGACGTCACAGGCGCCACAAGCCGGTTTTGAGGCAAGGGTAATAATTCACGTTAATGATCCTGCATACACACCAATGCACAACACCACAGACGCAAATGACCTTGTACGAGGTCATTTACCTTTTATCACACACATACATACTCACACAAAAGATTTTCTTAAAGTCCAATGGCGTGAATAAGTGTAATTTTGTGTGATTATTACAAATTTGGTGATTTGGCGTAGTTTGACATTTCATAAAAAAGCCCAGAAGCCCCTGAAACTTGCCATATTTAGAAACATTTTACAAGCCGTCGAACAAGCACAGTAAAGTTTATAAATTTGCACTACCAGGCAATCAGATATCTAAAACACAAAATCTTACTTAAGATCTTCTGCAGCGAGCAAGCATGCATCGTTGTTTTCATATCTTCGGTTGTTGCGCATATTTAGAATGAAACCAAAACGGATTGGACAAAAGTAATACAAAAAAACTCTAGCGCACCTGAACCGCTAGAAACACTAATGTTCGAAGAACAGTAGAAGAATCGTGCAGGTTTTGATTGCATATTCCACCACATGCGCTGCTTATTACGGCCAAATTTTTTCAAATGCCACGTTTTACTTTTGTCTCAAGAATGCATTATAACTCATATGGTAGAAGGTTTCAGATATTACCAATGGCATGAATTTCAACGTTTATGAGAGCAAAACACGGGTTAATTATATTCGTTGTCAGTTGCTTATATCACATAATTTTGAAAGCAGCATCTCATATAACATCAATTAAGAAAATGCTCAGTGCCTGCAGCACTGTAACTGAAGTTGGAGTTTGGGGCTGCGATCCGAAAAATTTCCAGAACTTTTGGAATTGAAACATTGGTTATTTATTTTCATTGTAAATGTTTCCGGTATGAATACTAACTGTAAGCATTTATTGATACAAAAGTAGCACAACCGACTCGTGCTGGCAACCTTTCCCCAGTATCAAAGCCAAGAATATATAACATCTGCTTCACGTTGTTATATAACATTTGAAATTATAGTAGTATAAAGAAATTTAGGGTTACCTGCAGCGAGTTTTTTCAAATAATCGAAAGCTTAATATTTGCTGTTTATTGTCACTACAATATCATAACCAATTGAAAATTCTACGATAAAACCGCTTAATAAAGATATTGCAAACAAACACAAAACCAACAATAGCTGGCAACCCTATCATGGCTTTTCAACCAAATTTGGCTTGAATAATGTTTATAATAGGTTCCATTAATTGTATGAAATTCGTATTGATTTCATGACTGCACTGGAAGTTAGAGGGCAAAAAGTTTTATTTTCCTGAGCGAATTTTCAAAACCAAAGACACAAAAATTACCATAGCTGGCAGCACCAATCAAATTTTTCAACCAAATTTCGATCAAACAGAGTTTAGAGTAGGGTGCAGCTACTGTGTCAATTTCATGAAAATCTGGTTACTAATTCACATTTCATAGGGCAAAAAGCATTTTTTTTTCTGTGTAATTTTTCAAGATTGCACCACTGGAACAGAGTTGCCTACAATTCAAAATCGCTTCTATCAGACCTAGCCCTTTTTAAGTCCAATGCATTCTGTAAATTTCAATTCTATCTGATTATTGATTCGTGAGTTCCCGTGAACAGAAGTTTTTGAAGCTAAAAATATAGGTTAACTGAGAGAGGGTTACCGTTCTTGTCCGACATGAAATTTCCAAAGTTTTACTTTGACTGTGTAGATTGAGCATAAGATTTGTAAACAGATTGGTTTTATTGTAGAAACGGACATTTTTTAGGATATTCGATGGTTTCAATGTTTCACTTCCAAATTTTTATTTTTTCAAATTTAAGACACCAAAATTATCATAGCTGGCAGCTCCAACCGAATTTTTTTACCAAACGTGGTTTAAAGTAAGGTGCAGCTACGGTGCAAATTTCGTTAAAATCGAACGATTCAATCAGAACTTATAGGGCTAAAAGCAGTTATCTTTTTTAGTGATTTTTCAAGATGGCACCACTGGCACAGAATCACCCGCATTTCAAAATCACTTCTATCAGACCTGGTCCTATTTAAGACCAATACATTCTGCGAATTTCAATAAATTCTGTTCATCGGATCGTGAGTTTCCGTGAACAGAAGTTTTTGATGCTAAAAATATAGGTAACTTGGACAAGGGTTACCAGGCACAAAATTTATTTTTTAATAAATAAAGCACAAAATTTACATATGAGTGGCTTTTTTAAAGAAACGACATTTTTTCAAGAGAGACGATGATTTGGAGGTTTTCACTTTCAGTGCCTGCCCTAGCTACAGGGTTGCCAGCACGCTCATTAAAACGTACATTTATCTACAACTAAATAAAACAAACATGTCCTGAAAATTTCGTAATTATTGAATAGCTTTGTCTATCTTTGTCAAAGCTATATATATATATATATATATATATATATATATATATATATATATATATATATATATATATATATATATATATATATATATATATATATATATATATATATATATGTATATATATATATATATATATATATATATATATATACATATATATATATATACATATATATATATATATATATATATATATATATATATATATATATATATATATATATATATATATATATATATCATCAAAAAATTTCAGTGAAAAAATCTCAGGAACGCGCCATCCGATTGAGCTGAAATTTTCAGGACACATTGGTGTATATGCAGAATAGTGCCAGGTCTCACAAAAAGCTAATAATCTTTAACCCTTTGGCGCCGGCAGCCATTTTAGTGATTTTTGTAATATACCTATTATTTCGTACACAAATAGTTTTTGCAAAAATAAAGTTGACGACATAAATTTCGAACAAGTTTTACATGTGAATTGGATAACGTTTTGGAATTTTTTAACCCCATGTGTGCGCTGGGTGCCTAAAAAGAGAACGGGAAAATTTGAAAATTTTTAAATTGCAATAACTTTTGACAAAGCTATTCAATAATTACGAAATTTTCAGGACATGTTTGTTTTATTTAGTTGTAGATAAATGTACGTTTTAATGAGCGTGCTGGCAACCCTGTAGCTAGGGCAGGCACTGAAAGTGAAAACCTCCAAATCATCGTCTCTCTTGAAAAAATATCGTTTCTTTAAAAAAGCCACTCATATGTAAATTTTGTGCTTTATTTACATAAATAAAGAAAAAAAGTGGATATGGTATAACGGGCACGCCTGGTAACCCTTGTCCAAGTTACCTATATTTATAGCATCAAAAACTTCTGTTCACGGAAACTCACGATCCGATGAACAGAATTTATTGAAATTCGCAGAATGTATTGGTCTTAAATAGGACCAGGTCTGATAGAAGTGATTTTGAAATGCGGGTGATTCTGTGCCAGTGGTGCCATCTTGAAAAATCACTAAAAAAGATAACTGCTTTTAGCCCTATAAGTTCTGATTGAATCGTTCGATTTTAACGAAATTTGCACCGTAGCTGCACCTTACTTTAAACCACGTTTGGTAAAAAAATTCGGTTGGAGCTGCCAGCTATGATAATTTTGGTGTCTTAAATTTGAAAAAATAAAAATTTGGAAGTGAAACATTGAAACCATCGAATATCCTAAAAAATGCCCGTTTCTACAATAAAACCAATCTGTATACAAATCTTATGCTCAATCTACACAGTCAAAGTAAAACTTTGGAAATTTCATGTCGGACAAGAACGGTAACCCTCTCTCAGTTAACCTATATTTTTAGCTTCAAAAACTTCTGTTCACGGGAACTCACGAATCAATAATCAGATAGAATTGAAATTTACAGAATGCATTGGACTTAAAAAGGGCTAGGTCTGATAGAAGCGATTTTGAATTGTAGGCAACTCTGTTCCAGTGGTGCAATCTTGAAAAATTACACAGAAAAAAAAATGCTTTTTGCCCTATGAAATGTGAATTAGTAACCAGATTTTCATGAAATTGACACAGTAGCTGCACCCTACTCTAAACTCTGTTTGATCGAAATTTGGTTGAAAAATTTGATTGGTGCTGCCAGCTATGGTAATTTTTGTGTCTTTGGTTTTGAAAATTCGCTCAGGAAAATAAAACTTTTTGCCCTCTAACTTCCAGTGCAGTCATGAAATCAATACGAATTTCATACAATTAATGGAACCTATTATAAACATTATTCAAGCCAAATTTGGTTGAAAAGCCATGATAGGGTTGCCAGCTATTGTTGGTTTTGTGTTTGTTTGCAATATCTTTATTAAGCGGTTTTATCGTAGAATTTTCAATTGGTTATGATATTGTAGTGACAATAAACAGCAAATATTAAGCTTTCGATTATTTGAAAAAACTCGCTGCAGGTAACCCTAAATTTCTTTATACTACTATAATTTCAAATGTTATATAACAACGTGAAGCAGATGTTATATATTCTTGGCTTTGATACTGGGGAAAGGTTGCCAGCACGAGTCGGTTGTGCTACTTTTGTATCAATAAATGCTTACAGTTAGTATTCATACCGGAAACATTTACAATGAAAATAAATAACCAATGTTTCAATTCCAAAAGTTCTGGAAATTTTTCGGATCGCAGCCCCAAACTCCAACTTCAGTTACAGTGCTGCAGGCACTGAGCATTTTCTTAATTGATGTTATATGAGATGCTGCTTTCAAAATTATGTGATATAAGCAACTGACAACGAATATAATTAACCCGTGTTTTGCTCTCATAAACGTTGAAATTCATGCCATTGGTAATATCTGAAACCTTCTACCATATGAGTTATAATGCATTCTTGAGACAAAAGTAAAACGTGGCATTTGAAAAAATTTGGCCGTAATAAGCAGCGCATGTGGTGGAATATGCAATCAAAACCTGCACGATTCTTCTACTGTTCTTCGAACATTAGTGTTTCTAGCGGTTCAGGTGCGCTAGAGTTTTTTTGTATTACTTTTGTCCAATCCGTTTTGGTTTCATTCTAAATATGCGCAACAACCGAAGATATGAAAACAACGATGCATGCTTGCTCGCTGCAGAAGGTCTTAAGTAAGATTTTGTGTTTTAGATATCTGATTGCCTGGTAGTGCAAATTTATAAACTTTACTGTGCTTGTTCGACGGCTTGTAAAATGTTTCTAAATATGGCAAGTTTCAGGGGCTTCTGGGCTTTTTTATGTAATGTCAAACTACGCCAAATCACCAAATTTGTAATAATCACACAAAATTACACTTATTCACGCCATTGGACTTTAAGAAAATCTTTTGTGTGAGTATGTATGTGTGTGATAAAAGGTAAATGACCTCGTACAAGGTCATTTGCGTCTGTGGTGTTGTGCATTGGTGTGTATGCAGGATCATTAACGTGAATTATTACCCTTGCCTCAAAACCGGCTTGTGGCGCCTGTGACGTCATGACTGTCTGGCTCAACCGACCCTATACCTACTTGCTTGCTTTTTCGAAGTTTCCTTTTTCGCATCAATTAGTCGATGTTCTTCAGCTCTACTGGTTTTTCTTTTTTTTTATGTAATTTTTCCCCCACAATTCAAGACTTCTATCTCCAAATTGCTGGTCGTTTAACTAAGGACTGTTGGAATTGAATTCCGAAACACTTCAGAACGAATTTTTTTCTTTTTATGTAATTTTTCTCCACAATTCAACACGTCCATCTCCAAATTGCTGGTATTTTGACTTAGGACTGTTGGAATGGAATTCCGAAACACTTCAGAATGAACTTTTTTAATTTAAAAAACTCAAATTTTCTTATCCACCAAGAGTAACGACCCTCACTTCACGATCTCCAAAAACCAAAAGCCTCTTTTTCTTTATTCAGAAATTTTTCAATGAACCGCAAAAGCGGTTCCTTTCCAAATTTCCCATTTGGATCGCTATTTCCCACATTATTAGGGCATCACCAAACCTGTTCGTACAAGCATGCGACGCCATGTTCATTGATATGCATCGACGGAGAATTGCAAGAGCTTTCGCTGAACAGCTGAGTCTGCTTATCTAATCTATCAGTGATGATGTTTACTTTCTACGGTTTGTATTTTTGCCGATATTATATTTTCAAAATCTAATTAAAATTGTTTCAGGGATGTATGCATCTAATAGTCTGCAATAATCGTGGGGACGACCCAGACCCTGAGAACTCAAAGCCAGGCAATAATGGGTTTGTGTAGTCTTCGTTCCCTTTTTTCACGACTTGATGTCTTGCAAGTGATACACTCCCAAAGATTTTGCTTCCATATTGCTCAGCTCATAGGACACCTGACCCACCTTGCGCTTGACGGTAGCCTTGACAAAATTCGAAGCAAGTTTGGCAGAGAACCGATCAGCTGCACGACTCAGGGTATGGTTCCGCACCCAAACAACTTGGTGCAATTCAAGTTTCGTTTCCCGAGACCCCAAATCATATCGATTTGCTCCCTTAGAGTATGCCTCACCAAGTTTATTTCTGACTCGGTCGTGCACCATTCGTAGCCTGCCATTATTGGAATGGAGTAACACCTCGCCATCCTCAAAAGCATTCAAGCTCTTTAATAAAGCTTACTCGGAGCCATGCCGGATAGGATGGAAATGGCTGCCGGCGCCAAAGGGTTAAAGATTATTAACTTTTTGTGAGACCTGGCACTGTTCTGCATATACACCAATGTGTCCTGAAAATTTCAGCTCAATCGGATGGCGCGTTCCTGAGATTTTTTCACTGAAATTTTTTGATGATATACACTATATATATATATATATATATATATATATATATATATATATATATATATATATATATATATATATATGTATATATATATATATATATATATATATATATGTATATATATATATATATATATATATATATATATATATATATATATATATATATATATATATATATATATATATATATATATATATATATATATATATATATATATATATATAGACGAACATATTATATTGATGATTTTTTATTTTCAAGAACACAAAAAGCAATGAAACACACTTAAAATCTTTCAGTATGGTTATTAATCATTAATTTTCTGCAATGAAAATAAACACAATGGTTATTGTCAACAATCGACACATAATAAATCGTGGTGATCTATACACATGAATGATACATATATGTGTTTTGCGTGGTCTCTGGCCACTCTGACTGCCATGAGGCTAGAAGCTATATAATTTTTTATGTTTAATGATAAAGTTAAACATGTACATAATACTATTGTTGCCTTCTTTTTTAGTATGAAATGTACCTGAAAGCATCCAAAAGTTTACCGTATCATTCTAGGGTTAAACACGTTGTATGTTTTCAGTCTGTGACGATCGATCAGATGGTTGATTAGCACATGCATTTTTGTTAGTAAACAAACCAGCTCACGATGATTCAACAGAACGGTCGTGAAATGGCGACAATATATGCATGAATCTTTTTTTATTTCTTTTAAGCTACGTAAGCTGATTGCCGCGAATGCATATACGATTTTTATTTGTACTTGCATGTTCGATGAGGAGGCACAGTTTCATTCATTCATCTGTGAGAACTAATTTTTTAAGAACTAATTAATACTCGGTGAACGTAAATCACATCGCTGATATCGATTTTTACTACATCTAAAATACAAATCGTAACTAAATTACGCATGATTCTTCAATTCAAACATACGCTGTTTGTATATAAATTTTAATTGTATGTAATAAATCGTTCGAAAAAAAGAAAAGAATAATTTCTTTTTAAAATAAATTAAGGCAAATATAAAAATTGCATTGAAGGTGCATATGGTTCCATTATAAAAAAATTCTAATTATGTACATCAACTCATGACTTTAATAAAAAGTAGTTGAATTCAAGTCTATCTTTTAACTTTCAAAATCTTTCATTTTAAAATGAAACAAACCAATAACTGTTTAAGATAAATTGTTATTTATTATTTGGTATCGAAATATATTATTTATGCTTAGGGTTTCTTATGAAAATTAAATTAAAAAACAGTTTAAAATATTTTTCATTTTATTTTGAAGAACATAATATTATTTTTGCGTTTTCAAAAGCGTGCAAAACATTCATTTAAATTTTTTTTTATAAATTAAGCACTTATATTATTATCGTTAAAATTATTTTGTATTTTTTATTTTTATTCTAGAAAGCTTATTTTATAAACAACGTCTTTTGAATCAATAGGGTACTGAACTACCATCCTCCAAAAATCTGCGTTTTTCACTTTTGGGTTTATATGTCTTGGTATCATCCCTATCTTGATAACCACTTCATTTGCACAGACTACCAAAATGTTGACCGACTTATGAAGAGTATGTATGACAGCATAATCAGCTTTATTGGAACGTTGAATGCTGAAAAAGATCATTTAATTTCGAAACAACCAGCCCAAACAAAAGTAAATGATGAAATTCTAATCGAACTGACACAGCATTTCGATGGGTTTACGTCAGCTCTTTCCGCGTCAAATAACAACAACAACAGTAACATAAATTTCGCAGTCTTTCGACACGCTGGACGAAAAGATTGATATGTTAGCGGACAAAATAGAATCCATTGCTGCACAATTCTCATACTCCAGAAAATCAAATAACATTTCCCAAACTAGCAGCACAGATGGACTAGAAAATGTAGAATTAAAACTGACGAGAATGATCAAACCACACTTTGATTTCATAACTGATGCGTTATCTACACAACAATTAATTTCGATGAACTCAGCGGCCAACTTGAAAGTTTAAGAGTCGCCCACCTGATCGATGACAATATCAAACATCCTTTGTTGAACGAGCAGTCGCTACACCAGGAACTACTTATGGTAGATCATAACAGTTCGTCAAACATCTCAACAACCTGTAAGAGGACATCTATGCAGGACAAAGCTTCCTCAACTATAAAAGAGCTGTTAAACATTACTGCACCCCCAACTCCATGCCCTGATTTGCGTTTATCTTCAGATTCCGACGCAGCATCGATCTACAAATTCGGCACTTTCTGGTCCGAACGCGATTGGACCACTCGCCTACAAAAACTTAAGACTGCTAACAGGCACAATCGTGTTGAGAAAGCATGCTCGAAAATACCCATCAAAGAAAACCAATTGGCATTCTACGTGAATAAAGTTCCTTACAATGCTGATGATGGATGGCTGGGAAGACTTCTGGAAGTGGATTTCTGCATCACCGATTACAATCTCGAACAACTACCCCAGCGGAAATATAAATCACCTAAGCGGTACAAGGCTGTTATACCAGCCAAATATGCTTGGCTTTTTATGGACTTCAATGGAAATAATGGCAAATTCGATTGGAAAGGAATCACGTTCAGCCCTTGGAAGAAAGTTAGCAGCAAAATTAGCAGTAAGACAAGAAAGAATATTTACAAAAAAAATGTATACACCCAAATGCCCTTTCCTCCAAGCACAAACCTTACTTTCTATCTACTCCTAAAACTCCTTCTCTCATAGATACTGACCTTCAGCCTCCGACAACTATACGTGACCGCTTCTCTAGAGGTCCATCTTTTGTTACTTCTAACTGTTCCAAAATGCTGACATTGCCTGTTTCTAGTATTTCCTCTCCTCTAAAAGCTTGCAATAAAGCGGCCAATATATGTCCGTTGAGAAACCATAACAAGGCGACTGCAAACGTTGCACCAACTGCGGCAACGGGAAATTCCATATCAAATAATAACTTGACGACGTCTACATCTCCTCAAAGAGTAGACCACCCTGTTAGGAATTTTTCCTAACAAAACACACAAAAACCTCAAACTGTTTTACCACAATTGTGGTGGTATGAGAGGTAAATTACCTAAACTTTATCTCGACGCCAAATCGTGCCATTTTAATTTACTTGCCTTCACCGAAATTTGGCTTAATGATTCACATACAAACGAAGAAATTCTCGACAGCAGCTGGACTATTTACAGAGATGATCGCGACTACTGCTCTACAGGTCAGACGCGAGGAGGTGGTGTCTTAATTGCTGTGAGTAATACACTTCCAAGCAGACGCATCGATACCACACCAAACGTAATGTTCCAGTACTTAATTGTTCAAATCTCTTTCAATAATACGTCGATTTACATTGGTGTAGTTTATATTCCACCCAGATCCGACGAATCAGTATACAACCATTTATATGAATCAGTATCTTCCTTCGTATCATCTCTTAACGAAAAAGACAAAGTCATATTTTTGGGAGATTTCAATCGCCCCAATCTATATTTTATTCCCGATGAAATTGATACTTACCTTCTCCCTGTAAACCTGTCGGATTCCAACGACCTCAACCTGACGAGTACCTTCTATGGCAACGATTTGCAGCAAGTTTGTCCGACTCCTACCCAAAATGGTAATTGGTTGGATCTAGTGTTCACTAACGCTTATGACGAGGTAGTGGTAAGTCCAACTAATGACGCAGAGCATCTTTTTACAAATAGTTTACACCACACTGCACTATCAGTTGAACTTCGCATTTCTGATTCTATTTGCTTAAGAGCGTACAATAATTCAATTGTATATGACTTTCTTAATGCTAATTATGAAAGCATTCACCATCACCTTGACGCTATAGATTGGACGAATACTCTTTCAACGTTAGATCTTGAGGAAGCCATTTCCACTTTTTATAACAAAATCTTTGACGCCGTTGAAAGATATGTACCTAAGATAAAAAAAAAAGAAAAAGTTGTCTGAGCCATGGCTTGATAGGGACCTTAAGCATTTGCGAAATCGTAGGAACAAACTTTATAAGCGGATTAAAAACAATATCGACTTTAATTCTGCTATTCAGGATGAATATAATGAAGGTGCTAAGCAGTTTTCAGCAAAGTCTCACGAGGCTTATGCCAATTACATTAAGACAACGGGCGAATATATAATCCGCGACCCGAAAATATTTTACGATTTTGTAAATGTGAAGCGAAAAACCACTGGTTATCCCTCGTCGATGTTCTTTAATGATATCACTTCCTCCTCTCCTAATGAGATTTGTGATTTATTCGCAGATAGTTTCCAGAATATTTTTAATGCACCAGACCCATCAAACTCACACCTCTCTTTCTCTCATCCTACTCCTACAGATTTGGTCGGCCAATTTGAAATTACACGTGACGAAATACGTAGAGCTATTTCGGAACTCGACTGCAACAAAGGCCCTGGGCCCGATCTTCTTCCTCCAACTTTCTTGCGCAAGTGTGTAGAGCAGTTTATAACTCCCTTTCATATTTTTTTCAACAGATCACTTTCGTCTGGAGTTTTCCCATCTTGCTGGAAACTTTCATATGTCACACCCATATTCAAAAATGGCGATAGATGCTGTATCGGAAATTATAGGGGCATTGCCATCTTATCTTCAATTCCGAAACTTTTTGAAAAGATTGTGTACGATAAACTTTCTCCACTTGTTGACTCCCGTCTGAACGAGCAACAACATGATTTTAGAAAAGGTCGCTTAACTACCACGAATTTGACAGTCCTAATCTCAGACGTGCTGTGTAAAATGGAGAAAGGATGCCAAATTGACGCAGTCTATACAGACTTTAGTAAAGCTTTTGACAGAGTTGACCACCCTACCTTAATTCTAAAACTCCAGCGATTCGGATTTGCCGGATCTTTGCTTAGCTGGCTGACTTCCTACCTTCGAAATCGAACACAACTGGTAAAATTTCAAGGACTCTTATCGAAAAATATCTCTGCTAGCTCTGGTGTACCACAAGGTAGCCATCTTGGCCCACTTCTTTTTAATATATTTATTTCCGACCTATCTGACGTCCTAGCAAATATACCTCATTTACTTTATGCCGACGGTCTCAAATTCTATCACATCATTAAATCTAAATCCGATGCACTCTTTCTCCAATCTAAACTTGATTCACTTGATCATTGGTGCAATGAAAACAAGCTCTCGCTCAACATTGCTAAGTGCCAAGTTAAAAGTTTTTCCCGAAAACACACCGTCTCACACAATACGTACTTCATCGGCAATAATTTGTTAACTGGAGTTGAAAACGTTGTTGACCTTGGTGTTATCTTGGATGAGAGACTCCGCTTCACCTTGCATTATGATAAAATGCTTTCCCGCGCAAACAAACAGTTAGGCTTCACCAAAAGGCGTGCGAAGGAATTTCGTAACCTGTGGGTCACAAAATCCTTATACATCTCACTTGTACGCCCCATTCTCGAATATGCTTCCATTTGCTGGAATCCGGCTTTTGAGACCCACAGTAACAGACTCGAGTCCATACAAAAGCAATTCTTACTTTTCACATTGAGAGATCTATACAACCCTTACGATTTTAGCGCCCTTCTTCCTTATGAGTTTCGACTGGGTCACCTAAACTTATTGCCACTTGCATCCAGAAGAAAGATAATTTCGGCATGCTTCACATTTGACGTCATTAGAGGCGTTATCAGAGTTGAGTTCCTCAATAATAAAATGGTGTTAAATAACTCTGTAAGGAGCACCAGGTCCTCTAGTTTTCTTAAGGAATATCCACATTCCACTACTTACGCAGCTAATGAGCCGCTTAATAGATGCTGCAGGATAATCAATAGCATAAGTAATCTGTATTCTCCAACGGTCTCAAAATTATCTTTCAAATCTTCCCTTTTCCAAGCCATCCGCAACTTTTTATGTTAAGCTATTTGTCAATGTTTTATTCATTCGTTATTTATTTATTATTATTGATTTATTTGCAAATTATTTGATTTATTTAATGTTTTTTTTTTCGTATTACTTTTACGTACTCATATTAAGTTTTCGATTTTCTATTTTGCTTTGTATTGTTTCTGAAACTTGTACCTTGCTTGGTTAATGAATAAAATAAAATAAAAAATAAAATAATTTCGGGGGTTGTTATAACCTCATGATCGAAAGTTGGGCGTATATTTTGAGAAAGTATGGAGATGCTATCTCTTTCGATAGGGTTCAAAATCATGTTTTTCATTGTTTCGAAATTTATTTTTTTGAAGGCTTCATAAATTAAACGGATGCCTTTCACCTTGCATTCAGTCTTAATAGAGTTATCCGTTGTTCTAAAGTACTCGTAGGCATAATTTTTTGGGCCACCGCACACAAATTTTGTTATATAGCTTCCCGGTCCGTGGCATTCAAGTTCATCAGTCATATCTCCAACAAGTTCACCTGTTGGTGGATCATACTCTCCTTCGCGACTCACATAAATGACAGAATCGGTGTCATAATACAAAACTCTATCACCGAGCTGTTCCAGGTAGCTGTATAATTTCAGTCGAGCCTATGTAGTAGTATAAGCTGCTATACAAACATTGACGGTGGATAAAGGTTCGGCGACTTCTTCTTTATAACACCAGCTGACGATTAATGTTTCTTCGTTGACAGCGAGTAGATGATGCACTTCTATTGCAGAATTTGTTAACAAGCTATATAGCTCGCCTGGATTATTTATTATGCTTGTTTTTGGTTGATTTTCACGCTGACCGAACTTTCCTCAAAAGGAGTTTAGAATCAACTTAGCTAGATATCTTAGTCCTGGATTGCTTATAATTTCAGAGAGTTCAAGTTTTATTCCTTCAATTTCAAGAAAATGTTCAATATATTTATTTCTTTCTTCATCAGTTGCGCATTTACTAGGCCAGTCTGAAGCCTGTTGCTTCATTTTAATAAACTTGTTCATCATTTTGGTAAATAATCCACCCGAACGGGCAAGTTTATCATATTGTTCTGATTCATAGCTCCATATTTCATACATCTCCAACAATTTACATCCTCTACTTAAAGCTGCATTAATTTCATCAATCACCCAAGTCCCTACGAGAATTCTCTCATCATTGGTGTGTGAACAGGTGACAGCCTGACTTGTTTCTTCACTACAAGCACGACACAGGGAAAACATTAGTTTATTATTTTGTTTAATAGGAAGAACCGGGTGATATATTTATATTTATATATATATATATATATATATATATATATATATATATATATATATATATATATATATATATATATATATACATATATATATATATATATATATATATATATATTATATATATATATATATATATATATATTATATATATATATATATATATATATATATATATATATATATATATATATATATATGTATATATATATATATATATATATATATATATATATATATGTATATATATATATATATATATATATATATATATATATATATATAAATGCATATATATATATATATATATATATATATATATATTATATATATATATATATATATATATATATATATATATATATATATAGAGAAATATTAATTTTAATTTTATATATATATATATAAAGAAATATTAGTTTTCGGCGAAACGAGTTAAAACTAATTTTCTTCGATATGTAGTAAAACCAGCTAAAAGAATTCCACAAACCATACAAAATATAATGAAATTTTGTTAACTCATATTGTTGCATCACGGCTTCTCAGCCGAGCCGCCGTCAATGCAGCAAAATTTTTTATTTTAAAGGACTAATTTTTATCTTGCCCAGCGTGCCTGATTTTGCCGGTTAACGCAGTCTGGCGTGGGTTTTGGGCAGAGAAGGAGTCACTTTGGTGCTACGCCACGTGGACATCACCTTTTTGCAAACAAACATGCAAGGACAGACGATGGTGAGGAGGAATCATTATTTTTTCTTAATATAATTTATTCACACATTATTTGCAATAAACCCAGAATAAAAGAAATAGAAAATAGAGAAAAAGAAACAAGAAAATACATAACCAAAATTATAATGAAAAGGTATCTATGTATAGTCTACAAGAACTATCTGGACCTTACGAAAGAAAGAAAACAAAACAGGTTCAATAGATGAAAAATTAAAAATTAGAAGACAGTATTGAAATAAAACTGTTTCAAGTTCCCAAACCCGGCCGGGATCGGTTTACACCAATCGTTACACTTCCCTTTTGTTCAATGATTATGTGAATAAGATATTGAATTCAAATAAATAAATGATTTTACATTCCATGCTAATCTAATATTAATGCTTTATATACCTTTACATGCGAATTTATCTTATTTTTTTTTCTTCAAAATAACCGATAAACTTTAATAAGTCATGTTTGTATTCAACATTTATGTACTATCCTTTTCTTTTAGTTTAATTTTCTTGTTTGTTTCAAGATTGTTTGTTGTCGCTATGATACAACAACAAGCGATTCAGGTTTGAATTGTGTGTTGAATTGCCAATTACTCTAATTAAATGAAAAATACTCGATACAAACTGATATTTATATATGTATAGTTTGATTAGGCATAGGATATTTAGGCACCCCTTTTTTCATAGATTATTCAAACAGTATTATGTTTGCAAGAAAAACATTATAATAAAGTGATGTACTTAAAATGTGTTTCGGTAAGAAACACCCATTATATGAGATAAGAATTACTCTCCTTTACCTGCACTTAGCCGGATTCCCGGAAATTGTTTATTGCGATGTAATTACAATAATAATTCGTATAAATTTCTGGGGCAAGTTATTTATCAGGTAAATTGTAGGTAATGATGTTTAAATGACCTTTCTAGAAGATCATAGTGATATCCGTAACTTATGGTCAGTTACAGTGTGGTATATACTCTGTTAGCGTTGTGAGCGAACTATCGAGTGACAGGTTTTTTGAAAATGCCTCCACGATAAAAATTGAGTACGAAAACGGGTGCGCTTATAATAGCGTACCATAAAAGTAGCATAAGTAATCGAGAAAGTGCCAAAAAATACCTCACGCTACGGTCGATTATAACGTAAAAAATATCGGCAATGTGGCAGTTACCTTAACAAAAGACGGAGTGGGAGACCGAAAGCAACAACATCCGCAGATGATCGCAGAATAGTGGTTACCAGCAAATTAAAAAGGCGTAAAACAGCCCCAGAAATCACCGCAGAACTAAATTTTGGTCGCCCAAAGCCATTCAGGGTTTCGACGTAAAACGTCGTCTACACAAAGCCGGGCTCCACGGCCGCATTGCGATGAAAGAGCCATTACTTCGCAAACAAAATAAGCAAAAGCGACTTAAATGAGCTCTTCAACACCAACATTGGACCATAGAAGAGTGGAACAACTTATTATGGACAAATGAGTCCAAAGGATCTAGCCGGTTAAGCATATGAAAACTGCACTCGCGTCTGATGAAGGGTTCTTACCTTGTTTTTATTGTTTTTCATCTAAAATAGCCATACACTTAATCTCACACCCCTAAGCCCTATAGTAAGGGAGTAATGGGGGTGACAACCCTTAACGTAAATTTTTTTTTTCTTAGTACTTATTGAAGATATCTTCATGAAATTGAAACTATACATGACTATCGATAAACTAATTATAATATATTTTTTTTAAATTTTTTGCAATATTAGAAACTGTAAAAACCGAGAAGTATATTTTTTGGGGGTGGTTTTTTACCAACCCCCAAAGTGACACCTAGCAAAAAAATATATCATATTTGTCAATTATTTGGCTTTTACATGTTAAAGTTACAAAAGGGTCCGATTGGTGGACCATAGCTTAAAAAAATAAAAATCAGTTACGGACACGTGCATGTATATCAATTTTTCCCAAAAATTATATTAACACCTGTGCACTATCTCTATATCTATCATCATAAATACGTTCTTATAACTTGTAAATGTCAACAAAATAAGTTTACCTACATTTACTATGAACAATCAACTATAAACAATATCCGATTTGATGACATTCGACTGCACGAATTTTGAACAGCGTGTTGTAGACTCGGTACAATATTATCTTATAGTGCGCTACAATGAGCATGTAGTGACCTGTTCATTTTCATGCAAGTTTTGTCAGGTTCTAAGAAGTTAGCTATTGAGTCATAATTGGCAGGCGATGTAGGAATACGTTGATTAAACCAAAATAAAATATATTAATGAAAGTTAAATCGTTTTACTAAGAATTTCGCAAGAGTATTAATTGTGAATTTTAATTGTGTATTCAGTGCGGTTCAGTTTTTCAGTTTTTCATTTGCGATCAGAAACAATGGAAAAAACAATTGAACGTAATAAAGATAATAAATGTGCTAATTGTAAAATAAGTGTCAGAAAAATCAGTGGAAAGTTGAAACGTATCATTACAAATGAAGATTTAAATAGATATCAGCCTTATTGTAAAAATGCTTTACATATTGGATCCATGTTTTGTCATAAATGTAGACTGATAATATATAGAGCTGCGCAACCGACTATGTCTACTGGCTGTGGTGATAGTGTTGAAAATGACAGTTACAGCAGTGATTTGGATGATCCAGATTTTCAAGTGTTTTGTCGCGATAGCTCACATCCAGAAACATATATAGAGTTTCAAATCAATAGAGTTAAAACAACACACATTTACTGCACAGTATGTGAATCTAAAAAAAATCTTACTATTGTGCCTTTAGATGCTCGCCTTCAAGCATTTATTAAACGAAGAATTTTTATTCCAAAAGGAAACAGATGTTGCCTAAACCATTTGATAAAAAAACGGTTCTTTGACGATGATTTAAAACTATTACGAGTTTATTCTAATCATAGTTTCTTAGAAAAAGGTGAAGTCTCCCAATTTTTAAATCTTTTAGCTAATAATGCTGGTCTAACACTGCACAATAGGGTTTGGCGAATTTTGTGTTTCTGAGGAAGAAATATTTACCTACACAGGTCTTGAATGGCAAAATATTATTAGGCTAGCTGGAATGCTTACTAGCATGAGAGACAGTGATGAACGGTCAGTAATACAGGCATTGGTAGTGTTTTTAGTTAAATTCAGAACTGGTAGTTCAAACGACTTAATTCAGAAAATATTTGGATTAAATTATTCTCAACAAGTTTCACAATATTTCCATCAGGTAATCGAAATTTTCCAAAGAAATATTTTACCAGCTCATTTTGGAATAAATGCGAAAAGTAGACAAAATCTTATTAATAATGAAACATCTTACCTCGCAAAACATCTACTCGGATTTGGAGAAACATCTCTTGGTTTAATTTTTGACGGAACTTACATTAGGCATGAAAAAAGTAGGAACAATGTTTACCAAAGAAAATCTTATAGTGGACAGAAGAAAACACCACTCTGTAAGCCCTTTACCATTTGTACAACAAATGGCTATGTAATTGACATAGCAGGTCCCTACAATGGAAC
The DNA here is from genome assembly GCA_963978885.1 of Nemotelus pantherinus. Lineage (NCBI taxonomy): Eukaryota > Metazoa > Arthropoda > Insecta > Diptera > Stratiomyidae > Nemotelus > Nemotelus pantherinus. Next base: position 132,191,983 of record OZ022264.1, on the reverse strand, counting down.
GATGAACGACGCATGTATATTGAGAAGTATATTAGAGGAACCTAAGGGACTCAAAACCCTTCTACAACCAGGTGACATCTGCATTGTTGATCGCGGTTTCCGTGACGTGGTCCATTTTTTGAAAAAGCAAGGCTACCATGTACTTATGCCTGCTTTAAAGGGGAAAAGAGCACAATTAACAGTAGAAGAGGCAAATGCATCCCGATTTGTAACTAAAGTACGTTGGGCTGTTGAAGCTGTACATGGCACTATTGGTAAAAAATACCATTTACTACATAATGTTCTGGACAACAAGCTTTTACCTGTGGCAATATCTTTGTGCAGAATAGCTGGATTTTTAAATAACACTTTTGGTAAAAGATTGAACTCTGATGTCGAACTTGCCGATACTATTATTGCTTTTATGAAGGAGCGTCAAAATCAGCAGAATACAATGCAAGAGCTGGTTAAAAATGAGAACTTTAATCGGCGTAAAAAACTTTTTACGAAATTATCGTCAACTTGTCTAATGGATTTTCCAGAATTGAGTGAAACTGACCTTAAAATATTATTTACTGGCACTTATCAATTATCACAAGCAGTATGTTATCTTGCTGAAATAATAGCTGACAACGAACTAAACCTTGAATTTTTAGAAGATCGCGAAAATATTATAAAAGTAAGGGTACGATCAAGGCATATTAATAGAAAGACATATAATTGTTTTATCGAGTATGAGCCAAACTCGAACAGCTATAAAGGAATTCGAAGATATATTTGTGACTGTGCAAATGGAAACAGAACAGTGGGCTGTTGTGCTCATGTAGCGACTGTTATTTACTACTTAGCACATGCTCGTTATAAATCAAAAATTATAAAACCAGCAGCAATATTGACCTCCATGTTTGATGCGACTGATATAATAACTACTGTTGAAGAAAATAGTGACGATGACTGAATGTTCAGTATAATAAAGTTATCCGTAATTATGTTTATATTTTGTATGATTGAATTAATTATAATACACTATTTCATATAATTACACATCTTAATTGATTTTTATTTTTTAAGCTATGTTCCACCAATTGGACCCTTTTGTAACTTTAACATGTAATAGCCAACTAATTGACAAATAAGATATATTTTTTTGCTAGGTGTCACTTTGGGGGTTGGTATAAAAAACCACCCCCAAAAAATATACTTCTCGGTTTTTACAGTTTCTAATATTGCAAAAAATCTAAAAAAAAATATATTATAATTAGTTTATAGATAGTCATGTATAGTTTCAATTTCATGAAGATATCTTCAATAGGTACTGAGAAAAAAAAAATTTACGTTAAGGGTTGTCACCCCCATTATTCCCTTACTATGGGGCTTAGGGGTGTGAGATTAAGTGTATGGCTATTTTAGATGCAAAACAATAAAAGTAAGGTAAGAGCTCTTCATCAGACGCGAGTGCAGTTTTCATATGCTTAACCGGCTAGATTCTTTGCACTGTTCGGAACCCGAAGGCGAATATTCGTGAGGAGATCTGTGGGTGACCGTGCCAGGGAAGCGTGTATTGCTGATACCGTCAAGCATGGAAGCGGTTCAGTGATGGTGTGGGGCTGTTTTACAGGTAGTAGTGTAGAAGACATAGTGAAAATTTACGGTGTATTAAAAAAGGGGCTACCGTTAAATTTTGGAGAACCACGCAATCCCTTCCGGAATTCGTCTTTTGGGTCCAAATTTTATATTCCAGCAAGATAATGACCCAAAACATTCCTCCAAATTATGCAAAGGCTATTTACGCCATATACAAGAGGAAGGAACTATCAAAACTATGGAATGGCCTCCCCAGAGCCCCGACTTGAATCTGATCGAATTACTATGGGAAGAACTGGATCGGGAAGTACGGAAATCAGCTACTGACATGTGGAACCAATATCAGTCATGTTGGACTTCAAGTTCATCCAAAACGAGATTAGATACCTCAGTAATGTAATTGGTGATAGTATCCTTAAAATCGACCCAAAGAAAGTGTCAAGCATCGTTGCTTACCCGCAGTCCAAATCGGTTAAGGATGTGAGACAATTCAAGTAGGTGGCAAGCTGGTATGGTCGGTTTATACCAAATTTCGTGACAATAACTTCTTCAGTTACGGATTTGCTAAAGGGACGTGTGGACGAAGTCAGCTGATGATGCCTTCAATCAAACGAAGCAACTTTTGGTGTCTGCACCAGTGCTGCAAAATCCGGACTTCTCTCGGCACTTTTATATTCAATGCGACGCAAGTGCCATTCACATTGGCAGTGTTCCTTTCCAAAAGGATGATGAGAGAGGGGAACATCCCATTCCATTTATGTCTACAAAACTGAACGCCGCGCAACGCAACTACAGTGTAACGGAATTGGAATGTTTGGTGGCAGTGCACGGTGTGAAGCGATTTCGGGCATACATCGAGGGGCTGCCTGTCACCGTCATTACGGACCATGCCAGCTTGAAGTGGTTGATGAGTCAGAGAGACATATCTGGCAGGCTAGCGCGGTGGAGTCTAAAGTTACAGGGATACAATTTTACCATCGAGCATCGGATAGGTTCTCAGAATGTGGTACCGGATGCACTGTCGAGGGCGTGTGCTCCTGAGAATGAACCAGTCTGTGCGGTAGTATGTATGCCCGAGCATCACCATTGGGGAAGCAATATTCCAAAAAGTTTTTTTGAAGATCCTGAGTATAAACGTTTAACTGCAAAAGTTAAAGAGAATCCTGATAAATTTGAAAACCCGATGATTTACGACGAGGTTATATACATATCGTGTGGTTCAAAGAGGAATGAAGACTTCGATATTCCAAGCGTAAAGCAGTGGCGTGGCGTTCATGGAAGCAAGGGAAGCATTGCTTCCCTTACATTTCGCTGACATAAATTTTAAATTGTTTTTTTTCGAAATCGTGAAATAATCGCGTATAAACATTTATTAAAAAAAAAATTTCAAATCAAATTGTGAACATCTCACACAGTTGATCTGGTAACGCCACAGAATGCAAATAATGAAAGCACAATAACGGCTTGGAAGCAACATAAAAATTGCATCTACGACCGTTTGTTTGACCCCATATAGACTAGACTGTGACGTCATTAAAAAAAATGTGTTCATACGATCTGTTTGGAAGCAATGAAAATGTTGCTTCCTAGGGGAAATTATCTTCTCAAGAGAGAGCCTCAGAGTCCGCTCTGAGTCTCATATTCCTGCGTTCAGAACATATTCGTGCGTTCCCCTCACTAGCAGCAGGGTAAATTGTTATTGCTATCATTTTACTTTGCTTATACAGATTTTTTGTGAATGAAGAATACTTTCTGCGAGCGAATTTGAATTACGATATGTGACAAGCATTGCCAGAGGCTATGGATTCAATAAGTCGTTATTTTATGTGTTTTATTTATGATTTATATTATGACATTATTTTTTTGTATGTTCTATTTTGTATAGAAACTTTTATGAAGGTGTTTTCAATTGGCGAAGGCTTTTAGTCACTTATAGCTTATAGGATTTGGTTGTAATAGGTGAAGTTGTAGACTAGAATTGTGTAGAATTGAATGTATAAAATTACTGTGTAAAATTGTATGATACTTTTAATTGATATTTGGAATATTGAAAGGTTGAAATAGGTGAATGTATTCACTTGTTCTGAGGCTCAAAATTTTAGAATTCGTCAACTTATTTAAATTTTATTTCATTGGATCTCGGTAATTTGCTGAAAAACAGGACATCATCAACCAGGACCGATCGAAACCGAATTTGAAAATTGTCTCTATAACAAAGACATATACCTACTCGACAGTTTGATCGCAAAATTAATAAATGAAAAACTCGGAACGGATTATCGGTTGTAATATTAAACAAAAATAGTTTTGCTAGTCATGTGTGCTATTTTGAAGCGTTTCAGACATTTGGCGAAATATTGGATTTTGTAATTTAAATAATGTTTAAGCTGTGAACAGGCATGGTAGAAATAGCATTGATAACATCAATTCAGTCCTTTTACTTTCCAAGTTTGATTCCGGTGATTTGAAGAATTGCTGAGTAGTCAATATAAATATTCAGTGATATTGCTCACAGTTAGGAGAAATTGAGAAACAATGAAGATTTTAATAAACATTGTTTGTCATTTAGGATGTCAAGAAGAAGCATTACATAGTCATAATGAAAATGTGTATTCTTGCAATAGGGGTAGATCACCTAAAGACAATAAATCTTTTGACAGTGCTTAACCGATCATTGCCAGCTCACTTGGACCAAGCAAGTGTTTCTTCCGGAACATCAAATTATATTAAAAACGATCTCGTTAGTTATTTTTCAAAAAAAAAAAAATTAAAAGATATTTATAGTGAAATTTAGAATAGCAAATTCATAGCAATAATATTAGAAAAAAAAAACAACCGATATATCATATCGATCACAACTTTCAACAACCTTTGGTTATATTAGTTCTTCCGGTGCAGTTAAAGAAACTTTCATAAATCTCACAGATGTTTCTGATAACCAAACTGCGTCCCGTTCATTTAACCTTGTTTTGCATACTGTCCGAAAATTTAAAGCCTTGTGAGCCTCTGTAATATCTGCCGAAATATCTGGATTGCAGACATGTACAAAAAAAAATGTATAAAAACGCAATATTTATTCATTTCTTCGAACATCGACTAAATTTGATTTTATCTAAATCGTTCAATAGTATACGCGAATGTCGATATTTTCCGAATCTATTACTAGTTTTTCAATAAAGACAATGAGTTTATGTGCTTTGTATTTATTCCTCAAAAAATGCTTCCAAAATTAGCTCCAAAACGTTGGACTTTTAATGGTAGGTTCTTTTGAAATTTTTTTCTATAATAATTAGTAATTAAAATAGCTCGTGGAATATGTAACTGAAAATGATAGTGCTAATTGAGACGGAGAGATCGTTAATAGTGAGAGTGGGCTTTTTATTTTACTTAAAGATTCTTAGTTTATTTTTCTGTTTAATGTTATTTTCTAGAAAAAAAAAATACATACTATTCGATATATTTCAGTCCTAACAAAGTAATATAATGTATCATATTCAGATCTTATACAATCTTTAAGAAACAGTTTCATGGAAATCGGGAACGAATTATGGTCGATTTGCGAAACAGCACAGCGTCGTAAAACAGCAAGGTGCATAATTGACAACAATGAGAATGTTGTACCATTCTTTATAAGTGCTTATGTCGAAATATTTGATAGCATAATCGTTAAAATAAACTCAAGGTTTTATATTTTTAAACCTTTACAATTCTTCGAAGTTTGGCCACTTTCAAAAATATTATATTTCTAGTTCTGGGAATGTTATTATTTTACTGATATTGATATGGTTTCTTATCGTGTGAAGGAGTATGAACTTTTATTTTCATAAGAATACAGAATGTCTATTCTCACGTTCCTGTTAGTAATTCCTGGGTGATTTTAAAGAGGGGTTCTATTACACGTAAAGAATTTGCGGAAAGCGTAATCAACCATGGACATCAACCAATTGCTTCCCTTCGGTAAATTGTCACGCCACGCCACTGGCGTAAAGATGTGGGTGCCTGATGCCTATAAACAGGTTTTGCGTGCACGACAGTCCGTTGGGATGTCATTGCGGTGTCCGTAAAACTGTAGAACTGTTACAAAGATACTATTATTGGCCGAGGCTGCGCCAAGATGTGGCGAACTATATTTCAGGCTGCGAACAAATGAAGAGCTTAAACACCATCATGAGACCTCCGATGGGCGTGGCTAGGGTCGCAGATCGTCCCGTGCAGCGCTTGTTTATAGATTTTATGGGCCCGTACCAAAGGTCCAAGTCTGGAAATACTCAACTACTGGTCGTCCTGGACCATTACAGAAAGTTTGTATGGCTTCAGGCTTTACCCAAAGCTACTACTGAGAATGTCATTAAGTTTTCAACAGAAAATATATTCCTCACGTTTGGTGTCCCTGAAATAGTTCACTCTGACAAAGAAGTCCAATTCACCTCCAAAGCTTTTTCGGACTTCTTGGTAAATTATGGAGTCGAACATGTCCGCAATGTTCTATATTCGCCACAGTCTAATGCATCCGAAAGAGTAAATCAGTCGATAATCACAGCAACTCGAGCGTATATAGGAGAAGATCATCGAAAGTGGGATGAATGTTTGGCGGAGTCGTGTCCAGCATTCCGCAATGTCGTTCACGAGGCACCGGATTTTCACCCTATTTTCTGATGTTTGGATATCATCCTATCCGGCATGGCTCCGAGTACGCTTTATTAAAGAGCTTCAATGTTTTGAGGATGGCGAGGTGTTACTCCGCTCCAATAATGACAGGCTACGAATGGTGCACGACCGAGTCAGAAATAAACTTGGTGAGGCATACTCTAAGGGAGCAAATCGATATGATTTGGGGTCTCGGGAAAAGAAACTTGAATTGGGACAGGTTGTTTGGGTGCGGAACCATACCCTGAGTCGTGCAGCTGATCGGTTCTCTGCCAAACTTGCTCCGAATTTTGTCAGTGCTACCGCCAAGCGCAAGGTGGGTCAGGTGTCCTATGAGCTGAGCAATATGGAAGGAAAATCTTTGGGAGTGTATCACTTGCAAGACATCAGGTCGTGAAAAAAGGGAACGAAGACTACACAAACCCATTATTGCCTGGCTTTGAGTTCTCAGGGTCTGGGTCGTCCCAACGATTATTACAGACTACTATATGTATACATCCCTGAAAAGATTTTAATTAGATTTTGAAAATATAATATCGGCAAAAATGCAAACCGTAGAAAGTAAACATCATCACAGATAGATGCGATAATCAGACGCAGCTGTTCAGTTCTTGCAATTCCCCGTCGATGCATATCAGTGAACCTGGCGTCGCATGCTTGTACGAACAGGCCTGGTGATGCCCTAATACTGCGGGAAATAGCGTTCGAAATGGGAAATTTGGAAAGGAACCGCTCTTGCGGTTCGTTGAAAAACATCTGTACAAAGAAAAAGAGGCTTTTGGTTTTTGAAGAGCAACTTATATATATATATATATATATATATATATATATATATATATATATATATATATATATATATATATATATATAAATATACATATATATATATATATATATATATATATATATATATATATATATATATATATATATATATATATATATATATATATATATGTATATATAAAGATATATATATATATATGTATATATAAAGATATATATATATATATATATATATATATATATATGAATATATATATAAATATATATATATATATATATATATATATATATATATATATATATATATATATATATGTATATATATATATATATATATATATATATATATATATATATATATATATGAATATATATATCTATATATATATATATATATATATATATACATAAATATGTATAAATAAATATATATATATATATCTATATATATATATATATATATATATATATATATGTATATATATATATATATATATATATATATATATATATATATATATATATTTATATATATATATATATATATATATATATATATATATATATATATATATATATACATATATATATATATATATATATATATATATATACATATATATATATATATACATATATACATATATATATATATATATATATATATATATATATATATATATATATATATATATATATATATATATATATTCATATATATATTCATATATATATATATATATATATATATATATATATATATATATATATATATATATATATATATATATATATGTATATATAAAAATATATATATATATATGTAAATATATAAATATATATATATATATGTATATACATATATATATATATATATATATATATATATATATATATAGGTATACATATATACATATATATATATATATATATATATATATATATATATATATATATATATATATATATGTATATATATATATATATATATATATATATATATATACAGTGGCGGATCCACAGGGGGGGTTTCCGGGTCCGGAACTACAAACCCCCCCCCCCCCCCAAAAGGGAAGTTCAAAGTTTTTTATTCTAATGGCTGTTGACTGTTGATTATCGTATATTGCTACGAGATTGAAAAATGTCATATAAATTATTGAAACAATAAATTATGATTAGATATACATTTAATAGGGAATATAAAAACTTTATTTATTATCGGGATCGTATCAAAATCCCGAATCACAAAATCCCGAATTACCAAAATCCCGTATGTTTCGAAATTCCCGTATTCCAAAACCCGAAATACAAAATCCTGTACTTAAAATTCCCGAAACTCAAAATCCCGAAATTCAAAATCCCGAAACTCAAAATCTCGTGAAATGAAACCTATTCATATAATGAAATAACAAAAACATAGTGATTTAAGTTTTTATTTAGGAATAAATTTCAACATAGAGACCTTGTACGCGATTCTTTTCAAATAATCGATTTTTTCAGTTTCAGACCTTTTTCTAATAATTTTTAAAAAATTTTTTGTCTGATTCCCCTCCATTCATTTAAGCTATCGTCGCTTTAGCTACAATAAAAAAAGAGCTGAAGGAAAAATCCCGTAGTTTTGCATAATATAGAATCAGGCGCGGCGCCGCGCCTGATTCTATGTTATGCAAAACTACGGGATTTTTAAATCGGGATTTTGTATTACGGGATTTTGTGATACGAGATTTTGTAATGCGGGATTTTGTAATACGGGATTTTGTAATACAGTATTTTGAAATGCGGGATTTCAAAATCGGGACTTTGTAAACGGGATATTGTAATACGAGATTTTGTATCCAACCCTTTATTATCATCATAATTGACTCTAAATTGAAGATTGAGTCACAAAAATGTTCAGGCATGTATGAATTATCGAGGCTTTTTGAAAAATTATTGAAGAATTTTGTTCAAGGGGTATTCAAAAAAGCAAGGCCATTCAGGCGCTCCTGTCCCATTGTATTCCTCAAGTAGCTTTTGATCCTTCTCAACGTCGAAAATGATCGTTTTGGAGTTGATGTAGTTACAGGTACTATGCTAACACTCGCTGAATTTTATTAACATTTTTGAATGACTCGCTATTAATTATCTGAAAAATACCGTAAGTTTAAGTTTTGCATATCACTTTTTTCTGCACGTTAAAATTCTAATCGAAAAATATTTACCAACAAAGCATCAAGTGCATTTTGGATATTTAGATCCTGAATTCGTTGTCCCCACATTCTGACTTCTGAGATGAAATTCCCCTCTGACCAATCCAATATCTCTTCATAATATTTGTAAAGGTCCGCGCATTTTTTTGATCAAATTCTTATTTGAGGAACAACTGTCCGAAACTTTTAAAGATAGATTTGTGTTCTTCAAGCCAACTTTTAAAATGAGGAATGAATGTATCGAGGAACGGAATGCAGAATGCAATTCTATACTTATCTTCGGCATTTTGGGCTTCAACGTTGCAACGACTTTTCTTGCCGATGGTAATGACGTAGCAATTTCATTGCGATCTCGTATTGGGAACAAATTCCAGCAACATGTTCATAAATAACATGGAAAGATGAATATGCATTTTCTCGCATCTCCCTGCATTCATTCAAAGCGTCATCTGCTAATTTGGTGGCTTCGCCTGGATCTTGGTTTTTCAATTGCAATGCCCGACTCAAAGCTACAACAATCAAATTAATCGATTCCATAATGTGACAGGCGATTTGTAATTCAATCGTCGAAATCGCAATCAAAAGTTGCGTTGCATTTTATGAAGTATCACGATCATTCCACGTTTTTATTTCTTCTAATGCCTCAATGATGGCCGGTTGCAATTCGATGTACATTGCAATTGCTTCATGAGAGTAAGCCCACCTTGTAGTGCAAGCAGACTTCAATTTTTCTTTCTCTCACTTTTTTTATTTTGGAAGTCTCTTTCTTCACAATGTCCTGGAAAAATGTTTGAATTGATCCGATAGTTCCCAATGCGTTCTTTATTCCAGATACTTCACAAGCTGCATTAACAGCCAAATTGAAGCTATGTGCCGCGCAATGTACATAAATCGCCAGAGGGAAGTACGATCTCAGACAAGCCTGTACACCACTAAATTCGCTACTCATTGCTGGAGCTCCATCGTATCCGTGACCATACATAAATGGGCAATCGACACCGACATCATGTAAATAGTTTCTGATGAAATCCGGCAAACCTTGTCCAGAAACGTTAGTAACTGGCACTAATCCAAGAAAATCTTCGCAAATATTCAATTTTGAGTCCAAGTATCGATTGCAAATGAAAAATTGTTCTATGCTTAATATGTTGGTCGATTCATCTGGTAAAACTGACCGATTTCTCTCTTCTTTTATTTTCTGGTACGGATTGTGGATCAAGCAGAGTGATATACGAAAATAAAATCCCCTTCATGTTATCAATTTTCCAATAGCCAGATTTTTCAACATAGCCTATAAATTATCAAATACACCTCTTGGGTATAATTAACCACCTGGTGGGAAAAGAAGGCGTAACTACTAATCATCTACTCGGGAACGAGAGCATGAGTAGTTGATAGCAGCTAGAAGTATTCGCAAGTACTAAATAGTACGAATGGAACACGGGCATTGACAACTGACAGGCTTACTGACGAAAACGGGAAAACTTCGAGAAGAATTTGACAAGACAGTGCTGCTATCAGATTGTCGTTGGCGTGGTATCCAAAATATTAAACAGGCAAAATTCATAAATGATATTTGCTATGCGAATGCTACTAACGACGGCAACCGCTGTGCCAACTCCAAAACAAAAACTATCGAATAGGATCTCCAAACTAAGGAAAGATATATACACTTCGAAGTGAAAAAACCCCCCCTACGACCAAATTCTGGATCCGCGCCTGTATATATATATATATATATATATATATATATATATATATATATATATATATATATATATATAGATATATATATATGTATATATATATATATATAAATATATATATATATATATATATATATATATATATATATATATATATATATATATATATATATATATATATATGTATGTATATATATTTATTTATAAATGCATATATATATATATATATATATATATATATATAATATATATATATATATATATATATATATATATATATATATATATTGTTGCAATGCTGGCAGTAAATACGATTCAAACTTTCTTCAAATCTTGAACTAGTGCCAATTCTTCATCTTTCGTCAGTGAGCATAGTTTCCAATCGACTATCTTCGCAGTTCAGCAAATTTTTCTTAGCAGAACACTTCTCGGTACACGAAAAGAATATCATTATATACTTTACTGCTCAAAACGCTTTGTGTCTATAAATACCTGGCAAAGTGCAATGGAAATCGCTTCATTTGTCTTGTTAACATAACCGATTCATCAGGTACTCTGTTACAAAAATATGAACCCTGGGCAGGTAGGTCAGCGGGGCCCATGAGCTTAGGTTGAGTATCCGTAGTAAGTTCGTATTCTTCTGATTTGTCCTAAAAAAAAAAAAAAAATTACTATTAAAGTTAACGATCGTTGACTCTGGTCAAAGCCACCTTCCATTGTTTCAGGGAAATGTATGCCATCATCTGACACCGACATTCGGCGGATCTCGTCCGGTGCCAGAATGCCGATCTGGACCCGCTTGACGGTCCGAAGAGGCGCCTTCAAGTCCGACATGTTTTTAGAATCTCACTAGAACCTTTCTTCGAATACTGAACCAATTAGACGCACTTCTTCGGGTTATATTGTACCAATCTTTATAAACACAAAACTGACGACGATTCTAGACCACGGCACTGATGGTTAAATTTTCTGGACCTTGTGATGACAGCTGGATACTGCGCGAAAACTCAGCGAACCTGGTGGCTGATGTCTGCATCGTCGATTTTGAGTGATGCCACAATGGTGTGGGGAATTGAAGTTATGGGAATTTGGAAATAAACCGCTCTAGCGGTATAGTGAAAATTTTTTCAAACAAAGAAAAGGGGGACTTGAATATGAACTGGGAAAGAGAAGAAAGTCATTCTGGGGTAGAAAGTGAAAGTCGAAAGTTGGTGATTTGGAGCATTTGAAAATTCAGAATAAAACCGTTAGTTTTGTATTAAGAGAGGAAGAACGTTCAAGAACTTTTAAGCGTGAAAGAAAATTAAAGAAAAAGTAAAGTGCAAGTTAACAAGATTTGTTGGACAAGATAGTGAAAGTTAAGAAAGTTTGCAAGTACAAAGTGATCATTGATACCCTTAAGTTAAAAATTCTAGTATGGAGAGTGAAACTAGGACATTGATGAATATTGGCGATTAGAGAACTAAATAATGAAATAATGGAAAAACGTTAATTTTGCATTTAAAACATAAGTTGAAGCTGAGAAGCACTAAGGGGACAACAACCGAGCTGATAGTGCAAAAGAACGAAAGATCTTCGCAAGAAGGGTATATCGGTGAATTAGTGGCTGAAGGAAAGGAAGTCTGGCAGACTATCTGGGTCTTCAACGACAGTGACGATTCCACTGATAGTGAAAAAAAACGAAAGGTCTTCGCAAGAAGGGGATATCGGTGACTTAGTGGCTGAAAGAAAGGAAGTCTCGCAGACTATCTGGGTCCGCAACGACAGTGACGATTCCATTAAACCCCAAGGGGAGAACGTTTGCAGAAGAGCAGGTGATGGTGCAAAACGGATCATAATTTCAAAGGTACGATTTTCAGTTAGACAAGTTCGTGAGTGGAGGCCGAATAATTAGTCGTTTGAAAAAAAAAATCGAAAGAAGAATTTTTATGAATAATAAAATAGTTAACTTTTCAACCATATTTTTTTTCACTAATTAAAGAAATGCTTATAAAAAAATAAGATTAATTAAAGTTCTTCAATCATATCAACGGAAACAGAATAAATAATCATTCACATAGTTAAAAGTAAAAAAAAAAAAAATAAATCACGTGGTATAGATATGAATTACCGAAAATTTACTATATATATATTCTTACCATAAATATTTCATGAAAAATTTTGGTGTGGGTGCATGTAAATTTATATATATAAGTATCTTGATAGTTTTGTATACAAAATATTAATTTAATAGGTTATTTAAGTTGAATTATTCAAATTTGATTACTCAATTTTTTTTGGTTCTCTTTGGAGAAAGGAAAATCTCGTGTATGATATATGTGAACAAATCCCGGCCGGGGTCTGGTATGAATGAATCCCACCCAAATTATTAATTAATTTTGTTTGCTTGAATATTTTAGTTTGATTATCTGCTTGAATTATTCAGATTTTCTTTTTTTAATTTTTTGTGGCTTTTAGTTTGATTCTTTTTATTTGTTTTGATAATTTCCGTTTCTAATGAATTATATCTAAAATAATAAATAATGATTCTTGCGAATCCTTTTCTTTCCCTTCCTATTTGTGGTTGTCGTTGACTGATGGATCTTTAACAGGTTCTTAGTGTTGTACTGTCTGCGTGCCATAGCACGTAGAGATTTTCCGCCCGTAAACCCACGCCAGGCTGAGCTAGTCGGCTGGGAAAAGGCACGCTGGGCAAGAGAAAGGAAAATCTCTAAATAAATATATGCTGCACTGACGACGGCTCGACAGAGTTCAGTCGGTCGCAACAAATGGCGCCCAAAAATGGCGCCCAAACAATGGTTTTGGCTTTCTTGTTATATACTTTTCTTTTGGCAGATGTGCTTTCGGCTGAGGTGGCAAATGTTTAATAGGAGCTTCTTGTTGCCTCAGCCATTTTTTTTTTGTTTTCTTTGACTATGGTTGCAGTTATATACTTGACATTTTCAATTTTCTATCATCATCTTGTCGAGCGGTCGTCAATGCAGCATTGGCGCCCCTCTCGTGCTATTGTCTTCGTTTTATGTGTCGAACAGAGCTTGTCTCTTTAATTGCTGACCAGTCTCTTGTGGTTATGGGATTACCTCCAGTTAAATAAGTTAAGATGTGCAATATCTTCTGGTTAACAGAATTAATCTTGTAATTAGATTGGCTTGAGTTTGCCGCATCTGGGGGAAAGTATCCACTGGGGTGACCTATGAGCTGTTCTTGATCCTTGTCCATCTGTAAGATGTTATTCAGTCGATTGAATTATTTTGAGCAGGACCCAGGATAGATGATCATTGGGTCATTTCAAAACAACTATAAGAGAGCTGTATCCTCCTGATTTCCCCATTCCCATTTCATCATTTAGTGTCAAATTTTATACCTTTTCCCTTCCTGTCTTTAATTCCTGTCACGAAGAGGATCCGTAAGAATCATTATTTTTTTTTTATGAATTGAAAAGTACGAGTATACTCATCAAATTCGAAGAAATTTGGTTTTGCTGATACATTACTAGTGTATTCTATTATTTTGGCTGCATATAACTGCGTTATCATTGAATGATATTGAGAAGAATTTGAAAGTTTTTCTTTTTGATTGTGAATTCTTTCGGTTGCTGCTCATACTTATCTGGAAAAAAGATATACTTAATTTTGGATTGATTTGGTTTGGATAAGAAACTATATACTTTATTTGAACATGCGACGCAGAACAAATAGTTGGGAGCCAAGTTACACCCCTTTCCAGCATCAGTTAGAACGCCTGAGCCTGTCGCCTTCGGCTGCTCAAGCCACTCGAGTTTCCGAGTCGATGAGAGTTAATGCCACATCCCCAGGTCAATCGGAAGCCCAAGTTTCAGCCGCTGAATCATCAAGAAGACGGGTTATTCACGGAGAAAATTCCTTTATTCACCAGGAGCAAGGGCCTCATCCGAATATTTCCACTAGCAACGAACCACCAAGAGTAACTTTTAGAGAGCAGATGGATTCGGGTGAGCGGTCAACTGTAAGGCTGCCCATTTCGAAATGGAATTTAATATTTGATGGCTCAACTTCTGGGTTGACGGCCAGACAGTTTATGTTCAGGGTGCTGTCCTTGGCAGAGGATTACCGCGTTTCTTATACCACACTTGCCACAGATTTTCATTTACTCCTAAAGGGGCAAGCTGCCGACTGGTACTGGCGTTTCCGCGAGATGAATTATCCACTGGTGTGGAATAGATTGCGCATAGAATTTTTGGAACGATTTAGCTCATTTAGGTCCGATGTAGATGTACGGAGAATGCTAGATGGGCGACTGCAGAAATCAGGAGAGCGCTTTCAGGAGTTCTTTGACGCCCTCGAGAATATTTCCTTACAATTAAATACTCCTCTATCAGATGTAGATTTTCAATGTGTGGTATTTAGAAATATGGCTCCTGCTCTTAGGGCACATTTAGCTGGAGTGGATTTCACCTCAACCCGAGAGTTAGTCAGACCCTGCTGTCTGGTGGAATCAGAATGGAGACTCTTGAGAATGAATTCAGATCGAGACATCAATCGTCGGCCTCGTCAAGTGCAAGAGGTGCATTTCGACTCGGATTCCCTTAACAATAGTCATCTGAGTGAACCCACTTTGCTCGCTCGTCATCCATTATGGGATCAGGGATATGCTCCATCTGATGATGGTATCCAAAACAATGTGCGGGTGATTCAACCGGGTCTTAAAGGTGTTTCTTTGATAATCCTAATTTAAGACCGGCTAGTTATAATCCAAGATTTACACAAGAAAGCCAATCTAGACCTGATCGTGGAAATTATGCTCAAGCTGATTCAAATCCACCAGTCCTTCGGTACTTTTCTGTATTTGTAGGTTCCACTCCCTCAAATGTGTTAGCAAAACAGGAAGTACACGCCGTACAAGCAAATTCCAGCACGTTTAGGAATAAAGATCGTGAAGTAGAGGGTAGAGGAGAATACCGAGTGTGTTGGAATTGCCGTGACCTGGGTCATGGTTTTATGGACTGTCCCGCTCCAATCCAACGGATATTCTGCTTCGGATGTGGTAAGGAAGGAGTACTCAAACATAAATGCCCTAGATGCCAAGCGGAAAACTCCAACAGGAATGCGCTTTCACCGGGGAGGATGCGTATTCCGCTGGCTATTCACCCATCCAGACCCCAAAAGACCGACGTAGCCACCAATGTCGACCCCGAATTGCAACGCCGTCAATAAATACACCCCAAAATCCATGTCCTTCTGTTACGTCTACCAACTCAAAACATGATGCTCCCAAACAGTCATTAAGGCGTTTTAATCGCGCCTGGAGATATTTCACCCTTCGGCGATTTTTGCGGAAAGCTTGTCTAGACTCTATTGTATCCATTTATGGAGATAACCGACCATTTGCCACCATTTCCATCAAAGGTCGGCAGTTGACTGGCTTGCTTGACAGTGGAGCAAGTGTAAGCATCCTGGGAGCAGGAGCATTGAAGCTGGTTGAGGAGTTGGGCTTGAATATACATTCAATGCCTACTGAAGTTCATACCGCTTCTGGTCAAAAGGCGCCTGTTCTCGGGTATGTAAGCACATTGGTGCAATTCAATGAAAAGACGAGGCTAACACGCTTCCTAATATGCCCCAGTTTAACCAACTCAGTTTATCTGGGCATAGATTTCTGGGATGCCTTCAAAATTGCACCGCATTGCTCTGCTGTTGAGTTAGTTCCACAGGACCCTGGTTATCATCAGTTGTCTCCGGGGGACAAGCAGCGGCTCGATGAAGTCGTGCGTCAATTTCCCTCGTTTAACCAGCTAGGATTGTGCAAAACCAATTTGTTGTCACACGTGATAGACACAGGTGATGCTCAACCAATTAAACAGCGTCACTACGCAGTGTCACCAGTGGTGCAGAAATTGATGTACGACGAATTGGACCGTGTGCTATCTTTAGGGGTAATTGAGGAGAGTAGGAGTTCCTGGAGCTCTCCGGTCACAATAGTAAGGAAACCCGGTAAAGTGCGGTTATGCCTGGACGCCAGACGATTGAACGAGGTAACTGTCAAGGATGCGTACCCTTTGCCGTTGATCGAGGGCCTGTTAGCACGTCTGCAGTCCACACGCTTTATAACCAGTCTGGACCTGAAAGATGCCTTTTGGCAGATTCCTTTGGATGCAAAATCGCGGGAAAAGACAGCGTTTACAGTACCTGGACGTCCTTTGTATCACTTCACTGTCATGCCTTTTGGATTGTGCAATGCTCCACAGACTATGTGTCGATTGATGCATAAGGTCATCCCTCACGAGTTGCATGACCAGGTATTCGTTTATTTGGACGATTTGCTGATAACAAGTCCAACATTTGATGACCATCTATTGTGGCCAATTTATTACAGCAGGCGAATTTGACCATCAATGTTGAGAAGAGCAAATTCGTCCAAAAAGAAATTCGATACCTAGGTTATGTGATAAGTGATGGTGTCCTAAAGACGGATCCTGAAAAGGTTTCCGGCATCATAGCATATCCACGACCCAAAACGGTAAAAGACGTGAGGAGATTCATGGGGATGGCTGGGTGGTATAGGCGTTTCATCCCAAATTTCGCGTCTATTACATCACCTATGACGGATCTGCTGAAGGGTATAAGAAGGTTCGTATGGACTGAGACTGCTAATAAGGCATTCGATCGGACGAAGGAACTTTTAGTGTCTGCACCTGTGTTGATCAACCCAGATTTCTCTCGGCACTTTTATATTCAGTGCGATGCAAGTGCCACCGGCATCGGCAGTGTTTTATTTCAGAAAGATGATGATGGTGGAGAGCATCCCATCGCCTTTATGTCATCGAAGTTGAATGCTGCGCAGCGCAACTATAGCGTTACCGCACTAGAATGCTTGGCTGCGGTGCAGAGTGTCAAAAGGTTTCGGGCATATGTCGAGGGGCTGCCTTTCACCATTATCACAGACCATGCCAGTCTGAAATGGTTAATGGGCCAGAGAGATTTGTCGGGGAGATTAGCACGGTGGAGCCTAAAATTACAAGGGTTCAATTTTAACATCGAACATCGAGCAGGCACTCAAAATGTCGTCCCAGACGCGTTGTCACGAGCGCGTGACTCCGAAGGGGGAGCTCAGTGTGCTGTTGTTTGTCTTCCTGAGCATCACCAATTGCTAGGGAACATTTCATCTTAGGCCTTTCAAGATCCTGATTACTTGAATCTCGTCCATCAGATTGAGCAACATCCGGATCAGTTTGAAAACTTGTACACCAAAAACGGAGTTGTGTATATTCATCTAGGATCACACGGAGGTCTTGACTTAGATATTCCTAGTGCAAAGGTGTGGGTGCCTGAAGGAGGAAGGCAAGTGTTGCTGGCACGTAGCCATGACAGTCCTTTGGGGTCACATTGTGGGATTCGTAAAACACTAGAAGTCTTGCGACGCTATTATTACTGGCCGAAGCTGCGTCAAGATGTCACCAGCTATGTCAACAATTGTTCTATTTGCAAGCAAGTTAAGGCCACGAATGCTACAATGAGACCACCTATGGGTGCTGCCAGAATTACTGATCGACCAATGCAACGCTTGTTTATTGACTTCATGGGCCCATATCCTCGTTCAAGGCTAGGTAACACCCAGTTGCTGGTGGTGCTCGATCACTATACCAAATTCATTTGGCTCAAGGCTCTACCCAAGGCAACAGCTGAGTCGATGGTGAAATTTTTAAAAGAATACGTATTCTTGACCTTTGGCGTGCCTGAAACCGTCCATACTGACAATGGGGTCCAATTTGTGTCTAAACTCTTCTCGGAATTCCTGGCTCAATATGGTGTGAACCATTGTTACACCCCTTTCTATTCACCCCAAGCTAATGCTTCCGAAAGAGCCAACCAGTCTATTCTAACCGCTATTCGAGCCTACATAGGGGACGACCATCGGAATTGGGACGCTAATCTGCCGAAGTCATGTGCCGCATTTCGTAATGTAGTACATGAGTCCACAGGTTGTTCGCCCCATTTCCTAATGTTCGGGTACCAACCTATCCACCATGGTTCTGAATACGCGCTTTTGAAGTCTTTGCAGGCTTTTGAGGATGGAGAGGTTGTGACAGTACCCAATTGTGACCGGTTACGTCAGATTCATTGTCAGGTCAAAACCAAAATGTCTGAGGCATACAACAAGGGTGCACAAAGATATAATTTAAGAAGTCGTATAAAAAATTTCGCCATCGGTCAAGACGTATGGGTACGTAATCATTCGCTTAGCTGTGCGGTTGACCGATTTGCTGCTAAACTCGCCCCAAAATTCATCAAGGCAACCGTCAAGCGTAAGGTGGGGCAAGTCATCTACGAGTTGGTAGACGAGAAAGGAAAGGTGCTGGGAAATTACCACGCCAAAGATATCAAAGCGTGATAACGGAAGATGTTCACAGTCGGATACCAGTAAATTCTGCCCGGCATTTTGGAGACATCTCAGGGTCGGAGTCGTCCCCACGAGTGTTGCAATGCTGGCAGTAAATACGGTTCAAACTTTCTTCAAATCTTGAACTAGTGCCAATTCTTCATCTTTCGTCAGTGAGCATAGTTTCCAATCAACTATCTTCGCAGTTCAGAAAATTTTTCTTAGCAGAACACTTCTCGGTACACGAAAAGAATATCATTATATACTTTACTGCTCAAAACGCTTTGTGTCTATAAATACCTGGCAAAGTGCAATGGAAATCGCTTCATTTGTCTTGTTAACATAACCGATTCATCAGGTACTCTGTTACAAAAATATGAACCCTGGGCAGGTAAGTCAGCGGGGCCCATGAGCTTAGGTTGAGTATCCGTAGTAAGTTCGTATTCTTCTGATTTGTCCTAAAAAAAAAAATAAATAAAATTACTATTAAAGTTAACGATCGTTGACTCTGGTCAAAGCCACCTTCCATTGTTTCAGGGAAATGTATGCCATCATCTGACACCGACATTCGGCGGATCTCGTCCGGTGCCAGAATGCCGATCTGGACCCGCTTGACGGTCCGAAGAGGCGCCTTCAAGTCCGACATGTTTTTAGAATCTCACTAGAACCTTTCTTCGAATACTGAACCAATTAGACGCACTTCTTCGGGTTATATTGTACCAATCTTTATAAACACAAAACTGACGACGATTCTAGACCACGGCACTGATGGTTAAATTTTCTGGACCTTGTGATGACAGCTGGATACTGCGCGAAAACTCAGCGAACCTGGTGGCTGATGTCCGCATCGTCGATTTTGAGTGATGCCACAATGGTGTGGGGAATTGAAGTTATGGGAATTTGGAAATAAACCGCTCTAGCGGTATAGTGAAAATTTTTTCAAACAAAGAAAAGGGGGACTTGAATATGAACTGGGAAAGAGAAGAAAGTCATTCTGGGGTAGAAAGTGAAAGTCGAAAGTTGGTGATTTGGAGCATTTGAAAATTCAGAATAAAACCGTTGGTTTTGTATTAAGAGAGGAAGAACGTTCAAGAACTTTTAAGCGTGAAAGAAAATTAAAGAAAAAGTAAAGTGCAAGTTAACAAGATTTGTTGGACAAGATAGTGAAAGTTAAGAAAGTTTGCAAGTACAAAGTGATCATTGATACCCTTAAGTTAAAAATTCTAGTATGGAGAGTGAAACTAGGACATTGATGAATATTGGCGATTAGAGAACTAAATAATGAAATAATGGAAAAACGTTAATTTTGCATTTAAAACATAAGTTGAAGCTGAGAAGCACTAAGGGGACAACAACCGAGCTGATAGTGAAAAAGAACGAAAGATCTTCGCAAGAAAGGTATATCGGTGAATTAGTGGCTGAAGGAAAGGAAGTCTGGCAGACTATCTGGGTCTTCAACGACAGTGACGATTCCACTGATAGTGAAAAAAAACGAAAGGTCTTCGCAAGAAGGGGATATCGGTGACTTAGTGGCTGAAAGAAAGGAAGTCTCGCAGACTATCTGGGTCCGCAACGACAGTGACGATTCCATTAAACCCCAAGCGGAGAACGTTTGCAGAAGAGCAGGTGATGGTGCAAAACGGATCATAATTTCAAAGGTACGATTTTCAGTTAGACAAGTTCGTGAGTGGAGGCGGAATAATTCGTCGTTTGAAAAAAAAATCGAAAGAAGAATTTTTATGAATAATAAAATAGTTAACTTTTCAACCATATTTTTTTTCACTAATTAAAGAAATGCTTATAAAAAAATAAGATTAATTAAAGTTCTTGAATCATATCAACGGAAACAGAATAAATAATCATTCACATAGTTAAAAGTAAAAAAAAAAACAAATAAATCACGTGGTATAGATATGAATTACCGTAAATTTACTATATATATATTCTTACCATAAATATTTCATGAAAAATTTTGGTGTGGGTGCATGTAAATTTATATATATAAGTATCTTGATAGTTTTGTATACAAAATATTAATTTAATAGGTTATTTAAGTTGAATTATTCAAATTTGATTACTCAATTTTTTTTGGTTCTATTTGGAGAAAGGAAAATCTCGTGTATGATATATGTGAACAAATCCCGGCCGGGGTCTGGTATGAATGAATCCCACCCAAATTATTAATTAATTTTGTTTGCTTGAATATTTTAGTTTGATTATCTGCTTGAATTATTCAGATTTTCTTTTTTTAATTTTTTGTGGCTTTTAGTTTGATTCTTTTTATTTGTTTTGATAATTTCCGTTTCTATATAACTAATGAATTAACTAAAATAATAAATAATGATTCTTGCGAATCCTTTTCTTTCCCTTCCTATTTGTGGTTGTCGTTGACTGATGGATCTTTAACAGGTTCTTAGTGTTGTACTGTCTGCGTGCCATAGCACGTAGAGATTTTCCGCCCGTAAACCCACGCCAGGTTGAGCTAGTCGGCTGGGAAAAGGCACGCCGGGCAAGAGAAAGGAAAATCTCTAAATAAATATATGCTGCACTGACGACGGCTCGACATAGTTCAGTCGTCGCAACAATATATATATATATATATATATATATATATATATATATATATATATATATATATATATATATATATATATATATATATATATATATATATATATATATATATATCAGTGGCGAAACGTCCTTATAAACCGATTCCTTCCGGCTTCCCTTTCGAAAATATCGAGCTACTTCAGATTTTACAAAACATGTATGCATCTTAAACATGTACATGAAATTTCAAATGACTAAAGATCATATACCATCTTCAACAAACAAACAGATAATAGAGACAATAGACAAAATGGCCCCTTTTCATGAGATTTTCTATATATATATATATATATATATATATATATATATATATATATATATATATATATATATATATATATATATATATATATATATATATATATATATATATATATATATATATATTTATATATATATATATATATATATATATATATATATATGTATATATATATATATATATATATATATATATATATATATATGTATATATATATACATATATATATATATATATATATATATATATATATATATATATATATATATATATATATATATATATATATATATATATATATATATGTATATATATTTATTTATATATGCATATATATATATATATATATATATATATATATATATATATATATATATATATATATTTATTTATTCATATATGCATATATATATATATATATATATATATATATATATATATATATATATATATATATATATTATATATATATATATATATATATATATATATATATATATATATATATATATATATATATATATATATATATGTATATATATATATATATATATATATATATATACATACTCGAAAAAGTCTGCGTTCACCTACTGTCCATCAGTTTGTAACTTTAAAAAATCAAAAACAAATAAATATTTTCCAGATTTTGTTTCACATATTTATTAAGTATTTCTTATTTAGTTGATACATGTTAGTTCATTTATTTTGCTTTTACTGTTTTTGAAACAACGGCTCTTTTCGGAAAAAATATATAATAGCGAGGCAGAAAAAGTCTGCGTTCAAAGGTCATAAAAATAATAAAATAGAAAATTGTAAAATATATTTAAATTAGTTAGTAACTGGTAGGATATCCCCGGTTCTTTATTATCTAACAGAGCCTTTTTGGCATCGAAGTGACGCGCTTCGCTGTCTCTTCAGCACTTATTTTCTCCCATTTCTCTGTGAAAACAGTTTTCAACATTTCCTTGCTAGTTAGTGAGTGTTGTCAAATTTTCTTTTCTAGTGAATCCCATAGGTGTACGATGGGGTTTATGTAGCTGTTTCGGGGCATGATAGAGTAACCAGAGCCTCACTATCTCGGCTGTATGCTTCGGATCACGATCATGTTGGAAGCAAAAATCTGAACCTAAGCCGAGTTTAATGGCACTCTGCCTCAAATTATATTTCAAAATGTTGAGATATTCATATCTATCCATCGTCAATTGGATAAACTCCAACTTCCCAATCCTAGTACCCGTTGTACACCCCCACACCATTACTCCACCACCACCATGTTTTGCAGTGGATAGGAGGTTTTCTTTTTGGAATGCTTTTTTAGGCTTCCTCCATACTAGCTTGCGTCCTTTTATACCACAAATGCAAAATTTACTTTCATCAGAGAGTATAACATTCGTCCAAAACTCTATTGGCTCATCTATGTGCTGCTTGGCAAATGCAATGCACTTTTGTCGGTTGACCGGTGAAATGTACGGTTTCTTCCGAGCAACCCGTCCGTAGTATCCAGGCCCTTTTGAACTTTTTCTAGCATTATTGTTTAGTTTTGGTTGCTATTTGAAATGCATTCAGCCGCGGATTTCTTTTTACAAGTGACACGATATGTCGTTTTTTCCTGCAGGACAATTTTGATGGACGACCGATTTGGTCGTCCATCAAGGTTCGGATATGAGTTCTCCTGTCGATTTGAAAATATTTATGACCCTTTGGACTGACGAATATTGTCTTCCCACTATTTTTGCTGTTTCTCTGTAGCTGTTCCCATCTTTCGATAATTTTATGATGATTTTTCTTTCACCCCGACTGATTCCTTTTCTTTTATCTTCCATTACGAAAAAAAAATTATTCACAACACAAACTCTGCAGGAAACTATTTAACTACTTGCCAGAATAGCAAATAACGAATAATAAATACAATAAACACTAGAAGAGCGTATTCGAAACGGCTTATTCCTTCCACTTCATCAAGTGAACGCAGACTTTTTCTGCCTCACTTTGGTATGTTTTTTCTGACAAAAAACGTTATCTCAAAAACGGTAAAAGCTAAATAAATAAACTAACAGGTCTCGACTTTTGAAGAAATACTTAAAAAAAAATTGAAACCAAATCTGGAAAATGTTTGTTTGTTATTGATTTTTTAAAGTTACAAACTGACTGACACAGGTGAACGCAGACTTTTTCGAGCATGTATATATATGTATGTATATATATATATATATATATATATATATATATATATATATATATATATATATAAATATATATATATATATATATATATATATATATATTTATATATATATAGATATCTATATATATATATATATATATATATATATATATATATATATATATATATCAGTGGCGAAGCGTCCTTAAAACCCGATTCCTGCCGG
>OZ022264.1:132132469-132164969 GCA_963978885.1 Nemotelus pantherinus | reverse complement strand
AATATATATATATATATATATATATATATATATATATATATATATATATATATATATATATATATATATATATATTGTTACGGACAGCTGTTTGCCGCCACTCACAGCAATATATATAAAAAAAAATAAAACAAAACAGTCAGGCGGTGCAATTCGAATGTCATTGCACCCAATTAAGGTTATTGACATCTAATGGCATTCGAATTGCATTGCCTGTATGAAAACAAAACGAGCGGTTGTTGTTTTGCAAGCATCACCTAAACACTGAAAAAAAAAACAACAACAATGAAGCGGTGCAGTTCAAATGCAATCAACACCTGAGTGCATTTGAACTGCATTGCTTGATGTTCGGGTGATGCTTGCTTGAGAGATAAGCTGTTGCGGGAGTTGGCGGCAACGGGATCATCAGCTGGAAACTGCGCTGGCTGGGTGAGCGTGAATTTTTGCTGGGGACAGAAGGTTTTGGGTTTTGGCGCGAGGCAGAAAAGATCGAGAGTGAAAAGCTTACGTCGTGACTGGTTACAAAGACTTTGGAAGGAATTTTTGGGGAGTTTTTCTTTTGGCGAATTGGGGAGATTGTACGCGATGATAAAGGTGATCTGCGTTGGACGGCGGTAGAGTTTTTTTGTGGAGTTTTGACTGGAAACGAGGGTTTCTTTTTGGTTTTGGCGCTTGACCGTGAAGGTTGTAGAAAAAAATAAATTGATTTTGGCGGGCTTAACTTGCACTCGCGAAACATTATCGTGATTTCTTTCGGTTTTTATCTGTGCCCGCAGATTGAAGTGACAGTGAAAAGGTGCAACAAATTTCAAATCAACCAATTTTCAATGGGCATGGATACCTTAAGCGTGATCAGTGCAAACTGCATTTTAGCCTGAAAAAGTGCAAACTAAAAGAAAAAAAACAGTGAAGTGGCCCTCCACGAGTATTTTCGCCAAAGATCATGGCATATTGTCTGTATCTAATCAAAGTGAGCGGCATCATTTCGAAAGAGGAATTTAATAAAGTGCAACGAGCAGCGGTTAATTCCAGCACAATTGATTTCTAGTTGGTCTCAACATGTTCCAGTCACATATGACACAGCGGATGTCAACAGCATTGTTATTATTAGTGTGCGTATGCTATGTGACCAGTGATAACTGAAAGACCAATTAACTTTACATGCGAACGGACTTGGAAATTAGTGATTGTCTATTGGGGGTTGCCCTTCTGCTGTGCAACACTGTATACCAGCAACATTAACAAGTAATATTAATCAAGAAGTTCTAATTCACGGAATTTTGGATTCATACGCAATTGGACATATTTGAATTACGCTGTTATTGAAGATTGATGCTCTCCAGATCAACCCGGATCAACGATAATTAAGCAAAGCCTTAGGCGAAATTCGATTTTTTTTTATCTAAACACAAAAAAAAAAAAAATTTTGAAATTGAATTAATGAATTTGTTGTTGCTTAAAGTTTTATAATTGCAAAACAGTCGCTTTAGAATTGGATTTCCGTTTAACGAAGAAAATATCTTTAAATTAACTTCAAATTTTTAGTGGGTTTTCAGGAAACGGTACCGTCGTCTGGACTCCCTGGTAAGTGATCGCTTTTGTTTTCATATTGTTATTGAATTTTAATATTTATTGTATGATTTGATGGATGGTTAAGTTTTATCTGAATAGCTACTTATATTTATATTTATTATAATGTTCATTTTTTTCAATTTATTAATATTTAATTTTTGACTATCGTTTGAATTATTTGTTTCTTGGTGAATTTCATTATTATTTAGTTTATTTTTTTTGTGTTGAATACATTTGTTTTTACGGTGATAAAATTTGCGTTGTTTTTTATTACTTGAAATGAATATTAGAATATCGATGGCTTGCTAATTCCAAGCTTATAGGTTCAGTGGAGCCATGTTTTGAAGTGGGCTCCTTTTTCCCCTTGCTTGTTTTTTTTTCTTTTTGTGATTATGTCTAGTTATGCGTGACACAGCTAGGGCTTGACCTGCCCCTCAAAATACCCACGACACCGGTGACTAGCCGGCACCTTAAAGTCACGCGAGGGTAGCAGGTCGGGCTAAAAATTTCTGTTGTGGTGGCGGCTGTTCACAGCTGTTCCGCAACAAATGGCGCCCAAGGTATTCAAGGCTTTGGTGTAAAATCGGTTTTTAGTTTTTTGTTCATTTCATTTTATTGTTATTATGTTAAGTTTTTATATAACAAATTTCATTTTAGATTTTCGCGAATTTAATTAATTTTAACTTGTATTTGATTAGTTTGTTTTGCTCATTTTTCCGTTTAGTTTTGAATTTTCATCTTCGATCTAATTTCCTATAGCTCCGAATGAATGATCTGGTAGGCTGGGTTGACACTTGTTCCCGGGAGCACTTGGTTGCCTCAGCCATTTTGTTTTTGTTTCTTTGGCCGTAATTGGCATTCTCATCAGATCATTCATATTGGATTTTCATTGCTCAATAATTTTTTTTCTTTTTGCGTAAATTTCAATATTGTTCTACTTTCTTTCGTTGTGAACGGTCGCTACCACAACAGTGGCGCCTACACAGCTGTTGTGTTTGTCAAGTGTTTTAGACCGGAAGATGATACTGTGGTTCTGGACCTGATGAGGGTAGTACGTCACTCATATCCTTGTTTGCAAGTCACTTAGCTTGACTAAGTATTTTGAATTGAGTGGCGCCTTTACACTCTCATCAGGTTGGGGTGATTCCGTTGATGCCTTGCGGACCCCATATCCAGCAGTAGCTGTCGATGCCTAAGTGGCATCTATTTTGAATTGGGTGTTCCCTTCCGGCATCTTCTGGGTTGCTCCACCCGGAATCATGGTGCATCTTTCCTCCATCCTTTTGTTTTTATTTTCCTTTTCCAATTTTTATACCTTTCCTCCCATCCCAAACTGCTCACTGACCCGTGGTTTCACTGAACCTATGAAAAAAAAAAATTTTTTTTTTATTCTAACACATACATAACGTTTTTATCGTTTTTTTATTTATCATAATTTTTACATGATTATTTTATTCGGGAGTCTTGGATTGCTTTGCTTGATTTTGGTTGGGTTGTTGAAGCTGAATTTCATATTTTATTATTGATTTGTGTTCTGACCTGCCTTAGTTTCATTTGTTTCAAGGTTAGGTGTTTTTTTTTTATTTGAGGCATATATATTTGAATTTTTTGTATTTGAATTTATTTAGTTCGATCTTGAGTGAACGCAAGTTTTATTTAATTAGGGTTTAAATTCCTTTTTGTTTTAAAGTATAGCTTGTTGTGTGTTTTGGAGAATAGCTGCGTTAGTTTCTTTAACTTCTGTTTTATTACGTACAATGCCTCGAGCAAAGCGCAATCGTAGGCCGACAGCCAATGATTCTGGGTTTGAACGATTGAGTCGAGCTTTGGAACGGTTGTCAATTACTCCACAAGCAGAACAACATCCGCCCCACAATTTTACTGTCCCGCAACAATTTGTTCCCAGCGCAGTCCCTGGACCATCATCGGCACCTGACCACTTCCACTCTACGGGTCATTTAGAAGGAGATGGAGCAGACATCGAAGGCCCTGCGATCCCACGCAGATTAGACAGGGTCGAATTAGCACACTCTCTCAATTCCAGCAGATCCGTGGCAGTAATGCCTCCTTCAAAGTGGTCAATTCGATTCGATGGCACATCCACCGGCCTCAATATTACCCGATTCTTGTTCCGGATTAAAACCATGGTGGCGAGTTATGGAGTTCCATTGGCTGTACTAGCCGACGACTTGCATCTGCTTTTGCAAGGTCCAGCGGAGGAGTGGTACTGGCGGTATATGGAGCTCCATCGTTCGGTGACGTGGGCAGATCTGGAGCAGGAATCACGTGAACGATTTGAGGATCGGCGTTGCGACGTAGACATCCGACGGGAGATCGACGCTCGCATTCAAAAACCGGGCGAGTCCATTCAAGTGTTTTTTGATGCGATCGAGGCAATGGCGCTGCAGCTCAACAATCCATCGTCGGATGTTGATTTGCAGTGCATATTGCTGCGCAATATGAACCGCCGCTTACGAAAACACTTGGCTGGACTTGAATTCCGTAACGTCCGCGAACTGTTACGACGTTGTGTGGCTACCGAAGCCGTATGGTATCCGTCGGGTCAACGAGCTGATAGCACCCAAGCGCGACGCGTGGTCCATGAACTGTGTGAGCCTGAAGATGATGATACAGCTCAGTATGTGGAGGCAGTCACCCCATCAGCTCGCCCTCCTCTAATGACACGTAGGTCCCAACCTGTGCCATCATCGAATCCCCGTTCAGCGCAATATTCCACCGATCTTAGGGTCTGTTGGAATTGTCAAGATTTGGGGCATTCGTATCAGGATTGCCCCATAGCCTCAACCCGAATTTTTTGCTATGGTTGTGGAGCTCCTGATGTGCTTAAGCCCAGATGTGGACGATGCAACAGCTCGGGAAACGCCAGACGGATCGTGACGAATACGGGGATTCGGAGCGGTCCATCTTTCATCCAACAAAGGCGTCCCGAGACTACGGATGTGGCCACCAATGTGGACCCAGAGTTGTGGCGTCGTCAATAGGATGCCAAACATTAACTAGGGCTGACACTGCGACCCAAACACCTTAGTCTGCAAATCAGCCTCTGACTGAATCTTGTTATACCCCCACTAGTTGGTCGGCCTCCGGAGATGGCCGAACTTCTCGTCGCACACGCTCCTTTACTTGGTCATCGAATTCTACTTTCGGGAGATCATGGAGGTAATTTACCTTGCGAAAACTATTGAAGCAAGCTTGCGCAGATTCAATTCTGACACCGTACGGGGAAAACCGGCCTTTTGCTGAAATCGAAATAAAAGGTCGGAAGCTCATGGGGCTCCTTGACAGTGGAGCTAGCGTGAGTATACTTGGAGCGGGATCTTTGGACCTGATTAAGGATCTTGGGCTGCAGATGTCAATGCTGCAGACTGACATCCTTACTGCATCGGGTCAAAGGGCTCCCGTTCTAGGATACGTGCGTGCGCTGGTGCGATTCAACGGCCGCTTGAAGATGGTACGATTTTTAATTGTTCCATCTTTGACCGGTCGCGTATATCTGGGAATTGATTTCTGGAATACGTTTCGGATTGCGCCAGTGCAAGTCTCCGCTGTTGAGGTTTTGCCCGAAACACCCGCTGTTGGTTTTCACCATTTGCTTCCTGAGGATCAGCAACGTTTAGAGCTTGTCAAACAACAGTTTCTATCGTTCAATGTTTTGGGGCTTGGTAAAACTTCTTTGCTAAGTCACCACATTGATACTGGTTCCGCGAAACCCATCAAGCAGAGACATTACGCTGTCTCTCCAGCGGTCCAGAAACTGTTGTTTGATGAGCTGGATCGTATGCTTTCCTTGGGAGTGATTGAGGAAAGTCACAGTGCGTGGAGCTCACCCGTAACGCTAGTACGCAAGCCAGGTAAAGTGCGTCTATGTCTCGATGCCCGAAGGTTGAATGAGGTCACCATAAAGGATGCGTATCCGTTGCCCTTGACTGAGGGGTTGCTTTCGCGACTTCAGTCCACTAAATTCATCACAAGTCTGGACTTAAAGGATGCCTTTTGGCAAATTCCTTTGGACGCGGAATCTAGGGAGAAAACGGCATTTACTGTACCCGGCAGACCCCTGTACCATTTGACGGTCATGCCTTTCGGTCTGTGTAACGCACCGCAAACTATGTGCAGACTGATGCATCGGGTTATACCTCATGAGCTGCATGACAAGGTGTTTGTCTACCTTGACGACTTACTTATTACAAGCTCGACATTTGGTGAGCACTTGGAACTTCTTTCCACAGTTGCACAGCTGTTACATGCAGCTAAAGTCACCATCAATGTCGAAAAGAGTAAGTTTGTTCAAAGGGAAATCAAATACCTTGGCTATGTGGTCAGTGACGGTATCCTGAAGACAGACCCCGAGAAAGTGTCTGGCATCGTTTCTTACCCAGTACCGAAAAGTGCGAAAGACGTGAGAAGGTTCATGGGAATGGCGGGCTGGTATCGTCGTTTTGTTCCTAATTTCGCTTCCGTGACAGCACCACTGACAGACTTGTTGAAAAGCAAAAAGGCTTTCCAGTGGACTGAAGGAGCGGGAGTGGCTTTCAATAGGGTTAGAGAACTGCTAGTTTCTGCTCCAGTGCTGGTGAATCCTGACTTCACCAAACACTTTTATATTCAGTGTGACGCCAGCACTACAGGTATCGGGAGCGTTCTGTTTCAGAAGGATGACGATGGTGGAGAGCATCCCATCGCTTATATGTCCACGAAATTAAATGCTGCGCAGCGCAACTATAGCATCACAGAGCTAGAATGCCTGGCTGCGGTGCACAGTGTCAAGAAATTTCGGGCATATATCGAGGGGCTGCCTTTTACCATCATCACTGACCATGCTAGCCTTAAATGGCTCATGAGCCAACAGGACCTATCTGGAAGACTTGCCCGTTGGAGTTTGAAGCTGCAGGGCTTTGATTTTGTCATTGAGCATCGCAAAGGGTCACAGAACATCGTACCCTATGCGTTGTCAAGGGCACACGGATGCGGCGAGGAGGTGATGGCCATTACTGGATGTTTGCCGGAGCACCTTCGGGTAGCTGCAATAATTCCCGAGACAGCGTTCCAGGACCCAAAATATGTCGAGTTGGTAAATCAAATCGTAAAACAGCCTGACCGTTTCATGAACGTTTATATTCGGGATGGGCGGGTTTACATTACCACCAACACGACAGGAACGCTGACTACTGACATTCCCACAACCAAATTATGGGTACCGGAAAGTCACAAGCAAGAGCTGATTCTCCGTGCTCATGATGATCCATTGGGCTCCCATTTCGGCATTCGGAAAACGATTGAGCTTCTGCAACGCTATTATTATTGGCCTCGTTTAAGGCAAGACGTTGCAGAGCATGTCAAAGCTTGCAACACATGCAAGCAAATTAAACCTCCGAATGCCGTGATGCGACCACCGATGGGCTCATCTCGAGACACGGATCGACCGTTACAGCGCTTGTTTGTGGATTTCATGGGCCCATACCCACGGTCAAAACAAGGGAATGTGCAGCTGCTCGTGGTGCTCGACCACTACACCAAGTTTGTGTGGCTCAAGGCATTGCCGAAAGCTACTGCTGAGGCCGTGATCAAGTACCTGAACGAGATCTTCTTGACCTTTGGAGTGCCTGAGTTCCTTCACTCTGACAATGGTGTTCAGTTTACTGCAAGGGCATTGGCTAAGTTCTTAGGAGAATATGGGGTTGAGCATATATTCACTCCCTTGTATTCGCCTCAAGCCAATGCTTCAGAGCGAGCAAACATAAGCATCCTTAGCGCAATTAGAGCCTACATAGGGGACGAACACCGGAATTGGGATGAGCATTTACTGGAATCATGTGCAGCCTTTCGAAATGTTGTACATGAGGCCACTGAGTGTTCCCCCCATTTCCTGATGTTTGGTTACCACCCTATCCAGCATGGCTCTGATTATGCTCTTTTGCGACACCTGAGCGCGTTTGAGGATGGAGAGGTGACACTGAGCACTCATTGTGATCGACTGCGTCTCATACACGATCGAGTGAAGGAAAAATTAACGCAGGCCTACGCAAAGACGCACAAAGGTATAATTTGCGCAGTCAGTTTAAATCCTTTGTTCCAGGGCAGGAGGTTTTCGTTCGAAATCACGCTCTCAGTAGTGCGGCGGACCGTTTCGAGGCCAAGCTTTCCCCGAAGTTTGTTCGTGCTACGGTTCGTTGTCCGCGAGGTCTTGTGGCATACGAGCTTGAGGACGAGAAGGGAAATTCGATGGGCGTCTATCACGCTAAGGATATCCGATAGGGATCCTGACGTCTCTGTCTCTCTGCAAATGGTTGTTGCCCGGCGTTGAGACCCTTCTCCTGGGGTGAGTCGTCCCCACGCTGTTACGGACAGCTATTTGCCGCCACTCACAGCAATATATATAAAAAAAAAACAAAACAAAACAGTCAGGCGGTGCAATTCGAATGTCATTGCACCCAATTAAGGTTATTGACATCTAATGGCATTCGAATTGCATTGCCTGTATAAAAACAAAACGAGCGGTTGTTGCTTTGCAAGCATCACCTAAACACTGAAAAAAAAAACAACAACAATGAAGCGGTGCAGTTCAAATGCAATCAACACCTGAGTGCATTTGAACTGCATTGCTTGATGTTCGGGTGATGCTTGCTTGAGAGATAAGCTGTTGCGGGAGTTGGCGGCAACGGGATCATCAGCTGGAAACTGCGCTGGCTGGGTGAGCGTGAATTTTTGCTGGGGACAGAAGGTTTTGGGTTTTGGCGCGAGGCAGAAAAGATCGAGAGTGAAAAGCTTACGTCGTGACTGGTTACAAAGACTTTGGAAGGAATTTTTGGGGAGTTTTTCTTTTGGCGAATTGGGGAGATTGTACGCGATGATAAAGGTGATCTGCGTTGGACGGCGGTAGAGTTTTTTTGTGGAGTTTTGACTGGAAACGAGGGTTTCTTTTTGGTTTTGGCGCTTGACCGTGAAGGTTGTAGAAAAAAATAAATCGATTTTGGCGGGCTTAACTTGCACTCGCGAAACATTATCGTGATTTCTTTCGGTTTTTATCTGTGCCCGCAGATTGAAGTGACAGTGAAAAGGTGCAACAAATTTCAAATCAACCAATTTTCAATGGGCATGGATACCTTAAGCGTGATCAGTGCAAACTGCATTTTAGCCTGAAAAAGTGCAAACTAAAAGAAAAAAAACAGTGAAGTGGCCCTCCACGAGTATTTTCGCCAAAGATCATGGCATATTGTCTGTATCTAATCAAAGTGAGCGGCATCATTTCGAATGAGGAATTTAATAAAGTGCAACGAGCAGCGGTTAATTCCAGCACAATTGATTTCTAGTTGGTCTCAACATGTTCCAGTCACATATGACACAGCGGATGTCAACAGCATTGTTATTATTAGTGTGCGTATGCTATGTGACCAGTGATAACTGAAAGACCAAATAACTTTACATGCGAACGGACTTGGAAATTAGTGATTGTCTATTGGGGGTTGCCCTTCTGCTGTGCAAGACTTGTTGCGAAACAGCCTCGCTAAACCAGCACCCATACACACACACACAAGCATTGGGAGTGCAATGTTGCATGCGACGGCCGAATGCATTGCATTGAAAAACAGGCTTTGCTAATGTATTTGATTGTCGCATGTGCCAGTGCATTTCATCGGGTTCGCTGACCTAAGCGCAGCTGATTTGCAACGATATTTGCATCAGCTGCGTTATCAGGCCAGTGAAAACGGGACATGTTTGGTGTTGTGCGTGCAGAAGACTTGCCGCACAACTGAGCAAGAGAAAAAACGGGACGTGGCGGCAACGGGAGCTTGTCTGCTGGAGCAGTGGGGGATGGGATTCGGTTTTCAGTACTGGGTGGAAGAGGATGGTTTTTTTGGACGAGAAAAAAAGAAAGTGTGATCCGAACAAGTCAGGAGTGGATTAGTAGTGACAATCAGAGAAAAATTGTCGGGTTCGAAAATCACTAAATTTTGGGGTAGCGGTTGAGGATTGAGTGCGGTGATAAGTGAAACTGAAAAGGCGTAAAATACAGATATCTGAGAAATAAACTTCTACGACGAAATAAGACATTTGGCGAAATAACTATGAAAATAAGATTGAGCAGAGGACTGAAATAAGTGATTTTTGGAAAAAAAGTGAAAATCGAACATTTGAGATTAGTGGTGTGAAAAATTGAAGAAAAAACATTTCCTTTGTAATCACTGGTGTGCAAAACTGTTAACTTTTCGAATGAAATAAACGTTGAATTGGTGAATTCGGGATAGAAGAAGAGGAGTTTCCTAGAATCAATGGAAAAGTAGATGTGCCCCAACAGTGAAATTTGCAGTTACTGTTTGAGGCCTTGTCTTACGGGAAATCATTTAGTGAAAGGCAATGTTGAAGTCTTTCTTTCTGTGAAGTTTGTCGATTGAGCAGTATCAGCGGATGCAGTGATAAGAACCAGAGAAGCAATGGTGAATTCTTTCTTTCTGTGAAGTTTTTCTTGTCGATTGAGCAGTACCAGCGGATGCAGTGATAAGAACCAGAGAAGCAATGGTGAATTCTTTCTTTCTGTTAAGTTTTTCTTGTCGAGTGAGCAGTACCAACGGATGCAGTGATAAAAAAAACTCATACCATAAAATATAAGAATTCATGGTTACCTGGCAAGTTAAAGTTTAATATATAGCAGAAAAGAAAGGTAAATACGTGAAAGCATATTATTAGAAAAATTTAAGTTCAATTTCGTACTTTGAGTTCAATTGTTTTCTGAATCCAAGAAGGGCAAGATAAGTCCAATTATTAGAGATATTTTATTCCGAATGGTGTGGGGGTATTTTGTATAATCAGATTTTCTCTATTTCAAATTTGAATTTTTTTTCCTTTGCTTATATATAATTTTGTGTATTATCTATTTAGAATGAATAATGTATGATCCATGTGAACGAATTCCGGCCGGGGTTGCGTATATACATAGCCCCCTACAAAATTAATGCATGGTTATGATTATTTTTATTTGGTATTATGTAATCTAGTGCTCTTCTCATTCTTGCTTGCAGTACAAGGTTGTAGTTATAATTTCATTATTCTGCATCATCATTTAATTTTTTCTTTTTTTACTATTTTCCTTTCTTTTGCATGTAATTTTTGTTTTTATGAGAAAATATATATATGATGAAAATTAACTAACTTGCTCTTTTAGTGATTCCTACATGTTTTCTTCCTTTCCCTTCCTTTCCCTTTTAATTCTATCATGTGCTAAACGTTGTGTTGTCTGCGTGCCTTAGCACGAAGGTCGGGTTCGTCCCAAAAACCCACGCCGGACTGAGCTAGCTGGCAGGTTAGGCACGCGGGACAGACCCGAATCCGACCTCAAATAATATGTTGCACTGACGACAGCTCGGCTGTCATAGTTTCGCAACAAATGGCGCCCAAACTATTTAGGCATATGTACATAGGTTTTGATTTGGTAATTTAATTTTTGGTTTTCTTCAGAATTTTTTTTAGTCAATTTTGTATGTTTTTTTTTTATTAAGTTTGGTTTTTGATTTCATTTCTTGCTCCGCATGATTAATCTGATGGGCTGGGGTGATATTTGTTCCAGGGAGCACTTGATTGCCCTAGCCTTATTTTTTTTTCTCTTTGGCCATAGTTGGCAACTTAATCAGATTATTCATGTTGGATTTCATTTAAACTAATACTTTTTTCTCTTTTTCTATTTTAAATGTTTTTTTTTCCTTTATTTCATTCCGGTCGAGCGGTCGTCAGTGCAGCATTGGCGCCCGTTCTCGTGCTATTGTGAGTTGTCCAGTGTATGACAGAGGGACGCCTCTTTTCCACTTGTGTACTGACTCTCAGCTTGAGGCGAAACAAAAGTAACCACTCGAGTTGAAAGTCGCTGAAATAACCTTCGATTGTGAAGTCGCTTGGCCCAGAGGCAAGCAGTTTTGATTTTTGTCAGCGCCTCGAGCCTTTTGTTTCTTGCAGGGAAGTTCGATGATACTAGATCGTGACTGAGTCCACCGATTTGACGGTGTAGGTCTACTTGATTGTAACCTGGTGAGCAGTTCACGAAATAGCGTCATCGAATTTTCTTGACTCAGCTGGGAAGTTCAACTTGTTGACATTTGTTTACCATTTCCTTAATTCCCATTTTCTCATTATGTGTTCAAATTTCATTACCTTTTCCTTTCCTTCACAAACATCCTTACGGGAAGAGATATGTAGGAATCATTAATTTTTTTTGTATGATTTGCATCTATTTTCATTTTTGTTTTTTTTGGAAAAGAAAAACTTTTCTTCTTTTGTTTAATTTTTGAGAGGCTACGGAGTACTTTTGGTAATAGTTCATCATTTGCATTGCAGTTACCAGAACTGAAAATATTTTATCGCGTCACAAATTTTAATCTGGTTCATCACGAGTTTGCTTTGGAGGAAGGGAGAAGTTACATTTCTTTCTCGCTGCTTGTTTGATTTTTCGGGTTTATTTTAGCTTTGAGAGGAAACTGTAGGTGATCGGGTTTTGGGTGAATTTGTGAATTGGAAATTTTCTGGTTATTTGTTAGTGCCTAGGTTTTGACTTTGATATTGAAATTTTATTATTCGAAATAATTGTGTCGAAATGCGGCGGAGAACGGCGAGTTGGGATCCCAGTTATTCTCGCATTGATCGAGAACTATGGCGCCTCAGTCTTTCAACTTCCAGTACTCCACCAAAAGTTGGTCCCGGACATACAGTTGTGCCACCCAGTACTGCTCCGCAGCCTATTCGCATTAATAATGAACATCTTTCGTCCACGCTTACCATGGGCCCGAATGCTGCTGAACCACGGGTTATTTTTCGAGATGGCGTTCGAAGCATGGAACACTCGCGAGCATTGGTTCCTATCACTAAATGGGGATTAATGTTCGATGGAGTTTCTAAGGACATGGATGCACGGCAGTTTTTGTTTCGCGTATCCACTATGGCTAGCGATTACGGAGTGTCGGGGCAGGAATTGGTCAGAGATCTACATTTGCTTTTAAAAGGTATGGCTGTCAATTGGTATTGGCAAGTCCGAGATCTTTACGGCGGTCTCACGTGGCAGCAACTAAAAACTGAATTTTTGGAGCGTTTTGCTCCGCATCGCACGGACGTCGACATACGACGAGCAATAGATGCTCGCAAGCAAAGGCCGAATGAGAAATTCATAGAATTTTCTGAATCAATTGAATCTTTGGCTTTACAGTTGCAGGTGCCTTTACTGGACGTGGACCTTCAGTGTATTCTATTTAGAAACATGAATACTCGCCTTCAGGAGCATCTAGCAGGTTTTGATTTCGCGACGACTCGTGAGCTTGTCAGGAGATGCAATCGCATTGAGTCTGTGTGGCGTGAATTGGAAACTGAACGTCGAGCGACACGTCGTCCATATGGTGTTAACGAAGTATACTTAGATGACGAGATCGTGGGGCGTCCAGAACCCCGACGTCGCCTGTCACCAGTACACTTTGAAGAACGGGCCCGTAATGCCGTT
This sequence comes from Nemotelus pantherinus, assembly GCA_963978885.1. Taxonomy (NCBI): domain Eukaryota; kingdom Metazoa; phylum Arthropoda; class Insecta; order Diptera; family Stratiomyidae; genus Nemotelus; species Nemotelus pantherinus. Next base: position 132,151,903 of record OZ022264.1, on the reverse strand, counting down.
AATTATGGGGAAACGAATGAGCCTGATTTCGATCAAACCGAAACTTCAAACCAGGTGCATGAAGTCATGCCGAAACGATTTGGTCTGGATCGGCAATCTGATAATCACCGGGGACAATTCCGCATATGCTGGAATTGCAAAGACCTGGGACACTCTTTTCTCGACTGTTCGGTCCCCATCAAAAAGACCTTTTGCTTTGGGTGTGGCACCGAAGGAGTGCTGAAACCGCAGTGTTCTAGATGTCGACCCTATGTCGTAGGAAGAGATACTGCGTGGGGGGGAAGGAATCAGACTGTCATCCCTAGATATGGTAATCGTCATGGGAAGGTGGATGCAGCAACAAATGTAGATCCGGAGTTGCAACGTCTACCCTGACAGGATACTTCACGTCTCGGTTATATTTCTTCGCAATTTATCTATACATCACCACACACGCATACCTCCAGCACCCAAATTAATTCTTATGACACTCAAGACCTTTCAGTCAACGACTCGTATGATGAGCCTACATGTCCCAAATCATTTCGACCTGTTTGTTTGGGGTTGTCCTCGTCCAAGCGCTTCGATCGATCTTGGAGGTACTTCGCGGCAAGGAAATTTTTAAAACGCGCCACCGTTGAATCGATTGTCACCATTAATGGTGATAACCGCCCTTTCGCTGAGATCTACATCAAGGGACGAAAGTTAACGGGGTTACTAGACAGTGGGGCTAGTGTCAGCATACTCGGCGCTGGTTCTTTGGATCTGCTCACAGACTTGGGGCTGTATATGCATACTATGCGGACCCACGTCCAGACAGCTTCGGGTCAAAAGAGTCCAGTGGTGGGATATGTTGGCACCCTGGTGCGATTTAACGACCAGAGTAAATGGATGCGGTTTTTGGTCGTCCCATCTCTAACCCACCCTGTCTATCTGGGTATGGACTTTTGGGACCTTTTCAAAATCGCTCCAACGCAATGTCACTCGGTCGAGGCCCTTACAGAGCCTGCGTGCCCTGGTTTTCACCTATTGACCACTCAGGAGCAGCAACGACTCGACCTTGTCATACATCAGTTTCCTTCATATAACAAGGAGGGCCTGGGCAAAACCAACCTCGTGTCCCATAAGATCGACACGGGTTCCGCTCAGCCCATTAAACAACGACACTATGCCATGTCACCGGTTATACAGAAACTGATGTATGACGAACTTGATCGTATGTTGTCACTGGGTGTGATGGAGGAAAGCCATAGCGCGTGGAGTTCCCCCGTCACCTTGGTGAGGAAGCCTGGCAAGGTTCGTCTGTGTCTTGATGCTCGACGTCTGAACGAGGTCACCTTAAAAGATGCATACCCGTTACCTCTCATTGAGGGACTATTGGCACGCCTACAAGACACCCGGTTCATCACTAGTTTGGATTTGAAAGACGCTTTCTGACAGATTCCATTAGACGAAGCATCACGTGATAAAACTGCCTTTACCGTCCCTGGCAGACCTTTGTATCGTTTCACGGTTATGCCGTTCGGTCTGTGCAACGCTCCGCAGACTATGTGTCGGTTAATGCACAAAGTGATACCACACGAACTGCAGGACAAGGTATTTGTTTACTTGGACGACTTGCTCGTCACAAGCTCAACATTTGATGAGCATTTGGAGCTCTTGAGCACTGTTGCGAGACGGCTCAGAGATGCCAACTTGACCATCAATGTTGAAAAAAGCAAGTTTGTCCAAAAGGAGATCAAGTACCTTGGCTTCGTGGTTAGTGATGGGATCTTACGAACCGACCCGGAGAAGGTGTCAGGTATTCTGACATATCCAGAGCCCCGAACGGTAAAAGACGTGAGACGATTCATGGGAATGGCGGGATGGTACAGACGTTTTATCCCAAATTTTGCTTCCGTCACTGCTCCACTCACGGATCTGCTAAAAGGCAAGCGTTCTTTCAACTGGTCTTTGGCAGCTAACAATGCCTTCAATGAAGTCAAGAAACTGTTGGTTTCCGCTCCGGTGTTAGCCAATCCAGATTTCACAAGGCATTTTTATATTCAATGTGACGCTAGTACATTGGGTATTGGAAGTGTCTTGTTCCAGAAGGATGATGATGGTGGAGAGCATCCCATCGCGTATATGTCCCTGAAACTTAACGCGGCGCAACGCAACTACAGTGTTACCGAATTGGAATGCTTAGCTGCGGTGCAAAGTGTTAAGAGGTTCAGAGCGTACGTCGAGGGGCTGCCCTTCACTATCATCACAGATCATGCCAGCCTAAAATGGCTGATGCAACAACAGGATCTGTCAGGACGATTGGCTCGCTGGAGCTTGAAGCTGCAGGGGTATGATTTTCAGATTGAGCATCGGAAGGGTAGTCTCAACGTCGTCCCAGACGCTCTGTCAAGAGCCTGCTTTTCTGATGATCAGGTGGCTTCAATTGGAAAATGTCTTCCGGAGCACGAGCATCTGGGTGTGATTATTCCAGAAGCTGCGTTTCAGGAGCCCTCCCATAAGCATTTGAGGGAGCAAATTGTGGAACACCCCCAAAAGTTTCAGAATCTGAACGTGTCGAACGACAAAATATACATCACACTGGGTTCGCTCGATGCCTCTATTTCGGATATTCCCCAAACAAAGTTATGGGTCCCTGATGGTCAGCAAGGGGTGCTCATAGCAAGAGCTCATGATGATCCTCGTGGGTCGCATTGTGGAATTCGAAAAACGATTGAACTTCTTCAAAGGTATTTTTATTGGCCTCGCATGAGGCAAGATGTCATGCGACATATCAAGAATTGCGTGACCTGCAAGCAGATCAAGCCTTCGAATTCCATTCAAAGACCATTCATGGGATCACAGCGAGAAACGGAGCGACCTATGCAGCGCCTCTTAGTGGATTTTATGGGACCATATCCACGTTCGAAATCGGGTAACACACAGTTGTTTGTGGTCTTGGATCACTACACTAAATTTGTGTGGCTCAAGCCCATGGCTAAGGCAACCGCAGACGCTGTTGTAAAATATCTCGAACGCGAAATTTTCCTAACTTTTGGGGTCCCCGAACGGCTCCATTCAGATAACGGAGTTCAATTTACTTCCAAGACATTTGCTGAGTTGTTGGTAAACTATGGAGTGCAACACTGTTTTACTCCAGTGTATTCTCCGCAGACGAATGCTGCAGAGCGTACTAACGTGTCAACGTTAAACGCCATAAGGGCCTACATAGGATCCGATCATGCGAAGTGGGACGAGAAGCTTCCTGAGTCGTGCTCTGCTTTTCGTAAGGTAGTGCATGAGTCGACTGGCTTTTCGCCTCACTTCCTCATGTTCGGATATCATCCTATTCAGCATGGCTCAGAGTACGCGCTGCTCAGGAGTCTTAAGGCTTTTGAAGACGGAGAAATCCAATTGCAATCAAACGTTGACCGGCAACGTTTGGCGCAAGATCTTGTGAAAGACAAGTTGAACGAAGCATACAAAAAAAGCGCCCAACATAACAATCTGCGAGCCAGACCACGAATTTTCTCTTTGGGTCAAAGAGTCTTCGTCCGGAACTTCGTTGTGAGCAAGGCAGTAGATCGCTTTGCAGCAAAGTTCGCCCCACGATTCGTCCCTGCCATCGTTAAGCAAAAAATCGGTCAAGTCACATACGAATTGGAAGATGCAAGTGGTAAGGTGTTGGGTGTTTTTCACTCAAAAGACATCCGGGACGGAGTCGGAGACGTACCTTTTGATTCTGCATAAATTCCGAAATTGAAACGTTGGTAACACATTTTGATTGTGCCCGGCTGTGAGACTTCAGGGTCTGGGTCGTCCCCACGATTGTTGCGAAACAGCCTCGCTAAACCAGCACCCATACACACACACACAAGCATTGGGAGTGCAATGTTGCATGCGACGGCCGAATGCATTGCATTGAAAAACAGGCTTTGCTAATGTATTTGATTGTCGCATGTGCCAGTGCATTTCATCGGGTTCGCTGACCTAAGCGCAGCTGATTTGCAACGATATTTGCATCAGCTGCGTTATCAGGCCAGTGAAAACGGGACATGTTTGGTGCTGTGCGTGCAGAAGACTTGCCGCACAACTGAGCAAGAGAAAAAACGGGACGTGGCGGCAACGGGAGCTTGTCTGCTGGAGCAGTGGGAGATGGGATTTGGTTTTCAGTACTGGGTGGAAGAGGATGGTTTTTTTGGACGAGAAAAAAAGAAAGTGTGATCCGAACAAGTCAGGAGTGGATTAGTAGTGACAATCAGAGAAAAATTGTCGGGTTCGAAAATCACTAAATTTTGGGGTAGCGGTTGAGGATTGACTGCGGTGATAAGTGAAACTGAAAAGGCGTAAAATACAGATATCTGAGAAATAAACTTCTACGACAAAATAAGACATTTGGCGAAATAACTATGAAAATAAGATTGAGCAGAGGACTGAAATAAGTGATTTTTGGAAAAAAAGTGAAAATCGAACATTTGAGATTAGTGGTGTGAAAAATTGAAGAAAAAACATTTCCTTTGTAATCACTGGTGTGCAAAACTGTTAACTTTTCGAATGAAATAAACGTTGAATTGGTGAATTCGGGATAGAAGAAGAGGAGTTTCCTAGAATCAATGGAAAAGTAGATGTGCCCCAACAGTGAAATTTGCAGTTACTGTTTGAGGCCTTGTCTTGCGGGAAATCATTTAGTGAAAGGCAATGTTGAAGTCTTTCTTTCTGTGAAGTTTGTCGATTGAGCAGTATCAGCGGATGCAGTGATAAGAACCAGAGAAGCAATGGTGAATTCTTTCTTTCTGTGAAGTTTTTCTTGTCGATTGAGCAGTACCAGCGGATGCAGTGATAAGAACCAGAGAAGCAATGGTGAATTCTTTCTTTCTGTTAAGTTTTTCTTGTCGAGTGAGCAGTACCAACGGATGCAGTGATAAAAAAAACTCATACGATAAAATATAAGAATTCATGGTTACCTGGCAAGTTAAAGTTTAATATATAGCAGAAAAGAAAGGTAAATACGTGAAAGCATATTATTAGAAAAATTTAAGTTCAATTTCGTACTTTGAGTTCAATTGTTTTCTGAATCCAAGAAGGGCAAGATAAGTCCAATTATTACAGATATTTTATTCCGAATGGTGTGGGGGTATTTTGTATAATCAGATTTTCTCTATTTCAAATTTGAATTTTTTTTCCTTTGCTTATATATAATTTTGTGTATTATCTATTTAGAATGAATAATGTATGATCCATGTGAACGAATTCCGGCCGGGGTTGCGTATATACATAGCCCCCTACAAAATTAATGCATGGTTATGATTATTTTTATTTGGTATTATGTAATCTAGTGCTCTTCTCATTCTTGCTTGCAGTACAAGGTTGTAGTTATAATTTCATTATTCTGCATCATCATTTAATTTTTTCTTTTTTTACTATTTTCCTTTCTTTTGCATGTAATTTTTGTTTTTATGAGAAAATATATATATGATGAAAATTAACTAACTTGCTCTTTTAGTGATTCCTACATGTTTTCTTCCTTTCCCTTCCTTTCCCTTTTAATTCTATCATGTGCTAAACGTTGTGTTGTCTGCGTGCCATAGCACGAAGGTCGGGTTCGTCCCAAAAACCCACGCCGGACTGAGCTAGCTGGCAGGTTAGGCACGCGGGATCAAATAATATGTTGCACTGACGACAGCTCGGCTGTCATAGTTTCGCAACAGACTGTATACCAGCAACATTAACAAGTAATATTAATCAAGAAGTTCTAATTCACGGAATTTTGGATTCAAACGCAATTGGACATATTTGAATTGACGCTGTTATTGAAGATTGATGCTCTCCAGATCAACCCGGATCAACGATAATTAAGCAAAGCCTTAGGCGAAATTCGATTTTTTTTATCTAAACACAAAAAAAAAAAATTTTTTGAAATTGAATTAATGAATTTGTTGTTGCTTAAAGTTTTATAATTGCAAAACAGTCGCTTTAGAATTGGATTTCCGTTTAACGAAGAAAATATCTTTAAATTAACTTCAATTTTTAGTGGGTTTTCAGGAAACGGTACCGTCGTCTGGACTCCCTGGTAAGTGATCGCTTTTGTTTTCATATTGTTATTCAATTTTAATATTTTATTTATTGTATGATTTGATGGATGGTTAAGTTTTATCTAAATAGCTACTTATATTTATATTTATTATAATTTTCATTTTTTTCAATTTATTAATATTTAATTTTTGACTATCGTTTGAATTATTTGTTTCTTGGTGAATTTCATTATTATTTAGTTTATTTTTTTTTTGTTGAATACATTTGTTTTTACGGTGATAAAATTTGCGTTGTTTTTTATTACTTGAAATGAATATTGGAATATCGATGGCTTGCTAATTCCAAGCTTATAGGTTCAGTGGAGCCATGTTTTGAAGTGGGCTCCTTTTTCCCCTTGCTTGTTTTTTTTTCTTTTTGTGATTATGTCTAGTTATGCGTGACACAGCTAGGGCTTGACCTGCCCCTCAAAATACCCACGACACCGGTGACTAGCCGGCACCTTAAAGTCACGCGAGGGTAGCAGGTCGGGCTAAAAATTTCTTTTGTGGTGGCGGCTGTTCACAGCTGTTCCGCAACAATATATATATATATATATATATCATCATCATCGGGGCACTACAGCCCGAATCGAGCCTTAGCCTCCTTAATACGTCGCCTCCAATCGTCTCGGTTCAGTGACCGCGTCCTCCAGTTCGGTGCTCCCAAAAGTGACCTGCTGTCAGCATCTATCGAGTCCTCCCATCGTTTGCGTGGCTTACCGACTGGCCTGGCTCCGCTCGCTCGCCCCTTGAGAGATCGTTTGGGGATTCGATTGTCGCTCATTCGTTCGACGTGGCCAGCCCATTGTAGTTTTTGGAGTCGTATGACGGTAAAGACTTCCGGCTCGTCATACATGGTATACAGCTCGTTGTTGTATCGGATTCGCCATCCATCTTCTTCCCGTATTGGACCGAGGATTCTTCGCAATACCCTTCTCTCAAAAGTATTCAAGGCTTTTTCAGATGCCTGGGTCAGCGTCCAGGTTTCACTTCCGTAGCATAGCACAGGTCTAATAATTGTTTTATAGATGCGGAGCTTCGTATTCCTGTGTACGCATCGATATTTTAAAGTGGGAAGTACCGAAAAGAATGTCTTATTGGCTAATTGAATCCGTCGTTTGATTTCGTCAAGCTCATTCCCATCCTTCGAGAGGTTCGTCCCTAGGTATACGAAGTTGTCTACATTTTCAAGGTTATAGTCCCCTATCGTTATGTTTTGTCTTATTGGCGTCCTTTTCCTTGATTGAGTCATAACTTTAGTTTTCTGTTCATTAATTTGAAGACCAACTTCCTTGGCGGTTTCGTCTAGAGCTACAAATACTTCCTTGGCGTCGTTGAATGAACGTGACATAATGTTGATGTCATCAGCATAAGCTACTAGCTGTGTCGTCTTAAATAATAGAGTTCCTCTCGTGTCAACGGGGATTTTTCTGATGACATACTCAAGCGCTAAGTTAAAGAGTACCGGAGCTAATCCATCCCCTTGTTTTAACCCCGTATTCGTTGCAAACGAGTCGGTCATATTATTATGAATCAGCACTTGTGACGTGGAGTCGGTCATTGTCATTTTCACTAGTCGTACCAACTTTGCTGGGATTCCGAACTGCAGCATGATGTAATATAATGCAGTTAAGTTGATGCTGTCGTACGCTTGTTTGAAGTCGACGAATATTTGATGGACATCAATGTTGAATTCCCAGCATTTTTCCAAAATTTGTTTGACCGTAAATATTTGGTCAGTTGTCGATCTTCCACGTCTGAAACCACCTTGATATTCACCAAGAATTTTCTCAGCGTGATGGGAAATCCTTAACTCTAAAATTTTGGTCAAGAGCTTGTATGACGTACAAAGTAGTGATATGCCCCTGTAGTTATATATATACATATATATATATATATATATATATATATATATATATATATATATATATATATATATATATATATATATATATATATATATATATATATATATATATATATATATATATATATATATATGTATATATACATATATATATATATGTACATATATATGTATATATAGTAAGGATACATCATCACCATGCCTGAAATAAATCAAAACATAAATTCCCAACGGGAAAAATAATGCTTACGGATATATTCGGTAAGCATTTCGCGTAATGCGTGTAAGCATTACCAGACCATTACGCGTTGTTTCTTTTTAACATTGCATGTCCTAGGCTGGGAAGATTTATACAAGGGGAAACTCATGCTTTTAGCTCTATAGCTTTATGTATAAGAGCTTTTTGGAAAGTACGACATCGTATTCTCGCATTTATACGCCTCAATATGAATTAAAGCTTTGGCCGGCGGCCGATCGTGTCTATGCATGTGTGGTTTTTGCATGCTGAAATTCCAATACCGCATGCTCTTTGCTAGTAGGGGGAATTGTCTTCATACATTTTACTTACCCGTGCGTGATGATTTGAAATGCTCCGAAATTTTCATCTCTCCGCTTTATATAGCAGACTACCCATAACCGATGTATGCTCGCAAGTTCTTTTCCCCTTGTTTCTGCGAGTGAATTTCATTGGCCAGACTTGGACTTATAACATATGAGCTTTCTCCCTTGCAGCATTTTCCATGCTACAAATCATGTATACGAGTATAACTTATAATTGCTGGAAAATAGCTTTGGAAATAGGAAATTGGCATTACTAGCATTGTTTGATTCATGCATTACACCAGAATACCTTACGGCGATTCCCGATTGCGTTACGCGATCCACTAATATCGTATGTCACAAGATATGAACTAGCAGACCACACGTACTGCATAGATCATGTACAATGCACTATTGCTTGCATTCAACCACACATTTCAAATTTCCAAGAGTAGACCATAAATATCCACCCCATATGGCATATTCAAGTGCGACATAAATTCTTGTTGTCGCTATGTCACGCGTCCGAGTCCAACCCAAATAAATGGTATATGGTTTCAGTGTGAATGAGCGTACATGGTAGTAACTATTATGCATGTTGATTAAGTGGCACTAGGAATATCGGTCAAGTGTCTTGTGAGAAAATAGGGAACGTGTGAATCATGAGAAAAAATCGTGTTGTGAGAAAATATATTTCATGATGATTTATTTCAGGGCATGCTGAGTATTAGTAATAAAGTAGGCTAAGTTATTATAGAAAAATCGTAAATAAGGAATTGTTAAATTGTTGGAAAATAGATTCAGTAGAGTGCAGTCACTGAGAATAGTAGTTTTATTTGAGGGATCTCCGATTTGCTCTTGCGAGAATTATCCTCGCAAAACCAAATAACAAAAGCACGGCAAATGTTTAAGATTAGCTTAAGCATGGTGCCAACATTAACTGCGGCCACGCCGTTTTGGTAGGTTGGATCCCCTTTTAATTGAATCCCCCCCCTTTTTGAGAAAACGTAACTATTCCTCTGCATCAGTGAGGACCCAACACCTTCACAGAGGGAAAACCCAAGCCGCTTACACTAATTTATTTCACGGCGATCCTGCTAACTCGAATTGTGGAATCGACTGTGAGGATTCAGGCGGCTGCAAAGAGGCGAGACACCGAGAAGAGTACGTCCCTGAGCCAGTGTCAACTACAACCAGTACACCGTCGTATTATCGGCCAACAGCGATAATGGAAAGGTGGAAAGCTAAGGACGACATTTTAAATACCATACCCAAACGAAGACGGCCACGTGGAGGCAAGAAAACAAGGTTGAATCGAGAACGCGCAAAGCTGCATCGACTGATAAGAATTGCCATTGGGCAGCAAAAGGAGTACTTTAGAAGGAAGATACGAGAGCTGAAAGATGGGTAATAACTGCTCAACAGAGGAAGTCACAGTGATACAAGAGTATCAGCAGGTACTGACGACGGCAGCAATCTTTAGTGTAATATTAGGGATATTTTATTTTTATAACAAACATAACAAAGAATATGTACTTTAACGGTTAAATAGAAATATAGATGTTTAAACGGTAAAAAATAATAAAACAAAAAAAAATATAAATGGTTCTATACATAAATTTTAAACTTTTATTTGTGAAATTTACGGTTCCTTTTTGTAAAGTTTCGGTCAGATAATGATTATGTATGGACACTTTCGGAGGTTTAATTTTAGAGAACGAAAAAGTTTTAAGAAATTTGAGAAAAAGTTCAAAGAGTTTATATAAGTTTGAACCGTTATTAGAAATATTGAACGATTTGAAGACGCGTAAAGAAAAATTTAGGAAAATAATTATTAATTTTGATGACGAAAACTCTGAGGTTTTAGATATCAAGCTAACGTTCAAAGCGATATCAGCAATATTGAAGGGAGAGATCTGGCTACAGCTCGGTAAATAAGCATATTCTGCGGAAGACATCCAACAAGAGTGTGACATCACCGAAGAATTAGAGACTAGTTTACAAGTGTTAGGGGACAAAGCCAAGATGTCTGATTTCAGTCTGGAGACTGCCATAAAAATAATTCCTTCCTTCGAGGGAAGGTATAAGGAATTAGAATCCTTTTTGAAAATATTAGAGTCAATAGATTCAACATTAACCACTGCAGGGAAAACCCAACTCATAGATTTTGTCACTAAGGTTAAGCTTACCGCGAATGTAAGACTATCTTTGGTTAACACCTCAATCAACACTTTCGAATCTTTGAGAAATGAATTGTCTAGCAGATTTAGGAACAATAAAACGGTACCACAGATTCATTCTATGCTCGATAGCATGTGTCAAAACAGAGCATCTGTTACTACAGACAAGGATACAATTTTATCTTTGGTAGATGAGCTTAATCAATAACAGATACAAGGGCTAGGTAATCAGGCTACGGAACCAGAAAGGAAGCCTATCGCGCAAATGAACGATACTTACGCACTCACGATCTTTAAAAGTGGACTTAATGACCAGCTGAAAGTCACGATATTTTCAGCTAGGCCCAAAACTTTTGCTGAGGCAGTATCGTTAGCGCAAGAGATTGAGACAATAGAATCACAAACCACGAGTAGCGTAATGCATATCGGCAATTTCGCGAATAATAGAAGTAACCATGGTCGAAGATACAGAAATAATAACAATGATAGGAACAGCAATGGTTATAGAAATAGAGACAGTCGAAGAGATGTTAGGAATAGTAGTTACGGTAACCATAGAAATTTTAATAGAAAGACAGGTAATACATCAAATCATCATAGAAATAATAATCGTAACAGAGGTAATCACCGTAGGAATAACGGCTATGCCAACAACCATGGTAACAACCACAATAGCAATACTAGAAGCCAACATGTTATTTCGAACCAGGGAAACGCCCTAGGTTCCGGAGAGGAAATGAGGAACCTCCCGGAATAAATAACACGAGTAAAGAATGTCAAATTTATAGAATAACAGATGGCTGCACGAATTTCGTAAGAATTTATAATGATGGAGCGAATAGACAACTATCGTTCTTGATAGATACAGGTGCAGACGTATCAATTTGTAAAATAGGTATATTTAAGGCTTTAGAACATAGAGTAGGTAGCAAGGATAAAATTAAGCTGACTGGAATTACTAAGGAAGTAACTACGTCTTTAGGTACTTCGAAATTAGATTTATTAATTGGGAATAGAACGATAACAGAACTATTTCACATTGTGGACGATAATTTTCCGATCAGTACAGACGGTATTATCGGTAGAGATCTATTGGTCAGTTTCATGAGTAAGATAGATTATGAAACATTCACCATTTCTTTTAGTGTGTCAGATGAAGAAATTGTATTACCCATGGATACAAAACGTCAGAACCATTCGGGAATCAATATATCCGTGAGAACTGAAGTGATAGTTCCGGTAAATGTAAGCATCGATGAAGATAGCATTGTGCTGAACGCAGGAATTGAGAAGGGTGTTTTCATCGGAAACACTATTATACCAGCCAAAGGCGTTCGACACGTAAAGGTTCTGAACACAACTGATAAAGATGTAGTCATAAACAACTTCAACGTAGAGGTTGAACCACTGCAAAACTACAAGGTATATGCAGAAAAACAACAGAGAGATGATCAGCAGCGTTTCGAGAAATTGCTGGGAGATATAGTTAAAGATAATTTGGACAAAAGATCCATGGACAGCTTGCTTGAGATAATCAGAGAGTATCAAGATGTTTTTCACTTGGAGGAAGAGAAGTTGACAACAAACAATTTCTATAAAGATGACAGACAATAGTCCAGTCTACATTAAGAATTATAGGCTACCTCAAGCACAAAACGAAGAGATATTACAACAGATCACAGACTTAGAAGATAATGATATTGTCAAACCGTCGGTAAGCCCATACAATTCACCACTTTTGGTTGTACCGAAGAGAACTTCAGATGGTAAAGCTAAGTGGAGACTTGTAGTGGATTTTTGTAGACTGAACGACAAAATCATCAATGATAAGTTTCCTTTGACTAGATTGGAAGACGTTCTAGACAGGCTCGGTAGAGCGAAATATTTCTCAACTTTGGACATGACTAGTTCGTTCCACCAAATCGAACTTGAGAAAGAATCTAGACCTGTCACCGCGTTTTCGACCAGTGATGGTCACTATCAATTTAAGAGACTACCATTTGGATTAAAGATTTCGTCCAACAGTTTCCAACGGATGTTGACGATAACTTCGAGTGGTTTAAGTCATGAGGCATTCCTATACGTAAATGGTATCATAGTCTTGGGATGCAGTGTCAGACATCACAATGACAATCTTCGCAAAGTGTTACAGCGAATGCGACGGTACAATTCGAAGTTGAACCCTGGTAAGTTTCACTTTTTGAAATCGGAGGTAGTGTATTTAGGGCATTTGATAACCAGTGAGGGTGTTAAGACAGACCCATCTAAATTCGTGACGATCAGAAACTATCCGGTTCCGAAGAGTGCAGATGAAGTGCGCAGATTTGTTGCGTTCTGCAACTACTACAGGCGTTTTATTCCAAATTTTGCTGGAATTGCCAAAAGTTTGAACTCACTACTGAAAAAAAACGTTACATTTGAATGGACCGAAGAGTGTCAGAAAGCGTATGAAACACTTAAAGGTAAACTAATTGAGCCACCAAATCTGCAGTATCCAAATTTCGAAGAACCATTCATTTTAACAACTGATGCATCTAATTGCGCATTAGGCGCTGTATTATCACAAGGTGAAATTGGACAGGATTTACCAATTTCGTATGCAAGCAAGTCACTGGCGAAATACGACATTAACAAACCAGTCATAGAAAAAGAACTTTTAGCCATACATTGGGGCATAAACTTTTTCAGACCTTATCTCTACGGAAGGAAGTTCGTAGTTGTCACAGACCATAGACCACTAGTATCTTTATTCACCCATGCAAATCCTTCATCGAAACTCACTAGAATTAGAGTTGACTTATCGGATTATGATTTCACGATTGTGTACAAAAAAGGCAGCATGAACACGAATGCTGATGCCTTGTCAAGGATTGAGTTGGATTCTGACTCTTTAAAAGCATTGATACCTCCAGTTATAGATGAAACAGCAAAGCGTTAACTATTAGCAATTACAAGGGGCATGGCAAACAGAGGATAAAAAGCAAGAAACCCACAGCAAAAGCAACCACGTAAAAGTAGAACCTGGTCAATTCTATTGTTGGGATTGCACTAGCTGGTCGGATATCACCGGTGTTATGAAGTTAAAATTTATCCTGGGCAATGAAGAAAATAAAGGCATAGATATCGTACGTACAAAAGATGTTGTAAAAGTATATTGTAGTGATATATCTAACGCGGAACCAGTTTCCGTTAATGCAAAGCTAACAATAAATAGGGGTACCCACAGAAACAAACGTAATGAGAATAATAGTGATAATCCACATTCAGAACACGTTTTGATTATGGAGAAACTATTAGATTTTTCTAGACGGAACAAAATCCAAGAATTTTCGTTATCAAGTGATGATATTATATTGAAGTCTATAGACAAAGAAAAATTTAAGAAAGTATTTAACCTGTTGCAACGAAAAGGTAAAGATAATGCGCATATGAAGCTACGAATAATGATATACAAGCCACCCGCTAAGATAACGAATAAAGATGAGCAGGTGAAATTAATAGAAGAATATTACAATTCACCGCACGGAGGACATTTAGGGATTCGCAAAACTTTGTTGAAGCTAAAACAAAGATATTGCTGGAAAAAGATGAACGGTATGGTTAAATCCCACATAAAGAGTTGCACACCTTGTCAAATGAACAAACAGGTGAGACACACAAAGGAAGAAATGATGAAATCTGACACACCAAAAACGAGTTTTGAAACCATACAAATAGATACCGTAGGTCCACTCAGAATATCTAATAACTATAGATACATATTAACTTTACAATGTGAACTAACTAAATTTGTGGTAGCGTTCCCAATAGAAAATAAAGAAGCACAAACCATAGCTGTAGGAATAGTTAACGAATTTATATTAAAGTATGGACATTTCAAAATGCTCAAGTCTGATTTAGGTACTGAATTTACAAATAAGCTTATGAGCAACATCTGTGATTTGTTAAAAATAAAACAAATATTTTCAACACCATATCACCACCAGACTTAAGGTGTACTAAACGAATATATGTATTCGTTTGCTGATGACCAACAATGGGACAAATGGATTTCATATTACACATTTGCTTATAATACAAATCCCAAATGTAGATGCAAACTATACTCCATTTGAATTGATTTTCGGCAAACTCCCGTACTTACCAAATGACATAGTTGATAATCAAGATGTGATCTACGATCTAGATGATTATGCCAAAGATTTAAAGGCAAGATTGAGGATGTCGATCAATAGAGCACGAAGTATGATTGAGAAAGTTAAAATCAAAAGAACAATGAACCAAACAAATATACATTCTTTGAATCCTAAAATAGGAGATTTAGTACTTTTGAGGAATGAAAATAGGAAGAAACATCAACCACCATATAAAGGTCCATATAGAGTATTGGACACGGATCACTAGAATGTCACTTTAGACATAGCAGGAAACCGTATATTAATACATAAGAATAGACTAAAAACTTACCGCACATGTAACACAAACGACAATGTAGATGTATGAAAAAAAAAATTTGAACCTAGAAATAGAAAAATTTTGTAATGTTTTAGAAACGTTAAGAATGATACACATTATTTTAAGTAAAGCTAAAAAAATATTATTGTGTGACCCTAATCAAAAAAAGGGTAAAAGTGTAATGATACATCATCACCATGCCTGAAATAGATCAAAACATAAATTACGCGATCCACTAATATCGTATGTCACAAGATATGAACTAGCAGACCACACGTACTGCAGAGATCATGTACAATGCACTATTGCTTGCATTCAACCACACATCGAATTTTCAAGAGCAGACCATAAATATCCACGCCTTATGGCATATTCAAGTGCGACATAAATTCTTGTTGTCGCTATGGCACGCGTCCGAGTCTAACCCAAATAAATGGTATATGGTTTCAGTGTGAATGAGCGTACATGATAATTATTCTTATGCATGTTGATCAAGTGGGGCTAGGAATATCGGTCAAGTGTCGTGTGAGAAAACAGGGCACGTGTGAATCATGAGAAAATATCGTGTTGTGAGAAAATATATTTCATGATGATTTATTTCAGGGCTTGCTGAGGTAGAAGTAGGCTAAGTTATTATAGAAAAATTGTAAATAAGGAGTTGTTAAATTGTTGGAAAATAGATTCAGTAGAGTGCAGTCACTGAGAATAGTAGTTTTATTTGAGGGATCTCCGATTTGCTCTTGCGAGAATTATCCTCGCAAAGCCAAATAACAAAAGCACGGCAAATGTTTAAGATTAGCTTAAGCATGGTGCCAACATTAACTGCGGCCACGCCGCTTTGGTAGGTTGGATCCCCTTTTAATTTAATCCCCCCCTTTTTGAGAAAACGTAACTATTCCTCTGCATCAGTGAGAACCCAACACCATCGCAGAGGGATGAAGTAAAACCATAAGGCGCTAACACTAATTTATTTCAATATATATATATATCAGTGGCGAGGGGTGAAATATCGATGGAAAGAAGCCGAATAATTATCCACCATTTTATATACATATGTATAATCATGATGTTTGGTATGCTGATGTCTTACAGACTTATTAATTTCTATTTAATTCTCGTCACAATTACAAACAGTATAAAAAATCGTTATTCAAAAAAATGATCAGCACATGTACCAGGGGTGTTAGTTGAAGTTTGCCGGTTTTTCAATAAAGAAAAAACTTAATTCTCAAGGGAATCTCAAAAAATGTTTATTCAAAGTATTGACCATTGGATTTTACACATTTTACCCATTTCTCAGGCAAATCATGGATACCATTCCAAAAAAACTTTTTCTCTTTCGAGGCAAACCATTCGACGAGCCATTTTTCGACTTCTTCGAAATTGGCGAAGCGCTGCTCTGCGAGTGAGTGTCCCATCGATAAGAAAAGGTGGTAGTCGGACGGGGCGAGGTCTGGAGAGTACAGCGGGTGCGATACTATTTCCCAACTCAATGCTTTTAGAGTGTTCTTCACCACTGTAGGGGTATGAGACCCATTTCACCATGAGCGATATGAGCGGTATGAGACCCATGGGCCCATTCCGGCTGTTTTTCGATCAACGCATGATTCAAATTGATAATTTGTTGTCGGTAACGATCCGTATTCACCGTCTCACCAGGTTTAAATAACTCAAAGTACACCTCACCACACTGGTTCCACCAAACACAGAGCATTGTCTTACGGCCAAAGCGATTTGACCTTGGAGTCGATGGGCCAGCCTCACCAGGTGAAAGTCATGATTTTTTCCGCTTCGGGTTCTCAACATAAATCCATTTTTCTTCTCTCGTGACAATTCGATGCAGAAAAGATTTCCTTTCGACCCTTTGAAGCAGCATTTCACAAATGGTTTGTTGCGAAACAGCCTCGCTAAACCAGCACCCACACACACAAGCATTGGGAGTGCAATGTTGCATGCGACGGCCGAATGCATTGCATTGAAAAACAGGCTTTGCTAATGTATTTGATTGTCGCATGTGCCAATGCATTTCATCGGGTTCGCTGACCTAAGCGCAGCTGATTTGCAACGATATTTGCATCAGCTGCGTTATCAGGCCAGTGAAAATGGGACATGTTTGGTGTTGGGCGTGCAGAAGACTTGCCGCACAACTGAGCAAGAGAAAAAACGGGACGTGGCGGCAACGGGAGCTTTTCTGCTGGGGCAGTGGGAGATGGGATTCGGTTTTCAGTACTGGGTGGAGGAGGATTGTTTTTTGGAACGAGAAAAAAGAAAGTGTGATCCGAACAAGTCAGGAGTGGATTAGTAGTGAGGATCAGAGAAAAATTGTCGGGTTCGCAAATCACTAAATTTTGGGGTAGCGGTTGGGGATTGAGTGCGGTGATAAGTGAAACTGAAAAGGCGTAAAATACAGATATCTGAGAAATAAACTTCTACGACGAAAAAAGACATTTGGCGGAATAACTATGAAAATAAGGTTTAGCAAAGAACTGAAATAAGTGATTTTTGGAAAAAAAAGTGAAAATCGAACATTTGAGATTGGTGGTGTGAAAAATTGAAGAAAAAACATTTCCTTTGCAATCACTGGTGTGCAAAACTGTTAACTTTTTGAATGAAACAAACGTTGAATTGGTGGATTCGGTATAGAAGAAGAGGAGGTTCCTAGAATCAATGGAAAAGTAGATGTGCCCCAACAGTGGAGTTTGTAGTTACTGTTTGAGGCCTTGTCTTGCGGGAGATCATTTAGTGAAAGGCAATGTTGACGTCTTTCTTCCTGTGAAGTTTTTCTTTGTCGAGTGGGCAGTACCAGCGGATGCAGTGATAAGAACCAGAGAAGCAATGGTGAATTCTTTCTTTCTGTGAAGTTTTTCTTGTCGAGTGAGCAGTACCAACGGATGCAGTGATAAGAAAAAAAACTCAAACGTTACGATAAAATATAAGATTTCATGGTTACCTGGCAAGATAAAGTTTAGCACATAGCAGAAAAGAAAGGTAAATACGTGAAAGCATATTATTAGAAAAATTTAAGTTCAATTTCGTACTTTGAGTTCAATTGTTTTCTGAATCCAAGAAGGGCAAGATAAGTCCAATTATTAGAGATATTTTATTCCAAACGGTGTGGGGGTATTATGTATAATCACATTTTCTCTATTTCAAATTTGAATTTTTTTCTTTGCTTATATATAATTTTGTGTAATATCTATTTGAAATGAATAATGTATGATCCATGTGAACGAATTCCGGCCCGGGTTGCGTATATACATATCCCCATACAAAATTAATGCATGGTTATGATTATTTTTATTTGGTATTATGTAATCTAGTGCTCTTCTCATACTTGCTTGCAGTACAAGGTTGTAGTTATAATTTCATTACTCTGCATCATCATTTCATTTTTTCCTTTTTTTACTATTTTCCTTTCTTTTGCATGTAATTTTTGTTTTTATGAAAAAATATATATATGATGAAAATTAACTAACTTGCTCTTTTAGTGATTCCTACAAGTTTTCTTCCTTTCCCTTCCTTTCCCTTTTTATTGTATCATGTGCTAAACGTTGTGTTGTCTGCGTACCATAGCACGAAGGTCGGGTTCGTCCCAAAAACGCACGCCGGACCGAGCTAGCTGACAGGTTAGGCACGCGGGACAGACCCAAATCTGACCTCAAATAATATGTTGCACTGACGACAGCTCGGCTGTCATAGTTTCGCAACAGGTTTTTCGATTTTCCATTTGTCTATCGTTCAGTTGGTGTGGTACCCATTTTCCATACTTTTGGATCTTTCTCATGGCTTTTAAGCATTGGCGAATTGCTCCTCGGGTCACATGTAGTGTTTGTGCAAATTGTTGTTGTGATTGGGTTGGGTCTTCATCCAATAACGCCTGCAATTCCTCGTCTTCGAACTTTTTCGCTGCACTAGGATGTTCGTTGTCTGTTAATTCAAAATCTCCACTTTTAAATTGACGAAACCATGTTTCACATGTTCTAATCACTAGAACATGTTCACCATAAGTTTCTACCAGCAACCGATGAGCTTCAACTGTTTTTTTCTTTTGATGAAATAAAAAAAGCAACGAATGCCGCAAATGCGATTTACTTGGAACGAAACTCGAAAAATTCACTGAGGTAAACAACTATGACGCTATTATTTTGGCAGATTGTAACTTGTGTATTTTTTAAGTTTAATGTAATTAGAAAAATATGACATACATAAAGGTTATTGATTTGTGATCACGGTTTCCCTTCTTGTCTATAAATCAGCATAGACAACGTATATCGTGTCTCTAAAGCTTATCAAAGCAGCGATTTTCCCGTATCAATTGTTCTCTGCTTTGATAAGCTTAAGGGACACGATATACGTTGTC
>OZ022264.1:132122469-132129969 GCA_963978885.1 Nemotelus pantherinus | reverse complement strand
TACCTATTATTTCGTACACAAATCATTTTCGCAAAAATAAAGTTGACAAAATAAATTCCGAACGTGTTTTACAAGTGAATTGGATAATATTTTGGAATTTTTTAACCCCATGTGTGCGCAGGGTGCATAAAAAGAGAACGGGAAAATTTGAAAATTTTTAAATTGCGATAACTTTTGACTGAGCTATTCAATCATTACGAAATTTTCAGGACATATTTGTATTGTTTAGTTGTAGATTTGTGTAGCTTTCAATGAAGGTGCTGGCAACCCTGTAGCTAGGGCAGGCACTGAAAGTGAAAACCTCCAAATCATCGTCCCTCTTGAAAAAATGCCGCTACTTCAAAAAAAAGCCACTCATATGTAAATATTATGCTTTGTTTACATAGACAATAAAAAAAATTGATATGGTATAACGGGCACGCCTGGTAACCTTTGCCCAATTTACCTATGTTTTTAGCATCAAAAACTTCTGTTCACGGAAACTCACGATTCGATGAGCAGAATTAATTGAAATTTGCAGAATGTATTGGTCTTAAGTAGAACCAGGTCTGATAGAAGTCATTTTGAAATGCAAGCGATTCTGTGCCAGTGGTGCCTTGAAAAGTCGTGAAAAGTCACTAAAAAAGATAACTGCATTTAGCCCTATAAATTCTGATTAAATCGTTCGGTTGGAGCTGCCAGCTATGATAATTTTGGTGTCTTAAATTTAAAAAAAAAAAATTGGAAGTGAAAACATTCAAACAATCGAATATTCAAAAAGATGTCCGTTTCTTACAATAAAACCAATCTGTATACAAATCTTATGTTTTATCTACACGTTCAAAGTAAAACTTTGAAAATTTAATGTCGGACAAGAACGATAACCCTCTCCCAGTTAACCTATATTTTTAGCATAAAAAATTTCTGTTCACGGGAACTCACGAACCAATAATCAGATACAGCTGAAATTTACAGAATTCATTGGACTTAAGAAGGACCAGATTTGATAGAAGCGATTTCGAATTGTGGGCAACTCTGTGCCAGTGGTGCCATCTTGAAAAATTACAAAGAAAAAAAAATGCTTTTTACCCTATGAAATGTGAATTAGTTACCAGATTTTCATGAAATTGACACAGTAGCTGAACCTTACTTTAATCTCTGTTTGATGGAAATTTGGTTGAAAAATTAGATTGGTGCTGCCAGCTATGGTAATTTTTGTGTCTTTGGTTTTGAAAATTCTCTCACGAAAATAAAACTTGTTGCCCTATAACTTCCAGTGCAGTCATGAAATCAATACGAATTTCATACAACTAATGAAACCTACCATAAACATTATTCAGGCCAAATTTGGTTGAAAAGCCACGATAGGGCTGCCACCTATTGTTGGTTTTGTGTTTAATTGCAATATCTTTATTAAGCGGTTTTCAAATTTTTTTCAAATGGTAATGATATTGTAGTGACAATAGCAAATATTAAGTTTTCGATTATTTGAAAAAACTCGCTGCAAGCAACCTTAAATTTCTGTATACTCCTATAACTTCGAATGTAATATAACAACGTGAAGCAGATGTGATATATTCTTGGCTTTGATACTGGCAGAAGGTTGCCAGCACGAGTCGGTTGTGCTGCTTTTGTATCAATAAATGCTTACAGTTAGTATTCATACCGGAAACATTTACAATGAAAATAAATAACAAATATTTCAATTCCCAAAGTTCTGCAAATTTTTCGGATCGCAGCCCCAAACACTACCTTCAGTTACAGTGCTGCAGGCACTGAGCATTTTCTTCATTGATGTTATATGAGATGCTGCTTTCAAAATTATGTGAAATAAGCAACTGGTAACGAATATAATTAACCCGTGTTTTGCTCTCATAAACGTTGAAATTCAGGCCAGTGGTAATATCTGAAACCTTCTACCATATGAGTTATAATGCATTCTTAAGACCAAAGTAAAACGTGGCATTTGAAACAGTTTGGCCGTAATAAGCAGCACATGTGGTGGAATATGCACTCAAAACCTGCACAATTCTTCTACTGTTCTTCGAACATTAGTGTTTCTAGCGGTTCAGGTGCGCTGGAGTTTTAATTATAATTTTTGCACACGCTTTTTTTTCTCTCGCATCTTCTTCAAAAATCTGCAGGGTTTTTCGCTTCGTTTGCAAGGACTTTCCTTGCAATTTCAACTTGTCCCTTTTAAGGTAATACATTTTTCCGGTCAATATATTCGATATTTTTATTAATGTTGTCCTGCAGTTCAGTTTGCTTTCGAGTAACCGGAGTCAACTTTCCTGTTGGTTGGCGGTGGCAGATCTACTTTTTCGATGTGTTCTTTCCGTTGAAGAAGTTGCATCTATGGGAGCTGGTGGTAATACCGTTATATATATATATATATATCCAAAGTATCCTGCGAACCCTGATCGACCAAGGCTCTCAGTGGAACATAAGTGCCAACGCTGTTTTTAATCCACACTCTGGCTGTTGCTAACAGCGTGAAACCCTTACCATCCAGTGAGGTCAGACTTAATGGCGTTGAGTGCTGTGTCTTCGCCGTGTCTAATTCCCTAGAAACTTCCCATTTCACATCAGAATGAAGTCCACTATAATGTTTGCCTTTGCAGCTCTTGCATCTTGATGACGACGTACAATTGGATGCGCTATGTTGATCGCTTAAGCAGTTGAAACACAATCGCGCTCGTTTCACAAAATTTCGCTTCTCAGCGATATCTGCAGATTGAAACTTTCCGCACTTACATATATATTTTATGTTCACCCTTACAAAACTGACACAACACTTGCGGCTTTAATGTAGCACTTAACACACTAATCTTGCTGCTATTCTTTAACACTTTCGGCTGCAATGCTTCAAGAACTGTCAGCTACTGCGATAAAAATTGGAAAAATTGATCTATAGTCGACACATTTGTTGATATCTCGACGAATTTCTGCCATTCCATGTTCGATTCAGCGTCTAATTTCTGTTGAAGAAAATATACCAACATGATGTTGACAGGTTCCACGTTCAACGACTTCATACTGCTTAGAACCTCATTCGTTACGTTCAACATGTTCTTGATCGCATCCACACTTCGTACGCCCGAAGACTTTATACTCCACAAGAGTCTCATTAACGCATTTGCGGTCGCTCTTGGATTATTGAACCTCTTCTCAAGCAATGACCATGCGACTGGATAATTCGCTTCTGTCGTGCTTATGTGTTTAATCATCTTTTCTGCTTCGCCAGTTACCGATGCCTCTAAGTACTGCATTTTTTTGTACAGCACTCAGACCTTGGTTGTCATGTACCATACCCTTGTATAAATCGTGAAAAGACATCCAATTTGTAAAGTCGCCGTTGAACCTCGGCACCTTGATGCGTTCCAGAGGAATGATTCCCTCGGCGATCGACCCTTGAGGGACTGGCTTCGCACAGTCTACCATATACTCCCTGATTTGTTGACGGAAGAGCACTAGATGCTCCTCGAAAAGCTGCTCTACTTCATCGTACTCCGCCAAATAATCTTTCAGCAATCCCGTGTTGTGGCTCTTGCTTTGGACGACATCAAAATGAACCTGCTCGCATGCTTTCCATTTGGATTGAAGCGCCTCTACCTTGGCTTCGAAATACTCCTTGCAGTACCTCGATTTCGAATCCTTCTTTAAGTTCCGGACGAAGCGATGAACCTCCTCAAGATTGAACTTCTGCGTTTCGATTCCTGTTGCTGGATTGACCTATATTCTGCCTGCAGGCATGTAACTGTTGTACGATTTCCGTACGGCGACCTAGCAATAATCAAATGATTTCGACCGATAATCCAGTTCGAAGGACCAATGTAATGTCAAGTAATTTATAAAATTACTGATCTGCTAACGAGCAATGCTACTAACCCTAAAGTTACAGCAGGTAATGGAAAGAATAAACAATGTGTGTTAATACCGTCCAGGTCTTTATTCAAAGAGCGCATAATCATATACGTTTACTCAATTTGTACTAAAACAAAAATTGCTTATTCTGCGAAAACCTTATAACTTTAATTGACTAAAGAACATTCGATTCGAATTTGCAGAATTTGCTGATTTGCAGTTGTTGCGTTAAATTCGAATGGAATGTACTTTGTTGACATGACAATTTTTTGCTTAAATAGGTAAATGTGCGTTACCAAGTGGATACATTAATCGGTCAATGAAATACATTTCAATTATGCATGTTCGTGAGGAATTGCACAAATAACATCGACATCGATATATTCGTTTGCCATTTATTTTGACAATAAATACACAAATATTAAATGCATAGGACATTGAATAACAGATTTGAAAACAACTAGATTGATGTACAGAGCAAATTTATAATAAATATCTTATTACGCGTTAACAATATATATATATATATATATATATATATATATATATATATATATATATATATATATATATATATATATATATATATATATATATAAACATATATATATATATATATATATATATATATATATATATATATATATATATATATATATATATATATATATTTATATATATATATATATATATATATATATATATATATATATATATATATTTATATATATATATATATATATATATATATATATATATATATATATATTTATATATGTATATATGTATAAATGTATATATATATATATATATATATATATATATATATATATATATATATATATATATATATATATATATATAAATATATATATATATATATATATATATATATATATATATATACATATATATATATATATATTTATATATGTATATATGTATAAATGTATATATATATATATATATATATATATATATATATATATATATATATATATATATCTATATATATATATATATATATATATATATATATACATATATATATATATATATATATATATATATATATATATATATATATATATATATATATATATATATATATATATATATATACATATATATATATATATATTTATATATATATATATATATATATATATATATATATATATATGTATATATATATATATATATATATATATATATATATATATATATATGTATGTATATATATATATATATATATATATATATATATATATATATATATATATATATATATATATATATATGTATGTATATATATGGATGTGTATATATGTATGTGTATATATGTATATATATATATATATATATATATATATATATATATATATATAAATATATATATATATATATATATATATATATATATATATATATATATATATATATATATATATGTATATATGTATATATATATATATATATTGTTGCGAAACAGCCTCGCACATATAACACCCACACACACCCACAAACATGCTGCATGCGACGGTCGAATGCATTGCATTGCATTGGAAAACAGGCTTTGCTTATGCATTTGATTGTCGCATGTGTCGTTGTACTGCATCGGGTTCGCTGACCTGAGCGCAGCTGATTTGCAACAATACTTGCATCAGCTGCGTTATCAGGCCAGCGAAAACGGAAGATGTTTGGTGCTGGTTGTGGAAAAACACTTGTCGCACAACTGGGCAAGAAAAACCAACGGGACGTGGCGGCAACGGGAGCTTATTGGCGGTAGTTTTTGGCGCTTGGGAGGATTCGGTTTTCAGTACTGGGTGGAGAAGGATTGTATTTTTGAGAACGTGAAAGAAAAAGTAAGAAGGGAACGGTGAAGGTGAACGTTTTTTCGATTGAGTGCGACATTTGTCGGTTGAACTTGAATTGTGAAAAAAATAAAAAGACGTTTGTTGCTAATTTAATGTGTCGAAGTGACCAAGAGTAAAAGAACATTTTAGAACGTGAAAGAAAAGAAAGAAGAGGTCGTGAATGTGAACACGGACATTTGTTGATTGAATTGGAATCGTAAAAAAAATTCTAAAGGATTAAAAAACCACTAATCGGTGAAATTGGCGGGGCAGTGAAAATTGTCTTGCGGGAAAAGAAAAAAAAAGAAAATTTGATTTTTAAATTGAAAACAAAGTCGGTCGTGAATTGTGTGACCGAATGCTGGTGGCCGAGTTGATTATGGAGTGATTTAAATGGAATCAAATAAAAACAAAAGGGACCAGCAATAAGAAAAGTGTTGTGCATCTTAAACGTTAATATACATATTGATGCGTTCATACATCATGGAAGTACGTAGTGTCCGCTTCGAGTTTATTGTTTGTTTTGTTCCAGACAATTAGTTTATCGGAGGGAGAAGCGAAATTTTAATACTAAAGTGATATTAACTATGCCGGAGAACAGTTGAAGTTTTGGACCACTAGGATCGTCAATTTTCCTGGACGTAACGGAATCCGATGAGTACCGAATTTTATTTCACGATTAATATTTCTATTTTTGGTTCATAGTTGAATTAACTCATCCATTGCATTTTGTTTAAATAATAGATTAAGTTCTTTTACATAAATTTAAATTCAGTAAATATCGATTGTCACATAATAATAGATTAAGTTCTTCTACATAAATTTAAATTCAGTCAATATCGATTGTCACATGCGTGTACTAAGAAATTACACATTTCTGTATGATTGGTGTAAACCAATTCCGGCCGGGGTTGAGTGACATATTTCATTTGTTATTATAATTTTTTTTGCGCTTTGAATTTTCTTGTTAGCGTATGGAATACTCTCCATTATATTCTTTTGCATGAAGTACGTTTTTTTTTTCATTTTTAAACGTAGGAATTTTTTGTTGAATTTTCATGTCTTAAATTTTTTTATTTAGTTCCTTTTTTTTCTTTTTATTTGTAATTTGGATGAGACAAATAAATAAAATGATTTGTGAATAATTCCACATTTTCATAATGATTCCTACATTTCTAATTCCTTCCCCTGTGTATTGTGAGGTGTGTTAATTGTTGTATCGTATGCGTGCCATAGCACGAAGGTCAGGTTCGTCCCAAAAACCCAAGCCGGACTGAGTTAGCTGGCAGATTTGGCACGCGGGACCGAACCGCACCTGACTTAAATTAATATGTTGCACTGACAGCCGCTCGGCTGTCATAGTTTCGCAACAAATGGCGCCCAACTAAGGTATTGGAGTACAAAATCGGTTTTAGTTTTAATACATATTTGTTATTATGTCGAGTTTTTTTTATAGCCCGAACAATTGGTAATTTAATTTTTATTTGTTTTCTTCAGAATTTTTAGTCAATTTTTGTTGTTGTTGTATTATCAGTAGTCAATTTTGCTTGGGTTGTATTAAGTTTTCTTTTCGATTTCATTTCTTGCTCCGCATGATTAATCTGATGGGCTGGGGTGATATTTGATCCCGGGAGCACTTGATTGCCTCAGCTATATTTTTTTTCTGTCTTTGGCCATAGTTGGCAACTTAATCAGATTAATCATGTTGGATTTCATTTAAATTAATACTTTTTTTTCTTCTCTTTTTCTATTTTACATTTTTTTACTAATGTTCGAAGAACATTAGTATTAAAATCGATTC
>OZ022264.1:132063269-132122269 GCA_963978885.1 Nemotelus pantherinus | reverse complement strand
AATTCAATATTTCAATATTTAAAATCCAATTGTTCAGCATATATCATATGCTTCATTGCTCAATATAGATATTTCAATTCAAGTTCAATTATTCAGCATATTGTTATATTCATCAATATAGTTCAATTCAAATTCTGTTGTCATCATATTTTGATATTCAATTTGTACATTAACCAATTTGTATAGCGTCATCAATATTAGCCCATTAACTTTCGCTACAATTGTTAACAAGGCAATTTTGAACATATATTCTTAAGCTCAATTGTTATTGATTATGTTAGCAATAAGTTGGTATAAATATGCGTTATTTTGTTTAATAAAATCAGATTGCTACAGATTACGATCCGAGCGTTTTGACTTACTAGAACAAAGGCGTATCTTTAGCATTCTCTGTATGAGCAGTTGGCTGACAATTAATTTTCATACAATTGGTGCATCACCCGTTGTACTCGATGCTAATTAATTTCAGCCTAATCCTCATATAGACAACAGACAGTTGACTGACAAATTGGTTGAGTGGGTGTTTCACCTAATCAACTTGTTGGACTAGATTGGAATCGGTGCTACTACCGATTACAATATTTGAACGACCATACAAAACTCTTTTAACAAAATGTTTCTTCGACAGTAAAAATTTTTTCGTCCGTAAACAAAATTTTACGGTGTTCTTGGTTTGCGTACCGGCAAAGTAATCGTTTTGATTTTTCCACTCTATTTTTTTTTAACGAATCTGTTAGTAAATGCCCGGTAGATCTACAATAAGCACCCAACCCCAAGCCACTTTTGATGATATGTGAAATTGTTATTTGGGGTATTTTCATCTCACGCGATAAAATTTTTTGTTTCCGAAGAGGATTACGGCGAATTCTCTCGCGCACGGCTTTAACCGCTTGAGGTGTTCGAGTAGTTGGCGGACGACCACTTCTTTCACGGTCACTTGCTCCAGACGTATAATTAAATCTTTCAACAGCCCGATATACAAACATTCGGCTTATACCAAGGGTATGCAGAGTCTTAAAAATATCACTTTGTTGCATTCCCACTTTATGAAGTGCAATCACAGCAATTCTATTTTCTTTGTCGCGCCAATTCATGTTTACTACACTAAAAATTAAACTCAAATGCTGACAAATGCATCAAACATAAGCGTACTATAGCGAATAGCTCAATTTTTAAGAAATGCAATATAACGGTTCCTTTCTGCAGGGTTGCCAAACCTTGTAACAATATTTATGGCTAGACTAGGTATATATCTATATATATGTCCATATATGTATGTATATGTATATGTATGTATATATATATATATATATATATATATATATATATATATATATATATATATATATATATATATATATATATATATATATATATATATATATATATATATATATATATATATATATATATATATATATACACATGTATATATATATATATATATATATATATATATATATATATATATATATATATATATATATATATATATATATATACATATATATATATATATATATATACATATATATATATGCATATATATATATATATATATATATATATATATATATATATATATATATATATATATATATATATATATATATATATATTTAATATATACATATTTAATATAAACATATTTAATATATACATATGCATGTTAAAAATATATGCATAAATATACATATATACATCTTGATGAATTATAATGTCCTATATTACTATATGTACATGAATATGTCCTGCAATATTTTGCAATCATTTTTTGTCGTGTCCGAAACTTTGGTGCAACCCAATACAGAGAATTTCGTTTGTTGCCAGTGAATGTTCGCTACGCTTACTGTTTCTTGATGGGATTATACGCCAACACACACTAACTTATCAGCTAACACGAATATATTCCGACCTGTCGTTTGAGAGTATGCTTTTCTCACTTTTGCATATGATAAAGTGCAAATATTTTGGTATTGGTTCTTTTTTGGTGCCACCTGATGGTAAATCCTTCACTCTCTGCGAATCTCTTCCATCAGGCAAATATTGCACAATACCGTTTTTCCATGCTATTTATTAGTTCTTAATCTACTGTCATAGGTTCAATACTATATACAGCTCGGGAAGTACGTTAATTGCGATATAATTTGCGATATTTCCCCTCTGATTGCGAGAAGTAGATAGCAATATTCAATTCTTAGTGGAAAAAAGACAGAAAGTACCCCGACAAGATAATACGATCAGATAGATTACTCAATCCCACTAGGCAATATACATGCGCTTTGCCAAAGAGACTATTTTAACAAATGGCAATTTATGCAATATTGATTTTCTGCAAACCGATTCTGAGTCTAAAAATGGTAAGTGATAAGATAGTGAACGCGGAATATTACTTGCGATACCATTTGGCGAGTAAAAGTAAAATCTCGGAAACTTTTATGCAACGCACTACAGAGAATTTTGTTTGTTGCCAGCGAATGTTCGCTGGGCTTACTCTTTCTTGATGGGATTCTTCGCATGTCAATACACTCTCACCTACCAGCTAACACCTGTCGTTTGAGAGTATGCTTTTCTCACTTTTGCATATGATAAAGTGATTCGCGTGTTGTCTCTTGTGGTAAAAGGTTGTAGCCGGCGAACTGCGGAGTGATTTGCTTTTCTCCCAAGGACGGTCTTTCTCTGGAATTGACAAAACGTGAACCATCGTGTCTTAACTGCATGTTTGCGTCGTCGTGTTGTCTCCCAACGGGAATCGCGGTAATGTATTTTGGCGTAATGCATCAATCAAACAATGCTAGTAACGTGAATTTCCTATTTCCAAAGCTATTTTCCAGCAATTATAAAATATACTCGTATACATGACTTTGAGCATGGGGAATGCTGCAAGGGAGAAAGCTCATATGTTATAAGTCCAAAACTGGCCTATGAACATCACTCGCAGAAACTAGGGGAAAAAAACTTGCGAGCATACATCGGTTATGGGCAGTCTACTATATAAACCGGATAGATGAAAATTTCGGAGCATTTCAAATCATCACGGGTAAGTAAAATGTATGAAACGCAACAGTACCAATTCCCTCTAGTAGCAAAGAGGATGCGCTATTGGAATTTCCAATGAGCGTCACAATCACTCAGCATGCAAAAACCATACATGCTAACAGACGATCGGCCGCCAGCCAAAGCTTTAATTCGTATTCACCGTAGATGACGGAAATGCGAGAATACGATGTCGTACTTTCCAAAAAGCTCTTATACATAAAGGCTGGTACTGAGTTCAATTTTCAATTTTCGATCGATTTTCTTATTGGAAAGTCATTTGCACTGCTCAATTTTCAAATTCAAACACTAAATGTCACTTTTTCGCTCGAAAGAATGAACTGCACAAACCAAATTGGCGTGAAATGATTGACAACATGTTTTAGTGCCATCTATGTTTTCGAAGCGAAAGCAACTTCAAAGCAACTTTTCATGCTAAGAACACAGTACCAAACTTGCTTATTTTCAAGCTAAATTTTCGCCGAAACAGATTTCACGTGAAATTTTGTATGAAAATTTCACGTGAAATCGAACTCAGTACTATGCTTAAAGCTATAAGGCTTAAAGTATAAGTTTCCCCTTGTATAAATCTTCCCAGCCTAGAACATGCAATGTTCAAAAAAACAACATATAATGGTCCGGTAATGCTTCCACGCATTACGCGAAATGCTTACCGAATATATCCGTAAGAATTATTTTTCCCGTTGGGTTAAGACGGTTTTGTGTTTGTGTTGTCAAGTGATATATTAAGGTCAAACCCACCATAAACGGGTGTTGTCGAAACCGATGGCTGATTTAAATCGTTATAAGCCAACTTAATCCTCGTAAAACAGGATACCGTACTACAAACAAAAAAAGATGATAAAGTGAACTTATTTTGGTTTTGGCTTTTCTTAGGTGCCCGCTGATGGTAGATCCTTCAGATCTTTCACTTCCTGCCTACGGGCCTTTTTAGACTTGTATTCCTGATGCAGTCCTATAACCGGTTTTCTGGGCAAGAGGCAGAAGAATCGAGGGGAAATCTCTACAAAAAGTGATGCACTTGGAGAGAATTTTTCATCACTTTAGAAACTGATTCAAATCACTAACACAACTATAAACATAGTTCACGGGTCAGGAATTTTTCATGAAACGCTCAAGTCGAAATGAGAAAACAACAACACGCACACATTCATATGCATAATCGGTATATGAATGGTTCCGTTGCTGGGGAATACAAGTGTGGAAATGTTGATTGTTGTAAAACCAGTTTCAGGAGTGCATCAAGAATACAAGTGTAAAAGACCCATTCGCTTCCATCTTGACCAAAGATATAGAAGGGGTGGATTGAAACTGCGGGTTTCCATGCGGCACCAGTTTTCTTAGTGTGCGACATTTTCAAACACAAATATACATTACAAAGGCCATGGGTAATTTAGAATTTGTAGTAAATTTGGAGGCAGTCAATAGGCGCGGATGTTTGAATTGTCATTTATATAATGAATACATTTGAAACATAATGTCGGTGGAAACTGGCAATGCAGTTAATTTAATTTGGTTCATTTGGTAATGTAGTTTATGGAAGAAAATCTTCGGAAAGGTCCTTAGTAGTTCATGATGAAAGTCGAAGAAAGAAACAGTAGGAATTTATAGTGTATATTCAGTGCAAGAGAGCTTTTACTACCACATGGGGTCTAAAGCCTCGTGTAGTGATGTGAATCTACACAGCAACAGCTAGGTCGATGTTCACGTACGCATCCGCAGTGTGGTGGACTATCGTGAAGCTATTAGGTGTGTTAACGTACTTTCAGTCACTGAATTTTAGTGAATTTTCCTGAATCGTGTGGTGAGGGAAATTCATGAAAAGTACCAAAAGGCTCTCATTGAATTTTCTGAAAATTGACAAACAAAAGTGTCAGTTGTCGGTTTTTGGGAGAACAATAGTGATTATAAAGTCATCCTAAGCGGTGATAAATTGTCACCACAAAAATATTCGTCCTTCATAATAACATTGCGCCAAAAACCGTTTGACAGTTCTCAGTATTTGTCAGTAGCTCAGACTTTACTGAAATTTACTGAAAGAGGGGAAAATTTTCAGTTTTCAGTAAAACGGAGTACAAAAACAGCTTCATTGCAATTAATTGCAATTAATCGTAGTACGCGAACAGACCTATTGTATGCTCGAAAATTGTTAGCCACGCTGCAAAGGACGGTGCGCCTGGGTATCTGTGGTGCCATAAGCACTACTCTGGGTGCAGGCCTTGATGCGCTTCTCAATCTGCCCCCTCTCGACATTCAAGTTCAGAGTGTGGCGATGAGCTCTGCCCATAGACTAGCTCGGCTTATGGGTAGGTGAAGACGATATGGGACACTGCTCTATTAGGGGTTCGATGCGTAAGATCTCTCCGATTCTCACTATGTTTTCGGACGCTCGAGTGCATTTCCTCGACTTCGGAAGAAGGTACGAAATAATCTTCTTGAGCAGAAGTAACTGGGACGATCCAGATCTCTGTACGAGAAGATATTCCGAGATCTTCTTCACGGACGGCTCGTGGACAGATGATAGATCTGGAGCTGGTGTCTATCTACATTCATCGAATGACAGGTGAGTTTTTTTTATCTTGGAGAGCATGTTTCGGGTTTTCAAGCAGAAATATTTGCTATCGTGAGGGCTGCCTGTTGGGCAATTGAAGAAAGATGAAGGGGAAAAGGCATTGCTACTTGTAGTGACAGTCAAGCTGCACTGATGGCGCTGCGAAGACCCCTGACTAACTCGAACACTATCAAAGAGTGCAGAGCACGATTGAACTCTGTCACCAGATTCAATAGGGTGCATCTGCTCTGGGTACCGGGGTACTGTGGTGTTGAGGTAAATTGCTAACGCCATTGCGAAGCAAGGTTCGGGACTTCCATTACGGGGCCCTGAACCCGCCTTGGGTGTGCCGACCGCATCTGCACTTGCCATTCTTCGAAAGTGGGTAGATGATGCTCACAAAGATAGATGGACGACTGCTGGTGTGGCCAGGCACACGAAGGTCTTCCTTTCAGAACCCAAACATGAGACTGTGGGATTCTTGCTCAATAAGAGCAGCAAAGTGTGCAGAGACATGATAGGCATTCTGACTGGACACAACTGCCTAGGAGGACATATGTACCGAATAGGTGTTGTACAGGATGACCTCTGTTCATCCTGCCTAGAAGAGGCTGACTCTGTGGAGCATTTGCTCTATGAATGCCCAGCGTTTGCTTGGCTCAGATATCAATGCTTTGGCTGGGATGTTGAACGCATGCAGAGAATAGCCTCTTTTGCCCTATCAGTGATCCTAGACTTTATCAAGAAGTCTGGGAACCTATGGTAAGCAGGGGGAAATGATAGCAAAAGGTCCTTTGGCCTGAGTGCTTAGAAGTTCCAATGCGCCTCTCCTCCAACCTACACACACACACACATACACGATTACCTTCAAATTTTATGCATACGAATATTGTTCTTTGAATGTTAATATATCACATTTTTTCAAACATGCGCGCCTAGTTAATGCCCCCACAATGAGCAACTGATCTACCCCCAAAAGATATTTCGTTGTATTGGAATAATTTGTGGATATGGGTGACCTCGAGACAGACTGTTTATTGTTCTTTGAATTTTAATATTTACCTCTTTTTCAAACATGCGCGCCTTGTTAATGCCCCCACAACGAGCAACTGATCTACGCCCGAAAGATATTTCGTTGTATTGGAATAATTTGTGGATTTGAGTGACCTCGGGACAGACTGC
Organism: Nemotelus pantherinus; assembly: GCA_963978885.1. NCBI lineage: Eukaryota > Metazoa > Arthropoda > Insecta > Diptera > Stratiomyidae > Nemotelus > Nemotelus pantherinus. The sequence continues at coordinate 132,115,479 of OZ022264.1, read as the reverse complement.
TTCTTTCTCACCACTCGTAATGCCTTATACCTATATGTGCCGTACACATACGCTTGTAGCGGATGGGCTACGATTATAGGATAAAGTAAACACTGAGACTAACACATTGCTAAGAAATGATTTATTAATAACGAAACTTAAAATGACAGAATAGAAAACTGCGAGCATGCTCAAGGCACGACCTCGTCGGTCGGCTGCTTACGATGAAGCGACAGAGTCAATTCTGCGTACTCACGATGGCGACGCGGTGCGGGTACTATTGGTACTACTGCGACACGGTGTCCAACCTTGTGGACCTGTTGGGACCAGTGAGGTAGTAGAAATGGAATGGACATGCCCATAAGATTTACATTGAAGGGGATGGTAGTAATTTTTTAGCTATTCATTGTCAAATCGGGTCAAACCCAAATAGTTCCCCTCCAATGTGACAATGAGTGCTAGGCATTTTTAACATGCTTGGTGCGCGAGAGGATTGGAGGGGCTAATGGTGGAAAGTTATAACGCCCGTGTCCAGGGGCTGGTGGGGACCACAAAGGCCAAGATTCAATCAACGCGAATGCTAAATGCGAATCGCATTTTTTGACAGGAGCACGCAAACGGATCGCATTTGAAGACCCAATCGGTTCGATTCGCATTCGCGTCAAAGCTGCCAACTGGGAGCCTTGTAAAGTGATTGAGGTATTTGAATTCGTTAGTGGCTGTATGATACGGTGCCATATCCGAAAATTGTGAAATTAATTGAACTTACTTTGTTTTAAACTTGAAAATACTTTGTTTGTTGCAAATTGAAAATATTATGAGAAAAATACATGACATCCTAAAAAAACACCTGATCAAAATTTTGAATGGCGTATTGTTGCTTTAAGTAGATATAACGCTACCGAACTCTAAGGGAAGCTCTCCAAATTACTTATTAATCAACCAAAAATTAATTTAATCGTATTCGGTAAACAAAGTAAAAACATATTATATATATATATATATTACATAACATAAAATTATTCAAACTCCCTGATCTGTAAAGCATATTGCAAAAATTATTTGTACTGTGATGTTTCCATGTTGATTGACGCAGGTATGAACTATCAGCCAACAAACTAATTTTCTTCTCTTCCTTAATGAATGTGTCCCAAAAATTTTTACCACAAATTTGAAATTATAGACATATTTTCATATATATATTTTGACAACTATCTAACAGAACAATAGTCATCAAAAATTTTTCCCACCCACTACTTTTTACGAACAAAATGAAACCATCTCCTGCCAGCTGAAACAGTTATTTATTCAAATCTTTCTGCGAAATTAAATGGCATATCTTACCTAAGTTACTGTGCTACAAAACTTATTGCGAACAATATCCAATCGTAAAATCTACTTATTTTCACATAAAAACCAATAATCCCTTATTTCTTTCAAACCAACCGCCACTATAGTTTTTTTACCCAAAACCCAACCAACTATTATATGACATACATGATGTACATATTCTTTTCGTGCAATTGGCCATTCTGACCATTCGCGCGACCAATTTGGTCTTTGCTCAAATTTTCCACATTCGCATGTTCCTGCGAATTTGCATTCGCAGTGATTGGACTTATTCGCTGCGTGTTGCATATGTTTTCCTTATGTTCAAACCGTTAGCATTCGCGTTGATTGAATCTACTCAAGGTTAACCACCGTGTCTCAGTAGTACCAATAGTACCCGCACCGCAACGCCATTGTCAGTACGCAGAATTTACTCGACGAGGTCGTACCTTGAGCGCGCTTGCAGTATTTAGTTTCCTATTATGTTATATTTAGTTCTTTGGTAAAAAATCACTTCTTTATCAATGTGTTAGCATCACTGTTTATGTTAATCCTTAGTCGTAGCCCATCCGCTACAGACCCTACACACTTGTAAGGCTCCCGCAGCCACAATCGATTAATGAAAACACCACAGTTAGAATCACACAAAAACAACTAACTAATTCTTTATTACGCTTCAGCAAAACTCATGGACCAACATAAGCTGACATTTCACAATACCATAAATTAATTGCGTAATTCAAAACTAACTCCGCACTGATCGTGGCGCCTCTGGTGGTGTTATTCAGAATCCTACAATACTCCCCTCTGAGCGATGTTGTCCATAATGACGACAATCGCTGAAACCGATATCTTCGATTGATGCTCGCGCGTATGTATGATCATCTAACGCCGGAACATCGGTGCGATGAAAGTATCGAATTTCGTCCGGCGTCGCAAATGATACGCGTCTGCTCGTTGACGGTGAACTCCTAGGAGTCTGCCGTTGCGCATTCGTTAACTCTTCCGAATCTTCCACGAAAAAGGCAGGCTTCACACGTTCGGTAGACACGTTGACATGTTTTCCATTGACATCAAGCGTTATGACATGCGGTGAAATGTGCTTGATTATACGGTGGGGACCGGTGTATGGTCGACACAACGATCTCTTGACCGAATCCACCCTGAGGAATACATGTGTGCAGGTACTTAGTTCCTTGAACACGAATGTTGTCCTAGCATTCCGATGTATAATTGGCTTCGGGCGAAGCTGCCTAAATCGCTGGCGGATAATATCAAGGAATTCGATGGGGTCACCAACTGTCCCATCGTCGCTAAACCACTCGCCTGGCAGCCGCATCGTCGAACCAAACACCATCTCAGCTGGCGACGCACCAACATCCTCCTTGAAACTATTACGCAAGCCTAATAACACAGTAGGCAACGCATCAACCCAATCACAATTGGTCTGATGACACATTAACGCGGCCTTCAACGATCGATGCCAGCGCTTCAACGCTCTATTAGATGCCGGGTGGTAGGGAGAAGACCTAGTTCGCGCACACCCTAATAATTTCACCAGCGCTCAGGGCAACGACGACTCGAACTGCGTTCCCTGGTCAATTGTGACGACCGCAGGCGCTCCATATCTTGACACCCAGTTCGCGTAGAATGCCTTGGCGACAGTATCCGCCGATTGATCGGGAATGAGCACTGCTTCCGGCCACCTCGAAAAACGATCAATCATCGTGAGGCAGTACCGATGTCCCTGTGATGGTGGAAGAGGACCGACGATATCCAGATGCACCTGATGAAAACGTTTATCCGGCACGGGAAAAGTCTGAAATTCATTTCGTACATGCCGACTAACTTTTGAGGCTTGGCACCGCGTACACCCGCGCGCCCACCGACGAATATCGCTGCGCAAGTTTGGCCGTACGAATTTCCTCGCCACTGCTCCTAGAGTAGCATGAGCTCCTGGATGCGAGCATCGATGGAATAACGTAAAAACTCGACTTCTCATACACCTCGGGACAACAGGTCTAGGTGTCGTTTGCGAGACATCACACAGGATACTGGAACCTCCGAAGACGATCTTTTGCAGCTGCAACGACGTAGTGTTGTTAGCCGCAAGTTGTTGAAGCTCCGGGTCCCGCGCTTGTTCCAACGCCAATTCTTTTTCTTCGAAGTCGGTAGGCAATGAAATCGATTCGAGTCGGGATAACGCGTCCGCTACAGTATTCGTTGGTCCAGCTATATGTTCAATTCGTGTACAAAATTGGGACACATAACTCAGGTGGCGTATCTGGCGAGGCGTAGCCTTGTCCGACCTTCGAGAAAACGCGTACACGAGAGGCTTGTGGTCCGTCCTGATAACAAAGGTGGTTCCTTCAAGAATGTGCGAAAAATGCTGCACGCTACTATACACGGCCAACAGCTCGCGGTCATATGTGCTATAGTTACGCTCCGCTTTCGACAGTTTCCGCTGGAAATATGCGAGTGGCAACCAGCGGTTACCATGCAGCTGCTCTAGAACAGCACCTGCCACGACACTGGACGCATCTGTTACCAAGGCCAGCGGCCTGTTCGGCTCATAATAAACCAACAATGTGGCACCAGCTAAACTCTAGCGGCATGCTTCAAACGCCTCATTCGTCGCAGAATTCCATTCTATTGCAGCGTTCTCAGACTTTGCCTGTTGGCAAAGTAATGCGTAGAGCGGGGCCTGCATATTGGCCGCATTCGCAATGAAACGGCGGTAATAGTTGAGTGCTCCTAGGAATCGGCGTAGCTCCTTGTAGGTAGATGGCCGTTTGTAAGACCTCATCGCTTCCACTCGAGAGGCAGGCGGCGAAATGCCCTTTTTGCTGACCGTGTGTCCGAGAAATTCAACCTCCGTGACACCAAAAATGCACTTTGCGACATTGATCACCACGCCGAACTCACTCAATCGCTGGAAAAGCAGGCGTAAATGTCGTTCGTGCTGTTCCACGCTTTCCGAGGCCACCAACACATCGTCGACATAAGTAACACAAAAATCGAGTCCCCTCAAAACTTCATCCATGAAGCGCTGGAAGGACTGTGCAGCGTTACGCAGTCCGAACGTCATCACCACAAACTCATATAACCCAAATGGGGTGATAACAGCTGTCTTAGGCACGTCGGCCTCAGCAATCGGAATCTGGTGAAAAGCTCTCAACAAGTCGATCTTGCTAAAAATTCGCTTACCCGCAAGTCCAGCGAAAACGTCGTCAATATGCCTCATGGGTTAACGGTCGCGCTGCGTGATTTCATTGAGCCGGCGAAAGTCACCACACGGTCGCCAAGATCCATCCTTCTTCGGCACTAAGCGCAAGGGACTCGCCCACGGGCTATCAGATGTACGGCAAAATCCCATTTTTAACATATAATCAAACTCCGCCTTTGCCACCGCCAATCTCTCGGGTGTCAGGCGTCGAGCCCGTTGCGCCACTGGTGGTCCAGTGGTAACAATATGGTGTCGCACATGGTGTGGCTTTGCACTCGCGGCACTAAGACTGGTGAGAGCCGGAAATCGCTTTAATATCCGGTTGTACCGCGTTCGTCCTGCGACAGTCGATGTAGTCGCTAACCTGCCTGGTTCACAGTAACCCTTAATTCTAGCGTTGGTTTTCGGTTCGATGATACAATGGTTCTTCATATCAACTATCAAGCCAAAATGCCGCAAAAAATCTGCCTCGATTATGGGTCTCGACACTTTCCACACAAAACTTCCACTTCCATCTCCGTTGCCAGCCCAAATTCAAAGAAAGTAGTCGCTGGCCATAAGTGCCAATGGGCGACCCATTTGCCGCGAATAGTTTATATGCTGATTGTGTTTTCAATTTTGCACCAATCTTGGGGGGCACGACTGAAACATCAGCCCCCGTGTCAATGAGAAAAACCAATCCTGTCGTTGCGTCGCGGAGATAAAGGCGGCATGGTTGCTGGACGCTGTCACTTGCCGCTTCTGACAGCGTCGGCATTAGTTTTCCCGTCACCCGTGGTTTGGAAATCCATCGGCACGGTGGCTTGCACCTGTGAGCACGCTCTCTAAACTTATAGTGATAAAAACAGAGTCCGCCAGGCGATGACGACCGCCTGCGCCACTTAGGCCGAGAAGCCTGATCGTCACTGGCTCTTCTGAACTCCGATCGCAAAGCGGCCATCTCGTTATGAATCACATCCAGCTGCGACTCGGGGCTGCTGTGGTTGACAACTGAAACCTCCGTAGGTTCGTGTGCCTCGATAACCTTGTCAGCGATCTCGGCCAGGTGTGTGAGGTCCTTAACCTCTGCCACACTTAGGATTGCTTGCACATTTGCTGGTAGCCGTTTCAGCCATAGCGTCTTCAGAAACGGCTCAGTTACTCCTGATGCGCCTTTCAGCCGCATGACACGCAGGAGCCGCGATGGACGCTGATCTCCTAACTCCAAACCCGTCAGCATTTTGCGGTATCATTCGCAATTCGATGCGTTCTAAACTGCGCTTCCACCGCGCGAACCATAACGCTGGCCGGGATGCCCAAAAGGGTGGAAGCTTAAATGCCATGATCCCGCTAAGCGCAACCGCATGGTCCTCGCCTTGCGCGTCTTCGAATTTCTCGTCATTTGCCATAACTAACGTCGTGGTCACCAATTTGTAAGGCTCTCGCAGCCACAATCGTTTAATGAAAACACCACAGTTAGAATCACACAAAAACAACTAACTTATTCTTTATTACGCTTCAGCAAAACTCATGGACCAACATAAGCTGACATTTCACAATACCATAAATTAATTGCGTAGTTCAAAACTAACTCCGCACCGATTGTGGCGCCTCTGGTGGTGTTATTCAGAATCCTACACACTCTTGGACGTGTATGTCGCCCATCCATTTCTTCTAGATCTTTGGCTATGACATGGCAACATAAATTTCGCCATGGCCTATGAATACAGATATAAGACTTTAGAGTGGCGGGATCCGTGTAAACGCCTGTGTCTCGAGTTTGTTGTAAAGTTCTTCTCCCCCTCGCCTTCACGACTCAAGCTTTATGGGCTGCTGTCAAGTACCCAGGAGTCAATCTTGAAACAAACACTCAAACAAACCAAACAATTTTTCAGTATGTTATTGGTTTTGAAATAAAATAAGCTAGAACTAGCTGCGTTTTCAAAACAAATATAGCGACGCGAGTGTTGAGAAGTGTAGAAAGTCATAAGAAGCATTATGTAAGCTTAAAAGTGGCAGTGAATATGTGAAGTGAAGTGTTGTTCTTAAAGTGCGCGCTCCTGCCTGCCTGGGTAATCTTTCTACAGGTGAGTACTTACCATTTACCTTATGGTAAAGTCTGTAATCAAAATTAAGTAGATTTGGGTACTTAGCGTGGCCGAAAACGAGTAATTTTAGTGCAATTTTGCGATGCGGAATCAAGCCCTCGTCTGCTGGCCCACGAATCTGACACCTGGGTACTTGACAGTTTCTCTTAAATTCTAAAATGGCGGAAATGCCAATGAAGTAGGCTTAGAAGCTCATGCACAGGGGCAACTGATTTAAGTTGGAAGAATTCAAAAAACATTTCAAACGAACTAAATTAAGTTAGCACAGAAAAAAAATTTACCATTATTAGTAGCGTACGTTTCACAAACAAGAAAATATTATTTATGGGAAAATTTGCGTTGTTAACTTTTATAACATAGGTTAAAATAAGAAACTTCTTAAAATGGCGTGTTTTCGACTATTATAAATTCAAGTTAATTTTAGAAGAATGAATTCGTGTAAATAAAAAGAGCCAAAAAAATCTGCGTTTCGCCTTAATTCCGCCGAAGCCGGTCCCAAGCCCGGTTAAAAAGGAAGAGCGAGGTAGTAGAAAATTAAGCAGCTCATTTGCTTACAAAAGTTCAGATTTATCATTGTAAGCAAACTTAATGATATGAAATTGATTTTCTAATTAATCTGCGTATAGTGGTTACATTGCGTTAATGTAATTCATGAAAATATTGCAAGATAATAATATATAGTTCTTCAACAATTAAACAGTAAGATTCGTTTCGTTCTACTTTTTAGAAGCAAATATTTTAATTTAATAACCAAATTTTCCTTGAGAAGCCATATATTTCAATATATTGACAAATATTAACATTGAAGAACAGTGACCGACCACGATGTAGACTGCAGATTACCTTCAAATTTTGAATATACGAATATTGTTCCTTCAATTTCACTATATCCTTTTATTTCAAATATGCGCGCCAAGTTAATGCCCCCAAAACGAGCAACTGATCTACACCCCGGAAGATATTTCGTTGCATTGGAATAATATGTGGATATTGGTGACCTCGAGACAGACTGCTTCTTTACCACCACTCTTAATGTATTTTACTTCTATGGGCTCATGTTATACGACTGCTTTGCGTCTACCTCTGCGATTTTCGCCAAACGTCTCATCTATCAACTTGACAAGCAATTTTGCGAGTGGTCATCATATGACATAATCTCGGATGAGATAAACATGCAAGAGGGAACCAAAACCAGCAATAGGGAGGCAAATAATCGCTTTCCCCTGACCTCATGGTTTCATCCCCTCCTATACATTTTAAATGTAAAGGGCCACTCCATTGTCTACTACCTTCATTGGCCGTATCCTCTAGTCACAGCGTAGGAGTAGTTCCTAACCAACGCGCGGACTCCGTATATGTATACGGACCAAAAATCCAGTGAACTGGCCTATGTAGGTCTGTTCCCGTACTTTCAGCCACTGAATTTTTCTGAATCATGTGGCGGGGGAAATTCATGAAAGTACGGGAACGCTCTCATTGCATTTCCTGAAAATTGAACACCAAAAGTGTCCGTTTTCGGTTTTTGGAAGAACAAAAGTGATTACAAAGTCATCCTAAGTGGTGATAAATTATCGCCACAAAAATAATCGACCTTCATAGCAAACTTTTCGCAAAATATAGGTCTGTTCCCGTACTTCAGCAAACTGCAGCAGTAACAGAATTTGGCAGCTGGCTTCTTTTTGCTGCAAAATTTGGCTTGCAGCAAAAGTACAAAAACGACTTGTTGCGAATCTATTTTAATATATTATAATAGATTCAAGTACGGGAACAGACCTTAAATGTTGCTTGCCGCGCCCATTTGAAAATATTTACTGGCGCCACACCGGTTGACACTTTTCAGTAGCTCAGACTCAACTGAAATTTCATCGTACTTACTGAAAGAAGGGAAATTTTAAGTTTTCAGTAAAACGGAGTACGAGAACGGCTTCATTGCAATTAATTGCGATTAATCGCAATTAATCGTAGTACGGGAACAGACCTTGTATTGTTGATCAGCCTGGAAAATTGGAAGAAATCGCATGGAACAGAAAGAGGTGCAAGATAAGATTCGAGAACTACATTCAGGCTAGATTTTTCGTTGCTCACATACGGCTCACTCTCGCGAAAAATACCAGCTAACTCTCAGGCTGCTTTGACAGATAATGCATTGCGTAAATGGAGGCGCAATTTCAAGGTCAAAGTGTTTTTTGGGAAAGTGCAATAAGTTGGTACGCTGGTTGCTATTACGCTGTGGCCTGGCCGTCATACAGAAGGCCGGTTGCAGAAGCAATTAGCGTACCAAGATGGCGGGCTTAATGTACCTTTTTTCGACCAGTCGACGTACACTTTTCGACCAATTCGAACAACAAAAGTACATAAGTACCTGTCAGATTGCAAATCGCGACCGGCCTTCTATATGACGACCAGGATTATAGGCCTGCTCGCGAAATTCATGAGAAGTACAAAAACGCTCTCGTCAGGTCTGTTTGCGTACTCTCAGTCACTGAATTTTACTGAATTTTCCTGAATCATGTGGTGGGGAAAATTTATGAAAAGTACAAAAAGTCATCCTCAGCGGTTATATATTATCGCCACAAAAATATTCGTCCTTCATAATAACCTTACGCCAAAAACCGTTTGATAGTATTTTTCAGTAGCTCAGATCCTACTAAAATTTACTGAAAGAGGAGACATTTACAATTTTCAGTAAAACGGAGTACAAAAACAGCTTGATTCCTGGCCGCCACATAGAAGGCCGGTCGCGACTTGCAACCTGACAGGTACTAATATACTTTTATTGGTCGAATCAGTCGAGAAATATACGTCGACTGGTCGAAAAAAGGTACATTAAGCCATGGCCTTCATATAAAAGGCCTATCGCAATAGCAATTAACGTACAAGATGGCGGACCTAAGCTACTTTTCTCAACCAGTCCGCACAGTGATGTTTTTTTATGGCTATAAAGATATTCACGAGATCCACCAACAGGAGATATGAGGAAACTCATATGTCATGTTAATCAATGTTTTTTTGAGATCTTTCATAAGCAATTTAGATATAAAACTCTAGCGCACCTGAACCGCTAGAAACACTAATGTTCGAAGAACAGTAGAAGAATCGTGCAGGTTTTGAGTGCATATTCCACCACATGAGCTGCTTATTACGGCCAAACTGTTTCAAATGCCACGTTTTACTTTGGTCTCAAGAATGCATTATAACTCATATGGTAGAAGGTTTCAGATATTACCATTGGCATGGGTTTCAAAGCTTATGAAAGAAAAACACTTGTTAATTATATTCGTTATCAGTTGCTTATTTCACCAAACTTTGAAAGCAGCATCTCATATAACACCAATGAAGAAAATGCTCAGTGCCTGCAGCACTGTAACTGAAGTTGGCGTTTGGGGCTGCGATCCGAAAAATTTGCAGAACTTTGGGAATTGAAACATCGGTTATTTATTTTCATTGTAAATGTTTCCGGTATGAATACTAACTGTAAGCATTTATTGAGACAAAAGTAGCACAACCGACTCGTGCTGGCAACCTTCTGCCAGTATCAAAGCCAAGAATATATCACATCTGCTTCACGTTGTTATATTACATTCGAAGTTATAGGTGTATAAAGAAATTTAGGGTTACCTACAGGAAGTTTTTTCAAATAATCGAAAGCTTAATATTTGCTGTTTATTGTCACTACAATATCATTACCATTTGAAAATTCTACGATAAAACCGCTTAATAAAGATATTGCAATTAAACACAAAACCAACAATAGCTGGCAACCCTATCGTGGCTTTTCAACCAAATTTGGCCTGAATAATGCTTATAATAGGTTCCGTTAATTGTATGAAATTCGTATTGATTTCATGACTGCACTGGCAGCTATAGGGCAAAAAGTTTTATTTTCCTGAGCGAATTCTCAAAACCATAGACACCAAAATTACCATGGCTGGCAGCACCAATCGAATTTTTCAACCAAATTTCTACCAAACAGAGTTTAGAGTAAGGTGCAGCTACTGCGTCAATTTCATGAAAATCTGGTTACTATTCACATTTCATAGGGCAAAAAGCAGTTTTTTTTCTTTGTAATTTTTCAAGATGGCACCACTGGCACAGAGTTGCCCCCAATTCAAAATCGCTTCTATCAGACCTGGTTCTACTTAAGTTCAATGCATTCTGTAAATTTCAATGGTATCTGATTATTGGTTCGTGAATTCCCGTGAACAGAAGTTTTTGATGCTAAAAATATGGGTTAACTGGGAGAGGGTTACCGTTCTTGTCCGACATGAGATTTCCAAAGTTTACCTTTGAACGTGTAGATAAAGCATAAGATTTGAATACAGACTGGTTTTATTGTAAGAAACGGACATTTTTAGGATATTCGATGATTTGAATGTTTTCACTACCAAATTTTTATTTTTTAAAATTTAAGACACCAAAATTATCATAGCTGGCAGCTCCAACCGAACTTTTCGACCAAATTTCTACCAAACGTGCTTTAAAGTAAGGTTCACCTACTGTGTGAATTTCGTCAAAATCGAACGATTCAATCAGAATTTATAGGGCTCAAAACAGTTATCTTTTTTAGTGATTTTTCAAGATGGCACCACTGGCACAGAATCGCTTGCATTTCAAAATTACTTCTATCAGACATGGTCCTAGTTAAGACCAATACATTCTGCAAATTTCAATTAATTCTGCTCATTGGATCGTGAGTTTCCGTGAACAGAAGTTTTTGATGCTAAAAATATAGGTAAATTGGGCAAGGGTTACCAGGCGTGCCCGTTATACCATATCAAATTTTATTTTTTGCCTATGTTAACAAAGCACGAAATTTACATATGAGTGGCTTTTTTTTGAAGAAACGGCATTTTTTCAAGAGAAACGATAATTTGAAAGTTTTCACTTTCAGTGCTTGCCCTAGCTTCAGGGTTGCCAGCACGCTCATCAAAAGCTACACAAATTTACAACTAAATAATACCAATATGTTCTGAAAATTTGGTAATGATTGAAAAGCTTTGTCAAAAGTTATCGCAATTTAAAAATTTTCAATTTTTCCCGATCTCTTTTTAGGCACCCAGCGCACACATGGGGTTAAAAAATTCCAAAAAATTATCCGTTTCACATGTAAAACACGTTCGAAATTTATTTTGTTAACTTTATTTTTGCAAAACTTATTTGTGTACGGAATAATAGGTATAATAAAAATATCACTAAAATGGCCGCCGGCGCCAAAGCGTTAAAGATTTTGAACTTTTTCTGAGACCTGGCACTATTCTACATATACACCAATGTGTCCTGAAAATTTCAACTCAATCGGATGGCGCGTTCCTGAGATTTTTTCACTGAAATTTTTTGATGATATATATATATATATATATATATATATATATATATATATATATATATATATATATATATATATATATATATATATATATATATATATATATATAGAAATATGAATTTTTGGCCAAAGTGATTTTAATACTAATGTTCTTCTTCGAACATTAGTAAAAAGTCATTAACATCAGACTTCAATTCATCGGGACACTTATCCGAAATATCGTTTGTATAGAAGAATTTGCAGATTATCAAAATTTGATGATTTTTAAAGTGGAATAAATCCTACCAACCACAAACGGCAATTGTTTACAATTTGCATTGCCGAGAGTAGGTAGCAGGTATTCTAAATTGCAAAGTTCTCGCATATATAGCACAATAAACACATCACTTTCACGTCACCTATCCGAAATATCTTTTACGCGACAAAATCTTCAAAACCAGTCTCCGGATAATAGGAAAATAGGCTCTTTTCCCTGATTCAAGCGAGCAGCACCATTCACATTACTAATTGTCAGATAAATGTCAAACAATTGTCATTGTGCAATTCCCAATAAATCTTAATAACGAGAGGACTACACCATTTTAAAAAGTAGCTTAATACCTGTCAGATTGCAAGTCGCGATAGGCCTTTTATATGAAGGCCATGATTAAGCACGCCGTATTGGTACGTTAATTGCTTTTGCAACCGGCCTTCTATATGACGACCAGGCTTCATTGCATCTAATTGCATTTAATCGTAATACGAAAACAAGCCTATTGTATTTCCTGAAAATTGACCACCAAAAGTGTCAGTTGTCGATTTTTGGGAGAACAATAGTGATTACAAGGTGATAATAAATTATCACCACAAAAACATTCGACCTTCATAACAACATTTACGCAAAAATATATTGCTTGCCGCCCACATTTGAAAATATTTACTCGCGCCACACCATTTGACAGTTTTCAGTAGCTCAGACCAGTGGCGGCTCGTGGGAATCAATAGGCGCGTTTTTTTGCTCCTCTATCCAGCGGAGAGTAGAGTAGACGCATTGAAAACAACAACACTCCTACACCTGTGAATTCACTAGTACAGAAATTCTATGCGTCATTTGTAGTTCACGTGTTGAAGTGTAGAATGTGCTGATAGAAAAAAGAAAAGCTCATGAGAAGTTGTATTTTTTTCTGTAAGATGGCTTTCGGTTTTCATGGTTATGTTGAATGTTTTGGTAGTTAAGAAATTAGAAAAGGCCCTCATAATGTGTAGAAAGTTAAAAGAATTAATTTTCTGTTAGTTTTCTATTTTCTATCGATTGTGGTAGTGTATACTCGTTATTTTCTCCCTTTTTTTCAGCTGTTTTGTGGGACCACAGCGAATACCGCAACCTATGTCAGTCTTAGCGAAAGCACTGCTGTTTTATACTAGATCGTTGTTTGTTGCGGCATAGTTGTACTCTGCACTGCATTGGAGCAAAAAAACGCACCTAATGTAAGTGGGGCTAGTCTGCAAGGACCAGTACTTACTTATATTGGAAATTCGGAACAGTTTTATATTTGAAAATGGGGCTACAATAAATAAATACTATGCACAAATAAGTCAATTCAGTAATAAATTCCTCCGGGAAAATTCTACTAAACATTCGCATCAGCTTATTGCTGCCTATTTTTCCTTGCGCCTATTTTTCTGTTGAATAAATCTATCACCTGCCCATTAAAATGTTCAGCTTCTTTACTAATAGATAATACTGCAAATAAATTGAAACGTTTTTTATATTTATTATAAGTTTAAAAAGTTTCCATATTCTTTAGGTTGCTAAATCGTCTTTCAGAATCTGCTGGATCTAATTGGAGTGATAAAACGTATTTAAATTAAATTATTTATTTGTTAAACAGAAGAAATCATATTATTATCTTTAAAAGAAGCTTTACAATTCAGTAGCAGATGACATATTTAGAACACTTCATTATTGTATATTAATTTTGACTGGATTAAACTGGATTATTATCATATCCCAAACTTATCAATCCTATAACATGAAGATCATATAGTTTTTTTCACCATTCATTCCTTAACATTAGACTTCCTTGATTTCAAACTATTTTTAATTGAATTGAATTAATAAACTAGATCCTAGGTTAGGTCAATGTAAAACATAATGAAGAATATTCGAAAATTTTATTAAAAAGTCACTAGAAAAAATTAAAATGATCATTATTCATATAATTTAACAATTTGATTACCTCTATTATCGTAACAACGTCCCAAGCATCCCATTTAATTAAATCAAAGCAATAAAATCGATACCCCACGCTTTCAAAAACAGATTGTTTTATTCGGGGACTAAAAATTCCAGCAAATAACCATCGATCTTGCGGTACTTCTTTGACTTTGGTAAATTTTAACTAATAAATATTTATGCTTTGAATAGCACGAAGATTAAAAATTGTCGCTTCCCGCATTTGACGTAAGAAAACTTTTTAAAAGTGTCTTCAAAGATCAATTATATTATAAACAGTGTATATTGTATTGTCTCACACATTTTTAATGCAATCAACATTTTGCATAAAGTACCATACGTACAGACCTGTCTGTATCATGTTAAATCATGTTTGAGACGAGCACACAATTTTTCTATCATATTTATCAAATCACGATAATATCAACAAGCACTGTAAAAGCAAAACCATCGTTTACTCTTCAATTGCAAAACCCAATTAGCTTAATTTAACCCACTGGTACTACACACACTTTATTCAGTTAGCGAACGACGAACAAGCGATATACCAATAGAAGCTTAAGATTAGGGCTTAGTCCGTTGATTTCTCTTTTTGCCATTGCGTATGACATGCACACACTCGGCGCTCAGTGATTTTTTTCATTCGTTTCCTCTCTTTTCTGGGGCTAGTTCAACTCAGCCCGGCGCACATTGCATGTGGAACAGAATATGGAAAGAGAATATAAAAAGAGCATCGCGCGCATATTGCATAGGTGAAGTAAGTTCTCTTGTATTGAATTATATGTACATACGAATTTGTGAATGAAAATGAAATACAAATTTCGGAAGAGACGAGACATGAATGGATTTTAAAAACAGTTGGTGAGCGAAGTATTTTGATCATTTGTTTCGCTAAAATGACATTTTATATGTTGTAATAATTGAAATAGAGATTGGTTTCTTTACATTTTGGAATGAAAAAGGATGATGGGGCTAAGCCCCACTAGACCCATACGTAGAGCCGCCACTGGCTCAGACCAATGCTTCCTAGAAGTATGGGCCGTCATGCAGAATGATGACGTCACAGCAATAGGCCAAAATGCCGTGAAAAACAAACGCAGTCTTATGGGACGTCCGCGAGAAAATTTTAAATGTACAGGTTGTGTTAAAGTGAGTGAAATGAAAATAAAGTGAAGTTTGCGGAACAACGCTAGTGAATAGCTAAAATACAAATAAATGCGGTGCGCGCGGTATCTTTGGAAAAATTCGCTACGAAATGTTTATCAGTTGTTGTTAGGTTATGTGATGTTTTGTGTCTATTCACTTTCGATAGAATTGATTGATACAAAATGCAAGTTATGACTAAATATTATTACTACAACGCGTCCACGCACAAAAAAACTAACGTTTTAATCATATTTTAGCTTAAAAACCGCAAGCGAAATCTCCGTATGTGTCGGCACTGCGTCGTGGAAATGTCAAAATTGCCTATCGCCATGACGTCACAGTGACAACGATTACGTAGCCTGACGGCCCGTGCTTCTAGAAGGCATTGCTCAGATCCTACTGAAGTTTATTGAAAGGGGAAATTTTCAGTTCACATTGGGCAAAGTGTATAGAATGATAAGTGGGTGAACTCCTTCCATTTTCTAGCAAAAACACTTTAACCTTGAAATTGCGCCTCCATATACGCAATGCATTAGGCGTGTGTTTTTGCTCCGATACAGAGCAGAGTACAACTATGCCGCAAAAACAATGATCTAGTATAAAACAGCAGTGCATTCGCTAAGACTGACATAGGTTGCTGTATTTGCTGCGGTAGCACACAACAGCTGCAAATAAAGAGAGAAAATAACGAATACACACTACCACAATCGATAGAAAATAGAAAAGTAACTAACAGAAAATTACTTCTTTTTAACTTTCTACACATTATGAGAGCTTTTTCTAATTTCGTAACTTCCAAAACATTCAACATAACCATGAAAAACCCAAAGCCACCTCACAGCAAAAAAAAACAACTTCTCATGAGCTTTTCTTTTTTCTATCAGCACATTCTACACTTCAACACGTGAACTACAAATGAGGCATAGAATTTCTGTACTAGTGAATTCACTGGTGCAGGAGTGTTGTTGTTTCCAATACGAATATCCTTTTCTCTACTGGATAGAGGAGCGAAAAAAACACGCCTATTGTCTGTCAAAGCAACCTGAGAGTGAGCTGGTATTTTTTGCGAGAGTGAGCCGTATGTGAGTAACGGAAAATCTAGCCTGAGTATGTAGTTGTCGAATCGTATATTGCATCTCCTTCTGTTCCATGCGATTTCTTCCAAATTTCCAGGCTGATCAACAATACAATCTCACGCACAGCGTAAGAAGTTAGTTCCTTACCAGCGTGCGGGCTATGTATACGGACCAAAAAATTACGTATACGGACCAAACACTGTTATATGTACTTAAGATCATGAAAATGTGATATTTCTATTCAGTCTAGCTTGAAAAATCTTGTGTAAAAGTATTTTTACTGAGAGTGTTGTTAAAAATGAGTGTGAAAAGGAAATCGGTAGATGCAAGCATACATGAAAGTATTTAGAGACGTTGAAAAACATGAATGACGTATTTTGAGATTGGAATACTAATGGGAAAATCAAGATCTACATTGAGAAATGTAATAATAAAATATAAATCAACCAAATTTTTCGAAGCAAAGCATCGGTCAGAAAGGTCTGAAATCTTATCTGGGCGTGAAAAAAAAGTGAATTATCAGAAAAATAATGAAAAACCCTATATTAGGTGACCCAGTTTTAAGGTGAAAGAACGAGTCTAAAAGAAACTCCCTTATTGCGGATGTCGTGTCGACGACCGTCACGTCACGTCGATTGAAAATTCCGATTGTGTCACTGCATCGACGTGACTCAGTAGGATTGCCACATTGATGTCAGTGTATGGGGAATAAATTGTGAAATGATGCTCATGTAAATGAGTTATTTTACAATTGTGACGGTATTTTCCCTGTCAAACCCGACATTGATATGGGAAAATCTTTAAGGAAGTAGAAAAACTTTATTTAGTAAACGATATGAGTTTGTTAGACAATTTTTTATAGTTCGGAGGAGGAAAGTGAGGAAGAAAACAGCATTATAAATGGTTAATAACGCTATTGATATGGAAGATAATTTAGATGCCGTTTCCATAAGAGAAACAATTTTGCAAACATTATAATGAGTAATAAAAAATTGCAACACGGTTAAACTTTTTTTTTACTAATTGTATAACGGATCCTTGCGATATAAGAGAAGTAAGAGTAAAGAAAAGTAAATCATTTGCCCAATTTATAATCAAAAGTTATAAAAATTCGTTCGTTCGTTCAATCAATGCATTCATTTCATTATCCAATTTAAATAAACAATGAGGTATTGCACTTGGAAAAATCTTTATTTTTTAAAACATAACAGCAGACTTTGTGTCTTAAGTAATTTTATGACATATTAATTTTGAAAATATGAAGGTAACAAAATATGCATCACTAGAATAGTAGGCACTTATTTCAACATATACATGGTAGTTGAAAACATATCGATCTAATGTAGACTCAAGCTTAAGTTTGAGCATAAACTTTTTTATTTCTAATAAACTTCGTTTCAGTTTTAATTTTTCCACCAAAACTCTTTCCTTCTCCAATAAATGTTTTTTGAATTCGTATTTTTCACGCTATAACCTTAAATCCTCGGGCTATATCTTTATTCCTAGCCATCAGATCAACTAGTTCCTCAAATTGTCCAAACATGACACACAAAATAATATACAAGATACATTTAACTAAAATCCATACTTACATTGTCCCCGCTTCGTGGCGTTTCGCGAGAGTTTCTTTTCTTTTAACCGCTTGTGTGACGATTGATGATTGCGAATCAATTAAACACTACTTACGTTAATTACAACTACCCGTATCCGTACCATTCCCTTTTAAAACATGAGATTCTAAAAGAATGGCGTTCGTCCTGTTTGAAAATCTCCGACATACATTTTTCGCTTTACTCCTTGTGCCACGGACTCTGCATTGATCGACGAGACAACTGTCGATGTAGATCGACATCCACAATCGCTTTTCCATGTGTCGACAGTTAATCGGCGTCGGCGTGACGTGACATTCACAATCGGGGTGAAAGTCTCTACTGAAATGAGTCGAAGTGTAAAAAAGAAAACGGATTTGAAGGGCAGAATGTACCGAAGTAAACCTTATATTAGTAAAAAAAATGAAATTGTAAAGTTACGTTTGTGAGCAAAGTTCACAAAGCTCAGCTCATTTTCATAAAAAACATGTTTTGTAGCCGCACAACTAATTAAAATACTATGCACACTTTTAATGCATATCGAAACTCATTGATTCGCTATTGACGTGAATTACATTATATCAATAGAAATAAATTTGTATTTGCACCAAAAAATTTGCCCTCTAATTTTACAATATTTCACGCCGCCCTCGTCATACAAACACATTGCGACCTCTCGCTCACACAACTATACCACAGGTAGGGACACGATATCGAAAGAAAGTATCGATACTTTTACTTTAAAGTAGTATCAGAACCAAGTATTGATATAAGTCCCGTACTCATTGCGACAGTACTGATATGAGTAAATATCAAATGATACTTATACAGTTTAGACTTCCAACGAAGCCAGAGATTTCAATTATAATGATAGGGCCGGGAACTGGTCTGGTGCCGTTCCGCGACTTTGTTCTCGGGATCAAGCACACAAAATTTACGTCACACATTCAGATCTAATTCGGAAGGTTATTTATTGGTGAGAATACATGGCCGGGTATGTCTGCTTCACTTGATTATCCCTTTCCATTACTCCAAAAATATGGCAATCGATGTAAGAATTGTTCTGCTCAAAGTCAGCATCCAGCAAAGGAAATAAGTCAGAGGCCGAAGCACAGCGGTTTATCAAGAAAATGGAGGCTCAAAAGCGCAACTCAGCCGACGTGTGGAGCTAATCGCAACTATTCTATCAGATTTCGTTTTGTTTGCTCGCTCAAGACCGGAGCAAGCAAACAGCATTCCTTGAGTCGGATTAGAAACATTAAAATAATAAATTTATTAAACTAAATTAAACTAGATAAAAGTTAATTTTGAAGAGGAGATAAGCGATGATAAAAAACAGTGATATGATGAGGATGCGTACAGAAGACCAGATATTGTTCACGAGGATTATTATATTGTTCACGAAACAAAAACAGATCCATTTCAGTTATTCATTATAAAGTTATTAACTAAAAATAAAACAAAGTCAACAATATGTCTCCAATAAAGTCTTCGTACACTAACGAAACAGTTTATGAAAAATCTTAAAAACTATAGATACATTTTTTGTTAATATTTAATTGGGTAGCCTTTATTTTTAATCACGGTTTTAAGACAGTGTGGCATCAATTTTGCATAGCTTGGCTCTATTTTCGTCCATTTCTGCTAAAGAGTCTGTTTCAACTTAGGTTTTGAGCTAATATGATGAGTCCTAATCCTTTTTTCCAGCATGTTCCGCATGTGCTCAACGGGATTGAGGTCAGGACTTTGTGGCGGTGTTTTACGCAAATGTAGAATTTTGTACGCCAAGAACATTCTAGTGTTATGAGCATGCACTTAGGATAATTATCTTGTTGAAAGTAAAAATCCTTCGATTCACCCAATTTGTCAGCACTTGGCTGCAAATTTCCCTTGAGAATTGCAATACATGCCCGATGATCCATGTTTCCTTCAATTATTTCTAAGTTTCCAATGCCGCTGGGAGCCATACAGCCCCATACCATAACGCCGCCGCCACAGTGCTTTACAGTTTTCATGGTGTTTTTTTGGGTTGTAAGACACCCCTGGCTATTTCCACACTTTGAAAGGATGTTTCTGGCGTAGGAAATTCTACATTTGCTTAAAACATCGCCGCAAAGTCCTGACTTCAATCCCATTGAGCACATGCTGAACATGCTACAAAAAAAGGATCAGGACTCATCCTATTAGCTCAAAATTTAAGTTAAAACAGGCTCTTTAGCAGAAATGGGTGAAAATAGAGCCAAGCTGTGCAAAAATACTTGCAGAATTGATGCCACTCTTCCTTAAAACCGTGATTAAAAATAAAGGCTACCCAACTAATTAATACCAAAAAAAGTATCTATAGTTTTTAAGATTTTCATAAACTGTTTCGTAAGTGTACGAAGATTTTATTGCAGGCGAATTGTCGACTTTGCTTTATTTTTAGCTAGTAAATTTGTAATGAATAATTTAAATGGATTAGTTTTTGTTTCTAATTTAAATAAAATCTTTAATGAATAAATCGGTCTTAAAACTTTTTCAAATTTCTTGCAACAATTTATTGTTTTTTATCACTTGAGTTTCAACTAGCTACTGTACGAAGACATAATTCGTAGCTCAGTTTAGAAAGATGGGTCGATTTCCATATAAAAATTTTTCAGTCACATGTCGATACGATACTACCATCAAAGTATTGATATGAGTAAAATATCGAACAGTTTCGATTCAAGTAAAATTTTACTTGGTATCAAACGAAAGTATCGATACCGTACTAATATCAGTACTTTCATCGTGTCCCTAACCACAGGTCGAAAATTGCTTCATTTCTCTCGGCCCATTTCGTATCCATTCCTCTCAAATTTATGGATTTCTTATATCTGTGGTTTTCCCGGTTCGGGAAAAGGTCCAGTTAAGGGAAAAGGTCCAGTTAAGGCCAAGATTCAATCAACGCGAATGCGAATGCGAACAGTTTAAGCACAGGCAAATCATATGCAAGACGCAGCGAATAGAACCATTCACGGCAAATGCGAATTCGCACGAACTTGCGAATGCGACTAGTTTGAGCAAAGAGCATTAGTCATGATTCTGCGTACGCGGCGATGTATATACGCCGCAACGACCTAGAAGATATTTGGACAGGGGTGACAAATCAATCTTTGGACCGAAAACGGGTTTTTCTGCCAACTCATATAAAGCCGTACGAACTCATAGGAAAAAGTTCAAGTGTGTAAGCAATATGCAAAAAGTGAAATATTTAAGGGGCATCAGCTTGGCGCGTAGGTTTGAATGACTATTGTATATTGATATTTGTAGAATAGATTTGCAATGAAATAATTGAAACCTAGTCAAATGAAAATAATGTAAAATATTTGAAGGTATTTCAAACAATTTTTTTATCTATTTATGCAATATTCAAATTGTTTGAGTTTGACTTATTGTATACTTACTTAACTATTAGATAACTGGTAGATACCTACTACTTTGCCAAATTTGACTATCATTTAAGTATTGCTTAGCCTTTATTCTACCGAGATGCTTTTCTATAACTGGAGTCAGGATAATAATATCGGGTTATAGAGCTTTACCGGCATATATAATATGTGTTATTTCCGTAATCTTTTTCAATAGTAAATACATAAATACAAAGAATTCTAATTTAAAGGAAATGTAATATGTATAATTAACGCATTTATCAACTGTTTTTCATATGCATTATTCTAAAATAATCTGAAGACATATGTACCTTGTCCGGTCTACTTTATCAAATTTCACTGTCAACGTCTACGAAGGTGGCGTGATGAGTTCCACGTCTCACTTTACCCTTGATTTCACTCAGGTACCTATTGAGAACTACGTGGACTCGAAGCTAGTAATACAATCTGTCGTTATAATCTGCAGGGACCCCATACATTAAGTGCTAGTACTAGACTGTAAGAAGTTCCATATGCATTATAAACCAGATTAAAACGATCATATGCATTATAAGGTTGTTTAAATCTTGAGAAATATATCCTAGAAAATACTTTAAGCATATGGTTCTGGTGTGGGGTACTTAGTTAAGCATACTATTAAAATTAACTATTAAAAAGGTTAATAAATAATTTTATTTCTGATTAACATATGCCTCCCTCTTCCTTTCTAACCGGGCTTGGGACCAGCTGCGGCGGAATTACGGCAATGGTAAATATATTCATATATATAAACATATATAATATATATATATATATATATATATATATATATATATATATATATATATATATATATATATATATATATATATATATATATATATATATATATATATATATATATATATATATATATGGTTGCATGCACGCCAAACGAGCCGTGTTTCGTTGTGGCGGCACCAGAAAAAGCCAGAAACGGCGAGGAAATACTCGACATACATTCCATACATGTATTTCATACATGTACTCAAACAACGAAAACAATCGTAAATAAAACGTAGAATAAATCTCTAGAAGGCAGTTTGAGAAACTTCGAGAACCTAATACACAGACCCATTTCCCACTTCACATGGCGACGGAATATCCCATTAGTCATTTCGGAGACGGATCCAGAACCCAAAACACATTTCTAGAAAGGCCTAGATGTAGGCAATAGTAATTTATCTCACCAGACCGGATATAAATATCACCGCGATGAGTCTTCGGAATCAGTTGATAGTGAGTTTTGGTACAATGCGATAGATTGTACTGAGTTAAAAGCGAAAACAGCGGAAAGTCTGTTCGGTGAAAAGCGAGTTTAGTGTATCCGGGCGCGATTAATTAAAAGCGATAAAGTGCGAGTAATTATAGTGCGATAATTAAATTGATAAAGAATTTATAATAGTGCGATCAGTAAAGAGTACGAAATTTAGTGTTATAAATATTTGTGTGAATAAAAGTGTAATTAGTGTTTTAAAAGAAACTGTGTTATTTCACGAATGTGAAGAATATCGAACCCACGGAAGGTGTTTAACGGTAAAACACAACAATTGGTGTCAGAAGTGGGATTCTGTCGCGTTCGTGATTTAAAAAGTGACTTAAACGTGAAGTTCTGGATAGTGAACTTGTTTAAAAAGTGAAAATTAATAGTGCGCGGACTATATAAAAAGTTAAAAGTTTCGGACAGTGAACATTGTTAATTGTGCGGACTAATTGAAATTTTGTGAAAAATTTAGTGGACGATTTGAAATTGTGAAAAGTTGTGAGGACTAGTCGAAGAACAATGCCAAAAGTGAGTGAACTAACATTGGCAGAGTTGAACGTGGAGTGCGAGAAGCAAGAGCGGAAACTGGCAGAACTTAGAAAGGAAATGGATTTGCTGAATTAGGATCTGCAACTCGTGAGAGCGGTAGGAATTGTGGCAGCTGAATCAACAACCGGCAAAGCGCTGAAAGCACCAACGTTTGATGGGCAGACTTCTTGGACCATCTACAAGAAGCAGTTTGAGGCAGTTGCAGAGTTTAACAACTGGAGCGATCGAGAGCGAGCGCTACAACTGGTGGTGTCATTGAGAGGAGCCGCAGCGGAAGTTCTTCTGACAATTCCAGAGGACGATAGCTTCAGCTATTCAAGCCTGACGAATGATTAACACTTCTGTCCTACCCCAGGTCGGATCCAGAGCACCGGGACGAAACGGCGAAAAATGCTTTTATCCAGGGAGTGCGTGATGAAGAGCTTCAAATAGCACTTCGTTTGGCTGGAAAACGGACAGTGAAGGAGTCTTTAGCCTACGCTCTCATCTACGAATCTGCGAAGCTTGCGTTGCGGAGAAATGTGAGAGTTTGTGAAGTACGAGAGGAATGTGTGTGCAGGAAAGCCAACATCTCCATGAAATCAAGGGGAAGTGGAGCCCCTCAGTGTTGGAACTGCGGAGAAAACGGTCACTTGAGGCGTGGCTGTCGTAGAAACTGGAAATCGACATATTGTCCGGAATGTGTGCATAGCAGAGTTCCTCGATGCTGGAACTGCGGAAAGAGTGGACATCTGAGTCGTGACTGCTACAGAAAGTACCAAACTAGGTACTGTGAACGATGCTCAGCAGCATTCAAGCGAAGCAATGAATCTGGACGCTCAAACACAACGACTGGTTCTTGGAGGATGGCAGCGAAGCCAGTGGAAAACAAGTTTGAAGTTCAGCGGTATGAGTGCAACACTGGTAAACCTGAAACGATCACCGTTGCCAGGTTGCATGTTCGTGAGAATAACTTGAGCTTGCAGGGGAAAGTCAGTAACGAAGCTTGTAAAATCATAATCGACACTGGAGCGGTTAGATCGATCCTGAGAGCGGATATGGCTAAGTCCTGGAAACTCAGTAACGGTGAAAGGTACGTGCTTCAGACGGTAACGGGTGAATCTACTCGAGTTCTTGGTGATATCGTTCTGCCGATACAGCTTGAAAATTTGATGTTCGAGCATCAGTTCCTGGTAGCGGAGATAACAGACGAGTACATACTTGGAATGGACTTCCTGGGCTCTCATGGTTTTAGCCTGGATTTGGGAGAGCGAAAAATCAAGTGGAGGAGCAACGAAGTATCATTATCTCGTCGACCCGGATGGAGACATCGAACAGAAGAACAGGAAGACCACGTATGCGTAGCTGTGAGAAGAGTAAGCATTTTGGCGGAAACAGAAGAAAACAGTTAGAGACATCGCAGGGCGACATAAAATGCAGCGAAACAGGGAAGGAATTTGCATCCGGATCTGAGCGGAAATGTGTAATGGGCAATATTTCACGACGACTGCATATTGGATCGAAATCTGGGATATCGCTGGAAGACCACAAGACAACAAGGAAGTACGTTTCGAAGCGGTGGCAACGTCAACGGCTAGACTCTATTCGAAGCTGTACAATTTGAGACCGAGTTTACTTAGATTTCCGAAAAACAATTTGGTGTGGAACGTACAACCGGAATGGGAAGGATCGTACGACAAACGGCGTGACGAGGGTGTCTGGCGGATACATCGAAAGCACCGATCGAGAATGAAGGCTATAAATCTGGCTTACACATTGGTTGACGACGAATCTGTTCGGGACGAACAGGTCTAAGGAGGGGGTAATGTCGCCAAACGAGCCGTGTTTCGTTGTGGCGGCACCAGAAAAAGCCAGAAATGGCGAGGAAATACTCGACATACATTCCATACATGTATTTCATACATGTATTCAAACAACGAAAACAATCGTAAATAAAATGTGGAATAAATCTCTAGAAGGCAGTTTGAGAAACTTCGAGAACCTAATACACAGACCCATTTCCTATTTCACATGGCGAAGGAATTTCCCATTAGTCATTTCGGAGACGGATCCAGAACCCAAGACACATTTCTAGAAAGGCCTAGATGTAGGCAATAGTAATTTATCTCACCAGACCGGATATAAATATCGCTGCGATAAGTCTTCGGAAGCAGTTGATAGTGAGTTTTGGTACAATGCGATAGATTGTACTGAGTTAAAAGCGAAAACAGCGGAAAGTATGTTCGGTGAAAAGCGAGTTTAGTGTATCCGGGCGCGATTAATTAAAAGCGATAAAGTGCGAGTAATTATAGTGCGATAATTAAATTGATAAAGAATTTATAATAGTGCGATCAGTAAAGAGTACGAAATTTAGTGTTATAAATATTTGTGTGAATAAAAGTGTAATTAGTGTTATAAAAGAAACTGTGTTATTTCACGAATGTGAAGAATATCGAACCCACGGAAGGTGTTTAACGGTAAAACACAACAATTGGTGTCAGAAGTGGGATTATGTCGCGTTCGTGATTTAAAAGGTGACTTTAGCGTGAAGTTCTGGACAGTGAACTTGTTTAAAAAGTGAAAATTAATAGTGCGCGGACTATATAAAAAGTTAAAAGTTTCGGACAGTGAACATTGTTAATTGTGCGGACTAATTGAAATTTTGTGAAAAATTTAGTGGACGATTTGAAATTGTGAAAAGTTGTGAGGACTAGTCGAAGAACAATGCCAAAAGTGAGTGAACTAACATTGTCAGAGTTGAACGTGGAGTGCGAGAAGCAAGAGCGGAAACTGGCAGAACTTAGAAAGGAAATGGATTTGCTGAATTAGGATCTGCAACGCGTGAGAGCGGTAGGAATTGTGGCAGCTGAATCAACAACCGGCAAAGCGCTGAAAGCACCAACGTTTGATGGGCAGACTTCTTGGACCATCTACAAGAAGCAGTTTGAGGCAGTTGCAGAGTTTAACAACTGGAGCGATCGAGAGCGAGCGCTACAACTGATGGTGTCATTGAGAGGAGCCGCAGCGGAAGTTCTTCTGACAATTCCAGAGGACGATAGCTTCAGCTATTCAAGCCTGACGAATGCTTTGCATATGCGGTACGGCGAAGATCACCTGAAGGAAGTTCACCGTTCACAGCTGAGAACACGGATACAGAAGCCAGGGGAGACGTTGCAGGAGTAAGCTCAGGACATTGAGCGATTAACACTTCTGTCCTACCCCAGGTCGGATCCAGAGCACCGGGACGAAACGGCGAAAAATGCTTTTATCCAGGGAGTGCGTGATGAAGAGCTTCAAATAGCACTTCGTTTGGCTGGAAAACGGACAGTGAAGGAGTCTTTGGCCTACGCTCTCATCTACGAATCTGCGAAGCTTGCGTTGCGGAGAAATGTGAGAGTTTATGAAGTTCGAGAGGAATGTGTGTGCAGGAAAGCCAACATCTCCATGAAATCAAGGGGAAGTGGAGCCCCTCAGTGTTGGAACTGCGGAGAAAACGGTCACTTGAGGCGTGGCTGTCGTAGAAACTGGAAATCGACATATTGTCCGGAATGTGTGCATAGCAGAGTTCCTCGATGCTGGAACTGCGGAAAGAGTGGACATCTGAGTCGTGACTGCTACAGAAAGTACCAAACTAGGTACTGTGAACGATGCTCAGCAGCATTCAAGCGAAGCAATGAATCTGGACGGTCAAACACAACGACTGGTTCTTGGAGGATGGCAGCGAAGCCAGTGGAAAACAAGTTTGAAGTTCAGCGGTATGAGTGCAATACTGGTAAACCTGAAACGATCACCGTTGCCAGGTTGCATGTTCGTGAGAATAACTTGAGCTTGCAGGGGAAAGTCAGTAACGAAGCTTGTAAAATCATCATCGACACTGGAGCGGTTAGATCGATCCTGAGAGCGGATATGGCTAAGTCCTGGAAACTCAGTAACGCTGAAAGGTACGTGCTTCAGACGGTAACGGGTGAATCTACTCGAGTTCTTGGTGATATCGTTCTGCCGATACAGCTTGAAAATTTGGTGTTCGAGCATCAGTTCCTGGTAGCGGAGATAACAGACGAGTACATACTTGGAATGGACTTCCTGGGCTCTCATGGTTTTAGCCTGGATTTGGGAGAGCGAAAAATCAAGTGGAGGAGCAACGAAGTATCATTATCTCGTCGACCAGGATGGAGACATCGAACAGAAGAACAGGAAGACCACGTATGCGTAGCTGTGAGACGAGAAAGCATTTTGGCGGAAACAGAAGAAAAACAGTTAAAGACATCGCAGGGCGACATAAAATGCAGCGAAACAGGGAAGGAATTTGCATCCGGATCTGAGCGGAAATGTGTAATGGGCAATATTTCACGACGACTGCATATTGGATCGAAATCTGGGATATCGCTGGAAGACCACAAAACAACAAGGAAGTACGTTTCGAAGCGGTGGCAACGTCAACGGCTAGACTCTATTCGAAGCTGTACAATTTGAGACCGAGTTTACTTAGATTTCCGAAAAACAATTTGGTGTGGAACGTACAACCGGAATGGGAAGGATCGTACGACAAACGGCGTGACGAGGGTGTCTAGCGGATACATCGAAAGCACCGATCGAGAATGAAGGCTATAAATCTGGCTTACACATTGGTTGACGACGAATCTGTTCGGGACGAACAGGTCTAAGGAGGGGGTAATGTCGCCAAACGAGCCGTGTTTCGTTGTGGTGGCACCAGAAAAAGCCAGAAACGGCGAGGAAATACTCGACATACATTCCATACATGTATTTCATACATGTATTCAAACAACGAAAACAATCGTAAATAAAACGTGGAATAAATCTCTAGAAGGCAGTTTGAGAAACTTCGAGAACCTAATACACAGACCCATTTCCCATTTCACATGGCGACGGAATTTCCCATTAGTCATTTCGGAGACGGGTCCAGAACCCAAGACACATTTCTAGAAAGGCCTAGATGTAGGCAATAGTAATTTATCTCACCAGACCGGATATAAATATCGCTGCAATGAGTCTTCGGAATCAGTTGATAGTGAGGTTTAGTACAATGCGATAGATTGTACTGAGTTAAAAGCGAAAACAGCGGAAAGTCTGTTCGGTGAAAAGCGAGTTTAGTGTATCCGGGCGCGATTAATTAAAAGCGATAAAGTGCGAGTAATTATAGTGCGATAATTAAATTGATAAAGAATTTATAATAGTGCGATCAGTAAAGAGTACGAAATTTAGTGTTATAAATATTTGTGTGAATAAAAGTGTAATTAGTGTTATAAAAGAAACTGTTTTATTTCACGAATGTGAAGAATATCGAACCCACGGAAGGTGTTTAACGGTAAAACACAACAATATATATATATATATATATATATATATATATATATATATATATATATTTATATATATATAGATATATATATATATATATATATATATATATATATATATATATATATATATATATATATATATATGTATATATATATATATATATATATATATATATATATATAAATATATATATATATATATATATATATATATATATATATATATATATATATATATATATATATTCAAACTAAACAAACAGCAAAAGTTATGTATTATTTTCCTCATTTTGAACAACGAAACACGACAAGACAAACAAACAACTGGTCAAATATTGAATTTTAAAACAATTTTATATAAACTACAGGAAATTGCCCCCAGCGACAAGTCATTTATACCACACCGATGTTTCCCCTTCACCCCGCTATTTGCTACCACGATCGATGTTCATCAAATTGTCAAACTCGGTGAACATCAGCACGTGTTGAATCGACCGGCATCGGGAACCAAGATAATTGTTTGATTTTAACCAGTACTTTGGCACTTTTTGTGAAATAAACTTCATTTATTTAATTGTTACACCAAAGAGAGCACTTATACATATACTTAGGTGCGGAAAGACATACCGACCGCACCAGAACGAGCTGTGTTTTGGCAATGCGGCACTGAACACTTCATTTTTACCGGATTTAAGTGTTTTCAAACACTGGCACTAGCACTTTTTCTGTTCAAATCCTGCGAATGTGCCTAATTACTTCCGGAAAGCACTTTAATTCACAAAAAACACTTTACATTGGGCGTGTTTTTTTGCTCCGATACAGAACAGAGTAGAACAATGACGCAAAAAAACGATCCACCACAAAACAGCTGATGCTTTCGCTAAGACTGACATAGGTTGCTGTATTTGCTGTGGTACCACTCAACAGCTCAAAATAAAGGCAGAAAATAACGAATATACACTACCACAATCGATAGAAAATAGCAAAAGGACTAACAGAAAATTATCTCTTTTAACTTTCTACACATTATGCTAGCTTTTTTTAATTTACTAACTACCAAAACATTTAACTTAACCTTCAAAAAACCAAAGCCATCTCACAGAAAAAAAGACAACTTCATAAGAGCTTTTCTTTTTTCTATCAGCACATTCTATACTTCAGTACGTGAACTACCTATGACGAATACAATTTCTGTGCTAGTGAATTCACTGGTGCAGGAGTGTTGTTGTTTCCAATGCGTATATCCTATTCTCTACTAGATAGAGGAGCAAAAAAAACAATCCTATTAGTGATTATTCGACTTGTTTATAACGTTGTTGAGCAATTCATGGCGGGAAAAAAGTCAAACTGACAAATTGATGAAGAACGTGGTGCGTTACAAGGTCAGAGAGGAAGGGTAGAGACGAGGAAATTGGTCCCAGCGCACTTTCCTACATGTACACTGTAGCCGCCTGTCCAAATATCTTCTAGGTCGTTGATACGCCGAGGTAAACCCGTAGAGGTATAAGACATTTAGAGCGGAGTGGTAAAAAAGTAGTCTGTCTCGAGGTCACTCATATCCACAAATTATTCCAATACAACGAAATATCTTTCGGGGTTAGATCAGTTGCTCGTTTTGGGGGCCTTAATTTGGCGCGCATATTTGAAAAAAAGGGAAATATTAAAATTCAAAGATAAATATTCGTATATTTAAAATTCGAAGTTAATCTGCACTCCACATCGTGGTCGGTCATTGTTCTTCAGTATTGATATTTGCCAATAAATTGATATATATGGCTTCTTGCTCGTTAAATTAAAATATTGTATTCTATAAGGTAGAACGAAACCAATTTTATTGTTGAATTGTTGAAGAACTATATATTATTTTCTTGCAACATTTTCATTAACTGCATTAACGCTATTTAACCACTGTACACAGATTAATTAGAGAATTATTTTCATTTCATTACGTTTGCTTACAATGATAAATCTAAATAAATTCTATGCAAATGAGATGCTAAATTTTTTACTACCTCCCTCTTCCTTTTTAACCGGGCTTGGGACCGGCTTTGGCGGAATTAAGGCACTACGTAGATATTTCTTGGCTCTTTTTATTTACATGATATCGTTCTTCTAAAATTAACCTGAATTTATGACAGTCGAAACCATGCCATTTTAATAAATTTCTTATTTTAACCTATGTTATAATAATAAGCAACACAAATTTTCCCAAAAATTATAATTTCTTCTTCGCTACTATAATCGTAGACTTTTTTCCTGCACGCAATTTATTTAGTTGGTGCGACATATTTTTTTTGAATTCCTCAAACTTAAATCGGCTGGCCCTATGCATGCACTTATATGCCGTTCACACTACACTCTAAATCAGGCGATTTCGATCAGCTGATCGCTTTAGAGCTAAATCAACTTAAATCTACCTGATTACCTATACATTTTTCTCGGCGTCTGACAGTTGAAAGCTGGTGGATTGAGAGTTAATCAAGTACAAATCAGGTACTATTGTGAATTTTTTCCGGCTGAACTGTTCTCAGAGCGAGCTGAATTCCATCCGTGAGAGGCACAGTAGATTTGAATGAAATGTCATTCGAATTTCGTTCTAAAATAGCAGAACAAAAAAGGAAAATGTGAGTTGGACAAAGTGAAAAAAAAATGTTCTTGCATGTTCCTGCACCATTTTCAACATATTTCACGCAAAAAAAATTTTACACATAAATTCGAATGACATTTCTCTCTCTAAATCACTTCGGGTAGTGTGAACGCGTACCTGATTAACTTGACAGATTCTAAATCTACCTGATTTAGAAGTGTAGTGTGAACGGCATATAATCCTACTTCATTGGCATTTCCGCCATTTTGGAATTCAAGAGAAAGTGTCAAGAACCAAGGTGTTAGATTCGTGGCCAATAGAGGAACACTTGAGTCCGCATCGCAAAATAGCACTAAAATTACTGGTTTTCGGCCACGCCAAGTATCCGAATCTACTTAATTTCTATTGCAGACTTTATCATAAGGTAAATGGTAAGTACTTACCGGCAGAAAGATTACTCAGGCAGTCAGGAGCGCGTATTTTTTGAAAAACACTTCGCTTCACATTTCGTTGCCGGTGTTTAGATAGTAATTGAAGGAATTTAATTATACTTCTTACGATTTTCTACACTTCTCGACACTCGCGTCGCTATATTTGTTTTGAAAACGCGGCTTGTTCTAGCAAAATTCATCGCAAAACCAAATAGCATACTTCAAAATTGTTTGGTTTGTTTGTGTGTTTGATTCGAGATTGACTCCTGGGTACTTGACAGCAGCCCCGAAAGCTTGACAGGTGAAGGCGAGGGGGAGAAGAACTTAACAAAAATCTTCAAGACACACACCTACAGGCGTTTACACGGATATCGCCACTCTTAAGTCTTATACATCTATTGGTAAACCACACAAAGCATTTAGGGATAAAACTCGACTTGATCAATGTCTCCTAGAAGTACGGGCCGTAATGCAGAATAATGACGTCACACTAGACTGTCAAAGTGTCGCGAAAAACACGTAGTCTTATAGGACGTCGGCGGGAAATCGTAAGCTGTACAGGTTGTGTTGAAGTGAGTGAAGTGAAAACAAAGTGATATCCGCGGAACAGTGCTAGTGAACAACTAAAACACAAATTAATGCGGTGCGTGCGGTATAATTGGAAAAATTCGCTACGAAATGTTTATCGGTTGGTGCTAGGTTTTGTGACGTTTTGTGTCGATTCACATTCGATACAATTGATTGACACAAAATGTAAGTTATGACGAAATATTATTATTATAACGCGTCCACGCTCAAAAAACTAACGTTTTATTTATTTTCTACCTAAAAATCTGCACGTGAAATCTCCGTGTATATCGGCACTGCCAGATGGAAATGTCAAAATGCATGGATAAATTGACGTCATAGCTAAAAAGATTACGTAGCCTGACGGCTCGTACTTCTAGGAGGCATTGACTTGATGCACCCAATGCCTCCTAGAAGTACGGGCCGTCAGGCGATGTAACCGTTCTCGCTATGACGTCATGGCGATAGGCCAGTTTGACATTTCCACGAGGCAGTGCCGACACGCACGGAGATTTCACTTGCGGTTTTTAAGCTAAAATATAATTAAAACGTTAGTTTTTTGTGCGTGGACGCGTTGTAGTAATAATATTTGGTCATAACTTGAATTTTGTGTCAACCAATTCTATCGAAAAAGAATAGACACGAAACGTCACATAACGTAACACCAACTGATAAATATTTCGTAGCGAATTTTTCCATTTATACCGCACGCATCAATTTATGTTTTAGCTGTTCGCTAGCACTATTCCGCGGATCTCACTTTGTTTTCACTTCACTCACTTCAACACAACCTATACAATTTACGATTCCCCGCGGACGTCCCAAAAGGCTGCGTGTGTTTTTCACGACATTTTGGCCTATTGCTCTGAAGTTTTGTATTGCGGCCCGTACTTCAAGGAGGCATTGACCAATGCCTGCTAGAAGTACGGGCCGTCAGGCTACGTAATCGTTGTCGCTGTGACGTCATGGCGATAGGCCATTTTGACATTTTCACGAGACAGTGCCGACACACACGGAGATTTCACTTGCGGTTTTTAAGCTAAAATATGAACAAAACGTTATTTTTTTGAGCGTGGACGCATTGTAGTAATAATAATTAGTCATAACTTGAATTTTGAGTCAATCAATTGTATCGACAGTGAATCACCACAAAACGTCACATAACCTAACACCAACTGTTAAACCTTTCGTAGCGAATTTTTCACATAATACCGCACGAACCGCATTAATTTGTGTTTTAGCTGTTCACTAGCACTGTTCCGCGGATCTCACTTTGTTTTCACATAACTTACTTCAACACAACCTGTACAATTTACGATTTCCCGCGGACGTCCCTTAAGACTGCGTGTGTTTTTCACGAAATTTTGGCCTATTGCTGTGACGTAATCATTCTGCATTACGGCCCGTACTTCTAGGAGGCATTGCATTGACGCATCATACAGCTGTTACACGAAATTCGCCGATAGATGGCGAGCTAGTAAGTTTGTTTTTATGGCATTTTTGTTTTTTTTTTGTTTTTGTGTTAATTTTGTTATCTTCTTTTTATTTTTTTGTATAATTTTGTGTTTTTCTTCAATTTTTCGGTAAAACTTGGATACTTATCCCCTAGTTGCGCTATTCGCCACCAGAGTGAGAATCGGCGGTAGATTTAGTAAAATTCAGTGGCACTCAAACGGCTGTTCATGCTGTCAATTTCGGCTGTCTACGTTGTCAAACAACGACAATTTCAATTTCACCGACATTAAACTCACATTTAACATCGAAAAAATGCCTGGAATGAATGATATATTACTTTTATAGTAATCTTTAACAAAAAATAAAGGTCGTGTGCTGCGTAATGAGAACATATTTCAGAAAACTCATACGTGATCACACAGCCGGAAATTCATTTGCTGGTAGTATTGGTGGGTGCGTGCCAATGAAAAGTTTAGCTCATATATTAACCTTGCGAAATCGATAGCTGCGGGGACATCTATCCAAAATCCCTCTTCATATAAAGATGCAGCCAATATATTTTTGACAACGTCTTTCATTTAACTGTCGGTTATATGTTTAATGCTGGGTACAATCAACAATGGAAATGTGCAGTACTTTGAATTCTATTTAAGTTCGCTTTTTACGGTAATTAGCACGAACATTTGCATGAAGCTAGAAATGGAACTGTAATTAGATCATACATATTGATATTGTAATGTTGCTCACTGTTCGCGCTGTCTCAATATCTTTCATATTTTTATTGATCTTTGAAGAAATATGTTGGTATGCACGGATGGATGAATAGAACTGAGTAAATTTAGAGTGGTAATGTAATGCTGGAGGCTATGGATTTTATACGTAAAGGTTTGGCAAATCACATCAATTAATGATCCTGATGAATATAAATATTTGAATATCGTAACACAATTTCGAATTAAAAATGGTACCGGAGGAAACTCAAAAACAACCAAGAGTAAAACTGGTGCCACATGAAATAATTCACGGCATATTTTTATTAATTTTCAAAGATATTTAATACTAAATTTACCTTGTCTTCTCTTTACATACATATATAAATATATATGTAAATAAATCAGAAAAAACATATATAAATATATATGTATATAAATCAGAAAAAAGATTTAGTGAGATTATTTAATGTTCGTAACGCGATCGAGCTGAGATTCTATTTCGGTTCATGTTAAGGCAGCAGTGGGCATTTTAGTGATTTTTTCCATATTTCTAAGGAAAGACAATTATTGTGAGAAGTAAGTATGGGGAATGAAAACTGATAACGTTTTATGATTGGCATTGATAACGGTTTGGTAATTTTTAATTCTATGTGAGCGCTGATTGCCTAAAAGTAGACAACATTTTTTTTTCTAAGATATTGTTTGTCATAACTCCTGGCAGAAACATCGGATCATCACGAAATTTACAGGAAGTATTTATGCCTATCAAAAATATACATGTATGATTTAAAATGAATATTTGGGCAACATTTTAGCTAGAACAGGTACGTGAAAATTGTTTTCAAAACATCGAGCCTCTGCGTGTTCTAAATTATCACACATAAACAGTCTTGAAATTGAAAAAGAAAATCTGTATGTGGAAAAATTTACGAGAAAAATGGTAGGGGTCATAATATAGGAATACATTGCAACTATCTTTCGATGAATGTTTGCATAACCGCTTAACCGTTCTATTGAAAATTTGAATTTTCGGGACATTTTAAACACATATAAAGAGAGAGGGATATATCAAAGCATCAAATGTAAAATACTTTCGGGTATGGTAAGCCTAGACTATGAGGTGCCGGGGTAGAAGGTGCCAGCTCGCGAAGCAACGATCTACTACCTGAGATTTCGAATCCCGCCGTATGCTCATGGCTGTATTTGTTTGGCTTGTGTTGTCTTAATAGTGGGTGGCTGGGCATAATACCAGCGCTCCATTAATTGTAATATCATAGCTTTAGTGACGACTGGGCATAATACCAGTGCTTCAGAAAATAAGAAATAATGTGGCACTTAAAAAAAGAATAATGGAATCGATATCGGCTAATTGATATCAACTTTCCCCATATGTGTCTCCTTGCCTTCATAGCTAAGCATTCACTTCAAAATGTAATCCTCTCAGCTTGGGAATTACCATAGAAAAAAATGTAAAACATTTTTAAACTTGGTGATTGAGTAGTAAAAACGTACAAGCAGCAATATGATTGACCAAAAAAGTATTTCCTCTTTTAATATTTAGTCATGTACTTGCCTGACCCTTTGGACTATTGATGTTTTATGGCATAACGGCCCACTAAATATTTTTTGTCTTAGTATCCGCTTAGCCAGTTCGAATAAAAAACGTGAGTTTTCAGAGACAATGTTCACATTTTTAATTTGGGAAGAAATTTAGATCCAAAAACCTCAACTCAGAACACATGTGCAAGCAAGACTGGTTGTTTTAGTTTAATGCTCGAAAGTGAAAAGGTTGTGTAAACATCCTATCGAATGTAAGAAATTACATTATTATTCCAAATTCACTTAGTTTCTATTCATTTATACGTGCTTACACGCATATTTAGTGCGCATCGAGTCAAGGTCATTTATGATTCCCTATCCCGACCTTGTAAATTTGATACCAAATTGCAACTTTTTTATTAGCCTTGAAACAGCCATTTGATTACAAGCCGAAGTAAAAGGGTAATTGCAGGCAGTGCGCAACATTACAAAATCAATATGTATGCAAATTTCAATTACTAAGATATCTAAATACATTTTCAATCCGAACAGCATGCATATGTTCGTGCTAATTAACGTAAAATGCGAACCTAACTCGAATTCAAAGGTGCAGCACATGATATACACATTTCCATTGCTGATTGTACCCCAAAATTAAACATACAACCCACATTAAAAATTTATTGTTTGCATCATATAAAGAGAGATTTTGGATAGATGTCCCCCGAAGGTCTAGGTTTCGTTTTTATGCTTTCTACAGTTTGAGTGCTACTGAAATGGAATTATTATAAGCAAATTTGATCATTCGATGAAAGCCTTGTTTTTTAATAAATATTGACCCCCCAAATGAAAATTACTTCAAGAAAATCTCACCAGCTCTTTACTTACGTAAATTTGATGAAAGCAGATGAGGAAAAGTTATTCAAAGCTAATGCCACTTGTCTCAAAGTTGTGTTAGAGTTCAGTTAATATTTTGCGCGGTTCTTCCTTAATTATTGCACAACAAACTATCTAACAGATGCGGATGTGAAATCTGACCAAATTAGATTGTTGTCTGTTATTGTGGTAATTGTGGTTTTTAAACTAAATTTTAAATTAGATTTTTGTCTGTTATTGTGGTAATAATGTTTTCACCCATATTAAAATTATTAGGCGTGTTTTTTGCTCCTCTATCCAGTAGAGAATAGGATATACGCATTGGAAACAACAACACTTCTGCACCAGTGAATTTACTAGTACAGAAATTGTATTCGTCATAGGTAGTTCACGTGCTGAAGTATAGAATGTGCTGATAGAAAAAAGAAAAGCTCATACGAAGTTGTCTTTTTTTCTGTGAGATGGCTTTGGTTTTTTGAAGGTTAAGTTGAATGTTTTGGTAGTTAGTAAATTAAAAAAAGCTCGCATAATGTGTAGAAAGTTAAAAGAGATAATTTTCTGTTAGACCTTTTGCTATTTTCTATCGATTGTGGTAGTGTATATTCGTTATTTTCTCCCTTTATTTTGAGCTGTTGAGTGGTACCACAGCAAATACAGCAACCTATGTCAGTCTTCCTTTCATTTCAAACATTTTCGCTAAAAATGAGGTAAGAAGGAGTCATGGATTAATTTGTAAATCAACATAATGATTATGTATAAAGCAGATTTCCTAATTCATGTATTGCAGTTGTCTAAGTGAATGTATTCTAGCTTATTGCAGTTGTCTAAGTGAAAGTATGTAAAATATTTTTGTATGCGTTGAAACTTTCATCCCTCCCCCGAAGAGTTCCTTTGCGTGATGTCTATGTTTTTGTGTAAACCATAATGTTTAGTTCTTTGTTTCCAGGTCGGCAGCTCAGACGATCATAATTAAATGTGTGAAAAAAATTTATAATTCATTCTTAAGTCAATTTTGGAATAATTTTTATGAATTCTCCTCATGTAAATGAAAAACTTATGCTCCCCTATAAGCTATCCATTTGCAGGAGCATGTTTGTGCGAAGTAATACTTTCATTTAAAAAGTACAGCCAGGGCAGAAATAGTTCCGAACTTGAGTTCCGAACATCATTTGATTAGAATTGCTAGCCAATTACGTGATGCTGTAGCTGGTACCCACGTACGAACATAAACTTGAACAGAAATATTCTTGAATGCAGGGAATAAAAAAAAATGATTTAAAAATGGCAGTTGTTTGCGAAAATGTAGGAATAACATTTAATTAGGCTATCGTCGCAAAACTTTTGTGATTTTGTAATTTCAAATATTTTTTATTTCACATGCACTCACCAGTTGCCTAAACCCTAAAATTCATAAACACTATCAATTTTCATACTTGTTTACTGCCGGATTTCGTCTTCCCGGAATATAGGGGCACCTGAAAACTTTAAAATGCCTGCCGCCGTTAAAGTTTTACAAATAGCCTAATCTAAACTTGACTCTGTTGATATACATCACATCGAATATCAATAGCTGCATTACTAACCCAAGTTTACTTAAAATCCATTCAATTTTAACCCCCGCTAGACACACCTGGGTCTTTGGTGTCCGGCCGTTTTTGAAAATCGTCAGGGCGCACAGGTACGTCAATATTTCGGATTCTAACCTCCACTTAAAAAATTGTACTTGGATCCAGAACTGGCGTAGTGAACGTCACGCTCGGTCCTCCGTTATTCGTGAATTGCTGAGCTGTCAAAGTTGGCTGCGGACACCAAAGACCCATGTGTGTCTACGGAAGCATAAAAGTGTGCATTTTCTTCGAAGCTTTTCTTCGGCATATTAGATCAAGCGGTAGTTAATTGTAACATTTTGTACAATTTTAATGAAGCGAACACTGCATTGGGAAGATATAAATTTATTGAAACGTTAGCACTTAGTTTAACGAGCGAACAAATAAAAATTTGCGAAGAACACAAGCTTCATGTATGCAATGAATGCATTTTGTAATTTTGTTCAGTTACTTTATTTATTTTAATAAGAATAAGTGTAAGTAATAATAAATAACACAAAAACGTATAAAACTTTGAGTTACATTACTTTCAAACCAAAAATTGTAATTTCAAACGAATTTTCGACTCCAAAAAAATTGTACTTTTTCTCTTGTCATAATAATTATACTTTTTTCGAAGTTTCATTATGTCCTTTTTTTTCTTTCATCTACTATATGTCAAAAAACATTTCGTACAGTAGAATTTTCTTAAACTTATTTAACAAAAAGCTATGATGTTTTAAGTGAATACGTGTATTTCTCGTGTTTTGTGTCGATTTCCATTAAATAACAATAATAAAAATTCATATATATCTATCACCTAATGAACGCTCTTTTTCTATAGATATCGATCTACCTTCATGAATTTTTTCAGATTTTAAAACGATTCGAAGTGTGGTAAAAAAAACGGCAGGACTCCATAGACCCAGGTGTGTCTAGGGAGGTGCTCGAATTGTAGTGTGTCTGGGGAGGGTTAAGCACAAAAGCGCATGCGTAATCGAGTCACCGTATTTGCTCCTACCCTGTTAGACCCACCAATCATATTCACAGCACTACAACTTGTTCATTAGTCTTAAAACAGCCATTTGCCTACTACCTAACATATCGGGAAACTGTAACCAGTATAGATATCTATTTATAGGCATTTCCATAATAATTACATTAATTACAGTAAAACGGATATAACTTGAATCTAAAGTACTGCATATGTTACACCAATTTCCATTTACCATTGTACTCAAAATGTTTTTATTTACTCCACATTTAACATAACATACATTTAATGTAAAAATATATTATTTGCATTTCATATGGTCCCAGTTCTCCAAGTTTCGCTTCATCGGCGAGAACACAATTGGAAGCTTTTATATTAACCGATATTACTTATTTGGAATATTTACAAATTGCCGCATTGAGTTAAGATAATTTCCAATCCATCATTGAAGTTTGCTTGTTCTAATATTTACATTTTTTACTTTTCTAAATATTAGCAGTTTGCACTTCTACACATTTCCATTCACTTAAGCATAAGCATTTTCCCACTCTGCTTTTTCTATTCATTTTGATTCACATATCGATTCATTGCATTTTAATCATATTTTTACTTTTTAACTTTATTATGCACTTCTTCGTACTGCCTTCTTCGTACTGCCTCTTCTATTCATTTTTATTCACTCGTATACTTCATATACTTTTAATCACATTTATATGCCGTTCACACTACACTCTAAATCAAGTAGATTTAGAAGCTGTCAAAGTTAATCAGGTAAGCGTTCACACTACCCGACGTGATTTAGAATGAGGAGATTTAGAGAGCGAACTGTCATTCGAATTTGTGTGTACAATTTTTTTTGCATGAAAGTTGTTCAAAATGGTGCAGAAACATGCAAGAGCATTTTCTTTTCATTTTGTACAACTCACATTTTCCTTTTTTGTCCAATTTTTGCTATATTTGAACGAAATTCGAATGACATTTCGTTGAAATCTACTCTCCCTCTCACGGATGGAATTAAGCACGCTCTGAGAACAATTCAGCCCGGAAAAATTCACAATAGTACCTGATTTGTACTTGATTAACTCTAAATCTACTTGATTAACTCGGTCGGAAACCGAAAAAAATGTATGGGTAATCAGGTAGATTTAAGTTGATTTAGCTCTAAAGCGATCAGCTGATCGAAATCGCCTGATTTAGAGCCTAGTGTGAACGGGCTATTAACATTATTCGTTATCGTTCCATATATTTGGCGCCACAAATCCCGTCCTGACTACAGATACTTAAGTATCCGGGGGTGTGTTCAATGTGCATGCTATAGCTGCTCCAAAAGCATAGCATAGCATCACTTTAGCAAGTGTCAAAATTCGCAGTAGCTAGGTGAAGCAGCTATGGATATTGGACAGCCAAGAGCTGCTACGAAGGTCAGCCTTTACACAGGAAATTCAAAAATAATTT
This sequence comes from Nemotelus pantherinus, assembly GCA_963978885.1. Lineage (NCBI taxonomy): Eukaryota > Metazoa > Arthropoda > Insecta > Diptera > Stratiomyidae > Nemotelus > Nemotelus pantherinus. The sequence goes on along the minus strand of OZ022264.1, from coordinate 132,074,762 downwards.
TGTTTCAATTTTTTTATTGTAATTTTTGCATTTTCGTGGATCAGTTCAATACTTCCATTGCACTTTGGAAACTGTATGAAATTTAAGAGTTTTCAACATACAGCTGCACAATCCACTAAAATTTTCCTAACATATTTAAAACGTATCACTTATTTCCGGCTTTTGACGCTATATATGAGAAAAAGAGCAAAAAATAATCGTTGAAAATTTGATAATACAGGAATCTGAGCACCCGGCCTTTAACGCTTCATGCTCGCCTTCTAAAAACTCAAGATGGGCTGCGCTGTGTACAAGCCAACTTAAAACTCGAGTTGAGTTTAAGTGTTTAAAAGCCCGTATTTAATTTATGCTGTCACTATTTTCAAATTTATTCCTCATCTCCTGTGTCACAAAAGTGCAAAAACTTCTTTTCATTTCAATTTCCAATTGAAAATGACGTTTAAACTGCATGTCAGCTGTGTACGCACGGCCATTTTGCCTTAGCTACTTTCTAGCTATCCTCCAGACTACGAGTAGCGAATAGCTGCTACCTTAGCAGCTATTCCGGAATCTTGGACAGCCCGACTGTCAAATAGCAAGCATCAGAAAGTAGCTATTTCGTGACATTGGACAGCCAGAGCTGCTAAATTAGCAGCTAATAGCAGCTATAGCATGCACATTGAACACACCCCGGATACATAAGTATTGTCCACACTGCAGCGACATCTGCAGATACACCCTTGCCATGAAAATCAATGAAAAGTATAAAAATACTGCAGTGTAGACAATACTTATGTATGCGGATACTTAAGTATCTGTAGTCTGGACTAGTGATGGGCGTTTCTGTTGTTTTCAAAAAACGAAAACGAACTGTTTTTTTTTTCAAAAACAACTGTTTTTTAAAACTGTTTGAAAAAAAACAGTTTGAATTAACGAGAGAAACAAATTTTATGCTGTACGACAATTAGAGTTTGGTCGTACTAGGATTTTCACATACTAGGTATAACTAGTACGAGTTCGAAAAAATACCTGTTCTAAATACCTATTTGAAGTATGTACATGTATACATATAATGCATACGATTTGCAGTAATGTAATGAAATGGACTAATATGCCCTCCTCCACCCTCGAGACACAACGTTCCAAGCTAGAGTGGTGATGGTGCACGATTACCTTCAAAGAATACCGAGTCATTAGTCTGTGCAGCTTGTCCGTAACTTTCCAATGGTCGGCAATTTGGCAAGTCTTTCTCCTATCTAGGAAATCTCCAATCTAGGACTATCTAAAGGAAAACAATCAAATTCAATCAATTTAATTTGTTTTTCTTTTTATTATATGCAGAAAACACCTCCTGTATTCGTTCAAATTTCCAAAGTAAAAAAATGACTAAAATAGGACCAACTAATCCTGTTGTCATCTATGTGACTTTTCATTGAGTCTCTGATACCAAGCTTTTCCTGGCTAATCTAAAACAGTCGGATTTCCACTTCAAGTTTGCCGAAAATTTTATTAAGACATTATAAAAAAAAAATTCTTTTATTAAACATGTACCCACTAAGGGGCCAACCTCTTCTGTAAGGCTGGACATGAGACCAAGGGGCACCTTACCTCCCGCGGTTTCGTTAATTTTACAACCCCGGTAGGGTTGGAGACACCCTCCAGTCACGAGGAGGGCCTCAGCACACCCAGAGACGCCAACTGGTGATCCAAATAGGATCTCAACCTTATCCTCCTTGGCACTTTTAGTGCTACTTTTAGTTTTTCCGGAGGATTTCATTTTGCCGTATCTTCGAAACTAGGCAGCTTTTTCCCAGACTTGTATGGAAATTTTGCCCGAAACAACTCAGATTGGTCCCTGAATTCATGCTAGACCAAAAAAAAATTGTTGGAAATAATTGACGTTTTTGCCCAAATTCCCCTATAAAAAAATGTTTGCCCTTAAAATATCACTATTGTACTCCCCGAACACTTTCAATCATCGAAAGCGCCGTAAAGTTAGTTTTTTCCAAACTATGGCCAAAAAACCCCTTACTCCCCTACAAAACCGAAATTTTTTTATCACAGCAATAGGTATTGGCCCGTTATGTCCCAAACCACTCTAACCCAAAATTGGCCGATTTTGTTCGATTTCAGCTCCTTTTGCCCTAAAAACTTTTTGAATATTAAATAAAATACTTGCAAGTACGAAAATGCTCGTAAGTACGAAAATATTGTTTTCCGCAGTTAAACAGTTTTCAACTGCCAAGCAGTTTGTTTTAACAAGCGAAAAACGGTTCGCTTTTAAAAAAAACGAAAAACCATTCGTTTTAAAAAAACAGTTCGTTTTTAAAAAACGAAAAAGGATCGTTTAAAAAAAAAACAGTTCGTTTTAAAAAAACGATTCATTTGAGAAAAACGAAAAACGTATCGTTTGAAAAAAACGACAAACGTTTCATTTGAAAAAAACAGTTCGTTTGAAAAAAAAAACGATTCGTTTGAAAAAAACGACAAACGTTTCGTTTGAAAAAAACAGTTCGTTTGAAAAAAACGATTCGTTTGAAAAAAAAGACAAACGTTTCGCTTGAAAAAAACAGTTCGTTTGAAAAAAACGATTCGTTGGAGAAAAACGAAAAACGATTCGTTTCAAAAAAACAGTTCGTTTTAAAAAAATGATTCGTTTTAGAAAAACGATTGGCTTTAGAAAAACTATTCGTTGTAGAATAGTTGGAATAATTGGTTTTAGAAATACTATTTGTTGTAGAAAATGGTTCGTTTTAGAAAAAAAAATTCGTTTTACAAAAACTGTTTGTCGCTATTTGGAAAAACTGTTCGTTCGTTTTTTGTTGCCAAACGTTTTTTTCAAACTGTTTGGCGTTTTTGAGCCCATCACTAGTCTGGACGGGCTATTATAGCCCGTCCAGACTACAGATACTTATGTATCCGCATACATAAGTATGGTCCACACTGCAGCGACATATGTACAATTAGCGCATACTTTTCATTGATTTTCATGGCAAGGGTAAAATGTATCTGCAGATGTCGCTGCAGTGTGGACAATACTTATGTATCCGGATACATAAGTATTGTCCTCACTGCAGCGACATCTGCAGATACATTTTACCCTTGCCATGAAAATCAATGAAAAGTGTGGACGATACTTATGTATGCGGATACTTAAGTATCCGTAGTCTGGACGGGCTATAAGTGAGTGGTGATGAGATGCGACTTGACATACGTTCGCTTATGCGTTGTATGGACACTTATGCTCACTCCTGTTTGCGTATATCAAAAAGTGGATTTTAGCTCTAAAACCGGTCAGTTCTGACAGACGAACACGTTCGCAGACTCATCTTTGGTTAGGGCTTATTTTGCGCTTAATAGCCCGTTCACACTAGACTCTAAATCAGGCGATTTCGATCAGCTGATCGCCTTAGAGCTAGATCAACTTAAATCTACCTGATTACCCATACATTTTTTTCGGCTTCCGACCGAGTTAATCAAGTAGATTTAAGTTAATCAAGTACAAATCAGGTACTATTGTGAATTTTTCCCGGCTGAATTGTTCTCAGAGCGCGCTGAATTCCATCCGTGAGAGGCACGGTAGATTTGAAGGAAATGTCATTCGAATTTCGGTCTAAAATAAAGAAAACTGAACAAAAACGGAAAATTTGAGTTGCACAAAATGAATAGATCATGCTCTTGCATGTTTCTGCACCATTTTCAACAACTTTCACGCAAAAAAAATTGTACACTTAAATTCGAATGACATTTGTCTCTCAAAATCTCCTCATTCTAAATCACGTCGGGTAGTGTGAACGCTTACCTGATTAACTTGACAGATTCTAAATCTACCTGATTTAGAAGTGTAGTGTGAACGGCTTATAATAGCCCGTTCACACTAGACTCTAAATCAGGCGATTTCGATCAGCTGATCGCTTTAGAGCTAAATCAACTTAAATCTACCTGATTACCCATACATTTTTTTCGGCTTCCGACCGAGTTAATCAAGTAGATTTAGAATTAATCAAGTACAAATCAGGTATTATTGTGATTTTTTCCCGGCTGAATTGTTCTCAGAGCGCGCTGAATTCCATCCGTGAGAGGCACGGTAGATTTGAAGGAAATGTCATTCGAATTTCGGTCTAAAATAAAGAAAACTGAACAAAAACGGAAAATTTGAGTTGTACAAAATCAATAGATCATGCTCTTGCATGTTTCTGCACCATTTTCAACAACTTTAACGCAAAAAAAATTGTACACTTAAATTCGAATGGCATTCCTCTCTCTAAATCTCCTCATTCTAAATCACGTCGGGTAGTGTGAACGCTTACCTGATTAACTTCACAGATTTTCAATCTACCTGATTTAGAAGTCTTATAAAGAAGAAGGCTTATAAAGAAGTACGGGTAGGGACACGATATCGAAAGAAAGTATCGATACTTTTACTTTCAAGTAGTATCACAACCAAGTATTGATATAAGTACCGTACTCATTGCGACAGTACTGATATGAGTAAGTATCATATGATACTTAATATGCCTATTTTCATTTGTAAGAGTCAGTTTAGACTTCCAACGAAGCCAGATATTCCAATTATAATGATAGGGCCGGGAACTGGTCTGGTGCCGTTCCGTGGCTTTGTTCAAGAAAGGCTCTTTTCCAAGAATGAAGGCCAAGAAGTTGGCGATACTATTCTGTATTTTGGCTGCCGGAAGAAGAGCGAAGATTTCATTTATCAGGAGGTAGGCTTGTATTCATTAACTTGTATTTTTTACTCACAGCCACTATGCTGCGTTTCTTATGAACTGGAAGAATTCGTTGGTAAGAGTGTTTTGACATTAAAAACAGATCTAATTTGGAAGGTTAATTTTTGGTGAGAAACTTGTACATGTGCGGGTATGTTTGCTTCACTTGATTATCCTTTCCCAATTATTCTGCTCAAAGTGATATCATCCAGCAAAGGAAATAAGTCAGAGGCCGAATTACAACAATTTAGCAAGAAAACGGAGGCTCAAAAGCGCAACTCAGCCGACGTGTGGAGCTAATTGCAAGTATTCCATCAGAAATCCGTTTTGTTTGCTCGCCCAAGACAGGAGCAAGCCAACAGCATTCTTTGAGTCGGTTTAGAAACATTAAAATAATAAATCTATTAAACTAAATAGATAAAAGTTAATTTTGAAGAGGAGATAAGCGATGATAAAAAACAGTGATGTGATGAGGATGTGTATCGAAGACCAGGAGTGTGTTCAATATTCTTGCTATAGCAGCTATTAGCAGCTATTTTAGCAGCTCTGACTGTCCAATGTCACGAAATAGCTACTTTCTTCAACGACCTAGAAGATATTTGGACAGGCGGTTATAGTGTACATGTAAGAAAGTGCGCTGGGACCAATTTCCTCGTCTCTATCCTCCCTCTCTGACCATGCAACGCACCACGTTGTTCATTAAGTTGTCAGTTTGACTTTTCTCGCGCCGTGATTTGTTCAACAACGTTATAAACAAGTCGGAAATTCAATCAATAATCACTAATGTAAAGTGTTTTTTGCGAATTAAAGTGCTTTTCGGAAGTAATTAGGTACATTCGCAGGATTTGAACAGGAAAAGTGCTAGTGACAGTGTTTGAAAACAGTTAAATCCAGTAAAAATGAAGTGTTCAGTGCCAGATTGCCAAAACACAGTTCGTTCTCGTGCGGTCGGTGTGTCTTTCCACAAGTAAGTATACATAAGTGCTCTCTGTAATGTAACCATTAAATAAATCAAGTTTATTTCACAAAAAGTGGCAAGGTACTCGTTCAACTCAAACAATTATTTTGGCCCGCCATGCCGGTTGATTCAACGCGTGCTGATGTTCACCGAGTTTGACAATTTACTGAACATCGGTCGTGGTAGCAAATAGCGGGATGAAGGGAAAACATCGGCGTGGTAAAAATGACTTGTCGCTGGGGGCAATTTCTTGCACTTTGTGTGAAATTGTTTTAAAATTCAATATTTAACCAGTTTTTTGTTTGTCTTATCGTGTTTCGTTGTTCAAAACGTGGAAAATAATACATTTCTCTAAACTTTTACTGTTTGTTTAGTTTGAATATATATATATATATATATATATATATATATATATATATATATATATATATATATATATATATATATATATATATATATATATATATATATATATATATATATATATATATATATATATATATATATATATATATATATATATATATATATATATATATACACATTTATATGTATATATATGTATATATATATATATTATATATTATATATATATATATTATTATATCTATATATATATATATATATATATATATATATATATATATATATATATATATATATATATATATATATCATCTATCTATATATATATATATATATATATATATATATATATATATATATATATATCAATATATATATATATATATATATATATATATATATATATATATATATATATATATATATATATATATATATATATATATATATATATTGACCATTGCCGTAATTCTGCCGCAGCCGGTCCCAAGCCCGATTAGAAAGGAAGAGGGAGGCATATGTTTATCAAAAATAAAATTATTTATTAACCTTTTTAATAGTTTTTTTTTTAATAGTATACATAACTTAGTACTCCACGCCAGAACTATATGCTTAAAGTATTTTGTAGGATATATTCCTCAGGATTTAAACAACCTTATAATGCATATGATTATATTAATCTGGTTTATAATGCATATGGAACTTCTTACAGTCTAGTACTGGCTCCTAATGTGTGGGGTCCCTGCAGGTTATAACGAGATATTGTATAAGTAGCTTCGAGTTCAACTAGCTCTCAATAGGTTCCTGAATGAAATCAAGGGTAAAGTGAGACGTGGAATTCATCACGCAACCTTCGTAGACCTTGACAGTGAAATTCGATAGAGTAGATCGGACAAGGTATGTCTTCAGATTACTTTAGAATAATGCATATGATAAACGCATCAACTATACATATTATATTTTCTTCCTTGGTCCCGGAAACCTACTACAGAATACAACATTGCCTCTCCTTTTTCAGGGGCTTTAAATTAGAATTATTTATATTTATATGTGTACTATTTAAAAAGGTTACGGAAATAACACATATTACATATATGCCGGTAAAGCTCTATATCCCAATATTATTATCCTGACTCCAGTTATACAAAAGCATCCCAGTATAATAAATGCTAGGCAATGCTCAGATGGTAGTCAAATTAGGCAAAGTAGTAGGTATCTACCAGTTAGTAGGAGTTAAATAGTTAAGTAAAAATGCAATGAGTCTAACTCAAATAATTTGAATATTGCAAACATAAATCATAACGTTTTTCAAAATATCTTCATATATTTTACATTATTTTCAGTTGACTACGTTTCAATTATACATTGCAAATCAACGATTATACCCATTCGACAAATATCAAAATACAATTGTCATTCAAACCTACGCGCCAAGTATATGCCCCTTAAATATTTCACTTTTTTCCATTTTCCTACACCCTTGAACTTTTTTCTATGTGTTCGTACGGCTTTATATGCGCTCGTGGAAAAACCCGTTTTCGGTCCCAAGCTCAGAGTACTAATTTAGTAGAGGCGGCATGCCCCATAAGACTCTTAATAAATTGGGTGAAGCCTCACCAATACACCCTCTCATCTCTCGTACGTAAACGTTTAGCTGTGACGTCATTCAAAATATCCCTTACATTTCGAATCAATGTTCGAAAAAAAGCACAGGGTGACAATACGTCAAATGCCATTACAGAATATGTCCTAATAATATACATTTTTTCAACAAAACATTGTGGAGCACCCTGTTTAAGCATTACATGGTGCTGCCACAGCTAAAATCAATGGAGGAATTTTGTTGCGAAAATGTCCCAAATGAGCTTATAAATTTCCCAGACAAATCGATAGCATTCTGAAGTAAATAGGTCTGTTCCAGTACTATGATTAATTGCAATTAATTGCAATGAAGCCGTTTTTGTATTACGTTTTACTGAAAACTGAAAATTTCCCCTCTTTCAGTATATTTCAGTAGGGTGTGAGATACTGAAAAATACTGAATAGTGTCAAACGTTGTGACGCGAGTAAATAGGTATGTTCCCGTATTTTCAGTCACTGAATTTTACTGAATTTTCCTGAATCATGTGGTGGGGCAATTCATGAAAAATACGGGAACGCTATCAATGCATTTCCGGAAAATTGACAGCCAAAAGTGTCAGTTTTCGGTTTTTGGAAGAACAGTGATTATAAAGTCATCCTAAGCGGTGATAAATTATCGCCACAAAAATATTCGTCGTTCATAGCAACATTGCGCAAAAAATATGTTACTTGCCGCGCACATTTGAAAATATTTATTAGCACCACTCTGAGCTCGCGTTTGAAACTTTTCAGTATTTTTCGGTAGCTCAGACCTTGCTGAAATTTACTGAAAGAGGGGAAATTTTCAATTATCAGTAAAACGGCTTAAGGGAACGGTTTCATTCCTGGCCGTCATATAGAAGGTCGGTAGCAAAAGCAATCAACGTATCAAGATGGTGGGCTTAATGTACCTTTTTTCGACCAGTCGACGCATATTTTCCGACCAATTCAATCAATAAAAGTTTATTAGTACCTGTCAGATTGCAAGTCGCGTCCGACCTTTTATATGACGGCCAGGCTTCACTGCAATTAATCGCGACTAATCGCAATTAATCGAAGTACGAGAACAGACCTAATATTTTCAAATGTGCGCCACAAGCAACATAGTTTTTGCGGAATGTTGGTATGAACGTCGAATATATTTGTCGCCACTTAGAATGACTTCATAATCCCTACTGTTCTCCCAAAATTCGAAAAGTTACACTTTTGGTTGCCAATTTTCAGGAAATGCAATGAGAGCGTTTTCGTACTTTTCATGAATTCCAACATGATGTAATAAAATTCAAGAAAATTCAGTGACTGAAAGTACATGAACAAACCTAATATACACATATATACTCGTATATGTACAGAATGAAAATGAGTCTGAGGTGAAATACCGCAAGCTCAATTTGCGAAAAATTTGACATTTTGTTTCATTCCGCAAAAAAACTAACACTAGACTTTTACATGTATTTACTTAAATATAGATATATAAAGATATATATATATATATATATATATATATATATATATATATATATATATATATATATATATATATATATTAATATATATATATATATATATATATATATATATATATATATATATATATATATATATATATATATATACATGTATATATATATATACATGTATATACATGTACATGTATACATGTATATATATACATGTATATATATACATGTATATATACACACATGTATAAATATTATATATATATATATATATATATATATATATATATATACATATATATATATATATATATATATATATATATATATATATTTATATATATATATATATATATATATATATATATATATATATATATATATATATGTATATATATATAAATCTATCTATATATATAAATCTATCAAATTTGTTATCAGAAAGTCCGAAATCGATACGATAATTTCCCAAAACATCCCTCAAGCTATTTTCAAATCTGGCAGTACTTTTTCGAACATATGTTGCCGGTCGGGCGGACGTTAGTTGCAAGTTTTGAAAGTGAAAATCGTGACGCGAAAGTTTGTCGGCGAAATATTTTGCACAAAATCGTTTCGAGTGTCGTGTAGAAAGAAGTGTGTTGTGAAAAATTGTGTTTCAGCGTGGGAAAAGGGAGCTGAAAACGTTGGCTTCCACTGGTGAGTATTTATTTTGTAAGTTCAGTTGCCGCGGACGTTAAAGAACGGTGAAATTAGGAAGTGAAAGTGCGAAAAATTGAAATTTTACTTGGTTTCGTGATCTGTGTGTAAACCAAAACACAACAAGCGTCATGATGCTCGCGAAATCGGTTCAACAATCGAATGCTACCGTTCGCCATGGTGTTTTGATGTGATAGATTTATTGTTAGTTTTCGTGAAAATAAGTCGGTAAATACATAGAATTGTCTTTCATTGATAAGAAATGAGCGTGCCGATTTCGAATTTTATTGCAAAGTGGTTAAGAAGTAACATTTTTATTTATAAACTCGTGTCTAATGTTGTCATAAGTGCGTCAAGTGATATTTCAATGGCTATCGGTGCGTTTAAATTTGGCGATTTTCCGTTTAAAATGCAAAATGGTGCTTTTCGTTTTGTCTTCTACTGTTCCGCATCGAAAAGTAGTAAATTTATATTTAGTTTTCTTGTAAAATTGCTGAAAATTTATTCGCGGCATGATATAAGAACATATCATGTTCGAAAATATTCAGTGGCGTCGCGAGCTAGAAATCTGATCGATTCGAAAACAGATTTAGCATTTGAAAACGGAGCGGGAATTTAAAATTAATAGTGTTTAGTTTTAGTGTTGATCAGTGTCAATGTGAAATTAATAATTTTTAACAATTGCAGGTTCCAAACGAAAAAAGCAGAAAGACTGTATGAAGAAAACATGAAAAAGCTGAAAGAAAAGCAAATGAAGGTGCCGTTAAAGAGTTTAGTTAAAGGAAGAGGCAGGAACACTGTGGAATCAGTAGAAAATGAGAGAGTTGTTGGAGCATTTTCTATAAGCGATCGCTATACAAAATGATTGCAGGTGCTTCTTATGGGTAAAAGTGGCTCTGGAAAGACGAGTATGCGGTCCATTATATTTGCCAACTATATAGCTCGCGATACCACTAGACTTGGAGCAACAAGTAAGATTATTTAACTATCTTTAGTATTAATTAAAAACAATGATTCATATTGCAGTTGATGTTGAACGTTCGCATGTTCGTTTTCTGGGCAATTTGGTAATCAATTTGTGGGACTGTGGCGGACAGGAATCCTTTATGGAACAATATTTCGCATCGCAAAAGGATAACATTTTCCGAAATGTTAAAGTCTTGATATATGTTTTCGATGTTGAGAGTCGCGAGCTGGATGAAGATGTTCATTATTATCAATCGTGTTTAGAAGCGCTCTTAGTGGTAAGTACGAGCGTACTATTCAATTTGTGCAGTGTGGTCATAACGTCGGTTTACATTAAATCGACCACTGCCAAAAACTGGAAAAATTATTTGTTTTTTTCTACATTTTTCTTCCAACTTGAAGATAAATCTAATGGTGCGCCTTAAACTTATTACAAAACTCCAGCCAGGCCAAAATTTTCTGTCTTATTCACAAAATGGACTTGGTCGCAGAGGAGCAACGAGATGTTATTTTCAAGGAACGAGAGGATGATTTAATTCGCTTGTCGATGCCTTTGAAATGTACCTGCTTCAGAAAGAGTATCTGGGATGAAACTTTATACAGGTGAGAATTCGCTTGAGTAAAAAACACTTTCAGTAGATGAATTTACGTTGGAAAATTTAAAATATTTTCTTTGCATATAACTTTTGGTTCCATTAAAATGGACAATATATAACATCGGTAA
>OZ022264.1:132028269-132058269 GCA_963978885.1 Nemotelus pantherinus | reverse complement strand
TTGTTGCATTCTCACGTCAAAAATGTGCCTTTTTACATATATATCACTTTAAAACTAATTTAATCACCTTGTTATTCGTGCATTGAGAATACATTCGGATGTGAAAGTCGGTACTAATAATTAAGTAAGAATGTTTATGATTTACTCGGTTCAGAGTGTTTTGCTTAAAAGATCAAATATGTGTAATAAAAGCAACTTAGTTGAGATTTTACACAAAGAGACGAACCAGTGCCATTTTATATTGTAATGTGGGTTATATTGTTGAACAAGTGAACTTGCTATTTAGTATCTTTTGTTGATCAAATGATCTTTTTAGAAATAACTAGTGTAAAGAGTCTTTTAGTTTCATTTAAATTTTCTAGTTTCGTTGTTTCATTTCTGCTTTGTTTCTGTTTTTATAAAAAATTGAGTTTGACTCGTGCGCTCTCGTTTATGAGATTTTTTTTGTAAATTATGGTATAATGTGAGGGATCTAGTGCAGTAATTTTGTTTTTCGCAAACAATGTGCAAATATGTTTCTAAATGCATTCTTTTTAAAAAATTATTTTCTTGTATATGTATATGTATAGTAAGAGAAAAATGTTAGGTAAGTAGTCCGTAAAGTATGGAGAAAAGCTAAATTTTTTATTAATATCAATGATAGAGCAAAGCCTAATTTGCACAAGAATTTGGTAATAAAGATGATAACGATGATCCTTACTCTGGCAGGATCTATTTGATTGGGCGGGACTCAGTTTGGAATTTAGCGATAGTTTCCAGGACGGTGAGGTTCAAAGTCTTCAAAGTCTTTAAAAGCACCAGCCGGATAGAAATCTAGACGGGCCACACCCAAGAAAAGGGAGTATTATAGTATGGGATCCAATATCTTGTTAAGGGATCATTGACCTGGTGGCAATGAAAGGCTTGCTGGAAAAATTAGAAATTAGGAGCACACTATTTCTATACTTTCATCGTGTCCCTAAGTACGGGCCGTAAAGCATATCGCACACTATTCCGACACGACACGTCACAACACGACACGACAAAAATCTGTCAGAATAAATTGTATGTAATTGTATGAACGCCCGCACACTTGACCAACACGTCACGACACGACAGGACCACAAAAAATTTTTGTCGTTTGGGATGTTCAAATTCAATCCAATCCGACAAATGATGTACGCCGTTGTAGCATGTCGTGTCGGTTAAGTGTGCGAGCTTTCATATACAGTGGCTCACAGCTTATTTGATACAGTGCTTCTTTAAAAAATTAAGTTGCAATAACTCAATACATAATAACAATATCAAAAAAATTTGAACACCATTTTGAAGGCAATTGTTTGTTGTTTATTAAACAAGTTTATATTTGTTACAAAGTTGCTGTTTTACATCTTCAAAAACAAAAAAACTAAAAGTAATAACAAATTTCATGTCACAGCTTATTTGATACAGTTTGATTAAACATTAAAATTGTTCTGAATTATGAGGTTTCCAGTTGTTTCCAGTACTTTGTATGATAGCCCTTAGACTTAAGCAGAGCCTGGAGCCTATTCGGCATTGAATCAACGAGTTTTTTTGTGATGTCAGGAGTAATTTTTTGCCACACCTCTAGCAGTGCTTTCATCAGGTCTTGTTTATTAGAAATCTTGCGTTTTCTAATGTTGTTATCCAACAAAGTCCACAGATTCTCAATGACGTTCATATCTGGTGACTGTGCCGGCGGAGACATCAAATGAAGGCAATCCCTAATTGGCCAGGACTGCACAATTCCCGACTTGTGGTTTGGATCGTTGTCTTGGTACAACCGAAATCGGTCGCGAACACCCAGTTTTTTAGCACTTTGTAGCAAATTGTTTTTGGGTACATCAAGGTACTTTATTTGGTTCATTGTTTCCTCAATAAACTTTAAATTTTTGACTCCGGCTGCGGACATGCAGGCCCAAACTATCACATTACCACCACCATGCTTCACAGTAGCTTTGAGGTTCTCCTTGTTTAGCTCAGTGTTTGCCTTGCGCCAGACATCTGACATTCCGTTGGAGCCAAAAATGTTAAGCTTGGACTCGACCGAAAAAATAACCGAATTCCAGAACGCGGATGGCTTTCCCACATGCTCTTTGGCAAAGGCAAATCGGCTTATTGTATTTTTTTTGGAAATGAAAGGCTTCCTACGAGCTACTCGGACCCTGAAATCATGGTCGCGAAGAACTCGTCGGACGGATTCAGCACTACATGACTTCCTTAATTCACGATGAACCTCAGTAACCAATTTTGGAGCGGAAATGTTTGTGTTTGCTTTCACTTTCCTTACAAAGCATTGTTCGTCAGATACGGTGAAAATATTGTTTGGCGCATTTTTCTTCTTATTTTCTACCCGATTTTCGTGTAGGAAGCGCTCAATTATGTGCTGCACTGTAGAGATACTCAAACTCACACTTTCAGCAATTTTTCGAACACTTTGTCCTTTTTTAAAGTGGTTTAATACCAACTCGCGCTGTTCAATTGTGGTGCCATGACCCATTTTACAATTTTGGCTCATTTTGGCACTTCAGCTTACAAGATCTTGCTAAAAATTACCTAAGCCAATGTCTAACACAATAAAAAATTCAAGAAACAAAAACAAGACAGATTAACGGCGCGACAAATAGAAGTTTATTCGCATTGACGTGTCTGTATCAAATAAGCTGTGAGCTGCAATTTTTCTGCGCCAGTGGTATTTCTCTTTTACCGGACGCCGAAGAATATTGCTGGAACCTTTTTTGTTTGCATTGTATTCGCTGAACATGCATCTAGTCAAATACGTTTAAATTTTTTGGATAGGGTTCTCAATTTCAAAGTTACAGTGATTTGCATTTTTAAATAGTCACTGTATCAAATAAGCTGTGAGCCACTGTAGCTTCATAGATTTTATGATAAGCATCAGTTGTCGTTCGGCAGTTTAATATTTAAAAAAAATTACAAATTGGAAATGAATGAAGTAATTTTTTTTGGCCAGAAAATAGAAAGCGCTGTATAGAATTTCAAAAAATTACAATATATCACAAAAGAAGGAAAATATATGAGAAGAATTTGCTGAGAAAATTTCAATTTTAATTTTTTTAAATGCTTGACATTGCACACTTTCCATTGTATTGATCATAATGCATTTTCTGAACAATTCATGATAAGCATTAGTTGTCGTTAGGCAGTTTGATATTAAAAAAAATATCGAAATTATAATGGTTGTAAAATTTTGGCCAGAAACTACTGGGTGGCGCAAAAGTTTCTGTCCTTAGTATTTCCTGTACAACATTTAACACACTTGAAGTAACATAATATATAATTAGTACACTGAACGAAAAGAATTCGAAATTTTAACTAATTGCAAATAGATGACTTTGATTTGGTAGAAAAGTCTAAAAGTATGATTTATTCTTCAAAACACTTTAATTAATAAGGAAATCTAGATTAGTTGATATAACTAATCTTCTTTAGTTAAAAAAGGATCAACTGTTTGTAGAGTTTCTTACTATTGAAATAGAAAACTTTGCCAATATAATTTGCATGAATGTCTGCATTATAGAAAGTTTAGTTATTTTTATTGTAAAAATGTCTAAAGACAGTAAAAGAAATGATTAATATCATACGGAGATAATTAACGATTCATGATTTGCGGAAACAACAAATTGAATTAGTAGGCTGAAAATCAACCATTTTCTTTAGTAAATTATGACTATTTCTTTATATGAAAAACCAAATGATTTTTTTCAGTGTATGAATTGTGCCCTCTTTCGTTTTCAAAACAGTCTAAAATTCGTTTTCTGAAACATTCACATAAAATTGAATATTTATCATTATTATCAATTCGATGCGCTGAAGAATTTCAGTTTTTGAGGTTTTAAAAAAGTTCGATATATTAATCCTCTTTGAATTTTGGTACCTGTTCTTACCGACTCTTAAACAACAATAGTCATTATTTTGGTATCATCACTGAATTAATTAAAGCTATGTAAGTTTAAGAAAAATAGACGAGGGATTCAAAATTTGGAAAGATAGCTTTTTCCCATTAATTTATTCGGGTTGATTTTTCATATCAAAGAGCAGAAACTTTTACGCCACTCTGTAGAAAGAATTGTATGAAATAAGCTCAAAAAATTACGACAACACACAAAAGAAGACAAATAGATGGGAAGAAATTACAACTCATTTCAGTTTTATCATTTTTTTAAATTTTAACATTACACATTTTCCATTGCATGAAAGATAATGCATTTTCTGAATACTTGTCACAAACTGATGTGTCGGTCGGTTCGGTATAGTGTGCTTTGGTCTACCGACTGTCGTACGACATTGTTCTATGTCGTGTCCTGTCGTGACGGAATAGTGTGCGACAAGCTTAATGCAAAATAATGACGTCAGAGTTTGCGGGAATAATGTCGCGAAAAACACACATAGTCCTATCGGACGTCCGCGGGGAAAATGCTAATCGTACAGGTTGTGTTAAACTGATTGAAGTGAAAACAAAGTGAGATCCGTGGAACAGTGCTAGTGAACAACTAAAACACAAATTAATGCGGTGCGTGCGATATAATTGGAAAAATTCGCTGCGAAATGTTTATCGGTTGGTGTTAGGTTATGAGATGTTTCGTGTCGATTTACTGTCGATAAAATTAATTGGTACAAAACGAAAGTTATGACTAAATATTATTATTACAACGCGTCCACGTCCAATAACTAACGTTTTAATCATATTTTAGCTTAAAAACCGCAAGTGAAATCTCCGTGTACATCAGCACTGCCTCGTGGAAATTTCAAAACTCCCCGAATAACTGACGTCATTGCTAAAACGATTACGTAGCATGACGGCCCGTACTTTGTAGCATTTGCCATTTCGAATTTTTTCTAAATTCACGGCAAACGACTTCTGATACGTAATGTATCAGAAGTTCTCTACAAAATGACCTCTAACGGCATCTTGTTTTCGAGAAATCGAAACACAAGCGATGTCGTATTAAAATTTCATTTTTCACAAATGAATTTACCGTATTAACGGTAAATTGTTTGTGTAAAATTTCGAGACCGGCACTGGGCTGTGTGCTGGCAGCGATAAGCTCTGGGGAGTCTCGAAGAGATCGTGGCAGAGGCCAGGCGGGAGTTGAGTCACGCACTCTTGAGTTTTCCGGCGACATTTAAAGATTTTCTGGGTGCAGCAAGCAAAAGTGTGTTTTGACTGCGCAGTTTTTTTGAGGTAACCCGATAGTATTTTCGAGGGCGGTTAAGCGAGTGTCTCGCCTCACGGATTTTTCAATTTTTGTTTGATGACTGCACTGTGTCGCGATTCCGTGCTGGAGTGTCGAACCGAGAATAGGAGTGCGGAATGCTATTAGATAAAGAACGGGAGAAAAATCTAAAGTTATCTCAACCATCGGGCAAGTGTCGGGTCTGCACGGTCGCGGGAGCTGTCTTTGATCCCCGGGGAACTTGCCAGAATTTTACTTTGTTTGAAAAACCTCTGAAAAACGTGTAAAGATGTGCGATAAAAAAATACTTAATTTGCGCACGTGCTTAGGAGAGCCGCTCCTTACTTGGAGCAGTACGCGCAAAAGAATTGATTGAATGTCACGTTGTGCTAATTAGGCGTGAATAAGTGCATAACCATATGTTTTAGTGTCGTGGAGGTAATTTCTTCGAGGACGACGACCATGTGTCGAAAACAAGATCATTTTTGCTATTCGAAAACTAAATGGCAAAGCCGATAGAGACTGCACGAGTGTATTACTACACGCGATTAATGCTGAAGTGACATGTGCCGAGGGAATCCGCAAGGGGAATTGCTTCAAGGTGTTTAACTTCACTGAAGGTGTGACAGATTTGGAATCTGTTCGTGTAAATCATCAAAGGTCAGACATTACGGACTGGCAACCAACAATTGAAAAGGGCATCATCGTCATCCGAGCTCTTTTGGCGGACGCAAACCACGTGTTTTGATTAGGATTTCTTATCAGTGTCTTCTCTAGTTAATCTATCAAGGCTGGGCGATATGCAGAGTACCCGAGTGTCAATATCTATTAGACGGGAGGATAATCTGGAAGAAAACCTCGGGCAAACTACGGAGCCGATACGGAACAACATCGAATACCTTTTAGGAGTTTGCGAGGGGAGCTGTTCCAGTGATTTGGTATAGTTAACGGGAAAATACCTTCCAGGTAAACGATTTTCATTTAGTATCTTCGACGTTTATATCTCTGGACACAAAAGAAGAAGGAAACAACCAGTACTCAAGATTTACGAATTTTTTGTGGTGCTTCTATTTTCCTGCTTTCACGAAGTACTACCTTCACGTTCAGTAACACTAGTCCGGTTACTACTAAACGCTTTGTTCTCCGAGACTAACTTAAACTCACAAACCGCCTATATAATTAATTAATTAATGTATACACGAACAGAGACTGATATGATTAGCTTTCGCTGGTTGAGGTTAAATTTAGCTTGCTAGACAACCATTAATTTCGAACGGGATTTCAAGTCATCTTAAGCATATAGAACTTGTTCTTATATTCAAACGACATTACAATTGTGAAGTTTAAAAATGTATTTGCACAGCATCAAATTGTATTGTCCTCTCCAGCAACAAACAAACAACTGAAATAGTAAGCGCCTCATAAATCCGAATAAGCCCAGTGACATAAGGTTTTTTTTTTATATACACACAACAAAATTGAGCGCATGTTCAAAATCTTATTTGAAATCTATTGTTGTGTACACTTGACACTTGACGTTTCGACACTGGTCGAAATGTCAAATATCACATAGATGGCGACTAGAGCGCCCTAATTGCACGCGGTGGTAAATACCTGGAACTAGGTAATTATTTTTGATTCGCGCAGATTTTTTTGAAAAACTTAACTGTAATACTATTGCTATAAAAGCTCAGGATTGGAATCAATAAAGATTATTGAGTATTGGGAAGCCAAATAACAAGCGGCACCCAAGTTTGAGAAAGGAGTTGTTTTCCTTTTTTCAAAGTTATTAGCGAATTGCTTAATCTTTAAAGACTTAGCATAAGCGGCGACAAGTTCGCCAAAGCGAAGTCTTTGTTGGTTCGGCTCTTAGAAAAAAAACTTCTGTTAAATTTGCATAAGCGGCGACAGGCTCGCCAAAGCAGATAAGTACAGGATTTCTAAAGCGAACCGACGTGTAGGCAAACAAGCAAAGTTACTACTACTTTACATGGCGACCGTGCCAACGGCGGACCAAGGAAATTTAGAGTCCAACTTTCCCAAAGAAGGAGGACCTCAACCACGGGAGGAATCCAAGCGCGGAAGGACGAACTAAAACGGACGGAAATACCATATCAGGACACCCGAAGAAAGACCAAAAAACGCGGAGGAAGGATAGTGTATTTGAGGAGGCTCCGAGCGGCACTCAGGAGGGCAGCAACAGACGAAGAAAATCCACCACTCTGGGAACGGCAAGGCGAGTTGTTCCAACAAATAGAAGACATAACCAACGAATTGGAAAAAAACAAATATAAACAAACATAAATGTAAAAGCATGAATATATTAGAGTAGAATGAATTGAATCAAATGAAATATTTTTGTAAACTTTAGTTAAAAAAAAAAAATAATAATAAATGAAAACTAAACAAAAAACAATATATTTTTATTAGAATACAAAAAAAAAATTTTTGAAACGAAAACCTATGGCCCATGGTATGAATATTATTTTTTTTAAAATGGAAGAGCAGATAAATGCCATTTCGAAAATTATAATAAATTTAAAAAAAAACTCCGGGAAGGGTATACAAAAGCGATACCATAATAGAAAAATTAAGTGATATCGAAGATTTAAAGAAAAAAGTACTAGATACAGAAGATATTTCAGAATTGCGAAAAACATTCTTAGATAAATATATTGTAGCGAAAGAGTTGTTAGAGGAAAAATTAGAACAAGCAGTAGAAAATAAAATGGGAACTTTTAATATAGAAATAGCTTTAAAATCAATACCAACTTTCAATGGAAACCCAAAAGAGGTGGATGCATTTTTAACCATAGTTGGGTTACTAAATGAAAGTCTGAATGAAGAAGGAAAATTGAATTTATTGAATTTCGTTAAAAATGTAAAGTTAGGAGCAAGCGTGAAGGTACAACTAAGTACATTAGAAATCAACAATTATTCAGCGCTAGAAAAACACTTAAAAAACAGGTACAAAAGTAGGAAAACCTTACAACAAATACACACGCAATTGGCTCAGCTACAGCAACGCGGAACTGTAGAAAAATATGGAGAAAAATTGTCAGAGCTCATTAGTGAATTGAGTGATATCCAAATAAATAGCCTAGGACAAAATACAACTGCACAAGAAAAGGCAGTGATAGTAAAGTCTAATGATTCTTACGCGCTTACAATTTTCAAGAATGGATTAAATGAAACTCTTAAGCCTACTATTTTTGCTGCGCAACCTAAGACATTTATAGAAGCGATACAGATCGCAACTGAATTTGAAACGAGTAATAGAACACCGGAAAATATAATGTATATTAATAGAAGACCGAATTATAACCAACAATATAACCATAATACCAGAAACACTTTTAATAATAATAACACGTCTCATGGCTATAACAATAATAGAAATTACGGCACCAATCAGAATAGAAATTATAGAGACAATTATAATTCAAGATCAAGTGAAATGAACAATTCGAATAGTTACAGAAATAACAGAAATACTTATAATAATAGAAATAACGAGTGGAATCAAAATAATACTAATAGAAATAATAACTATAGAAATAACAATAATAATAGAAACAATCACAGCTCAAGGGGTAATGAAGTAAATCGAAATCACAGAAACTACGATAACAGCAGAACTAATAGCAGAAATTTCAACGATAGGAGACAACGAATAAATATAGTCCAGGGAAACGCAACGAGCCCGGAGGCCAGCGACAACGAACAATAAAAGTTGACCCCGGGACCAAGACAGAAAAAATATTATTACTTAACAGACAGCTCGAAAATTACGTCTCAATTTACTGCAAGGATAATAGAAAATATTTGAAATTATTGGTTGACACTGGAGCAGATGTGTCACTATGTAAAGCAAGTGCGATTCCGGATGATCAAATCATATATGAAGACAAAAGATGTAAATTTTCCGGAATAACTGATGAACAAATACAGTCGATTGGAACGACTAATTTAAATTTGAGTATTGATGGAAATAACATCAATTTTCCATTTCAAATAGTGGAATCTGATTTTCCAATTCTTACGGACGGAATATTAGGAAGGGATTTTCTTACCCAAAAATTAGCAAGAATAAACTATGAAACATACACAATAACAATAAATATAAATTATGAAGACCATACTATACCTATCGCTACAAGAAAACAGAGAGTTGCAGTACCACCAAGGTGTGAATACGTATGTCCCATCGATATTAATATGGAGGAAGATAGTGTAACCACAAATAAAGAAATTAAACCAGGAGTCTATATAGCCAGTTCAATAATCCCAGTAAAAGGCGTAAAACACATTAAGATATTAAACACAAATGAAGAAGAGGTAATACTCGAAAATTTTAAAATTGAAACCGAACCGTTAAGAAACTTCAAAACTTATGAAACAAGTAAATCAGTAGCCCGAAACATCAGAGACGAACAAAGATTTAAAGACATATTAAAACATTTTAAAATAAATCATCTGAATGCGAAAGACCAGAAGTCTCTACTAGAAATTCTTAAAACATACCAGCATATATTCCACTTAGAAGGTGAAGCTTTATCCACAAACAACTTTTACAGTCAAAAAATACAGGTTACAGATACCACACCGACATACATAAAGAATTACAGGTTACCTCATACACATATTAACGAAATAAATAAACAAGTACAGGAATTGTTAGACAGCAATGTCATCGAAAATTCAACCAGCCCCTATAACTCACCATTACTTCTAACACCGAAGAAGAGTGAACTAGGCGCAAATAAATGGAGACTAGTAGTTGATTTTAGAGCGCTCAATAAGAAAATAGTCAACGATAAATTCCCTCTAACAAGGCTAGAAGATGTTCTAGATAGTCTGGGGAGAGCTAAATATTTCTCTACTTTAGACATGACAAGTTCATTCCATCAAATAGAGCTTAAGAAAGAGTCACGACCATTGACAGCCTTCTCAACGAACAAAGGGCACTATCAATTTAAACGACTACCATTCGGTTTGACAATTTCTTCAAACAGCTTTCAATGCATGCTAACCATAGCTCTAAGTGGACTGGACTCAGCAGCTTTTCTATATGTAGATGATATAATTGTTTTCGGCTGCAGTTTAGCACACCATAATGCAAATTTAGTACGAGTACTTGAAAGATTGAAAAAATACAATCTTAAGTTGAACCCTAAAAAATGCAATTTCCTGAGAAGCGAAGTGGTTTACTTGGGACATCTGATAACCAAGGATGGAGTTCGCACTGACCCCGGAAAACTAGATACAATTAAAAAGTACCCAGTACCAACAAATCCAGACGAAGTCAGAAGATTCGTCGCATTCGCCAATTATTACCGTCGATTCATCCCCGACTTTGCTAAAATAACGAAATGTCTAAACGATCTACTAAAAAAGAAAGTTGAATTCAAGTGGACACAGCAATGCCAAACAACATTCGAATTACTTAAAAGCAAACTAATGAATGCACCAATTCGACAATACCCGGACTTTAGCAAACCATTTATAGTCACAACGGATGCATCAGACTATGCGTTAGGCGCAGTACTGTCACAAGGTGACATAGGACAGGACTTACCCATAACTTACGCGAGTAGAACTCTCGTTAAACACGAAACAAACAAATCTACAATAGAAAAAGAATTACTGGCGATTCATTGGGCAATAAATTTCTTCAAACCATATCTTTTTGGAAATAAATTTACGGTGGTCACTGACCATAGACCACTGATATCGTTATTCACACACAAAAACCCATCATCAAAAATGACACGCATAAGAGTCGATTTATGTGATTATGACTTCGACATAATATACCGAAAAGGAAAAATGAATGTCAATGCGGATGCACTATCACGCATCAAGTTAAGCTCAGATTCATTAAAAGAAATGATCCCGAAACAAGACCATAACGTTAAGAACAAAAATATATTAGCAGTCACAAGAAACATGACCAGAGAGAAATACAACACACCAACGATAGAAGCACATGAACCAAACCAAAACACAAAGTTAAATGAAACGTATATATGGAACAGCGAATTGATGGCTGACATAAAAAATTTAATAAACCTAAAATTTGAAACGGGGAAAAATACAAAGATGAACATTGAAAATAGCCAAGTTAAAATTGAATGCAGTGATAATCCATCGGGATTAGTTTCGTTACTAGAGAAGCTGACGTCAATAGTGACAAGGAGGAATATAACAATGATATACTTAAAAGAAACTGATGAAATATTTAACATAATAGGGAAAAATGAATTCAAAGACATATTCAATAAATTACAACAGTGTACTCAATCAAAAGGCAAAAAAAAAACCCTAAAAATTATAATATACAAACCCCCCAAAAGAATAACAGATAAAATGATACAATTTAAATTGATAAATGATTACCACACAACACCCGTAGGAGGACATTTAGGTGTGAGAAAAACGACATTAAAACTCAAACAGAAATACATATGGAAAAATATGAACAAAATGACAAAATCCTTCATTAACAATTGTGAAACTTGTGCTAAAAATAAACAGACAAAACACATAAAATAAAACCAAAGTATAACAGACACACCTGCTAACACATTCGAAACAATCGTCATAGACACAGTAGGGCCACTTAGGTTGAGCAACAAGTATAGATTTATACTAACAATGCAGTGCGAATTATCAAAATATGTTATTGCCTATCCAATAGAATCAAAAGACGCTAAAACTATCGCGAAAACAATGGTTGAACAATTAATATTAAAACACGGCCTTTTCAAAAAACTGAAGTCAGATAATGGAACTGAATTCACCAATGAGCTAATGGCAAACATTTGTAGTATGTTAAAAATAGAACAAGTATTCTCGACACCCTATCACCATGAAACACTCGGGACAGTGGAACGTAATCACAGAGTATTAAACGAATATTTATTGAACTTTACCAATGATTACGAATGGGATAAATGGGTACCTTACTATACTTTTGCATACAACACTAGCCCCCATGTAGATACACAATATTCTCCATACGAACTAGTATATGGCAGATTACCTCATCTACCTAAAGACATAATAGAAAAAGATGAACCAATAAACAATATAGATAATTATGCTAATGAACTAAAACTCAGGTTAAAAAATAGTATCAGTCTAGCACGAAAAATAATCGATAGAGTAAAACACGAAAGAAAACTTAAATTAGACAATTTTGCAAAACCATCAAACTTGAAAGTAGGAGATTTAGTACTTATACGAAATATGAATAGAAAGAAATTACAAAACACATACCACGGACCATACGAAATTAAATTCAGAGATGGCGTAAATTCAGATATCTTAATAAACAACAAATGTAAAAGATATCACAATAATTTGTTAAAATTATACAAGCCACAGACAAGAATCATAATGTAATAAACTATAAACTTACAAA
This sequence comes from Nemotelus pantherinus, assembly GCA_963978885.1. NCBI lineage: Eukaryota > Metazoa > Arthropoda > Insecta > Diptera > Stratiomyidae > Nemotelus > Nemotelus pantherinus. The sequence goes on along the minus strand of OZ022264.1, from coordinate 132,045,645 downwards.
TAGATATTTCCACAAACAACAAAAAAAAAATAGAGTCAAACAATATGTACACTATAAGTTAAAATTAAACTAAAGAAAACATCAAGAAAAGAAACATATATATAAATGAAATCACGAATTAAATAGAATTGAGTCAGAACAAAATTAAGAATAGCATCAAGTTATATGAAATTGTAATGTATATAAAATTTCGATTAACGATAAATGAATTGAATAGAATTAAGTCAGAACAAAATTAATAAAAACCTCAAAATTATATGAAATTGTAATGTGCGAATCAAAAAATTAAAATTCAAAAATTTTCTTTTTACACAAAAGAAAATTTTTTTTCCCAAAGAGAGAGGGTGTTGTGTACACTTGACACTTGACGTTTCGACACTGGTCGAAATGTCAAATATCACATAGATGGCGACTAGAGCGCCCTAATTGCACGCGGTGGTAAATACCTGGAACTAGGTAATTATTTTTGATTCGCGCAGATTTTTTTGAAAAACTTAACTGTAATACTATTGCTATAAAAGCTCAGGATTGGAATCAATAAAGATTATTGAGTATTGGGAAGCCAAATAACAAGCGGCACCCAAGTTTGAGAAAGGAGTTGTTTTCCTTTTTTCAAAGTTATTAGCGAATTGCTTAGTCTTTAAAGACTTAAGGCTGGTACTGAGTTCGAGTTCACGTGAAATTTTGACATTTCCACAATATCTGGCCATTCTTTCGAGCGAAAATTTTGACAACAGAGAAAAGCAGAGACAATGCTCATTCTTGACGGATAAAATGTCAGGAATTTCAATTTTCGATCGATTTTCTTATTGGAAAGTCATTTGCACTGCTCAATTTTCAAATTCAAACATTAAATGTCACTTTTTCGCTCGAAAGAATGAACTGCACAAACTGAATTGGCGTGAAATGATTGACAACATGTTTTAGTGCCATCTATGTTTTCGAAGCGAAAGCAACTTCAAAGCAACTTTTCATGCTAAGAACACAGTACCAAACTTGCTTATTTTCAAGCTAAATTTTCGCCGAAACAGATTTCACGTGAAATTTTGTATGAAAATTTCACGTGAAATCGAACTCAGTACTATGCTTTAGCATAAGCGGCGACAAGTTCGCCAAAGCGAAGTCTTTGTTGGTTCGGCTCTTAGAAAAAAAACTTCTGTTAAATTTGCATAAGCGGCGACAGGCTCGCCAAAGCAGATAAGTACAGTATTTCTAAAGCGAACCGACGTGTAGGCAAACAAGCAAAGTTACTGCTACTTTACACTATTTAAAACTTCTATGAATTAAAGCAAGTCCTAATTGCGGTGTCCATATCCCAATTAATAACACTAACGAGTAGACGGTAAGACTCTCAAGGAGATTTCACGATTTTAAGTCCTTTATTATCTTACCGATCTTATATATCTACAAATATAAAGAAAGAAAACAAATGAAAAACAAAACAAATAAGAATTAATATCCCGACGACTGACACTGACCACAACGAAATAAAGACGGCCCGACCCCTGAACCACAATTGCAATTACTCAGTAATACAGACTCAATCCAAGACTAAATTGCATTTTTTTTCTTTTCATTGGCAATAATATATATAATAATACCGGCAAAAATGGCTGAGTAATATCGGCTAAAATTAATTGAATAAAGTTACATTCATTAGTCGACAGAAAAAAAAATAAAGAAAAAAAAAAAAAAGAGAAAAAAACTTGGAAAACAAAACCAAGATCCTTCAATTTTGTTGTGGAAATAGGCTAGGAGTAAATAAACAGAATATGAGGTGGTGTCATTAAGATTATAATCATTGTTATTGTTTGTAATATACCCATACACCATCATCTCAAAAATAGAAAAAAGAAAAAAAAGAAGAAGAAAAAATGAATAGCGACAGCAAAGGTGGAACGCATGAAAACTTTATAATTTTTTTTTTTTGTTAATTAGTTAATGCTAAACTTAAAAGTGCCTCTGTTCCGTACAGTTTGTTACCACTAATATGTGTGGTAGGCCACCTAATGAGTTAGGATATTTACTTAGATGTCAATAAACATACATCATTTCAAGGATATTTACTTAGATGTCAATGAACATATATCATTTCACGCATATTTACTTAGATGTCAATGAACATACATCATTTCACGCTGTTAATTTTGAATTGAGAGTTTCACATTAGGATTCATAAATAATAATGCATTTGTAAAATCCAACACCCTGGCCTTCTTATTGGGCGAAAGCCCGAGAAGTTCTTCTCAAAAATTTTTTTTCAGGGTCTGCGCGTGGCCTGGCTGGCCTAAGATAAAATGATTAGCTTTTCGTGATTTTTCGGGATTTTTCAGCACTTCTTCCAAGGGAGGGATACTGGCCAGCCAATTTAGTTTCAGTTCGTCCTAGTTTTTGGATTTTTGAGTAATATGGCCAGTATCGGAGGGTGGAGGATCCCAGACCATCGGGGGCCCGGGGCTGTCTGCCTCACCCGGGTTCCTTGTAAAGGAGAGGTAGCGCATTATCCTGTTTTCCCTTTTGTAGATTTTCAATTGTCTGGCTCCGTGCGTTGTCACGAGCACTGGGTCTGCTTAGTCAGCCCATGTTGCAGAGCCTGGGTGGTTTCCTTTACGGAACTATGCCCCCTTTTGGTCCCTGGATATGATTTCATATCAGTTTGCGGCTACAATTCATGACGGATGAATATACGTAGCATCCCGTTTTCTTGAGAGCCAACCAACTCCATTTTCAAGAACCCACCCCAGCCGCAGCGAGCTAGCAAAGCGGCAAACCAGCATCCGTCGGGGTTGGTTAAAGGGTGCTCCGCTAATGCGGACGAGGGGCCTTCACGGCCATTTCTAGGGCACCCTGCTCTCGGGGCAATTCTTTTTTTTTGTTTTGCCTCTTGAATGGCAGTAGCCATTCCACTTTTAGACCTTAGCACTCTTGGTTCTGGACTTCGGTCTGGTTCTAGGTTGTGCTAAGGCCACTCCCATCTGCATAATCGCTACAACTTCTAGAAGGCATTGGCCTAAACATAGCTTTCCGAACGAACAGGCAGAAAAGTGGTATGCTCATTAAGCAACCTGTTGCTATGAGCTGTCCGTATGTAAAGTGATGAAATAACACTTACATGTTCGCTCATGCGCTGTATGGGCACTATTATTCACTCGTGTTTGCAAATGTGAAAAGTGGCTTTTTTGTTCAGAAACCGGTCGAATTAACATTTACTTATGTTCACAGACTCATATTTGGTTCAGGCTGAACGCTTTGGTGGAACCGCCGTCATGAGCCTAAGAAAACAACTGAAGATTTTAACACCAAGACGAGAGTAACAAGGCCGAAGTGAAAAATAACCCATTGTTTAAATTGCTTTATTTGAACTGTTTACATGATTCCTACTTCCCCCTTTTACTGCCATAGTAGGCTCAACAATGTTAGCTGTGGTAGACCCGGTTCAGCACCTTTTCGAAAACCTAAAAATTATACTCAATATCAACGCGTTAAACATTAGTTGAAGACCTTACCTAAATAAACAACGAGCGGAATAAAAGCCCAATGGAAGATGGTTTTAAAAAGCTCAAATATAACACTAACACGATCACTTGCACCTGGTGACATTTTCTTCAACACAAATATTGCTGGTTCGTTTTCACCAAAGATGTAGAAGGAAGTGGACTGGTAATATACTCATCGCATAAAGCATAGTACTGAGTTCGATTTCACGTGAAATTTTCATACAAAATTTCACGTGAAATCTGTTTCGGCGAAAATTTAGCTTGAAAATAAGCAATAAGAAAATCGATCGAAAATTGAAATTCTTGACATTTTATCCGTCAAAAATGAGGAGTGTCTCTGCTTTTCTCCATTGCCAAAATTTTTGCTCGAAAGAATGACCAGAAAATGGAGACATCTCAAAATTTAGCTTCACGATTAGCTCAATACCAGCCTTAAGAACTATTATATAGCATGCAAAGAACCAATGGCTCCTAGAAGTACGGGCCGTCAGGCTACGTAATCGTTCTAGCTTTGACGTCAATTTAGCTGTGCATTTTGACATTTCCATCTGGCAGTGCCGATATACACGGAGATTTTACGTGCAGATTTTTAGCTATAATAAAAATTAAACGTTAGTTTTTTGTTCGTGTACGCGTTATAATAATAATATTTCGTCATAACTAGCATTTTGTGTCAATCAATTGTATCGACAGTAAATCGACACAAAGCGTCACAAAACCTAACACCAACCGATAAACGTTTCGCAACGAATTTTTCCACTCATACCGCACGCACCGCATTAATTTGTGTTTTAGTGTTTCACTAGCACTGTTCCGCGGATCTCACTTTGTTTTCACTTCAATCAGTTTAACACAACCTGTACGATTAGCATGTTCCCCGCGGACGTCCCATAGGACTATGAGTGTTTTTCGCGACATTATTCCCGCAAACTCTGACGTCATTATTTTGCATTACGGCCCGTACTTAGGGACACGATGGAAGTATAAAAATAGTGTGCTCCTAATTTCTAATTTTTCCAGCAAGCCTTTCATTGCCACCAGGTCAATGATCCCTTAACAAGATATTGGATCCCATACTATAATACTCCCTTTTCTTGGGTGTGGCCCGTCTAGATTTCTACCCGGCTGGTGCTTTTAAAGACTTCACTCACTTCAACACAACCTGTACAGCTTACGATTTCCCGCCGACGCCCCATAAGACTTCGTGTTTTTCGCGACACTTTGACAGTCTAGTGTGACGTCATTATTCTGCATTACGGCCCGTACTTCTAGAAGGCATTGAAAGAACACAGCGTTAGAATTTAATTCACCCAGCGTACCAACTCCGTATCTGTATACGGACCGAAATTCCAGTGATCTAATATGGTGTTCACATTACACTTCTAAATCAGGCAGATTTAGGAGCTGTCAAGTTAATTAGGTAAGCGTTCACACAAAGCCTTCTAGAAGTACGGGCCACAGCGTCAGAAGTTAGTTCCTAACCAGCGTGCGGACTCCTCTCATTTTCCTTATTTTTTGTTAAATTTTTGGTATTTTAAGGCTGGTACTGAGTTCAACTTCACGTGAAATTTTGACATTTCCCCATTAAGGCTGGTACTGAGTTCGAGTTCACGTGAAATTTTGACATTTCCCCATTATCTGACCATTCTTTTGAGCGAAAATTTTGACAACAGAGAAAAGCAGAGACACTGCTCATTCTTGACGGATAAAATGTCAAGAATTTCAATTTTCGATAGATTTTCTTATTGGAAAGTCATTTGCACTGCTCAATTTTCAAATTCAAACACTAAATGTCACTTTTTCGCTCGAAAGAATGAACTGCACAAACTAAATTTGCGTGAAATGATTGACAACATGTTTTAGTGCCCTCTATGTTTTCGAAACGAAAGCAACTTCAAAGCAACTTTTCATGCTAAGAACACAGTACCAAACTTGCTTCTTTTCAAGCTAAATTTTCGCCGAAAGAGATTTCACGTGAAATTTTGTATGAAAATTTCACGTGAAATCGAACTCAGTACTATGCTTTATCTGGCCATTCTTTCGAGCGAAAATTTTGACAACAGAAAAGCAGAGACAATGCTTATTCTTGACGGATAAAATGTCAAGAATTTCAATTTTCGATCGATTTTCTTATTGGAAAGTCATTTGCACTGCTCAATTTTCAAATTCAAACACTAAATGTCACTTTTTCGCTCGAAAGAATGAACTGCACAAACTAAATTGGCGTGAAATGATTGACAACATATTTTAGTGCCATCTATGTTTTCGAAGCAAAAGCAACTTCAAAGCAACTTTTCATGCTAAGAACACTGTACCAAACTTGCTTATTTTCAAGCTAAATTTTCGCCGAAATAGATTTCACGTGAAATTTTGTATGAAAATTTCACGTGAAATCGAACTCAGTACTATGCTTTAAGGCTGGTACTGAGTTCGAGTTCACGTGAAATTTTGACAGGTTTCCATTATCTGGTCATTCTTTCGAGCGAAAATTTTGACAACGGAGAAAAGCAGAGACACTGCTCATTCTTGACGGGTAAAATGTCAAGAATTTCACTTTTCGATCGATTTTCTTATTGGAAAGTCATTTGCACTGCTCAATTTTCAAATTGAAACACTAAATGTCACTTTTTCGCTCGAAAGAATGAACTGCACAAACTAAATTGGCGTGAAATGATTGACAACATGTTTTAGTGCCATCTATGTTTTCGAAGCGAAAGCAACTTCAAAGCAACTTTTCATGCTAAGAACACAGTACCAAACTTGCTTATTTTCAAGCTAAATTTTCGCCGAAACAGATTTCACGTGAAATGTTGTATGAAAATTCTCAGTACTCAGTACTATGCTTTAGAACGAAATTAGAATGACATTTCATTCAAATCTACTGTGCTTCTCACGGATGGAATTCAGCACGCTCTGAGAATAATTCAGCCGGGAAAAATTCACAATAGTTCCTGATTCGTACTTGATTAACTCTAAATCAGGCAGCTTTCGACTGTCAGACGCCGAGAAAAATGTATGGGGAGTCAGGTAGATTTAGGTCGATTTAGCTCTAAAACAATCAGCTGATCGAAATCGCCTGATTTAGAGTGTAGTGTGAACACCATATAACCTGAGGTTGTGTTGTTAATCAGGCTGGAAAGTTGGAAGAAATCGCATGGAACAGAAAGAAATGCAAGATAGGACACAGCGTAATAACAACCAGCGTACCAACTTATTCCACTTTCCCAAAAAAATACTTTGACCTTGAAATTGCGCCTCCGTTTACGCAATGCATTATCTGTCAGAGCAGCCTGAGATTATGTTGGTATATTTTGCGAGAGTGGGCCGTATATGAGCAGCGAAAAATATAGCTTGAGCATGTAGCTGCCGAATTGTATATTGCATCTCCATGCGATTTCTTCCAACTTTCCAGGCTGACCAACAATACAATCTCAGGTTAGATCACTGGATTTTTGGGCCGTATACATATACGGAGTTGGTACGCTGGTTAGGAACTAACTTCTTACGCTGTGAGATAGGATTCGACAGCTACATACTCAGGCTAGATTTTGCGTTGCTCCCATACGGCTTACTCTCGTAAAAAAATACCAGCAAACTCTCAGGTTGCTTTGACAGATAATATGGTGTTAACACTCTGATCAATGCCTTCTAGAAAAACGGGCCGTCAGGCTACGTAATCGTTGTCGCTGTGACGTAATGAGTTTAGGAAATTTTGACATTTCCACGAGGCAGTGCCGGTATACACGGAGATTTCACTTGCGGTGTTTTGGCTAAAATATGAACATAACGTTAGTTTTTTTGTGCGTGGACGCGTTATAATAATAATATTTAGCCATAACGTACATTTTGTACCAATTAATTGTATCGCGACAGTAAATCGACACGAAACATCACATAACCTAACACCGACCGATAAACATTTCGTAGCAAATTTTCCACATTAAGCATAGTACTGAGCTCGATTTCACGTGAAATTTTCATACAAAATTTCACGTGAAATCTGTTTCGGCGAAAATTTAGCTTGAAAATAAGCAAGAGTTGGTACTCTGTTCTTAGCATGAAAAATTTCTTTGAAGTTACTTTCGCGTTGAAAACGTAGATGGCACTGAAACATGTCTCCAATCATTTCACGCCAATTTAGTTTGTGCAGTTCATTCTTTCGAGCTAAAGGCTGGTACTGAGTTCGAGTTCACGTGAAATTTTGACATTTCCCCATTATCTGACCATTCTTTCGAGCGAAAATTTTGACAACAGAGAAAAGCAGAGACACCTCTCATTCTTGACGGATAAAATGTCAAGAATTTCAATTTTCGATAGATTTTCTTATTGAAAAGTCATTTGCACTACTCAATTTTCAAATTCAAACACTAAATGTCACTTTTTAGCTCGAAAGAATGAACTGCACAAACTAAATTTGCGTGAAATGATTGACAACATGTTTAAGTGCCATCTATGTTTTCGAAGCGAAAGCAACTTCAAAGCAACTTTTCATGCTAAGAACACAGTACCAAACTTGCTTATTTTCAAGCTAAATTTTCGCCGAAACAGATTTCACGTGAAATTTTGTATGAAAGTTTCACGTGAAATCGAACTCAGTACTATGCTTAATAAGTAACACTTGGTGATTCAATTTCAAAATTGAATAATGCAAATGTCTTTCCAATAAGAAAATCGATCGAAAGTTGAAATTCTTGACATTTTATCCGTCAGAAATGAACATTGTCTCTGTTTTTCTCCATTGCCAAAATTTTCCCTCGAAAGAATGACCAGATAATGGAGACATGTCAAAATTTAGCTTCACGATTAACTCAGTACAAGCCTTTATACCGGACGCACCGCACTAATTTGTATTTTAGCTGTCCACTAGCACTGTTCCGCATATACCACTTTGTTTTCATTTCACTCACTTTAACACAACCCGTACAATTAACATTTTCCCCGCGGACGTCCATTAAGACTACGTGTGTTTTTCGCGACATTTTTCTCCGATGCTCTGACGTCATCATTCTGCATTACGGCCTGTACTTCTAGGAGGCATTGCTCTGATCCACCCTACACTTATAAATTAGGTAGACTTAGGAGCTGTCAAGTTGATCAGGTAAGCGTTCACACTAGCCGAACTGATTTAGAATGAGGAGATTCAGAGAGAGAAATATCATTCGAACTTTTGTGTACCATTGTTTTTGCTTAAAAATTGTTGGAAACGATGCAGGAACATGCAAGAACATTTTCTTTTCCCTTTGTACAACTCAGATTTTCCTTTTTTGTTCAATTTTTGCTACTTTGGAACGAAATTCGAATTTCATATCATTCAAATCTACTGTGCCTCTCACAGATGGAATTCAGTACGCTCTGAGAACAATTCAACCGCAAAAATATACTTTATTACTTATAAACATAGCATCTGACGCATAAGGGTAAACTGGACTTGATGTCCCACACTCGGGAAATCCCGCCACCAGAGGGCGAAAAAGTGGTAGAAAGGTTGAAAAAATGAAGAAAAACAGACAAAATTCTACAAAAAAATAAAAAAGAAGATAAGACAATTAAGAAAAAGAAAAAAAAGAAAGAAAAGAAGCCCCAAAAGCAAACGCACAACCACAAAAACACAAGCATATTAGCCCGACATCTATCGGCGAGATTCATGCAACAGCTGTGTGGGGCATCAAGTCCAGTTTTACCACGCATTATATACATAATATCTGACGCCGATGTGTTCGCGTAAGGTATCGTCGAGTGCTCTTTAAAATATAGATGGGGCATTTTTGAATTCGTATATGCCGTTGTTTACCGAAAAAGCAGTCTTTTCTATGTCAGATTTCTTCAGTGGTATCTGGTGGAAGTCCGAATACAGTGAGCAACTTACTTTTGCAGTTGATTAGCTCTAAATTAGGTAGCTTTCGACTGTCAGACGCCGAGAAAAATGTATGAATAATCAGGTAGATTTAGGTCGATTTAGCTCTACAGTGATTAGCTGATCGAAATCGTCTGATTTGTAGTGTAGTGTGAACACCATATAATGCATTGCGTAAATGGAGGCGCAATTTCAAAGTCAAAGTGGGTTGTTGGGAAAATGGAATAAGTTGGCACGCTGGCTGGGAAGTAACTTCTTACGCTGTGGGAAAGAACGTATTTGGCCTGATGGAAGAGAATGGCAAGGAGTGAAAGATTTGCCACCAGCTGGTACTTGTAGGATTCTGAATAACACCACCAGAGGCAACACGATCGGTGTGGAGTTAGTTTTGAATTACGCAATTAATTTATGGTATTGTGAAATGTCAGTTTATGTTGGTCCATGAGTTTTGCTGAAGCGTAACAAAGAATTAGTTAGTTGTTTTTGTGTGCTTCTAACTGTGGTGTTTTCATTAAACGATTGTGGTTGCGAGAGTCTTACAAATTGGTGACCACGACGTTAGTTATGGCAAATGACGAGAAATTCGAAGACGTGCAAGGCGAGGACCATGCGCTTGCGCTTAGCAGTATCATGGCATTTAAGCTTCCACCCTTTTGGGCGTCCCGGCCAGCGTTATGGCTCGCGCGGGTGGAAGCGCAGTTTAGAACGCATCGAATTGCGAATGATACCGCAAAATTCGACCAAGTAATTGGCGAAATGGACCCAAATATCCTCGCCCAGGTGGCGGATATTGTCGAGTTACCGCCTGAAGATGGTAAATATCAAAAGCTTAAGGACCGCTTGATGAGCGCCTTTGCAGTATCAGAGGAAGCAGAGACGCGGGAGCTGCTGACGGGTTTGGAGTTAGGAGATCAGCGCTCGTCGCAGCTCCTGCGTGTCAGGCGGCTGAAAGGCGCATCAGGAGTAACTGAGCCGTTTCTGAAGATGCTATTCCTGAAACGGCTACCAGCCAATGTGCAAGCAATCCTAAGTGTGGCAGAAGTTAAGGACCTCACACGCCTGGCCGAGATTGCTGTCAAGGTTATCGAGGCACACGAACCTACGGAGGTTTCAGTTGTCAACCACAGCAGCCCCGAGTTGCAGCTGGATGCGATTCATAACGAGATGGCCGCTTCGCGATCGGAGTTCAGAAGGGCCAGCGACGATCAGGCTTCTCGGCCTAAGTGGCGCAGGTGGTCGCCATCACCTGGTGGACTCTGTTTTTATCACTATAAGTTTAGAGAGCGTGCTCACAGGTGCAAGCCACCGTGCCGATGGATTGCCAAACCACGGGTGGCGGGAAAACTAATGCCGACGCTGTCAGAAGCGGCAAGTGACAGCATCCAGCAACCATGCCGCCTTTATCTCCGCAACGCAACGACGGGATTGGTTTTTCTCATTGACACGGGGGCTGATGTTTCAGTCGTGCCCCCCAAGATTGGTGCAAAATTGAAAACACAATCAGCATATAAACTATTCGCGGCAAATGGCTCGCCCATCGGCACTTATGGCCAGCGACTACTTTCTTTGAGTTTGGGCTGGCAACGGAGATTGAAGTGGAAGTTTTGTGTGACAAAAGTGTCGAGACCCATAATCGGGGCAGATTTTTTGCGGCATTTTGGCTTGATAGTTGATATGAAGAACCATTGTATCATCGAACCGAAAACCAACGCTAGAATTAAGGGTTACTGTGAACCAGGCAGGTTAGCGACTATATCGACTGTCGCAGGACGAACGCGGTACCACCGCATACTAAAGCAATATCCGGCTCTCACCAGTCTTAGTGCCGCGAGTGCAAAGCCACACCATGTGCGACACCATATTGTTACCACTGGACCACCAGTGGCGCAAAGGGCTCGACGCCTGACACCCGAGAGATTGGCGGTGGCAAAGGCGGAGTTTGATTATATGTTAAATATGGGATTTTGCCGTCCATCTGATAGCCCGTGGGCGAGTCCCTTGCACTTAGTGCCGAAGAAGGATGGATCTTGGCGACCGTGTGGTGACTTTCGCCGGGTCAATGAAATCACGCAGCCCGACCGTTACCCCATGAGGCATATTGACGACGTTTTCGCTGGACTTGCGGGTAAGGGAATTTTTAGCAAAATCGACTTGTTGAGAGCTTTCCACCAGATTCCGATTGCTGAGGCCGACGTGCCTAAGACAGCTGTTATCACCCCATTTGGGTTATATGAGTTTGTGGTAATGACTTTCGGACTGCGTAACGCTGCACAGTCCTTCCAGCGCTTCATGGATGAAGTTTTGAGGGGCTCGATTTTTGTGTTACTTATGTCGACGATGTGTTGGTGGCCTCGGAAAGCGTGTAACAGCACGAACGACATTTACGCCTGCTTTTCCAGCGATTGAGTGAGTTCGACGTGGTGATCAATGTTGCAAAGTGCATTTTTGGTGTCACGGATGTTGAATTTCTCGGACACACGGTCAGCGAAAAGGGCAATTCGCCGCCTGCCTCTCGAGTGGAAGCGATGAGGTCTTCCAAACGGCCATCTACCTACAAGGAGCTACGCCGATTCCTAGGAGCACTCAACTATTACCGCCGTTTCATTGCGAATGCGGCCAATATGCAGGCCCCGCTCAACGCATTACTTTGTCAACAGGTAAAGTCTGAGAACGCTGCAATAGAATGGAATTCTGCGACGAATGAGGCGTTTGAAGCATGCCGCGAGAGTTTAGCTGGCGCCACATTGTTGGTTTATTATGAGCCGAACAGGCCGCTGGTCTTGGTAACAGATGCGTCCAGTGTCGCGGTAGGTGCCATTCTAGACCAGCGGTAACCGCTGGTTGCCACTAGCATATTTCCAGCGGAAACTGTCGAAAGCGGAGCGTAACTATAGCACATATGACCGCGAGCTGTTGGCCGTGTATAGTAGCGTGCAGCATTTTTCGCACATTCTTGAAGGAACCACCTTTGTTATCAGGACGGACCACAAGCCTCTCGTGTACGCGTTTTCACGAAGGTTGGACAAGGCTACGTCTCGCCAGATACGCCATCTGAGTTATGTGTCCCAATTTGGTACATGAATTGAACATATAGCTGGACCAACGAATACTGTAGCGGACGCATTATCCCGACTCGAATCGATTTCATTGCCTACCGACTTCGACGAAAAAGAATTGGCGTTAGAACAAGCGCGGGACCCGGAGCTTCAACAACTTGCGGCTAACAACACTACGTCGTTGCAGCTGCAAAAGATCGTCTTTGAAGGTTCCAGTATCCTGTGTGATGTCTCGCAAACGACACCTAGACCTGTTGTCCCGAGGTGTATGAGAAGTCGAGTTTTTACGTTATTCCATCGATGCTCGCATCCAGGAGCTCATGCTACTCTAGGAGCAGTGGCAAGGAAATTGGTATGGCCAAACTTGCGCAGCGATATTCGTCGGTGGGCGCGCGGGTGTACGCGGTGCCAAGCCTCAAAAGTTAGTCGGCATGTACGAAATGAATTTCAGACTTTTCCCGTGCCGGATAAACGTTTTCATCAGGTGCATCTGGATATCGTCGGTCCTCTTCCACCATCACAGGGACATCGGTACTGCCTCACGATGATTGATCGTTTTTCGAGGTGGCCGGAAGCAGTGCCCATTCCCGATCAATCGGCGGATACTGTCGCCAAGGCGTTCTACGCGAACTGGGTGTCAAGATATGGAGCGCCTGCGGTCGTCACAACTGTTGAAATAATTTAAAAATTTGCGCATTCCTTCTTGACACATATGAAGTTGTGTGTAATACTAAGAAAACATGAATTACGCCATTTTTAGTTTTTATACAATTTTACCTTCTTACTTGTGCTCTCTTTCAGAGAATTTGTGTGTGCTTGCTTGTGTCAAAATAAAACCTTTGTGAAGTAGTGTAAAATCAGTTTTTCACTAAACAATCTCAACAGGTTATGGGCCCAGATCGTGCTTATTAAAAGTTATACTTGGTCGTTTACTCACAAAGGTATTTATTTGATTTTATTTCGTTTCCAATTCGCCGTATTGCTAGTGCAGGTGAAACGCACAGCTCGAAAATGGAAAGTCTCAGCCAAGCAATGCCCAGGTTTGCTGGAAAGAATTACCGACAATGGCGATTCCAACTAAACTGTGCTCTGAAAGCAAAAGGGCTAATGGATACAGTGAAGGAAGAGCTGAAAATCGAAGACGATGAAGCGAAAAAGAAGCATGAAGCAAAAGATGCTCAAGCGATGTTTCTAATTACATCAGCGATGGATTTGGATGTTTCTAATTACATCAGCGATGGAAGTTACTCTTATAGAAAATTGTGCGACTTCAAAACAAATACTTGAAAAGCTCGATGCAATTTACGACAAAAAAAGCGAAATGACGAAAATGATGTTATATGATACATACAAAATGACAAGTGGTAATTCAGTTTCCTCGCACATTGCCAAAATCGAAAATATGGCACAACAACTTCGCGACTGTGGTGAAGCTATTAGTGATATAGCTGTAATCACAAAAATTGTTGGATGTTTACCGGATAAATATAGAACATTTCGACAAGCATGGCTCTCGCTGGATGAACAGAGACAAACGATAAATAATCTGATGGCAAGATTATTAGATGAGGAATCCAGCTTTAATAAATATGATGAAGCCACAGCGCTTACAACAACAAAATGCAAAAAGAAAAACATGAGATGTTATAATTGCAACAAAAGCGGTCACTTTTCACGCGATTGTTATGCACCTAAACGTGGTGTGCGTGCTATAAATAAAACCTGTTCAAATACAAAGAGCCGGTTTAGACGAGCGGTTTTTTGCTGGATCCAGCACGAGCTTTCAGGCAAGAGAAGTGAAGGACGGAACGGAACAGCGAGCACGACTGATATAGTTGGCCATCGAGCACGGCAGCGATTTTTCTGTCATTTTCTTAGAAAAAATTTGAGGCACAGACGTTTTTTGGTAGAAAGCAGTCTGTATATCTATAGCCCAGTGAAATCCTACATAAAAAAGGTGAAACTTCGGAAAAATTAGGGGAAAGCTGAATTTTGGTATGAACCTTGGTACTGGTGTGTTGAACAAAATGTCAAAAGTCCCCATCGATCCGAGTGCTGCGTCACTTTTTATACGGGGTCAAAGGTCACCAAAAGTGACCTTTCCTAAATATCTCAGTAACGGTCAATTCTTTCGAAAAACAATGTATGACGAATTTGTAGCTTAAAAAATTTCCAACAAAAAAGATTGTATAACTTTTTCCTGTAATCATAACCGTTTTTGAGATATTTTGATCTAAACATTTGATACTAGCAGCATCCTCTTTCTCAGGGCATGTAAATATTATCCGATTTTGATTACGACTTGGAAAGTTTGTGAGTTTGTTTTTTTATGTTCAAGAGGCGCATGAAAAAAACAAGTAAACAAACTTATCTACCATACTCCAGGATAGGTGGAAAAGGGTGCTCCGAAAAGTTACCACCACCCCCCGCCCCCCTTTGCCATATGACTTGTAGGGACGTCTGCTCGCTACTCTCTTTTCGGAAATAAACTGTATTGCTGCATCATTGGTATGGGATTTTCCACGAAAAAGCAGAACAAGACAACAACATTGCAAGTGAAAATAGGTTTTGTAACATATCATGGCGCTAGGAGTATGAAAAAGCAAGATAAAAACATGGCATAATTCTGTAAACTCTCATTCTTGACATTATAGGGGCTCAACCCGCTGCAGACTATCCCCTAATAATTAGTTTTTTACCAATCCTGTGATGACTACGTAACGCCAAAGGGACATGACACGTCTCGAAACCAATTTGCACCTGAAATTGCTTGACCTTGCCCTGATCGTTCATGGGATAAGACGGTATGGAAAAAAATACTAAAAAACCGGCTATTTCGGAATGGTTCGTTTGCGGGGGTGAGTAGGGTGGGGGTAGGGTTTGGGTGTAAGGCTAGTCTCACGATGTCAATAATAGACAATTTACAGGATAAAAAGTGATCCTATCTTGTTGAACAGTGTGCAAAGAGTAGGCAACGAGCCCATTTCTGAAGATTTGGGATGGATGCTCAAGGATACCATTTCATGGCAAAGGGGGATGGGGAAACTTTTCGGAGCACGCTTTTCCATCTACCCTGGAGCATGGTTGTTAAGTTTATTTACATGTTTTTTTCATGCGCCTCTTAAACATAGAAAAACAAACTCACAAACATGCCAAGTCGTAATCAAAATCGGATAATATTTACATGCCCTCAGAAAGAGGATGCTGTTAGTTACAAATGTTTAGACCAATATATCTCAAAAACGGTTATGGTTACAGGAAAAAGTTATCTAATCTTTTTTGTTGGAAATTTTTTAAGCTACAAATTCGTCATACATTGTTTTTCTGAAGACGTAACCGTTACTGAAATATTTGGGAAAGGTCACTTTTGGTGCCCTTTGACCCCGTATAAAAAGTGACGCAGCGTTCGGATCGATGGGGACTTTTGACATTTTGTTCAACACGCCAGTACCAAGATTCACACCAAAATTCAGCTTTCCCATAATTTTTCCGAAGCAACATGTTAGATTTCCCCGGACTACTATACGTATATGGCACCCGAACGTGCGGAGAGTGACGTGCAAGTAAATGGTCGATCTGTTTGAAATGACTCCTCTCACCTCTCCTCTTCGCCCTATCTACTCGCCTTCCCGTAGGCGGTGCTGTTAATCTTGACCAGAGATCGGGTAACGATATCCTAGCGATATTAAACCCCCGGTGGAAGGGAAAGAAACTAAGTGGTAGATAGTCCGGACCTCCAGGCTTGGGGGTTGGAGCGATGGACCGACAATCCGTCCTCCACAAAAATTTAAACCGTTGCGGAACTTACGGAGATGCCTCGGATTGGATTGGACCAACGGAAACGACCCGGCAAACGAAACATGGACTATGCTTTTGGATCCTGGAATGTCAGATCACTAAATAGAGCTGGTGCTGTAAAAGAATTATTATTACAGGCCACTCAGTACAAATTGAACGTGCTGGCAGTCCAGGAAACGAAATGGACTGGTAGCGAGATTCAAGACATGAGATCGCACACAATATTCAAGAGTGGGAAGCCTGCAGGAAGCCGTGAATTTGGAGTGGCATTCATTGTGGATAGGGAGTTCAAGCCACACGTTATTGACTTCAAGGCAGTAAGCGAACGTTTGTGTGCGATCCGCATCAAAGCAAAATTTTTCAAAATATGGCTGATAAATGTCCACGCCCCGACAGAAGAAAAAGACGAAGAAACGAAAGACGCATTCTATAACCACTTGGAAAGGCTATTCGACTCATTGCCCTCAAATGACGTCAAAATAATACTCGGCGACTTCAACGCTAAAGTCGGGAATGAAGAAGTATATCGGGGAACAACTGGAGGGCACAGTCTCCACGATACAACTAACGACAACGGCCAACGCCTGATTGACTTTGCGTGTAGTAGGGATATAGTCATAAGTTCGACATGCTTCCCACATCGACGCATCCACAAAAGAACATGGGCATCACCAGATGGCAATACCTTCAACCAAATTGATCATGTCCTTATTCAGCGGAGGTGGGCTTCCAGCATACTTGACGTTCGGACGTTTCGAGGAGCAAATTGTGACTCGGACCACTACTTGGTCAAATCCAAATATCGATGTCGCATGTCAAAGGCGTACGTGACGAAGACGAGTCCTCTGCGTAAGTTTGACATCGGAAAGCTCCAAACGGCGTCAGTAGCAGAAAACTTCTCAAAAACTCTTGAGACTAAGCTTACCCCATTCTACAAAATAACACAGTGAGGCCGGTTGACGAGGTCTGGATGGAGATGAAGACAGCAATCAAAGCCGCTGCAGAACAAGTGGTTGGGTATGAAGCCCGGCGCAAAAGAAACAACTGGTTCGACAACGAATGCCAGGATGCGCTTAACAAGAAAAATCAGGCATATAAACAGTTCCTTGAAAGGAACACCAGGACGAAGAGAGAAAAATATGAAAACCTCCGACGAGTAGCAAATAAGATC
>OZ022264.1:131688379-132028069 GCA_963978885.1 Nemotelus pantherinus | reverse complement strand
AAAAGGAACAGCATTTAATACAATTGATGACAGTGCGCTAGAAATATCATCAGCTGATACTTGGATATTAGATAGTGGAGCGTCTGCTCACATGACTTTTCGGCGTGATTTTTATTGCACTTTCATTGAATATGACGACATTAATTCATACGTCACATTAGGTAATAATGAGAAGTTATCTGTGAAGGGAATAGGAACAGTGAAAATAAAATGTTTAATAAACGGCAACTGGTTGAACTCGGTGATTGAAAATGTGTGGTACGTACCACACCTTCGTAAAAACTTATTTGCGGAAGGTATTCTTACGTCGAAGAATATGAAAATCAGTAAAGAAGGTGAATACGCGAAAATAAGTGAAAATGGCTTTATAGTTGCGTGTGCTGTGCGTACTACAAACAGTTTGTATAAAATGCTCATTAAAGCAGAAACACTTGAAGCAAACGTAGCTTCAGCTGATTTAAAGATGTGGCATGAAAGACTCGGGCACATAAATACAAACGCGATACGGAATATGGTGCAGAAAAATCTCGTGAAAGGTGTAAAAATTAATATGTTTAATGAAATCTTCTGTGAAGCTTGTGCCTTTAGCAAACATCATAGACGTCCATTCAAACACACAATGAATCATTGTAATTCTAAAGGCGATACAATTTATACTGATCTATGCGGTCCAATGGGCACTTGTTCAGTTAGTGGTGCGAAATATTTTATTACATTCACGGATGGGTATTCTAATTTTCGCATAGTAAATTTTCTTAAACATAAATCCGATGCTTTAACTTCGTTTAAAAATTTTATAAGTTTAATTGAAAACAAATACAATGTTAGTGTTAAAACATTGCGTGCCTACAACGGGACTGAATTTCGAAATGAATTTTTTCAAGAATACTTAAACATGAAAGGTATTCAATTAGAGTGTACAGCGCCGTACACTCCACAGCAAAACGGTGTTAGCGAACGCAGTAACCGTACTATCATGGAATGTGCGCGTTCTATGTTACATGCTAGAAAATTGCCTAAGTACTTGTGGGCTGAAGCAGTGAATACGGCAGTTTATTTACTTAATCGTGTATCATGCAATTCTAAAGAAACCCCATACGAAAAGTGGACTGGAAGAAAACCAGATTTATCTCACTTACAAACTTTCGGTTCGACAGCCTATGTTCATGTTCCAAAGCAAAAACGAAGCAAGTTAGCTGCAAAGAGTCAGAAACTCATACTAGTTGGCTACGACGGAAATTCGACAAACTACCGGTTATTTGATAAAATAAGAAGATCCGTAACGATTGCCCGTGACGTATTGTTTAATGAAAGTGAATGCAGTGAAGACGAAGACAATATGGAGAACAAGTATGTGGACATTAGCAAATTTACTGAAATTTCTGATGACGATAGCCCGACCAAAGAGCCTGAAAAAGCAGGGACAAAAGTACTGGAAGTAAAAGAATCGGAATCACAAGAAACAATAGCAGGAGAAATTACTGTTGAAAATAGTAATACTAAGAATAAGAAAGTGCAAGCAAATGAAAAGAATATTCACGGAAGTGAGTTGCCAACAAGAAATTTACGACCGAGTGAAACACTTCGACCACCCGATAATTTTGTAGTAAATGTTACAGAGCTCAACGTGCCGGAAACGTATAAGGAAGCAGTTACTGGAAAATATGCTGATCTTTGGACGGAATCAATTAAAGAGGAATTGCGGTCTCATGCGGAAAACAACACTTGGAATCTAATTGAGAAACGAGATGATATGAATATTATTGGATGTAAATGGGTTTTCAGGATAAAGGAAGATGGAAATAGATCCAGATTTAAATTGAGATTGTGTGCGAAAGGATTCGCGCAAACGGAAGGCATTGACTATGAAGAAACTTTTGCTCCTACAATCAGGTACGATACAATTATAATCCTACTATCTGAAGCAGCAAAGCATGATTATGAAATGATCCCGTTTGACGTGAAAACTGCATTTCTTTGCGGAGAAATAAAAGAAGATATATTTATGGCAGTCCCAGAAGGGCTGGATGCTGAGCCTGATAAGGTGTGTAAACTGGACAAATCTTTATATGGATTGAAGCAGGCTCCGAGATGTTGGAATACAACATTTGATAAAATTTTGAGAAAGTACGGCTTGAAGTCAAGTTATGCAGATCGCTGGGTATACACAGGTTTCATTAACTGTTCGAAAGTTCACTTGTTACTTTATGTTGATGATGGTTTGCTTTTATCAAAAGATAGACATGCTTTAAATAAAATACTTTCAGATCTCAGTACGAACTTCAATATTACCATTATAGATGAACCTAAAAACTTTGTTGGTCTACAAATCGAAAGAAATCGAAGCAAATCTACGATTTTCATTCATCAATCGAACTACACGGTTCAAATCATACAAAAATTTAATCTTCAGGATGCCAAACCTATTAGTGTGTCTGCAGACCTTCATACAGTTTTGCAACGAGAAGACGATAAAACACATTGCCTAGATGTTCCGTATCGAGAAGCAGTTGGATCTCTTATGTTTTTGGCGGTGTGCAGCAGGCCAGACATCATGTTTGCTGTAAGCTCAGTTAGTCGTTTTCTTAATAATTTCAACCGTAGCTACTGGAATTTGGTACAACGGATCCTAAAATATTTAGTTGGAACCAAAACATATGGGCTTTGTTATTCCGGTGCAGAAAGTGACAAAGTTATAGCCTACAGTGATGCGGACTATGCAAACGATGTGGATACGCGCCGCTCTACGACAGGAAGCGTTCTATTGAAGAATGGTGCTGCAGTGACATGGAACACTCAAAGACAACAAAGTGTCGCTCTATCAACGAAAGAAGCGGAATTCATGGCCGCCTGTTCTACAACAAAGGAGATCTTATGGATAAAGCAGTTGCTGGTAGATATTCATGAGTTCTGTGCTGATTCGATAGATTTACTTATTGATAATCAAAGTGCAATTAGCCTTATTAAAAATTCAGATAATCATAAAAGATGCAAGCATATTGACATCAGATATAACTATATCAAAGAGAAATATAACGATAAAGTCATAAATTTAAAGTACATTTGTTCAGAAAAACAATTGGCAGACATTTTTACAAAGGCTCTAGTAAAAATTAAATTCGAAGAGAATGTAAAACTAATTGGAGTAGTCAATCGTCAATAAGGTCTTGATGATATTTTTGCATTGAAATATTCCACTCAAAATGTATTATTCATTGTATGAAAGGAAGGCACAAATTTGGTGGGAGTGTTGGTATAATATAAAAATTCACGCCTTCCTTCTTGACACATATGAAGTTGTGTGTAATACTAAGAAAACATAAATTACGCCATTTTTGTTTTTATACAATTTTACCTTCTTCTTACTTGTGCTCTCCTTCAGAGAAGTTGTGTGTGCTTGCTAGTGTCAAAATAAAATCTTTGTGAAGTAGTATAAAATCAGTTTTTCACTAATCAATCTCAACGCAGGGAACGCAGTTCGAATCGTCATTTTTCCGAGCGCTGGTGAAATTATTAGGGTGTGCGCAAACTAGGTCTTCTCCCTACTACCCGGCATCTAATGGAACGTTGGAGCGCTGGCATCGATCGTTGAAGGCCGCGTTAATGTGTCATCAGACCAATTGTGGTTGGGTTGACGCGTTGCCTACTGTGTTATTAGGCTTGCGTAATAGTTTCAAGGAGGATATTGGTGCGTCGCCAGCTGAGATGGTGTTTGGTTCGACGATGCGGCTGCCAGGCGAGTGGTTAAGCGATGATGGGACAGTTAGCGACCCCATCGAATTCCTTGATATTATCCGCCAGCGAATTAAGCAGCTTCGCCCGAAGCCAATTATACATCGGAATGCTAGGACAACATTCGTGTTCAAGGAATTAAGTACCTGTACACATGTATTCCTCAGGGTGGGTTCGGTCAAGAGTCCCCACCGTATAATCAAGCGCATTTCGCCGCATGTCATAACGCTTGATGTCAATGGAAAACGTGTCTACCGAGCGTGTGAAGCCTGCCTTTTTCGTGGAAGATTCGGAAGAGTTAACGAATGCGCAACGGCAGACTCCTAGGAGTTCACCGTCAACGAGCAGAGGCGTATCATTTGCGACGCCGGACGATATCCGATACTTTCATCGCACCGATATTCCGGCCTTAGATGGTTAGATTACATACTCGCGAGCATCAATCGAAGATATCGGTTTCAGCGATTGTCGTCATTATGGACAACATCGCTCAGAGGGGAGTATTGTAGGATTCTGAGTAACACCACCAGAGGCGCCACGATCGGTGCGGAGTTAGTTTTGAATTACGTAATTAATTTATGGTATTGTGAAATGTCAGTTTAAGTTGGTCCATGAGTTTTGCTGAAGCGTAATAAAGAATTAGTAAGTTGTTTTTGTGTGATTCTAACTGTGGTGTATTCATTAAACGATTGTGGCTGCGAGAGCCTTACATACCTAATATGGTGTTCACACTACACTCTAAACCAGGTGAATTCAGGAGCTGTAAATTAATCAGATAAAGCGTTCACACTAGCCGAAGTGATTTAGAATGAGGAGATTAAGAATGTGAAACGTCATTCGAATTTATGTATACAATATTTTTTTGCATGAAAACTGTTGCAGGAGCAAGCAAGAACATTTTCTTGTCATTTTGTACCACTCACGTTTTCTTTTAGTGTTCAATTTTTACCATTTTAGAACGAAATTCGAATGACTTTTCATTCAAATCTACTCTCGCTCTGACGGATGGAATTCAGTTCGCTCGTAGATCAATTCAGCCGGGATAAAATTCACAATAGCACCTGGGGTGTGTTCAATGTGCATGCTATAGCTGCTATTAGCTGCTAATTTAGCAGCTCTGGCTGTCCAATGTCACGAAATAGCTACTTTCTGATGCTTGCTATTTGACAGTCGGGTTGTCAAAGATTCCGGAATAGCTGCTAAGGTAGCAGCTATTCGCTGCTCGTAGTTTGGAGGATAGCTAGAAAGTAGCTAAGGCAAAATGGCCGTGCGTACACAGCTGACATGCAGTTTAAACGTCATTTTCAATTGGAAATTGAAATGAAAAGAAGTTCTTGCGCTTTTGTGACACAGGAGATGAGGAATAAATTTGAAAATAGTGACAGCATAAATTAAATACGGGCTTTTAAACACTTAAACTCAACTCGAATTTTAAGTTGGCTTGTACACGGCCATACTTGTACGTTGAAAACTCTATTGCTATGTTGAAAACTATGTTGAAAACTCCTAAATTTCATACAGTTTTCAAAGTGCAAAGGAAGTATTGAACTGACCCCCGAAAATGCAAAAATTACAATAAAAAAATTGAAACAAAATTATTTTTGAATTTCTTGCGTAAAGGCTGACCTTCGTAGCAGCTCTTGGCTGTCCAATGTCCATAGCTGCTTCACCTAGCTACTGCGAATTTTGACACTTGCTAAAGTGATGCTATGCTATGCTTTTGGAGCAGCTATAGCATGCACATTGAACACACCCCTGATTTATACTAGATTAACTCTTAATCAGGTAGCTTTCGATTGTCAGAAGCCGAGCCACATGTATGGTTAATCAGGTATACTTGTGGTTAATTTAGCTCTAAAGCGATCAGCTGATCGAAATCGCCTGATTAAGCGCCAGTGTGAACGGGCTATAGGAAGAACCAAAACCAAATAAACTTCGCTTCATCATAAGCAAAAGTGAGAAAAGCACACTCTCAAATGAAAGGTGAGAATGCGTATATCCGTGCTAGCTGATAGGTGAGAGTGTGTGGGCGTGCGTATAATCCCATCAAGAAATAGTAAGCGCAGTGAACATTCGCTGGCGACAAATGAAACTCCCTGCAGTGGATTGCATAAATGTGTCGGAGATATTCCTTTTATTCGCCAAATGGTGTCGAAAGTAGTATTCCACGTCAAGTGTCTTCTCAGAAAATCAATAGGCGTGTTTTTTTGCTCGGATACAGAACTATGCCGCAAAAACAGCGATCTAGTATAGAATAGCAGTGCATTCGCTAAGACTGACAAAGGTTGCAATATTTGCTGTGGTACCACAAAACAGCTGAAAATAAAGGGAGAAAATAACGAGTATGCACTACCACAATCGATAGAAAATAGAAAAAGAACTAACAGAAATACCTCTTTTAACTTTCTACATGTTATGAGGGCTTTTTTAATATCCTAACTACCAAAACATTCAACATTACCATGAAAAACCCAAAGCCATCTCACAGCAAAAAAGACAACTTCTCATGAGCTTTTCTTTTTTCTATCAGCACATTCTATACTTCAGCACTTGAATTACAAATAGGGAATAACATTGTTGTACTAGTGAATTCACTGGTACAGGAGTGTTGTTGTTTCCAATGCATATACTCTATTCTCTACTGGATAGAGGAGCAAAAAAACATGCCTAATATTGCATAAATTGCCATTCGTTAGGCCGCTCCCAAACTTGACCAGAAATATTTCCGGAAATATTTCCAGAAATATTTCCGACAATATTTCTCTCGCCGGCCTACACATGACCGGAAAGTTCATTCATGGTTTGCGTGAGCCAGAGCTCAAATCAGAGCTGCCGCTTTTGAAGCTGCATATCCCGTCAATATTAAATAGCAAGACGGCTCAATGCGACCATCTATGAAGCTCCATTCTATTTTTACCATATGTATCACAGCCATACCTAGCTACAATACTACTTTTGGCCCTTCAAAAGCTCCCTTTTCACCAAAATAATTCAAGTTTCATAAAACTTGCGCTCACAACGGCAGCTCAGTGCCGAAATTACGTCACACCCATGTGACTTTCCGAGACTTTCCCATCGTCGAGCGGAAAGTCGCGGAAATATTTCCGACACCTCGGGAAAGTCCACTGCGCAATAAAGCGATCAGCTGTTGAACTTTCCGACTGATCGACGGAAAGTCTCGGAAAGTCGCATGGCTGTGACGAAATTTCGGGACTGTGCTGCCGTTGTGAGTGCAAGTTTTATGATACTTGCATTATTTGGGTGAATTGGGAGCTTTTGAAGGGCCGAAAATAGAATGATAGCTAGGTATGGCTGTGATACATATGGCAAAAATAGAATGGAGCTTCATAGATGGTCACATTGAGCAGTCTTGCTATTTAATTTTGACGGGATATGCAGCTTCAAAAGCGGCAGCTCTGATTTGAGCTCTGGCTCACGCAAACCATGAATGAACTTTCCGGTCATGTGTAGGCCGACGAGAGAAATATTGTCGGAAATATTTCTGGAAATGTTTCTGGAAATATTTCTGGTCATGTGTGGGACGGGGGTTAGAATAGTTTCTTTGGCAAAGCACATATTGCCTAGAGGGAATGAGAAACGTATCTGATTGTAGCGGCATTGCTTGGCGGGGTACTTTCAGTTTTGTTTCAACATGGGCTTGGGTATTGCTACCTACTGCTCGCAATCAGTGGGGAAATATTGCAAATTGTATCGCAATTCAAGTACTTTCCGAGCTATATTTATGTAGTTCTTAAGCTATGACTTGGATTGGGATATTGCTATCTACCGCTCGCCATCAGTGGGGAAATATCGCAAATTGTATCGCAATTCACGTACTTTCTTAAAACATTTTCTGAGCATTAAAATGGTAAGCGATAAGGTAGTTACCGCAGAATACTACTTTCGATACCATTTGGCGAGTAAAAGGAATATCTTCGACACTTTTATTCAACCCAATACAGAGAATTTCGTTTGTTGCCAGTGAATGTTCGATGTGCTTACTGTTTCTTGATGGGATTATACGCACGCCAACACACTCTCACTTATCAGCTAACACGGATATATACATTCTCACCTGTCGTTCGACAGTATGCTTTTCTCACTTTTGCATGTGATCAAGTGAACTTATTTTGGTTTTGTTTCTTGTTACGTGCCAGCTGATGGTAAGTCCTTCACTCCCTGCCAATCTCTCCTATCAATAAATCACGTACTTTCAGGCCCCTGGCTATGGTATAGTTTTGCCATAAGGGAGCGGCAAAGATATAAAAGAAATATGAGAGTATAAAACCAAAGATATAGAAGAAATGGATGGGCGGTATACACGTAGATGAGCGTACGTGTATGGCACCAGCTCTTCTTGCAGAATGCTATCCCCTCTCCCCTTTGACAAAACTCATGTTGTCAAATAAATGTAAACAAAGTCCGATTACATATGATTGCCGAATGGATCTTGTCGAATTGCGGCCCATTAACAACATTCTTACGCCTTAAAAGTGGTTCATGATAAAGTTTAAACATGATTACTTACTTTATTGGGCAAGAAGTAAAACGGCATCGAAAAAATCTAACCAAAACTGCGAAATAAACTGAATGGTAGAGAGTTGTGCAACTACAATCGGCTCTCATACCATCGGATTTGCGATTTTCGATCGAAAAACGAACTCACAACACTAAAAATTAAACTAAGAATAGGACTATTGAGACAGTAAATCCATAGATTCAAAATTACCGCCGCAATTGGAAATCTTTTGCGGATACCGTACTATGCGCGCGATCACTGACAACCTAGTTTGACAACCTGAGTTTTCTTAAATTTTTATGAGTTGGGAGCGTCAAAGGCGTACCAATTAGTTTGGTTGTTGGGAGTCACAAATATTTTTGAATATTTTTTTCCAAAATAGGATGAATACATGTTTGTGGGTGAAAATGAAAACAGATTACGATAATATAATTATGAAATATAATTTGAACGCAGAGTTCGGAAGGAAGGAGGTGCATTAACAAATGTATTATTATATGAAAACAATCATAGCACCTATACTTGTATATTTTTGCGTCTCTATGAACCCAAGTGATACGATGGGTTTTCAAGTTAGAGCTTTAATTCGACCGAAGCCAGTCCCAAGCCCGGTTTATAAGGAAGCGGTTTTAAGAAAACACTTGCAAAATGCTCTCTTGTGATATTTTAACAAAAAATTTAAGAAACTTCAATAATTTCTTGTTTTTCTCAAATATTACGAATTTTACAAGAATAAAATACGCAAGATTGCAAAAAGTACGAATTTCAAAAACGCATATCAACAATTAGTTTCATTCCTATTCGCACGGCGAACATGTGCCTCTCCACGATTAATGTGTTTAATCTACCTCCACTCTGCTTGTTTCATTTTTCGGCTGTTGACAACATTCATGTTGTCCAAATTATACAAGCTATCTGTGCAAGTGACTGCGTATTCTATTTCGCTAAGTTTAGCGCTATTCGTAGCAATTTTGTACGAAAAGACAGTATAACCATTAAAGTGATGTGGTATTTAAATTAATTGTAATCATTATGTATGAAATACTTATTGTACATTCTAATTTTATCCTGGTTATTTAGTCCTGTCTAAACCACGTGAGCTCAGAGATGGTATTATACATTTAAGAGCGCTAGTAATTGTGACTATAAGACAAATATTTAAAAACTAGACATGAAGTGTGCAGTGAAGTGTTGTCCACACAACAGATTTTTGCACCTGGCTTCTTTTTGTGCCAAAATTTGGCTTGCAGCAAGAGTACAAAAACGACTTGCTGCGATTGTTTTTAAATATATTATAATATATTCAGGTACGCAAATATACCTATTACATATCAAATTAATTCATCATAAAAATGGCGATTCAAACTTGCGCGCCAATTGCCTACCCCCATATTTATAACAAATTTTAAATCACCTACGACCTTTGCTACATATGTTTGTGTGAGAGAATGTCGCATACTAATATAAACTGGTGCCGCACGGAAATCCACAGTTCCAATCCACTTCTTCTATATCTTTGTATAAAACTAAGAGGAGCGATCTACCTCGCCCTTCTGGCCCTACATCCCTCTTTGTGGGATAAGCTTAGTACTCAGAAGAGAGAGATATAAGGAAATGAAAATGGCAGTGAGATGTGAAGCTATTTGCTTAGGCTGAGCGTTAGTAGTAGTAAGCGAATTTGACATTCACTTACTGTGCCGAACAAAAAGATAGAGTGAGATAGAGAAAAATAGTTAATGCACGCGAATTTGACAATTACTAACTCAGCAAAAGCAAAAGCCAAGGTATCGGGGAAACCAAGGGGAATATCTGAGGTAGCAATTCTCTGGATTTGTTTTATTTATAGATTTTACCTTTGTAGTAAAATTGCTTCACTAAATTTCGTATATGCATACGCTTGTTTCATTTCCTTAGATCTCTATGTTCTGCGGCTTAGTACTATCAATGCCGTCTAGAAGTACGGACCGTAATGCAGAATGATGACGTCAATAATGATCACTCAAATTATTGAATAAACTTATTCAAAATTAAAAAAAATGGTGCTCAAGCTTATAACAAATTTATCATAAAGTCGAGTACAAAATATTGATGCTATTTATGGTATAGTCATTTTCGTACAATACGATGAGCACTCCACAATATTTTATTATGATTCTATCCTCTTTTTTACTATGCACTCTATCACGACTGATTTGCTATTTGCCTCAGCTTTTATTGTAACTGCACTTTTTCTGAACTAAACTTTTTAACTCTCGACTTTTCTGAACTTGTCTTGGTTCTCGACTGGACCTTCTGATGAACCCATGCCTTTTTAAAGTGTTTTCGATTCTACTTATAATTGAAGATGCATGTTTCCATCTTCATCCGTTAATCAAAGATTTTCGCGTATGTAATTTACGAGTTTCGATCTCTGGTTAAAGTAATCATTGCATCAAGCAATTCGTTCGCGTCGCAGATCATCTTATGTTTTATGCAACGACCTAGAAGATATTTGGGCAGGCGGTTATAGTGTAGATGCAAGAAATTGTGCTGGGACCGATTTCCTCGTCTTTATACCCACTCTCTGACCATGCAACACACCACGTTGTTCGTCAATCTGTCAGATTGACATTTCTCGCGCCGGGAGTAGTTCAACAACGTTATAATCAAGTCGCAGATTTATGCCTGAATTACAGTCGACGCAGCGTGGCTCCTTCATTTGGGCTATCAGCATCTCTATTGACACCTCGTCATCCAACACTGCATCTTTAATTGACTGCATTTTGAAATAATTCTTTACAATTTTTTCAATCAATGTGAATACGAGTGTGGTTTCAAAGTTTCAAAAATGCAATGAAAGTATTGAACTGATCCACGAAAATGCAAAAATTACAATAAAAAAATTGAAACAAAATTATTTTTGAATTTCCTGCGTAAAGGCTGCCTTCATAGCAGCTCTTGGCTGTCCAATATCCATAGCTGCTTCACCTAGCTACTGCAAATTTTGACACTTGCTAACGTGATGCTATGGTATGCTTTTGGAGCAGCTATAGCATGCACATTGAACACACCCCGGTTAGTCAATAATCGCTAATGTGATGTGTTTTTTTTCGAATAAAAAAGCTTTTCGAAAGTAATGAGGTACATTCGCAGGATTTGAACAGGAAACGTGATAGTGAGTGTTTGAAAATACTTAAATACGGTAAAAATGAAGTAATCAGTGCCACATCGCCAAAACAAAGTGTGTTTTTGCGTTTTTTTACAAGTAAGTATTAATATAAGTGCTCTCTGTGGTGTAACAATTAAATCAATGAAGTTTATTTCAAAACAAGTGGCAACGTATTCCTTGCAATCAAACAATTATCTTGGCCCACCATACCGGTCGATTCACCACGTGCTATTGTTCACAGAGTTT
Organism: Nemotelus pantherinus; assembly: GCA_963978885.1. Classification (NCBI taxonomy): domain Eukaryota; kingdom Metazoa; phylum Arthropoda; class Insecta; order Diptera; family Stratiomyidae; genus Nemotelus; species Nemotelus pantherinus. Next base: position 132,016,424 of record OZ022264.1, on the reverse strand, counting down.
GGCAAAACAATAAACATCGGAAGATCCAACAAAACAATAAACATGGAAGCAACTCACGGGGTGAAGGGGAAACATCGGCGTAGTAGAAATGGCATGTCGTTGGGGGCATTTTGTTGTAGTTTGTGTGAAATTTTTATAAAATTGACTATTTCACCAGTTTTTGATTTGTTTCGTCGTGTTGCATATCTTCATACAATCCAAGTTTATTTGTAATTGTATACATAACTAAGTATTTTACACCAGAACTATATGCTTAAAGTATTTTCTAGGATATATTTCTCAAGATTTAAACATAGTTTTAATCTTGTTTATAATGCATATGGAAATTCGTACAGTTTAGTATTGGCTGCTAATGGGTGGGGTCCCAGCAGGTTAAAGCGAGAGATTGTGTAACGAGCTTTGAGTTCACTTAGCTCTAAATACGTACCTGAGTGAAATCAAGGGTAAAGTTAGACATACAATTCATCACTCCACCTTCGTAGACATTGACAGTAAATTTTGGTAGAGTACATCGGATAATATATGTCTTCAAATTACATTAGGATAATGTATATGAAAAATAATTGATAAATGCACTAAATATACATACTTTATTTTATTCCTTGATCCAAAAACTTATTGCAGAATTCAACATTGCGTCACCTTTTAAGGGATTTGAAATTAAATTTGAATTATTACTAATGTTCGAAGAAGAACATTATATATATATATATATATATATATATATATATATATATATATATATATATATATATATATATATATATATATATATATATATATATATATATATATATATATATATATATATATATATATATATATATATATATATATATATATATATATATATATATATATATATATATATATATATATATACATATATACATCATGTGGAAATATCTCAGGAACGCGCAATCCGATTGAACTGAAATTTTCAGGATACATTGGTGTATATGCAGATACAGTGTATATGCACAAAAAGTTAATAATCTTTAACCCTTTGGTGCCGGCGGCCATTTTAGTGATATTTTAAATATACTTATTATTCTGTCAAAAAATAGCTTTTGCAAAAATAAAGTTTATGAAACGAATTTTGAACGTGTTTTTACTGTGAATTAGGTAATGTTTTTGAAAGTTTTCACCCTATGTGTGCACTAGGTGCCTAAATTAAGATTGCGATATTTGGAAAATTTTTGAATTGCAATAACTTTTTACTTTATTATTAACTCATTATGAAACTTGATGGACATATTTTCGTGAATAAGTTGCACTTTTGCATAGTTTTTCATGAACGTGCTGGCAACCTTGTAGCTACGGCAGGCACTGAAAGTGAAAACATTCAATAAAAACAATCTTGTATACAAATCTCATGCTTTATCTACACAGTCAAAGTAAAACTTTTTAAATTTTCTTGTCGGACAAGAACGGTAACTCTTTCTCAATTTACCTATATTTTTTAGCATCAAAAACTTCTGTTCACGGGAACTCACGAACCTATAATCAGATACAGTTGAAATTTACACAATACATTAAACTTAAGTAGGACCAGGTCTGATAGAAGCGATTTTAAAATGTGGGTAGCTCTGCGCCAGTGGTGCCATCTTGAAAAATTACAAAGAAAAAAAACTGCTTTCTGCCCTATGAATTCTGATTCTGTTACCAGATTTTCATGAAAACACAGTAGCTGAACCTTACTCTCAGCCATGTTTGGTAGAAATTTCGTTGAAAAATTCGATTGGGGCTGCCAGCTATGGTAAATTTTCTGTCTTTGGTTTTGAAAATTCGCTCAGGAAAATAAAACTTTTTGCCCTAAAACTTCCAGTGCAGTAATGATATCAATACGAATTCCATATAATTGATGGAAATTATTATAGGCATTATTCAGGCCGAATTTGGTTGAAAAGCCACGATAGGACTGCCAGTTATTGTTGGTTTCGTTTTTCTTTGCTATATTTTTATTAAGCGATTTTATCGTAAAATTTCCAAATGGTAGTGATATGGTAGTGACCATAAACAGCAAATATTATGTTTTCGATTATTTGAAAAATTTTGCGGCTGGTAACCCTAAATTTCTTTATACTCCTATAACTTTGAACGCAGTCATCGGATCGAGATGAAATCCGCAGGGTAGGTTAATTTCAACGTGAAGCAAATGTGATACTTTTTTGGGTTTGATACTGGCAAAAGGTTCCCAGCACGAGTTGGTTGTGCTTTTTTTGGATCAATAAATGCTAACAGTTAGAATTCACAATGAAAATAACTAACCAATGTTTCAATTCCCAAAGTTCTTCAAATTTTTCGGATCGCAGCTCGAAACACCAACTGCAATTACAGTGCTGCAGGCACTGAGCATTTTCTTCTTTGATGTTATATAAGATGCTGCTTTCAAAGATTTGTGAAATAAGCAACTGATGACGAATATAATTAACGATTGCTTTGCTCTCATAAACTTTGAAATTCATGCAAGTGGTAATATCTAAAACCTTTCCACCATATGAGTTATAATTCATTCTTGAGACCAAAGTAAAACGTGACGTTTGAGACAGTTTGGCCGTAATAAGCAGCTCGTGTGGTAGAATATTCACACAAAACCTGCACGATTCTTCTACTGTTCTTCGAGCATTAGTGTTTCTAGCGGTTCTGGGGCGCAAGAGTTTTTCAGATCTCACTAAATGTTTTTTCAGATTTCACTAAATGTCAGTTATTGTTAACCTTTTGGCGCCGGCGGCCATTTAAGTGATATTTTTAATATACCTATTATTTCGTACACAATTAATTTTCGCAGAAATAAAGTTGGCGAAATAAATTTCGCAAGTGTTTTACATGTGAATCAGATAATGTTTTGGAATTTTTTAACCCCATGTGTGCGCTGGGTGCCTAAAAAGAGAACGGGAAAATTTGAAAATTTTTAAATTGCGATAACTTTTGACTGAGCTATTCAATCATTACGAAATTTTCAGGACATATTTGTATTGTTTAGTTGGAGATTTGTGTAGCTTTTAATGAAGGTGCTGGAAACCCTGTAGCTAGGGCAGGCACTGAAAGTGAAAACCTCCAAATCATCGTTCCTCTTGAAAAAATGCCGCTTCTTAAAAAAAAAGCCACTCATATGTAAATCTTATGCTTTGTTTACATAGACAATAAAAAAAATTTGATATGGTATTACGGACACGCCTGGTAACCCTTGCCCAATTTACCTATATTTTTAGCATCAAAAACTTCTGTTCACGGAAACTCACAGTTCGATGAGCAGAATTAATTGAAATTTGCAAAATGTAATGGTCTTAAATAGAACCAGGTCTGATAGAAGTGATTTTGAAATGCGGGTGATTCTGTGCCAGTGGCGCCATCTTGAAAAATCACTAAAAAAGATAACTGCTTTTAGCCCAATAAATTCTTTTTATTTTTAAGATAGGTTCTCCCACGTTCCTTTCACATAGAGAGGATCCGCCGAACCCTGGATTCTCTCATCCAGAACCTTGTTTGCGCTCTTCAATATCTTATTATTTATTTATACCTCAATATGTGCGAGCCGATGCCCAAATGCATGCGAGATGCCGAAACTTCAACTCATCACACAAGGGTATCCCGTAATGGGCTGTCCCACATTGCCCAAACTCTGATATCGAAGTCAGCCGTATTCCACCATCCACCTGAAAGGGGCATAATCGGGTCAAGCTCTTTGGTCATCTATCTCAGAGGGAGCAATGTGCTATATTCTCAACAAGCTGTTCCAGAGCCGGCTCTGGTAGCAGAGGTAAAAGGATCAAATAAACTTGGCATAACTCTGGAGGCCAAGATAACTATAATGTATTCTAGATTAAAATGAAATTGAATTGATATTGAATAAGTGAATTGAAATAATGTGAGTAATTTTCCAGATTGGAGTAAAGTGATGTGACATTGAATAAATGAATTGAGTTGAAATGAAATTAAGTCGGGTAATTCTTACAAGATGTTAATGACAGGGAATCTCTGTGTTCATTTGTATGTAGGTGTCCAAGAGGTCAGAGTGAGCCATGGTGAAAGATCACCAATTTATCAACATGACGTGAAATTAAGATTAATACTAGATCTCTCCTTCATTTCCGCCCAATCATATCTGCTCCTAACGATCAGTAATGTCTGTTCAAGGTGAATTTTCTAGGTATGCGAATCAGAGTTAAGTCATTATTAATTAATTGTTATGAATAGTAGAAGAGAAAGAATAGGAATGTAGAAGATTGGTCCAATACCAGTGATATCTTGAAAAGAGTCAGGTGAGTGCGTGCCGCCGTTGAGAATCACGCACAAGAAAAGGACAAACAGTTAAACAATGACAACCAATGCTAACAATCGTTGTGATTGGTCCGATTACCGCAGGGTGGTGTCCTCGCCTCTTCTTCTCTATTTCCATTTTCTTATCATCGTTCTTTATGATGCCATTAGTTGCTTGTTAATGATGTCCGTTAGATGTGATGATGATGGCAGCGACAATCAGTTACTTTAGTCAAAACCCGATGTATGTGGGAGCTTGTGCAAAAAGAGCTGTGGAAAGAAAATCAAATGAGAATGGGAATGCTGAGGAAAGCTGATCCTACTCCACGAATCCACTGCTGTTGTGAGGACTCGTGGGCAGCTCCCGCCGCCAAACCCATGCCTAGTTTCTGGCCCACTCTTATGTATGAATAGTGACGTGAAGTCAGGTGAGGAGTGGGCATTAGAGGATTGAGTTAGCTAAGACCAACTAATTGACTGCCTATTGTGATTAGCTCATTTGGCCCATGATTGAATGAATGTGCCCATCATGTGGAAGTTGGTTGGCAGTGCACATTAGTGTAACGAATTAAAATGCTGGTATGGCCATAATGCATTTTCATCCCCCGCCAACTAAATGGGGACTCTTCAGTGGGCTTGGAGGGTAGGTGGCAACATGAATGTGCTCCATCCTCAACACATGTCTAGTAGACAGGTGAAATAGATTTTCAACGAAACTTTTATATTATTGTTATTTGTATTTGTATTTGTATTTTTCTCCTGTTTTTTGATAGATAAACTTAAAGTTAATGATGATGATAATAATCATCATCATGATGATGACAATAAGAATGAGGAATTAATGTGTTTTGATTGAGATTGGATGAGTAGACCAGGTGAGAGTATGGAAGTGGATGTGATCATTAAAATATTAAGACTTTAACATTCTAAATTCTCTGAGATGTTGGATGTACGAAATTGTATGTAATATGAGGTAAAGGATTGATGCGAATAATGAAATGATATGTTTTCATGGTTGGATGAGTAATGTGAACATCAAAATCTAAAATTTAAATTCTAAAATTCTCTGAAATGCTGGGTATTATAATATTTGTATGTAATATGAGGTAAGGGTTTGATGCGACTAATGAGTTAATATGTTTTCATGATTGGATGAGTAGTGTGATCATTCAGATCTTAAAACTTTAAAATTCTAAAATTATCTTGAATGTTGGATATTATGAATATTTACAAGTAGTATGAGGTAAGGATTTGATACGGATAATGAGCTAATATGTTTTGAGTTAATATGTTTTCAGGATCGGCTGAGTAATGTGATCATTAAAATCTTGAAACTTTAAATTCCAAAATTCTCTGAGATGTTGGATGTTATACATATTTGTATGTGGTATGAGATTAGGATTTGATACGACTAATGAGTTAATATGTTTTCAGGATTGGATGAGTAATGTGATCATTAAGATCTTAAAACTTTAAAATTCTAAAATTATCTTAAGTGTTGGATATTGTGAATATTTATATGTAATATGAGGTAAGGATTTGCAATGTTATCATTAAAGAATGTTATTATTAAGATCTTAAAACTTTATTCTCTGCAATATTAGATATTATACCTATTTATTTGTAATATGAGGTAAGGATTTGATACGAATAATGAGGATTGGTAATGTGATCATTAGGATCTCAAAAAATTTTTTAAAAAATTTTTTAAAATTTTAAAAATTTTTATAAATTTCTAAATTTCAAAATTCTCTGAAATGTTGGATATATTTATATGTAATATGATATGTGAAAATGAGGTTAAGATGATGAGTTAATATGTTTCTATGTTTCCAGGGTTGGATGAGTACATCAGGTAAGGGTGTGCAAGGGGGGTGTGATCACTGAAATTTTCAAGACCTTAAATTCTAAGGGACTTCTGAAATGTTGAAATTTATATTTATGTATATATACTTATTTATATATTTTATGTATTTTATTTATTTATTTATTTGTTTGTGTGTAAGAATTCTTAGGCCTCCCCAACCAATTTAACAAAACCCTCCAAACCCTTTGAAAGTATGTACTATGAAACCAAAATCTCTTGTAGATAATATGTAACTTTGACAAAATCAAATCTGCCTTCATTGTGAAATGGAATCAGTGTCCAATTATTTTCATTACTTTAATTTTATTTACATTTCTATTTTTAATTTATTTTAATCTGACGAATACGATCAGTATCGTCTATAAATCACTTTTCAAAACTAAAACCAAAATTAACGTGTTTATGTGTTAATGTTTCAACTCACGTGTTGCCAGTATGGCAAATCCCTTGGCTCCCTGCTCACACTCACTGTCTTGTTTTGTATGCTAAGTTCTATTTTATTTAACTTTACTTTACTGTTTTGTTTAACTTTACTGTTTTATTTTCTTTTCTTTTTGGGACCAATATTCCGCTAATCACTTTCTTGGGACCGATGTTCCACTAATCACGTGAGACTTTAAAACTATTTTAAAACTATTTTAAAACTTTATCACGCAAGAACCTTATTCCCGTATGTCTTGGATCACTTACAATTGTTTCGATTTGGATATTCGTAGAGGACTGGTCACCTACAACCTAAGACCGCGTACAGTTTTGAAAATATAATTGTAATTGCTAAGCGTCGGCGCTTTGAATTCAAATTTCGACCAACGTTTTCAATGTCTCACGGCGTTATACAATGACTGAGAATTGTGACCAAAGTGAACAGCAGTGCCGTTGGAAACTCATACCGAGAGAATTTACCTAAAAAGTTATTTTATTTTAATATATGTGAGATATATAAGAAAAAACCCTTTTCTACATATATGAGACTCTCAGCAGGATGGCGTTTGAGAAATGCGACAAGTCGTCGGCAAGGGAGTATTGGTGAGCTGTTTGTGCAATGGATGAAACAACGGGATGGACACTGTAGAGTCTTGGGGAAGAGTTTAACACTACGCAAGTTAACCAAGTGGATGCCACAAATGAGATAGAATTAACAAAATAAGACAAAACATAACCAAATAATTCAAATAGAACCCCATGGAGATATCCTGCAATGCATAAAACCCCTTTGTAATTGATGCAAGTTTATTCGTTTCTACATTAGAGTTGTGGGGTTGAAATTCAAAGTCCCCCCAAAATTAAAAAATTGAAAATTGATAAAAACATTATTTGCTCATTTAGACCTTTATAACGAGACACATTGTATCATGGCTAAAACGACCGCCATGTTCAGGATCGGGTGGGCAGCAGAAAGCCACACAGAGACGTGGAACGAGCGAAGAGATCATGCTGTCTCGCCCACCGAGATATGCGTTTGCAGTCATAGAGGATTGAATGAAGTGGCAATCTTGCGATTGGGTGGGGAAGGCTCAAATGCAGTGTCGTTTAGCCTATTGTGATATGTTGGGGGTCATTTTGCCTTCTACTTTTATTTTTATTTTTATTTCTATTCTTGCTGCGAATGGAAGAATTGGAAATGAAGGAACTGGGTCAGGGAGTTTGCTCGGGCCAATGAACCTATTTTCTCTGGTTTTAATAGATGTTGCTTAGGTCAAGTGCGAGTACCAGTGAAGTCATGATATGACATGACGCTACACTTACGCACTAAGTTACCCTTTCTCCTTTGTTGTTGTTGCTTTCGTCTGGCAATCTTTCTGTGTTCAGGGGTGGTAAGTGAATTGGTGTCCAGCATCTTGGGCTCACCGTCGACCGGTTGTGGTGCAATAGTTCAACTGTAGGTAGAGTGGTAGTGACCGTAATTAGAATGATAGGTGAGAGAAGTTAGTTTAGTATGAGTTTAGTTAAATGATGCAAAGAGTAACGGCATCTTAATTCAGCTAAAATGCTTTTGCTTTTGGTGACTTAAATTAAAATCACACATTGAAATTGAGTTGGATTTTGAGTATGAGTGATAATCATTGATATAAAAGTATAGAGGATATGGGCATAGCGAAATTTTTGTTGCCATTTTTTGGATTGTTTGATAGTTGTAGTGAATACATGCAACTGGCATAAAAATACAAAGGTGTAGTGATTATACGATTTCGTATAATTAAAGGGGCCAATATATTTTAAATATATTAAAATGGTGTTTCGATTTAACTGGAAGAATTTAATAGTAAAAACCAATCACAATATCTATGAACGGTTAATGATGAAATACGTGGAAATTTTATTTATTAACATTTGTGATGAATTCAAATTAAAGAAATTGAATCGATGATTTGAATAAATTTTTGAATTTTATCCCGAGAAAATGCAACACAAATCAGTGCGCGTTATTAAATTTATAAACCAATGTTATTGATAATAATAACTTCTGTTCAAATCATTTATCAACCATAAACTCAGAATGCATTTTAAAATGCACTTTCAAATACGAATCTTACCACAGAACCAAATCTTAAGTTACCAGCCCCCCTCCTCCTTTTGCAACCGGGCTTGGGACCGGCGTTGGCGGTTTTACGGCTTCCCTTGGATAATTTAATTCATAATATAATCCGGGTTATTATTTAGAAGCATAGAGAATAGTTACATTCGAAAATATGTGAGAGATTAGATCTGTTCGCGTACTGCAGCAGCAACATATTTTTGCAGCTGGCTTCTTTCTGTGGCAAAATTTGGGTGGCAGCAAGAGTACTAAAACGACTTGCTGTGAATCTATTTTAATATAAGGTGCGTTTTTTTGCACACCCGAGCAGATCCAAATTTGTTAAGTATATTGAATACAATAACAGTTTTGTTGTTGTATTCAATACATTAACAAATATTGATCTGCTCGGGTGTGCAAAAAAACGCACCTATATTATAATAAATTCAGGTACGTGAACAGATCTATTAGAATCTTCAATATGATTTTCCTAATGTTTTCGCGTAAGTTTTTGCTAGTTAATTTCAAACACAGCAGATTGTAAAATATTTTAAAAATTCAATCGTAGTTTCCATTATCTGGGAAAAAAACACAATATAACTTATTCCCCAGAACATTTATCACTTCCACTTACTAACGCAATTTGCACTTTTTATAATGATGCAATTGCGGTATCCAAGACAGTTAAGGCTACGATTTTGAATACATATTCTGCAAACCACAATTTCAAAACGTTCATTTAAATATAGACCATTTATAAGAGTACTAAAGGACATTACAATACATTTACGTGTGCATGATCTTTGCATATCTATATACATATATATATATATATATATATATATATATATATATATATATATATATATATATATATATATATATATATATATATATATATATATATATATATATATATATATATATATATAATATAAATATATATATATATATATATATATATATATATATATATATATATATATATATATATATATATATATATGTATATATATATATATATATATATATATATATATATATATATATATATATATATACATATATATATATATATATGTATATATATATACATATATATATATATACATACATATATATATATATATATATATATATATATATAAATATATATATATATATATATATATATATATATATATATATATATATATATATATATATATATGTATATATATATACATATATATATATATATATATATATATATATATATATATATATACATATATATATATATATATATGTATATATATATACATATATATATATATACATACATATATATATATATATATATATATATATATAAATATATATATATATATATATATATATATATATATATATATACATAAAAATGTATATATACATATATGTATATGCATATGTATATATATATATATATATATATATATATATATATATATATATATATATATATATATATATACATATATATATATATATATATATATATATATATATATATATATATATATATATATATATATATATATATATGTTTATATATATATTTATGTATATATTTGCACATATTTGCGATAGAGGTGCAAAAACTCAGCTATTTTCACAGCTTCGCACCTCCCTCCTATTTTCTCAACCGGGCTTGGGACCGGCTATGGCAGATTAACAATGCTCGTTACATAATTAACTGTTATTTATTGGCTTCAGAAACTACCATTTTACTATTTAATTTTCTATTTTCATGTACCTGAGCATATGCTGAAAATGCCCCCTTTCATTATTTAGTTTAGTACCCGCTTTGACCTACTTAAAATTTAACATGTTACACTGCTTAAAATGTAAACAAACCGGGTGATGTTTTCGTTCTCGCGACAATTGCCAAGCTATTATTCACGCAAACGAAATAAACAGGCGTATTTGAAATTTAAACACTTCACGCATTCTCTAACAAAAGCTATATTTTCAAAATATTAAACCGTTCACTCATTAACTTTATTTTCTTTCACCACAACCAAACCGCACAACATAAAACCTGCTTTACCTAATTCTGTATACACATTAGCTTAATGAAATAATCACTCGACACTGCCACTCATATGCGCACGACACTAAATGCAATATTTTTTTGAATGCAGCTCCCGATCACGAATTATAAAGCGTTTTATAAATGCGCGGCTTGAAGACAATCGATTTTAGGTATGTTCCCGTACAACGATTAATTGCAATTAATTGCAATGAAGCGTACTAAAACGTACTAAAACATACCGTTTTAGTACGCTTCATTGCAATTAATCGCAATTAATTGTAGTACGGGAACATACCTTTTATGAAACGAAAATTGACAGTCCCAGTAACTGGAACGATGCTGGAACACCTGGGAATGTCAGAACACTGCGTTCTCACCCATATTCATACAATTGTTTCTGGCAACAGTCACGTACAGTATACGTATATGCTATTCGCATATCCTCTATACTTTTATATCAATGGTGATAATGCAATTAATAAGTGAAGGGGCCATGGAGGAGAGAGAGCACAATGACAACCTAAGAAACAACGGAAAGATCCCACAATGGCTCATGAATTTCTAAGTCTGTGTGTCAGTTTGAGTAATTGCACTAATATCATAAGTGGTTGATCAAAATAGACCTGGAAAAAGTTTGTTTGAAAAGTTATGATAGTGCTTATTCACGAGAGATTGTGAGGGGTGCGATAATGGAAAGCTCTGAGTGCTGCTGCTAATCCTGTCAAGGTTCACTTGTAGACCATTAACGAGTCTCTGTATTGATTAGTATTGTAGACGGCATGGTATGCGAGAACCATTCAATGCTTACGATCGAGCTCCCAATTGTGGGGAATGACTACATGCCTCAGTCGATGTACTATCACAGTCCCTGGGCTCCAACGAGATGTTGAAGTTGTTACTATATCAATTTTTAAGATAGGTTCTCCCACGTTCCTTTCACATAGAGAGGATCCGCCGAACCCTGGATTCTCTCATCCAGAACCTTGTTTGCGCACTTCAATATCTTATTATTTATTTATACCTCAATATGTGCGAGCCGATGCCCAAATGCATGCGAGATGCCGAAACTTCAACTCATCACACAAGGGTATCCCGTAATGGGCTGTCCCACATTGCCCAAACTCTGATATCGAAGTCAGCCGTATTCCACCATCCACCTGAAAGGGGCATAATCGGGTCAAGCTCTTTGGTCATCTATCTCAGAGGGAGCAATGTGCTATATTCTCAACAAGCTGTTCCAGAGCCGGCTCTGGTAGCAGAGGTAAAAGGATCAAATAAACTTGGCATAACTCTGGAGGCCAAGATAATTATAATGTATTCTAGATTAAAATGAAATTGAATTGATATTGAATAAGTGAATTGAAATAATGTGAGTAATTTTCCAGATTGGAGTAAAGTGATGTGACATTGAATAAATGAATTGAGTTGAAATGAAATTAAGTCGGGTAATTCTTACAAGATGTTAATGACAGGGAATCTCTGTGTTCATTTGTATGTAGGTGTTCAAGAGGTCAGAGTGAGCCATGGTGAAAGATCACCAATTTATCAACATGACGTGAAATTAAGATTAATACTAGATCTCTCCTTCATTTCCGCCCAATCACATCTGCTCCTAACGATCAGTAATGTCTGTTCAAGGTGAATTTTCTAGGTATGCGAATCAGAGTTAAGTCATTATTAATTAATTGTTATGAATAGTAGAAGAGAAAGAATAGGAATGTAGAAGATTGGTCCAATACCAGTGATATCTTGAAAAGAGTCAGGTGAGTGCGTGCCGCCGTTGAGAATCACGCACAAGAAAAGGACAAACAGTTAAACAATGACAACCAATGCTAACAATCGTTGTGATTGGTCCGATTACCGCAGGGTGGTGTCCTCGCCTCTTCTTCTCTATTTCCATTTTCTTATCATCGTTCTTTATGATGCCATTAGTTGCTTGTTAATGATGTCCGTTAGATGTGATGATGATGGCAGCGACAATCAGTTACTTTAGTCAAAACCCGATGTATGTGGGAGCTTGTGCAAAAAGAGCTGTGGAAAGAAAATCAAATGAGAATGGGAATGCTGAGGAAAGCTGATCCTACTCCACGAATCCACTGCTGTTGTGAGGACTCGTGGGCAGCTCCCGCCGCCAAACCCATGCCTAGTTTCTGGCCCACTCTTATGTATGAATAGTGACGTGAAGTCAGGTGAGGAGTGGGCATTAGAGGATTGAGTTAGCTAAGACCAACTAATTGACTGCCTATTGTGATTAGCTCATTTGGCCCATGATTGAATGAATGTGCCCATCATGTGGAAGTTGGTTGGCAGTGCACATTAGTGTAACGAATTAAAATGCTGGTATGGCCATAATGCATTTTCATCCCCCGCCAACTAAATGGGGACTCTTCAGTGGGCTTGGAGGGTAGGTGGCAACATGAATGTGCTCCATCCTCAACACATGTCTAGTAGACAGGTGAAATAGATTTTCAACGAAACTTTTATATTATTGTTATTTGTATTTGTATTTGTATTTTTCTCCTGTTTTTTGATAGATGAACTTAAAGTTAATGATGATGATAATAATCATCATCATGATGATGACAATAAGAATGAGGAATTAATGTGTTTTGATTGAGATTGGATGAGTAGACCAGGTGAGAGTATGGAAGTGGATGTGATCATTAAAATATTAAGACTTTAACATTCTAAATTCTCTGAGATGTTGGATGTACGAAATTGTATGTAATATGAGGTAAAGGATTGATGCGAATAATGAAATGATATGTTTTCATGGTTGGATGAGTAATGTGAACATCAAGATCTAAAATTTAAATTCTAAAATTCTCTGAAATGCTGGGTATTATACATAATTGTATGGAATATGAGGTAAGGGTTTGATGCGAGTAATGAGTTAATATGTTTTCATGATTGGATGAGTAGTGTGATCATTCAGATCTTAAAACTTTAAAATTCTAAAATTATCTTGAATGTTGGATATTATGAATATTTACAAGTAGTATGAGGTAAGGATTTGATACGGATAATGAGCTAATATGTTTTGAGTTAATATGTTTTCAGGATCGGCTGAGTAATGTGATCATTAAAATCTTAAAACTTTAAATTCCAAAATTCTCTGAGATGTTGGATGTTATACATATTTGTATGTGACATGAGATAAGGATTTGATACGACTAATGAGTTAATATGTTTTCAGGATTGGATGAGTAATGTGATCATTAAGATCTTAAAACTTTAAAATTCTAAAATTATCTTAAGTGTTGGATATTGTGAATATTTATATGTAATATGAGGTAAGGATTTGCAATGTTATCATTAAAGAATGTTATTATTAAGATCTTAAAACTTTATTCTCTGCAATATTAGATATTATACCTATTTATTTGTAATATGAGGTAAGGATTTGATACGAATAATGAGGATTGGTAATGTGATCATTAGGATCTCAAAAATTTTTTTAAAAAATTTTTTAAAATTTTAAAAAATTTTATAAATTTCTAAATTTCAAAATTCTCTGAAATGTTGGATATATTTATATGTAATATGATATGTGAAAATGAGGTTAAGATGATGAGTTAATATGTTTCTATGTTTCCAGGGTTGGATGAGTACATCAGGTAAGGGTGTGCAAGGGGGGGTGTGATCACTGAAATTTTCAAGGCCTTAAATTCTAAGGGACTTCTGAAATGTTGAAATTTATATTTATGTATATATACTTATTTATATATTTTATATATTTTATTTATTTATTTATTTATTTGTTTGTGTGTAAGAATTCTTAGGCCTCCCCAACCAATTTAACAAAACCCTCCAAACCCTTTGAAAGTATGTACTGTATGTACCGCCGCCAAACCCATGCCTAGTTTCTGGCCCACTCTTATGTATGAATAGTAACGTGAAGTCAGGTGAGGAGTGGGCATTAGAGGATTGAGTTAGCTAAGACCGACTAATTCACTGCCTATTGTGATTAGCTCATTTGGGCCATGATTGAATGAATGTGCCCATCATGTGGAAGTTGGTTGGCAGTGCACATTAGTCTAACGAATTAAAATGCTGGTATGCCCATAATGCATTTTCATCCCCCGCCAACTAAATGGGGACTCTTCAGTGGGCTTGGAGGGTAGGTGGCAACATGAATGTGCTCCATCCTCAACACATGTCTAGTAGACAAGTGAAATAGATTTTCAACGAAACTTTTATATTGTTGTTATTTGTATTTGTATTTTTCTCCTGTTTTTTGATAGATGAACTTAAAGTTAATTATTATATTTATTTATTCGTTTTATTTCTATGTACTCGTAAATTCCAATTTTTTTTTACTGTTTATGTTACTTGTACCTTGCTTGGTTGATAAATAAAATATAATAAAATATTATCTGCTTTGATAAGCTTTAGAGACGATGAACGTTGTCCATGCTGATTTAAATACAAGAAGGGAACCATGATTACAATTAAATGACGTTTACAAGAAAATTATATGGACGGATATAAGTCAGAGATGTTAAAATTTGTCACAACTAGCGTAAACACAAGTTAATGATTTCCAACTGCAAGTAATCACATCAGTCAAGTTTCCACTGTGTGCTGGTGTCTGATGAAAATCAGTGCATACTTTCGAAACCACTTTGTCAAATAAAAATGTTCAATGTTAATACAAGTGTTTTCAACTTTAATCATCCCGCAAAAACAATTCCAATTTGATTCGGCTTCGGAGGCTTATTCCGCAAAACGATCGAGTTCCCCGTATCAATGTTTTCTGCTTTGATAAGCTTTAGAGACGATATTCGTTGTCTATGCTGATTTATAGCTAAGAGGGGAACCATGATCACAATTAAATGACCTAAACAAGTAAATTATATCGATGAATATAAGTCGGAGATGTTAAAATTTGTCACAACTAGCGTTAATACAAGTTCATGATTTCCAACTGCAAGTGGTCACATCAGTCAAGTATGCACCGTGTGCTGGTGTCTGATGAGAATCAGTGCATACTTTCGAAACCACTTATTCAAATAAAGATGTTCAATGTAAATAATGTAAATAGTATCTAATTTGAATCATCGCGCAAAAAACAATTCCAAATTTCAATGGTTTTTTCATGGAAGATCTGCCCACATGTGAAGCGCACTTATTCGGTAGATTTGCAATTCGTAGCAATATCTCACGCATCACAAAACGAAGGGGACTTTAATCATTTTGAAACATACAACAATACAATCATCGAATCAACATCCGATTGTCTGACGATTCTGTGTACTGTAAATTTCGCTCGCATATCGAACCAGGCAAAGTTAGATCGGACTAACTCTACCTTCTTAATTTTCAAATCGAACAAGCTACAGTTAATCCGATTGAAAAAAAATGTAGCAATTGCGAGCACAGTACAGTGTGCGTCGAAATAGTTGGTCCAGTCATTTCAATTGAAATTATCTGGAGCTACACCAGGAACTGGATGAGATGTTGAAAGTGGGAGTGCTGGAGTCATCAGCAAGCGCGTGGTCTTCACCAATTCTACTCGTGCGCAAGAAAGATGGATCATTTAGGTTTTGTGTCGACTTTCGAAAGGGGAATGCAGTGTCGGCAACGCAGTATATTTCTGCGACTCTCGGCAAACTGCGGAACACGAGGTACCTGTCCATTTTCGATGTGAAATCAGCCTATCGTAACGATGGCCAAACCCAGCAATACACGGCGTTCACTGTGCCCGGACTAGGGTTGTTCCATTTAATACGGATACCGTTCGGACTTCACAATTCAAGGGCTACATGGCAAAGACATATCAACACAGTGTTCGGACACGCCCTGGAACCGTACGCCTTCACGTATTTAGATGACATAATCATCGTAGCTGAAACCCCTGAGCGATCTATTGAAGAAAGGCCGGAAATTTATGTGGTCCGACGAGTGTGAACAAGTATTTACCTCGTATAAGCTCACGCTAATCTTAGCACCAATACCATCCTGTCTGGACTTTGTCCTCCCGTTTAAGATCCACACTGGTCCCTCGGGCGTGGGAATAGGGGCTGTTCTGAGCCAGGCACACCCAACGTGGGAGAAGGTAGTTTGCTACCTTAGCCGGTCGTTGTCAAAGCAGGAGCGAAACTATTCGGCGATGGAATAGGAGTGCCTTGGGGCCGTTTGGGTGATAGAAAATCTACGCCCGTACATCGAAGGTACACACTTTTTTTTTTTTTTTTTAAAGTACGACTTTGAGGTCATACGCCGGAGGGAGGATCAATTAATACCAGACGCTGTTTCGCCAGGTACAGTCAACGCATATGCCTTTTCGACGCCTTTAGTCTTAGAGAAATGGTACACGGATATGTTATAAAATATTCAAGCAGATCCTAGCCGCTATCAATGCCTTCTTGAAGTACGTCAACCTTGAACGGAAATCACTTGACTTCATATTTAAAATATTCTCAGCACATTAAAAATCTTCACCTCGTGCTTTAAATACAATTTTTTTCAGTTTTAGTCATCCTGCAAAAAATAATTCCAATTTTATTCGGCTTCGTAGTTTTTTTCCGCAAAATGATCGAGTTTCCCATATCAAGTATCTCAACCAATTCTGTCCCAAGCAGCTCTCGCCAAATAACTTTTATAAATATGCTCGAGAATGCTGAGCAAAAATTTTCTTCAATGTTCTATAAGCAAAATACCTTGCTAACAAATGCGTTCGTGGAACAAGCACTAAAGCTAAGTAATATAAATAACAAGCTTGAACACTTTGAGCACCAGCGTGAATACCAGTTGGAAGACTTAAATAATCGGCCATTTATTCACGAACATTCGCTTCTCCATGAGCTTTCAATGGCCGATATTAACAGCAACATGCCAAGAGTGACTACAAAAGACATGGCTTCGTCTCCTATAAAAGAACTAACCTCTACTACTGGTTTATCAAATAACCAACGCCAATCTTTTATTCCTTCTTGTACGAAGCCAATACATAAATTTGGTACTTATTGGTCAAAAAATGAATGGGACAGTCACATTGAAAAAAAAAAAAAAAAAAATTAAAATTGTCACGACGAAGGATCACGCTGCCAGTTACAAGTTGACTACGACAAAGTAGCGTTCTTCGTTAGAGGAATGCCCCCCGCTGCTGATCAAGATTGGCTGGATAGATTTCCCGAAGCCGATTTTCACATCACAGATTATTTTGTATCAAAACTACCACAACGGAAACACAACTCGCAGAAGCGATATAAGGTTTTGATTCTTTGATGCCTGGATTTTCATGAATTTAGACGAAAGTAGCAGTAACTTTGACTGAAATGGCGTTACATTTTCTCCCTGGAAGAATCGAGTCACCAACAATAGCCGTAAGAAACTAAAACTAATTCTGTGAGAAAAAATTGTATTTCGCATAATGTTCCTATTATCCGCAAATCTCTTTCCTTTCAAAATCCTCAATTTCTTCCAACCTGACGAATATCCCTTCTTAAAACCCCACCCAGTCTACGGTAGTAACAAACAATTTATCGTTGGATGGTACTTAACATTGCTTCTACTCGTAAGAACTCATTAACTCCACGTCCTACTGATGCTTCCGTTTCGTCTCAACAAAATGCAAACAATGTTAGCTCTTCTTTATCCTCTAGCCACCTTACTTCTTATGTCGCCTCTACCGAGGCAACTACGAATACTACCACCCTTGACAATTTAATGACAACTGCTTCTCCTCGAAAAGCAGTCAACTCTTTTAGGCATTTGTCCTAACATAGTCCCTTCTTTCAATGGACTCAGACTCTTTTATCACGATTGTAGTGGTATGAGAGGCAAATTACATAAATTATATCTTGGCGCAAAATCCTGCCACTTTAATGTACTCACCTTCATAGAAACTTGGCTAAATGAATCCCATAAGAATGAAGAGATCCTTGATAGCAGTTGGACAATTTACAGAAATGATCGCGACTATTGTTCCACTGGTCAATCGTGAGGCGGTGGGGTTTTACTGGTGGTTAGCAACACACTTTCATCACCCCCGATGTATTGTTCCAACACCTTGTTATTCGTGTTTCTTTGAATAACAATTTCCTTTATATTACTTTGGCCTATATTACACCCAGATCGGACGAATCAGTTTACAACCATTTTTGTGAATTAATATCTTCCATTACAACGTCTCTGAATGAAAAAGACAAAATAATATTCCTAGGGGATTTCAATCGTCCCAACTTATGTTTTATCCCCGATGAAAATGACGCATTTCTTCTCGCTGTTAACGACTCAGATTCCAATGATTTCAACCTTGCGAGTACTTTTCATGGCAACGATTTGCAGCAAGTCTCTCCAACTCCCAACCAAACCGGTCATTGGTTGGATCTTGTATTTACAAACGACTATGACGAGATAGTGGTTAGTCCAACTAATGATGCAGAGCATCTTTTTTCAAATAGTTTACACCACACTACACTATCAGTTGAACTTCCCACTTCTGATTCCATTTATTTTAGAGCGTACAATAATTTAATTGTATAAGACTTTCTTAATGCTAATCATGAAAGCATTCACCATCACCTTGACTCTATAGATTGGACGAATACTCTTTCAACGTTAGATCTTGAGGAAGCCATTTCCACTTTTTATAACAAAATATTTGACGCCGTTGAAAGATATGTACCTAAAGGGTGGTACTGAGTTCGAGTTCACGTGAAATTTCTACATGTCTCCATTATCTGGTCATTCTTTCGAGCGAAAATTTTGGCAATGGAGAAAAGCAGAGACAATGCTCATTTCTGACGGATAAAATGTCAAGAATTTCACTTTTCGATCGATTTTCTTATTGGAAAGACATTTGCACTGCTCCATTTTCAAATTGAAACACCAAATGTCACTTTTTCGCTCGAAAGAATGAACTGCACTAACTAAATTGGCGTGAAATGATTGGAGACATGTTTCAGTGCCATCTACGTTTTCAACGCGAAAGCATCTTCAAAGCAACTTTTCATGCTAAGAACTTAGTACAACTATTGCTTATTTTCAAGCTAAATTTTCGCCGAAGCAGATTTCACGTGAAATTTTGTATGAAAATTTCACGTAAAATCGAACTCATTACTATGCTTAAGATAAAAAAAAAATTGTCTGAACCATGGCTTGATAGGGACCTTAGGCATTTGCGAAATCAAAGGAATAAACTTTGTAAGCGGATTAAAAACAATATCGACGTTAGTTCTGCTATTCAGGATGAATATAATGAAACTGCTAAGCAATTTTTGGCTAAGTCTCACGAGGCTTATGACAATTACATTAAGACAACAGGTGAAAATAGAATCCACGACCCGAAAAAAATTTATGATTTTGCAAATGTGAAGCGAAAAACTACTGGTTATCCATCGTCGATGTTCTTTAATGATATCACTTCTTCCTCTCCTAATAAGATTTGTGATTTATTCGCAGATAATTTCCAGAATATTTTTATTGCTCCTAACTCATCAAACTCACATCTCCCTACGTCTCATTCTGCTCCTACAGCTTTTATCAGCCACTTAGAAATTACACGTGACGAAATACGTAAAGCTATTTCGGAACTCGACTGCAACAAAGGTCCAAGGCCAGATCTTCTTCTTCCAACTTTCTTGCGCCAATGTGTAGAGCAGCTTATAACTCCCTTTCATATTTTTTTCAACAGATCACTTTCGTCTGGAGTTTTCCCATCTTGTTGGAAACTTTCGTATGTCACACCCATCTTCAAAAATGGCGGTAGACGCTGTATCGGAAATTATAGAGGTATTCCCATCTTATCTTCTGTTCCGAAACTTTTTGAAAAGATTGTCTACGATAAACTTTCTCCACTTGTTGACTCCCGTTTGAACGAGCAACAACATGGTTTTAGAAAAGGTCGCTCAACTACCACAAATTTAGCAGTCCTAATCTTAGACGTCCTGTGTAAAATGGAGAAAGGATACCAAATTGACGCAGTTTATCCAGACTTTAGTGAAGCTTTTGACACAGTTGACCACCCTACCTTAATTCTAAAGCTACTGAAATTCGGACTTGGTGGATCTTTGCTTAGCTGGCTGACCTCTTACTTTGGAAATCGAACTCAGCTGGTAAAATTTCAAGGACTTTTATCGAAAAATATTTCTGCTACCTCTGGTGTACCACAAGGTAGCCATCTTGGCCCACTTCTCTTTAATATATTTATTTCTGACCTATCTAACGTCCTATCAAATATACCTCATCTACTTTATGCCGACGATCTCAAAGTCTATCATATCATTAAATCTAAATCCGATGCACTCTTTCTCCATTCCAAACTTGATTCACTTGATCATTGGTGCAATGAAAACAAGCTCTCTCTCAACTTTGCTAAGTGCCACGTTATAAGTTTCTCCCGAAAATGCACCGTCTCACATAACACATACTTCATCGGGAATAATTTGTTATCTCGAGTTGATAACGTTGTCGACCTTGGTGTTGTCTTGGATGAGCGACTCCGCTTCACCTTGCATTATGATAAAATACTTTCCCGTGCAAACAAACAGCTAGGCTTCATCAAAAGACGTGCCAAGGAATTTCGTAACTTGTGGGTCACAAGATCCTTATACATCTCACTTGTACGCCCGATTCTCGAATATGCTTCCATTTGCTGGAATCCGGCTTTTGAAACCCACAGTAGCAGACTCGAGCCCATACAAAAGCAATTCTTACTTTTCGCATTGAGAGAACTATACAGCCCTTACGATTTTGATACCCTTCCTCCTTATGAGTTTCGACTGGGTCATCTAAACTTATTAGCACTTGCATCTAGAAGAAAGATGCTTTCGGCCTGCTTCACATTCGACGTCATTAGAGGCGTCATCAAAGTTGAATTCCTGAATAGCAAAATAGTTTTGAATAACCCTGTACGAAACACCAGTTCCTCTCGTTTACTTAATGAATATCCACACTCCACTGCTTACGCAGCTAATGAGCCAATAAATAGATGCTGCAGGACATTCAATAGAATAAGTAATCTGTATTCTCCAACAGTCTCAAAATTATCCTTCAAATCCTCCCTTTTCCAAACCATCCGCAACCTTTTATCCTAAGCTATATGTTCAATGTTTTTTTTATTTGTAATTTATTAATTTGTTATTGATTTATCTTGTTAATTATTTTATTTAATTATTCGTTTTATTTCTATGTACTCGTAAATTCCATTTTTTTTTTACTGTTTATGTTACTTGTACCTTCCTTGGTTAATAAATAAAATATAATAAAATATTGTCTGCTTTGATAAGCTTTAGAGACGATAAACGTTGTCCATGCTGATTTATAGACAAGAAGGGAACTATGATCACAATAAAATGACCTTTACAAGAAAATTATATCGATGGATATAAGTCGGAGATGTTAAAATTTGTCACAACTAGCGTAAATACAAGTTAATGATTTCCAACTGCAAGTAATCACATCAGTCAAGTTTCCACTGTGTGCTGGTGTCTGATGAGAATCAGTGCATACTTTCGAAACCACTGTGTCAAATAAATTTTTTTTCAATTTTAATCATCCCGCAAAAAACAATTCCAATTGGATTCGGCTTCGGAGGCATATTCCGCAAAATGATCGAGTTTCCCGTATCAATGTTTTCTGCTTTGATAAGCTTTAGAGACGATATACATTGTCTATGCTTATTTATAGATAAGAAGGGTACCATGATCACAATTAAATGACTTTAAGAAGTAAATTATATCGATGGATATATGTCGGAGATGTTAAAATTTGTCACAACTAGCGTTAATACAAGTTCATGATTTCCAACTGCAAGTGGTCACATCAGTCAAGTATGCACTGTGTGCTGGTATCTGATGAGAATAAGTGTATATTTTCGAAACCACTTTGTCACATAAATATGTTCAATGTAAATAAAAATTTTCCAATGGTTTGTTCACGACGGAAGATCTGCCCATACGTGACGCTCACTTATTCGGTAGATTTGCAATTCGTAACAATATCTCACGCATCACAAAACGAAGGGGACTTTAATAATGTTGAAACAAACAACAATACAATCATCGAAATAACATCCGATTGTCTGACGATTCTCGTCGATACCTGGCTCAACACGGCACTTATTCAGACTTGGGTGGTATTGCAGTGTAATGCAACAACTTCAGAATGCACGCTGATCTTGCGAGGCGATTTCTTCTCGTTTTCCACTGTCCGTTCGAAGAAAGAGAAAAATTGTTGTTTTCCCATTAAACATTGATATTTCAAATCCGGGCATGAATCACGAGATTTCGATAGGCGATATCGCCTATCGTCAAATAAAAACGATAGCGATTATCGACTTAGGAATTTCGGCATCACAACCTAAACGATATGGTGTATCGAAATTATCCTTTGGAATTATAACTCCATGGTAGATTTTCTTGACATTTGACAGCATCTGATGTATGATAATGACATTTGAAAATTCAAATAGTGAGCTGCTAACGCGCGAAAAGTCTGTCGGTAATTCAATTCATAATGAAAATCAATAGAGCCATTCATCCTTTTTGATTCTTCATCTGAAGATGATAAATTTTCCATGTTTCGCCATGAATTTGCTCATTATTATGAACCGAGTAGTGTTTGTTATTTTTATATTCGTTGTGTTTTCGCTGAAAATACATTTTCTTTGAGACAAAATTTTATGAAATAATCATAATACTTACCTTTTCAAAAAATACCCGGAATCGTTTCGACCACTCTTTACCATTCGTCTTTAAACACAAAACTGCGTAATGGACTGCCATCATTGGTATGTTCGTGAACCTGAATTTATTATAATATATTAAAATGGATTCGCAGCAAGTCGTTTTTGCACTCTTGCTGCAAGCCAAATTTTACCACAAAAAGAAACCAACTGCAAAAATCTGTTGCTGCTGCAGTACGCGAACAGACCCCATGTCACAAGCCGAAGATGGATATCGATGACATATCGATAGTCGCTTGGCTATCGCCAGAGATTTCGATAGTCGCTGTCGTTTTTTGATTTTCGTGATTTCAAATCTCGAAAATTTCGACAGACGATATCGTCTATCGTCGGTTGTGATTCATGCCCTGATCTCAGAAATGCACCAGGTGATTATTTCAGTTCAGTGGCGTGGACCATATTTTCCGAACACGTTTGGCTCTACGCCCGTCACAGCCTCTAGCCGTGGCCACGATCTCCAAACGGCTGTCTTGAGCTCTGGCTTTCGATTCGAGATGAGCGCAAAACCGAGTACGGTAAATTTCGCTCGCATATCGAACCAGGCAAAGTCAGATCGGCCTTACTGTACCTTGTTAATTTTCAAATCGAACAAGTTACAGTTAGTCCGATTGAAAAAAATGTAGCAATTTTGAGCACGGTACAGTGTGCGTCGAAATAGTTGGTCCAGTCATTTCAATTGAAATTATCTGGAGCTACACCAGGAACTGGATAAGATGTTGAAAGTGGGAGTGCTGGAGTCATCAGCAAGCGCGTGGTCTTCACCAATTCCACTGTGCGCAAGAAAGATGGATCATTTAGGTTTTGTGTCGACTTTTGAAAGGTGAACGCAGTGTCGGCAACGCAGTATATTTCTGCGACTCTCGGCAAACTGCGGAACACGAGGTACCTGTCCATTTTCGATGTGAAATCAGCCTATCGGTAGGTAACGGTGGCCAAACCCAGCAATACACGGCGTTCACTGTGCCCGGACGAGGTTTGTTCCATTTAATACGGATACCGTTCGGATTTGACAATTCAATGGCTACATGGCAAAGACATATCAACACGCCCTGGAACCGTACGTCTTCACATATTTAGATGACATAATCATCGTAGCTGAAACCCCTGAGCGATCTTTTGAAGAAATGCCGGAAATTTATGTGGTACGACGAGTGTGAACAAGTATTTCCCTCGTTTAAGCTCACGCTAATCTCAGCACCAACACCATCCTGTCCGGACTTAAACCTCCCTTTTAAGTTCCACACTGGTCCCTCGGGCGTGGGAATAGGGGCTGTTCTGAGCCAGGCACACCCAACGTGGGAGAAGGTAGTTTGCTACCTTAGCCGGTCGTTGTCAAAGCAGGAGCGAAACTATTCGACGATGGAATAGGAGTGCCTTGGGGCCGTTTGGGTGATAGAAAATCTACGCCCGTACATCGAAGGTAACTCCGCCGCTCACAAGTCTAACTTGTGATATGCCGGTCCCAAGCCCGGAGAAAGGAGGAGGGTTTGAGGTAACGAGGTAACTCTATCCTCAGTAAAATGTGTATATTTGCAGCCTGATGGCTGTAGTAAGCATGAGGATGAATCCCAAGGATTTTATCTCTGCAGGTGGCAGCCAGACTGAGTCTGGAAATCCACCCGTGCTCAGCATGGCAGGGGCTCGGATTCTGCAGGCCCCAACCTCATGTATGACTGCAATGGAGGACCCTGGTTGCAGTGGAAGCTCACAGGTTACCATCGTGGAAGACTCCATGGCCAGCAAGTTTTCGGACTTGCTGATAGCATCCCCCCTGATCACAGGCTCCGGAAAGGCGAGTACAGCACCAGCTGGAAGTCCGACTACGGCCGTACCTCACATAAGAGGAGAAGGGATGCATTAGAGGAGGTAACTCCGACTAGTGCAAATGAGACGCCCGCGGGAAGTACAGATAGTAAGAGTGCTCATTCCTCTGAACTCTGGAAACCTGTGGAGGCTCTCAGTCGCAGACAACGTAGGAGACTGCGCAAAAGGGGCAAGCTGCCGCCGAAGGCTGACGGAGAGACAAATGCAGTATTAACTGCAGGTGTTTCCCTGGAGACTGGACGTCAGGCAGCGAAACCTCTGAGCCGACCCGGGGTAGCGAAAGAAAGGTTGGCTGGTGATGCCAAGGTCGCATGTTCGGAGCAGAAATGTTCTGGACCGGCGGCTGGATGCAAAGCTACGCCGACTGGACTTCGTGAACCAGGGAAAGCTCTTAGCCGTCGACAGAAGAGGATTCTGTTCAAGAAATCGTTGATTCCTGATGCAAATCGGGATTCAGCGACGACGCTGAAAGGTAAGGAGGGACCGGTCACACCGAAGATCTCCCAGCCGGCCAGCACAGAGGCCAAATCTGCCAGCGGCGGCGCACGAAAGAGACGCAAGGTTGAGGCGAAAGCGGATACCTGCATCTCTGAGCGTAAGGTGCCGAAAGGTGTCAAAATCTGCGAGAGAGATCTTGCAGAGGCTGGCCCTTCTGGCACAAACACACCTTCCACAAGGGTAGGGAGGAGAACGTATGCAGAAGCTGCGTCTTCTTCGCTGGTTGTTGTGATAGGTGTGTCTGGCAAGGGTGGCAAACTGACCGAAGGTCAGTGCGCTATCCTTAAGAACGAACTGTGGCGAGAGATAGCGGAGTCGGGACCAGTTTACAACTTCACGCAAGCGAAGTTTGTGGATGGTCACCTCCAAGTCGCCTGCTCCAATCAAACATCTAAGGAATGGCTCACACAGATCGTTCTTAAATTGGGTACTGGCAGTCGGCCCAAATTTACCATTTTGGACTCCGACCTGGCCAAACCCTATTACGTCAGTTGTTGGATGACATCACTGGCATGTTCGGCAAACTGAATCCGGGCATCGATGCGAAACACTGGATCATCAAGTACATGAATCCCAGGAAGAATCCCACCACAGGTGAAGATGGTTTCAACCTGGTGATCGTACTTGACCAGAGAATTTTCTCGATGCTAAGAGACAGGTACCGGATGGTGCTGAGCTACTTCTTGTATGTGGTTAAATTTAACCAAATCAGGAAGTGGTGAGGCACGAACTTTTGTGACTGTCTATGGACAGATCGCCAGAGCAAAACGCAGAGATCCAGTGGGAATTCTCTCCCATAGAGTTTCTTTCACTGGTCACGTGGACATTATCTAAGGGTCCCTGCAACGGGATCCAAAGATTTAAACTCCGGACGTTTCTGTGCCTGAAGGTATAAGATTTGTCCAGATCAACTTGCGGCGAGCCAAGGCTTCGTCCTATCTTTTGAGCGAAAAATTGACAAAACTGCAACCCCCCCCCCTACATTGCACTTGTACAGGAACCGTGGGTTCGAGGCGGTAGGATCTACGGACTTAGTCCAACCACGGGGGCCAAGATCTTTTATGATGAAAGGTCAATACGGCCGAGGACTTGTGTTCTGGCTTCCAATCTGCTTGATGCCACCATGCTCAGACAGATTTCAAGCCCGGACCTGTCAGCGGTCGTCGTACAACACCGAGAAAATGGTAGGCTTAAGCGCACGATAGTTGCCTCAGCTTACTTTCCCTTTGACTCCTTACTCCCGCCGCCGATACAAGAGTTAAAGGACCTGGTTTTGTACGCTGAATCGGAGAGACTTGAACTTGTGATGGGCTGCGATGCCAACTCCCAGCATACCAGCTGGGGTAACAACAAATGTAACGCCAGGGGTAAAAGTCTCTTTGATTTTATAACTTCTGCCGGGCTGATGATTTTAAACACTGGGACTACTCCCACATTTGTCACCCCAAACAGAAGGGCGGTCATTGATGTATCGCTATGTTCAGCTGGAATAGTTGGATCAATGACTGGATGGAATGTATCAGATGAGGATTCACTCTCTGATCATCGCTACTTGGTGTTCTCTTTAGCCACGGATCTAACACCCGTGGTGGAAAGAAGAAACCCAAGAAACACTGATTGGCCTACGTTCAATCGGCTTCTTGCAGAAAGAGCACGTCCTAGTGGTAGGATAAAATCGCCAAAGTCAATAGAATCCCGGTTGAGCACTCTGAATAGAGACCTAATGAGTAGCTATGAACAGGCCTGCCCGATCAGTAAGAGCAGATGTGGCAAGACGGTTCCCTGGTGGAATCGGGAACTACAGAAGCTAAGGAAAAGTACCAGGAAAATTCTCAACAGAGCTTGTAAGAGCAACAATGAGGATGACTGGATCGCCTACAGAACTTTGCAGAGAACGTATAAGAAACTGGTGAGGACCTCCAAGAGGGAATTAGATCTTACTGTGAAAGACTGGAAGGCGCACGGGAGACGTCTAGGGTTTGCAAAGTCCTAGAGAAGGATCAATCAGCTAAGCTGGACTCTCTAAAACGCTCGGATGGTGATTTTACCAAGTCCAAAAAGGAGTCTTTGCAGACTTTACTTGGGACTCACTTCCCGGGAGCCCCGGTGATTGAGTCGCAGAAGGCAAATGCGCCTGTGACCGAAATCCCTGCTCTTCGCAGCAGTAGAAAGTGCTGGTACACAACTAGATCTGTGGTCACTAGTGAAAAGGTCAGGGATGCAATCATGTCTTTTGAAAATTTCAAATCGCCGGGCCTGGATGGTATCTATCCGGTTATGCTTAGGGAGGGAATTGACCACTTGGGGGCAGACCTCAGAGAAATCTTCTGGGCATGCCTTTCCTTGGGGTATGTTCCGTCACCTTGGCGAGAGGTTGAGGTAGTTTTTATACCTAAACCGGGGAGAGATGACTATTCCAATCCAAGGAACTTTAGACCGATCAGCTTAACTTCGTTTATGTTGAAATGCCTAGAGAGACTTGTCGAACGACACATACGTACTACGGCGCTTAGGTTTAACCCTTTGAATGATGAGCAACATGCGTACCAGCGAGGAAAATCATGCGAGTCGGCCCTTCATTCTCTGGTGGCCAGAGTTGAGGGAGCGATCTCCAATGGTGAGTATGCGTTGGGGGTGTTTGTGGACATTGAAGGGGCCTTTGATTGCGCGCCCTTCGTGGAACTATGTGATGCTGCGAAAGTGCATGGCGTGGATGATGTCTTAGTTAGGTGGATTCATTCCATGCTCACGCAGAGATGGTTGCTGGCGGAGGCTGGATCCGATTGCTACTTAAGAACAGAGGCGACAAATGGATGCCCTCAAGGGGGCGTCCTATCACCGCTCCTGTGGAGTATGCTAGTCGACTCCCTGCTTAACGAACTGCAACAAGAAAGGCTGCACGCACAAGCTTATGCTGATGACGTGGCCGCACTGGCTGTCGGTAAAGGTCTGAATGTGGTATGTAGAAATACACAGCGTGCATTGGATCTGATTGGCAGCTGGTGTTCGAGGCACGGCTTAACAGTGAATCCTGGTAAGACGAAACTTGTTTTGTTTACCAGGAAAAGAAAACTGAGAGGACTAGTGCTTCCAATCATGAAGGGTGTAACACTTCAACTTTCAGATGAAGTCAAATATCTTGGAGTAATCTTGGACAAAAAACTTCTCTGGAAGAAACATGTGGAAGTGAAGCTTACTCGTGCTATAAAAGCTTTCGGGCAGTGCAAGAGAGCTTTTGCTACCACATGGGGCCTAAAGCCTCGTGTAGTGATGTGGATCTACACAGCAATAATTAGGCCGATGTTCACGTACGCATCGGTGGTGTGGTGGACTATCGTGAGGCTATTGTATGCTCGGAAAAAGTTAGCCACGCTGCAAAGGACGGTGTGCCTGGGTATCTGTGGTGCCATGAGCACTACTCCGGGTGCGGCCCTTGATGCGCTTCTCAATCTGCCTCCTCTCGACATTCACGTTCAGAGTGTGGCGATGAGCTCTGCCCATAGACTAGCTCAGCTTGGCTTATGGGTAGGTGAAGACGATGTGGGGCACTGCTCTATTAGGAGGTCGATGTGTGAGATCTCTCCGATTCTCGCGATGCCTTCGGACGCTCGGGTGCCCTTCCTCGACTTCAGAAGAAGGTACGAAGTAATCCTCTTAAGCAGAAGTAACTGGCATGATCCGGATCTGTGTACGAGGGGATATTCGGAGATCTTCTTCACGGACGGCTCGAGGTCAGATAGTAGATCTGGAGCTGGTGTCTATCTACATTCATCGAATGGCAGATGGGCTTTCTCTCTTGGAAAGCACGCTTCGGTTTTTCAAGCAGAAATGTTTGCTATCCTGAGAGCTGCCTGTTGGGCAATTGAGGAAAGATGGAGGGGAAAGAGCATTGCTATTTGCAGTGACAGTCAAGCTGCACTGATGGCGCTGCGTAGACCCCTGACAAACTCGAAAATTGTCCAAGAGTGCAGAGCACGATTGAACTCTGTCACCAGATTCAATAGGGTGCATCTGCTCTGGCTACCGGGGCACTGTGGTGTTGAGGGGAATGAAATTGCTGACGTCATTGCGAAGCAAGGTTCGGAACTTCCGCTACGGGGCCCTGAACCCGCCTTGGGTGTGCCGACCGCATCTGCACGTGCCATTATTCGAAAGTGGGTAGATGATGCTCACAAAGATAGATGGACGGCTGCCGGTGTGGCCAGGCACACGAAGGTATTCCTTTCAGAACCCAACCATGTGACTGCGGGATTCTTGCTCAATAAGAGCAGGAACGTTTGCAGGGCCATGGTGGGTATTCTGACTGGACACAACTGCCTAGGAGGACATATGTACCGAATAGGTGTTGCACATGATGACCTCTGTTCATCCTGTCTAGAAGAGGCTGACTCTGCGGAACATTTCCTCTGTGAATGCCCAGCGTTTGCGCGTCTCAGATATCAATGCTTTGGCTGGGATGTTGCACGCATGCAGACGATAGCCTCTTTTCCCCTATCAGTGATCCTAGACTTTATCAAGAGGTCTGGGAAACTATGGTAGGCAGGGGGAA
The DNA here is from genome assembly GCA_963978885.1 of Nemotelus pantherinus. Taxonomy (NCBI): domain Eukaryota; kingdom Metazoa; phylum Arthropoda; class Insecta; order Diptera; family Stratiomyidae; genus Nemotelus; species Nemotelus pantherinus. The sequence goes on along the minus strand of OZ022264.1, from coordinate 131,986,161 downwards.
ATGAGTACAATGGGTCCTTTGGCCTGAGTGCTTAGAGGCGCCAATGCGCCTCTCCCCCAACTCACACACACACACACACACACATCGAAGGTACACACTTGATAGTCATCACAGACCATCATTCACTGATCTGGTTGGACAAGTTGAGGAACCCAGCCCCTGGACACGGACGGTATAACTTTCCACCATTAGCCCCTTCAATCCTCTCACGCACAAAGCATGTTAAAGCTGCCTTTACGCCATTTCGACCTCATTGTCAAATTGGAGGGGAACTACTTGGATTTGACTCGATTTGACAATGAGTTGCTAAAAAATTACTACCATCCCCTTCAATGTAAATCTTATGGGCATGTCCACTTCATTTCTACTTTTCTCCCTGGAGGAACCATACCGGTCTATTGGCAAGCCATGCAGCTTCAAAAGTATAACTTTGAGGTCATACACCGGAGGGAGGATCAATTAATACCAGACGCTCTTTCGCCAGCTACAATCAACGTATATGCTTGTCGACGCCACAGCGTAATAACAACCAGCGTACCAACTTATTCCACTTTCCCAAAAAAAACACTTTGACCTTGAAATTGCGCCTCCATTTACGCAATGCATTATCTGTCAAAGCAGCCTGAGATTATGTTGGTATATTTTGCGAGAGTGGGCCGTATCGGAGCAGCGAAAAATTTAGCTTGAGTATGTAGTTTCCGAATTGTATATTGCATCTCTTTCTGTTCCATGCGATTTCTTCCAACTTTCCAGGCTGACCAACAATACAATCTCAGGTTAGATCACTGGATTTTTGGGCCGTATACATATACGGAGTTGGTACGCTGGTTAGGAACTAACTTCTTACGCTGTGTCGACGCCTTTAGTCTTAGAGAAATGGTACACGAATATGTCAGAAAATATTCAAGCAGCTATCAATGCCTTCTAGAAGTGCGGGCCGTCAGGCTACGTAATCGCTGTCGCTGTGACGAAACGGGTTCCGGAATTTTTGACATTTCCACGAGGCATTGCCGATATACACGGAGATTTCACTTGCGGTTTTTAGCTAAAATATGAATAAAACGTTAGTTTTTTGTGCGTGGATGCGTTGTTATAATAATATTTAGTCATAGCTTGCATTTTTTGTCAATCAATTGTATCGCGACAGCAAATTGACACGAAACATCACATAACCTAACAACAACTGATAAAAATTTCGCAGCGAATTTTTCACATTATACCGCACGCACCGCATTAATTTTTTTTTAATTTAATTTAATTTTTAAATTTTAATTTTTAGCTGTTCACTAGCACTGTTTCGCATATAGCACTTTGTTTTCATTTCACTCACTTTAACACAACCCGTACAATCAACATTTTCCCGCGGACGTCTGTGTGTTTTTCGCGACATTTTTCCCGATGCTCTGACGTCATCATTCTGCATTATGGCCCGTACTTCTAGAAAGCATTGCCGCTATCAAAGTTGGAATGTTGAAGAGGGGACGCTGTGGAAGCGGATGACAGACAGGAAGGAGGGCTCGGGGGCTGAAGGAGATTGGAACTAACTTCTTACCCTGTGCTTTTGTCACAGCGTAAGAAGGTAGTTCCTAATCAGCGTGCCAACTCCTTTCATTATCCCTAAAAATCACTTTGACCTAGAAATCGCGCCTCCATTTACGCAATGCATTATCGGTCAAAGCAACCTGAGAGTGTGTTGATATTTTTTGCGAGAGTGAGCTGTTTGGGAGCAACGAAAAATCTAGCCTGAGTATAATGTTGTCGAATCTTTTCTTGCATCTCCTTCTGTTTCATGCAATTTCTTCCGACTTTCCAGTCAGATCAACTACACAATCTCAGGTTAGATCACTGGATTTTTGGTCCGTTTACATATACGGATTTGGTTCGCTGGTAAAGAACTAACTTTTTACGCTATGCTTTTGGTTTCTTCTATTTCTTTGCTCAGAACCCACTGAAATTTACTGAAAGAGGAGAAATTTTCAGTCTTCAGTAAAACGACGTACGGGAATGGCTCTATTCCCATTATTTGCAATGAATCGCAAGTGATTGTAGTACGGGAACATTAGCATAAGGTCTGTTCCCGTACTTTCAGTCAGTGAATTTTTCTAAATTTTCTGGAATCATGTGGTGGGGGAAATTCATGAAAGTACGAGAACACTCTCATTGCATTTCCTGAAAATTGACTACCAAAGGTGTCAGTTTTTGGTTTTTGGAAGAACAATAGTGATAATAAAGGCCTTCTTAGCGCTGATAAACTATCGCCACAAAAATTTGCAACCTTCATAGCAACATTACGCAAAAAATAAGTTGCTTGCCGCGCAGATTTGAAAATATTTGCTCGCGCCACACCGTTTGACACCTTTCAGTATTTTTCAGTAGCTCAGACCCTACTGAAATTTTATTGTATTTACTGAAGGAGTGGAAACTATCAGTTTTAGTAAAACGGAGTACGGGAACGGCTTCATTGTAATTAATCGCGATTAATCGCAATTAATCGTAATACGGGAACATACCTAAGGTCTGTTCATAAAAGTACAAGAGCGCTTTCATTGCATTTCCTGAAAATTGACAACCAAAAGTGTCAGTTTTCGATTTTTGGAAGATTAATAATAACTATAAAGTCATCCTTGGCTGTAATAAATTATCGCTCCAACAATATTTGACCTTCATAGCAATATTACGCAAAAAATATGTTGCTTGCCGCGCTCATGTGAAAATATTTACTCGCGCCACACCGCTTGACACATTTCAGTATTTTGCAGTAGCTCAGACCCTACTGAAATTTCATCGTACTTATTGAAAGAGGGGAAATTTTCAGTTTTCAGTAAAACGAAGTACGGGAACGGCTTCATTGCAATTAATTGCATTTAATCGTAGCACGGGGACCGACTTCTAATTTCATCATTGATGTTCCACTTCTCATCACTGTTGCCAGATTGGGCGATTTCTCACCAATTGGGCTATCTTTCTGTTGCATTGGGTGACGAAATTAAATTCTGGGCTACCAGCGGCTTTTTGTGCTCCACTTACCTGCATAGGTTTCAACTGCTGAATATATTGAGTTGAATTCGCAATTGATTTCGTCAACCTTGAACGGAAATCACTTCACTTTATATTTTAAATATTCTCTTCATATTTTAAATATTCTCTTCATATTTTAAATATACTCTTCATATTTAAAGTCTTCACCTCGTGTTTTAAATCCATTTTTTCAATTTTAATCATCCTGCAAAAAACAATTCCAATTTGATTCGACTTCGGAGGCTTATTCCGCAAAATGATCGAGTTTCCCATATCAATATTGTCTGCTTTGATAAGCTTTAGAGACGATATACGTTTTCCATGCTGATTTATAGACAAGAAGGGAACCATGATTAATGATGTGCCGTTCCCGGGAATATTCCCGAAATGGAAATATTCCTGTTACATTTCCCGGAAACATTTCCACTTGGAGAATTTAACGGGAATTTAAAACTGAGTGTAAAGAACAGTGTCAAGATTACGTCTGATTATTAGTTTTTATTATCTTTAAGCATATTGTTGCGCAAAACCCGATATTAATCCAAAATCTAATAAATTCCTGGTAAGTTCCCCTGATTGCGAATATTTTCGGGAATTTAAGGAACATTTCCGGGAATTTTAAGAACATTTCCGGGAATTTGAAATCAAAACGATAAGTTTTCATGTTATTTGGGGTTAACATGAAGCTACAGAAGTCATAATCAATAACTTATTTTTCATGTTTATTAACTATAATGTAAAAAAATATCGTTTGATACAAGAAAAAAATTTAATTTCAACATAAAATATTTCGATCATAAAATTAATCATTTCAATAAAAAAAATTTACACTTAAACAAAACATAATAATATTTTTTATTTTGATCAAATGTCGTCCAATGGATCGATTTCAGCGGTTACCACATCAAGAGTGTGATCATTATTCAAATCAAGTTCAGAATCTGAGCATAATGATTCACTTGGTGTTTCTTCACTATCATCACCATCTTTATTACTAATGTTCGAAGAAGAACATTAGTATTAAAATCACTTTGGCCAAAAATTTATATTTCTATATATATATATATATATATATATATATATATATATATATATATATATATATATATATATATATATATATATATATATATAATATATATATATATATATATAATACATATATATATATATATATATATATATATATATATATATATATATATATATATATATATATATATATATATATATATATATATATATATATATCATCAAAAATTTCAGTGAAAAAATCTCAGGAACGCGCCATCCGATTGAACTGAAATTGTTAGGACGAATTGCTGTATATGCAGAATAGTGCCAGGTCTCAGAAAAAGTTAAAAATCTTAAACCCTTTGGCGCCGGCGGCCATATTAGTGATATTTTTAATATACCTATTATTCCGTACACAAAAAAGTTTTGCAAAAATAAAGTCAACAAAATAAATTTCGGACGTGTTTCACATGTGAATCGGATAATGTTTTGGAACTTTTTAACTCCATGTGTGCGCTGGGTGCCTAAAAAGAGAACGAGAAAAATTGAAAATTTTTAAATTGCGATAACTTTTGACAGAGCTATTCAATCATTACCAAATTTACCAGAACATATTGGTATTATTTAGTTGTAAATTTGTGTAGCTTTTGATGAGCGTGCTGGCAACCCTGAAGCTAAGGCAGGCACTGAAAGTGAAAACCTCCAAATTATCGTCTCTCTTGAAAAAATGCCGTTTCTTCAAAAAAAAGCCACTCATATGTAAATTTCGTGCTTTTTTTACATAGACCAAAAAAAAAATTTGATATGGTATAACGGACACGCCTGGTAACCCTTGCCCAATTTACCTATATTTTTAGCATCAAAAACTTCTGTTCACGGAAACTCACGATCCAATGAGCAGAATTAATTGAAATTTGCAGACTGTATTGGTCTTAAATAGGACAAGGTCTGATAGAAGTAATTTTGAAATGTGGGCGATTCTGTGCCAGTGGTGCCATCTTGAAAAATCACTAAAAAAGATAACTGCTTTTAGCCCTATAAATTCTGATTGAATCGTTCGATTTTGATGAAATTCACACAGTAGCTGGACCTTATTTTAAACCACGTTTGGTAGAAATTTGGTTGAAAAATTCGGTTGGAGCTGCCAGCTATGATACTTTTGGTGTCTTAAATTTGAAAAAATAAAAATTTGGAAGTGAAAACATTCAAATCATCGAATATCCTAAAAATGTCCGTTTCTTACAATAAAACCAATCTGTATACAAATCTTATGCTTTATCTACACGTTCGAAGTAAAACTGTGGAAATTTCATGTCGGACAAGAACGGTAATCCTTTCAAAGTTAACCTATATTTTTAGCATCAAAAACTTCTGTTCACGGGAATTCACGAACCAATAATCAGATACCATTTAAATTTACAGAATGCATTGGACTAATGTAGAACCAGGTCTGATAAAAGCGATTATGAATTGTGGGAAACTCTGTGCCAGTGGTGCCATCTTGAAAAATTACAAAGAAAAAAAAAACTGCTTTTTGCCCTATGAAATGTGAATAAGTTACCAGATTTTCATGAAATTGACACAGTAGCTGCACCTTACTCTAAACTATGTATGATAGAAATTGTTGAAAAATTCGATTGGTGCTGCCAGCTATGGTAATTTTTGTGTCTTTGGTTTTGAAAATTCTCTCAGGAAAATAAAACTTTTTGCCCTATAACTTCCAGTGCAGTCATGAAATCAATACGAATTTCATAGAATTAATGGAACCTATTATAAACATTATTCAAGCCAACTTTGGTTGAAAAGCCTCGATAGGGTTGCCAGCTATTGTTGGTTTTGTGTTTGTTTGCAATATCTTTATTAAGCAGTTTTATCGTAGAATTTTCAATTGGTAATGATATTGTAGTGACAATAAACAGCAAATATTAAGCTTTCGATTATTTGAAAAAACTCGCTGCAGGTAACCCTGAATTTCTTTATACTCCTATAACTTCGAATGTAATATAACAACGTGAAGCAGATGTGATATATTCTTGGCTTTGATACTGGCGAAAGGTTGCCAGCACGAGTCGGTTGTGCTACTTTTGTATCAATAAATGCTTACAGTTAGTATTCATACCGGAAACATTTACAATGAAAATAAATAACCGATGTTTCAATTCCCAAAGTTCTGCAAATTTTTCGGATCGCAGCCCCAAACACCAACTTCAGTTACAGTGCTGTAGGCACTGAGCATTTTCTTCATTGATGTTATATGAGATACTGCTTTCAAAGTTTGGTGAAATAAGCAACTGATAACGAATATAATTAACAAGTGTTTTTCTTTCATAAACTTTGAAACCCATGCCAATGGTAATATCTGAAACCTTCTACCATATGAGTTATAATGCATTCTTGAGACCAAAGTAAAACGTGGCATTTGAAACAGTTTGGCCGTAATAAGCAGCTCATGTGGTGGAATATGCACTCAAAACCTGCACGATTCTTCTACTGTTCTTCGAACATTAGTGTCTCTAGCGGTTCAGGTGCGCTAGTTTTTTCCTTGCTCTCTGTTCGCAATTTTCCAATTGTGAGCTATCAAATCTTGAAAACGACCTTTCCACCGTAGCTGACGCTGAAGGCACTGGCAGAATTGTCACTGCTATTGTGCCCAAATCAGTTTTTTTCTGTGAATCTAACACTGCCGCGGTTAAATGTAATGGTCTCAAGGCCGTCGATTTTCTTTCTAAAAATTTTAGTTTCAGATCTTCCTGATACTATTCGCCGAAAATATCGCTATTAGAAGGGGTTTCAAAGATATCTTCCAGTTTTTTAAATGCTTTGTGTACAGAAATGACGTCAAAAAAGCTTTAAAAGCAAAAAGTAAACGAAACAAACATATATGAAATTTGTTTAAGTTCCCAATAGGTCTGTTCCCGTACCACCATTAATTACAATTAATCGCGATTAATTGCAATGAAGCTGTTCCCGTACTCCGTTTTACTGAAAACTGAAAATTTCCCCTCAGTAAAATTCAGTAGGGTCTGAGCTACTGAAAAATACTGAAAAGTTTCAAATGGTGTGGTGCGAGTAAATAGTTTCAAATGTGCGCGGCAAGCAACATATTTTTTGCGTAATTTTGCTATGAAGGTCGAATATTTTTGTGGCGATAATTTATCACCGCTCAGGATAACCGTACAATCACTATTGTTCTTCCAAAAACCGAAAACTGACACTTTTGTTTGTCAATTTTCAGGAAATGCAATGAGAGCGTTCCCGTACTTTTCATGAATTTCCCCCACCACATGATTCAGGAAAATTCAGGAAAATTCAGTGACTGAAAGTCCGGGAACAGACCTAATGTTTCGGGAATATTCCCGCTACATTGAAAAATTTCGGGAATATGACCCGAAATGAAAGTTTCAGACTCGGGAATGTTCCCACGGCACATCATTAACAATGATCACAATTAAATCAACTTTACAAGTAAATTATATCGATGCATATAAGTCGGAGATGTTCAAATTTGTCACAACTAGCGTATATACAAGTTAATGATTTCCAACTGCAAGTGGTCACATCAATCAAGTATGCACTGTGTGCTGGTGTCTGATGAGAATCAGTGCAAACTTTCGAAACCACTTTGTCAAATAAAAATTTTCAATGTAAATAAAGTTTTTTTCAATTTTAATCATCCCGCCAAAAATAAATCCAATTTGATTCCGCTTCGGAGGCTTATTCCGCAAAAAGATCGAGTTTCCCGTATCAGTATTCTCTGCTTTGATAAGCTTTGGAGACTATATACGTTCTCCCTGCTGATTTATAGACAAGAAAGGAACCATGATCACAAATCAATAACCTTTATGAGTATATTATTTCGATGGATATAAGTCGGAGATGTTAAAATTTGTCACAACTAGCGTAAATACAAGTTAATGATTTCCAACTGCAAATGGTCACATCAGTCAAGTATGTACTGTGTGCTGGTGTCTGATGAGAATCAGTGCATACTTTCGAAACCACTTTGTCAAATAAATATTTTCAATGTAAATACAATTTTTGATGGATCGATTTAATACAAAAAAACAAACACAAAAAATGACGGCCTTGAGACCATTACATTTAACCACATTTAATAAATATTTTCAATGTTAATACAATTTTTACTAATGTTCGAAGAAGAACATTAGTATTAAAATCACTTTGGCCAAAAATTCATATTTCTCTCTCTCTATATATATATATATATATATATATATATTTCTCTCTTTATATATATATATATATATATATATATATATATATACTATATATTATTATATATATATATATATATATATATATATATATATATATATATATATATATATAAGTATATATATATATATATATATATATATATATATATATATATATATATATAATAATATATATATATATATATATATATATATATATATATAATAATATATATATCTATAATAATATATATATATATATATATATATATATATATATATATATATATATATATATATAGAGAGAGAGAGAGAGAGAGAGAGAAATATGAATTTTTGGCCAAAGTGATTTTAATACTAATGTTCTTCTTCGAACATAAGTAAAAATTGTATTTACATTGAAAATATTTATTTGACAAAGTGGTTTCGAAAGTATGCACTGATTCTCATCAGACACCAGCACACAGTACATACTTGACTGATGTGACCATTTGCAGTTGGAAATCATTAACTTGTATTTACGCTAGTTGTGACAAATTTTAACATCTCCGACTTATATCCATCGAAATAATATACTCATAAAGGTTATTGATTTGTGATCATGGTTCCTTTCTTGTCTATAAATCAGCAGGGAGAACGTATATAGTCTCCATAGCTTATCAAAGCAGAGAATACTGATACGGGAAACTCGATCTTTTTGCGGAATAAGCCTCCGAAGCGGAATCAAATTGGATTTATTTTTGGCGGGATGATTAAAATTGAAAAAAAATTTATTTACATTGAACATTTTTATTTGACAAAGTGGTTTCGAAAGTTTGCACTGATTCTCATCAGACACCAGCACACAGTGCATACTTGATTGATGTGACCACTTGCAGTTGGAAATCATTACCTTGTATATACGCTAGTTCTGACAAATTTGAACATCTCCGACTTATATGCATCGATATAATGTACTTGTAAAGTTGATTTAATTGTGATCATTGTTAATGATGTGCCGTGGGAACATTCCCGAGTCTGAAACTTTCATTTCGGGTCATATTCCCGAAATTTTTCAATATACCGGGAATATTCCCGAAACATTGGGAACTTAAACAAATTTCATAAATGTTTGTTTCGTCTACTTTTTGCTTTTAAAGCTTTTTTTGACGTCATTTCTGTACACAAAGCATTTAAAAAACTGGAAGATATCTTTGAAAACCCTTCTAATAGCGATATTTTCGGCGAATAGTATCAGGAAGATCTGAAACTAAAATTTTTAGAAAGAAAATCGACGGCCTTGAGACCATTACATTTAACCGCGGCAGTGTTAGATTCACAGAAAAAAACTGATTTGGGCACAATAGCAGCGACAATTCTGCCAGTGCTTTCAACGTCAGCTACGGTGGAAAGGTCGTTTTCAAGATTTGATAGCTCACAATTGGAAAATTGCGAACAGAGAGCAAGGAAAAAACTAGCGCACCTGAACCGCTAGAGACACTAATGTTCGAAGAACAGTAGAAGAATCGTGCAGGTTTTGAGTGCATATTCCACCATATGAGCTGCTTATTACGGCCAAACTGTTTCAAATGCCACGTTTTACTTTGGTCTCAAGAATGCATTATAACTCATATGGTAGAAGGTTTCAGATATTACCATTGGCATGGGTTTCAAAGTTTATGAAAGAAAAACACTTGTTAATTATATTCGTTATCAGTTGCTTATTTCACCAAACTTTGAAAGCAGTATCTCATATAACATCAATGAAGAAAATGCTCAGTGCCTACAGCACTGTAACTGAAGTTGGTGTTTGGGGCTGCGATCCGAAAAATTTGCAGAACTTTGGGAATTGAAACATCGGTTATTTATTTTCATTGTAAATGTTTCCGGTATGAATACTAACTGTAAGCATTTATTGATACAAAAGTAGCACAACCGACTCGTGCTGGCAACCTTTCGCCAGTATCAAAGCCAAGAATATATCACATCTGCTTCACGTTGTTATATTACATTCGAAGTTATAGGAGTATAAAGAAATTCAGGGTTACCTGCAGCGAGTTTTTTCAAATAATCGAAAGCTTAATATTTGCTGTTTATTGTCACTACAATATCATTACCAATTGAAAATTCTACGATAAAACTGCTTAATAAAGATATTGCAAACAAACACAAAACCAACAATAGCTGGCAACCCTATCGAGGCTTTTCAACCAAAGTTGGCTTGAATAATGTTTATAATAGGTTCCATTAATTCTATGAAATTCGTATTGATTTCATGACTGCACTGGAAGTTATAGGGCAAAAAGTTTTATTTTCCTGAGAGAATTTTCAAAACCAAAGACACAAAAATTACCATAGCTGGCAGCACCAATCGAATTTTTCAACAATTTCTATCATACATAGTTTAGAGTAAGGTGCAGCTACTGTGTCAATTTCATGAAAATCTGGTAACTTATTCACATTTCATAGGGCAAAAAGCAGTTTTTTTTTTCTTTGTAATTTTTCAAGATGGCACCACTGGCACAGAGTTTCCCACAATTCATAATCGCTTTTATCAGACCTGGTTCTACATTAGTCCAATGCATTCTGTAAATTTAAATGGTATCTGATTATTGGTTCGTGAATTCCCGTGAACAGAAGTTTTTGATGCTAAAAATATAGGTTAACTTTGAAAGGATTACCGTTCTTGTCCGACATGAAATTTCCAAAGTTTTACTTTGAACGTGTAGATAAAGCATAAGATTTGTATACAGATTGGTTTTATTGTAAGAAACGGACATTTTTAGGATATTCGATGATTTGAATGTTTTCACTTCCAAATTTTTATTTTTTCAAATTTAAGACACCAAAAGTATCATAGCTGGCAGCTCCAACCGAATTTTTCAACCAAATTTCTACCAAACGTGGTTTAAAATAAGGTCCAGCTACTGTGTGAATTTCATCAAAATCGAACGATTCAATCAGAATTTATAGGGCTAAAAGCAGTTATCTTTTTTAGTGATTTTTCAAGATGGCACCACTGGCACAGAATCGCCCACATTTCAAAATTACTTCTATCAGACCTTGTCCTATTTAAGACCAATACAGTCTGCAAATTTCAATTAATTCTGCTCATTGGATCGTGAGTTTCCGTGAACAGAAGTTTTTGATGCTAAAAATATAGGTAAATTGGGCAAGGGTTACCAGGCGTGTCCGTTATACCATATCAAATTTTTTTTTTGGTCTATGTAAAAAAAGCACGAAATTTACATATGAGTGGCTTTTTTTTGAAGAAACGGCATTTTTTCAAGAGAGACGATAATTTGGAGGTTTTCACTTTCAGTGCCTGCCTTAGCTTCAGGGTTGCCAGCACGCTCATCAAAAGCTACACAAATTTACAACTAAATAATACCAATATGTTCTGGTAAATTTGGTAATGATTGAATAGCTCTGTCAAAAGTTATCGCAATTTAAAAATTTTCAATTTTTCTCGTTCTCTTTTTAGGCACCCAGCGCACACATGGGGTTAAAAAATTCCAAAACATTATCCGATTCACATGTGAAACACGTTCAAATTTATTTTGTTGACTTTATTTTTGCAAAACTTTTTTGTGTACGGAATAATAGGTATATTAAAAATATCACTAATATGGCCGCCGGCGCCAAAGGGTTTAAGATTTTTAACTTTTTCTGAGACCTGGCACTATTCTGCATATACAGCAATTCGTCCTAACAATTTCAGTTCAATCGGATGGCGCGTTTCCTGAGATTTTTTTCACTGAAATTTTTGATGATATATATATATATATATATATATATATATATATATATATATATATATATATATATATATATTATATATATATATATATATATATATATATATATATATATATATATATATATATATATATATATATATATATATATATATATATATATATATATATTATATATATATATATATATAATATATAATATATATATATATATATATATATATATATATATATATATATATATATATATATATATATATATATATATATATATATATAATATATATATATATATATGATGATAGTGAAGAAACACCAAGTGAATCATTATGCTCAGATTCTGAACTTGATTTGAATAATGATCACACTCCTTATGTGGTAACCGCTGAAATCGATCCATTGGACGACATTTGATCAAAATAAAAAATATTATTATGTTTTGTTTAAGTGTAAATTTTTTTTATTGAAATGATTAATTTTATGATCGAAATATTTTATGTTGAAATTAAATTTTTTTCTTGTATCAAACGATATTTTTTTACATTATAGTTAATAAACATGAAAAATAAGTTATTGATTATGACTTCTGTAGCTTCATGTTAACCCCAAATAACATGAAAACTTATCGTTTTGATTTCAAATTCTCGGAAATGTTCTTAAAATTCCCGGAAATGTTCCTTAAATTCCCGAAAATATTCGCAATCAGGGAAACTTACCAGGAATTTATTAGATTTTGGATTAATATCGGGTTTTGCGCAACAATACGCTTAAAGATAATAAAAACTAATAATCAGACGTAATCTTGACACTGTTCTTTACACTCAGTTTTAAATTCCCGTTACAATTCTCCAAGTGGAAATGTTTCCGGGAAATGTAACAGGAATATTTCCATTTCGGGAATATTCCCGGGAACGGCACATCATTAATCATGGTTCCCTTCTTGTCTATAAATCAGCATGGAAAACGTATATCGTCTCTAAAGCTTATCAAAGCAGACAATATTGATATGGGAAACTCGATCATTTTGCGGAATAAGCCTCCGAAGTCGAATCAAATTGGAATTGTTTTTTGCAGGATGATTAAAATTGAAAAAATGGATTTAAAACACGAGGTGAAGACTTTAAATATGAAGAGTATATTTAAAATATGAAGAGAATATTTAAAATATGAAGAGAATATTTAAAATATAAAGTGAAGTGATTTCCGTTCAAGGTTGACGAAATCAATTGCGAATTCAACTCAATATATTCAGCAGTTGAAACCTATGCAGGTAAGTGGAGCACAAAAAGCCGCTGGTAGCCCAGAATTTAATTTCGTCACCCAATGCAACAGAAAGATAGCCCAATTGGTGAGAAATCGCCCAATCTGGCAACAGTGATGAGAAGTGGAACATCAATGATGAAATTAGAAGTCGGTCCCCGTGCTACGATTAAATGCAATTAATTGCAATGAAGCCGTTCCCGTACTTCGTTTTACTGAAAACTGAAAATTTCCCCTCTTTCAATAAGTACGATGAAATTTCAGTAGGGTCTGAGCTACTGCAAAATACTGAAATGTGTCAAGCGGTGTGGCGCGAGTAAATATTTTCACATGAGCGCGGCAAGCAACATATTTTTTGCGTAATATTGCTATGAAGGTCAAATATTGTTGGAGCGATAATTTATTACAGCCAAGGATGACTTTATAGTTATTATTAATCTTCCAAAAATCGAAAACTGACACTTTTGGTTGTCAATTTTCAGGAAATGCAGTGAAAGCGCTCTTGTACTTTTATGAACAGACCTTAGGTATGTTCCCGTATTACGATTAATTGCGATTAATCGCGATTAATTACAATGAAACCGTTCCCGTACTCCGTTTTACTAAAACTGATAGTTTCCACTCCTTCAGTAAATACAATAAAATTTCAGTAGGGTCTGAGCTACTGAAAAATACTGAAAGGTGTCAAACGGTGTGGCGCGAGCAAATATTTTCAAATCTGCGCGGCAAGCAACTTATTTTTTGCGTAATGTTGCTATGAAGGTTGCAAATTTTTGTGGCGATAGTTTATCAGCGCTAAGAAGGCCTTTATTATCACTATTGTTCTTCCAAAAACCAAAAACTGACACCTTTGGTAGTCAATTTTCAGGAAATGCAATGAGAGTGTTCTCGTACTTTCATGAATTTCCCCCACCACATGATTCCAGAAAATTTAGAAAAATTCACTGACTGAAAGTACGGGAACAGACCTTATGCTAATGTTCCCGTACTACAATCACTTGCGATTCATTGCAAATAATGGGAATAGAGCCATTCCCGTACGTCGTTTTACTGAAGACTGAAAATTTCTCCTCTTTCAGTAAATTTCAGTGGGTTCTGAGCAAAGAAATAGAAGAAACCAAAAGCATAGCGTAAAAAGTTAGTTCTTTACCAGCGAACCAAATCCGTATATGTAAACGGACCAAAAATCCAGTGATCTAACCTGAGATTGTGTAGTTGATCTGACTGGAAAGTCGGAAGAAATTGCATGAAACAGAAGGAGATGCAAGAAAAGATTCGACAACATTATACTCAGGCTAGATTTTTCGTTGCTCCCAAACAGCTCACTCTCGCAAAAAATATCAACACACTCTCAGGTTGCTTTGACCGATAATGCATTGCGTAAATGGAGGCGCGATTTCTAGGTCAAAGTGATTTTTTGGGATAATGAAAGGAGTTGGCACGCTGATTAGGAACTACCTTCTTACGCTGTGACAAAAGCACAGGGTAAGAAGTTAATTCCAATCTCCTTCAGCCCCCGAGCCCTCCTTCCTGTCTGTCATCCGCTTCCACAGCGTCCCCTCTTCAACATTCCAACTTTGATAGCGGCAATGCCTTCTAGAAGTACGGGCCATAATGCAGAATGATGACGTCAGAGCATCGGGAAAAATGTCGCGAAAAACACACAGACGTCCGCGGGAAAATGTTAATTGTACGGGTTGTGTTAAAGTGAGTGAAATGAAAACAAAGTGCTATATGCGAAACAGTGCTAGTGAACAGCTAAAAATTAAAATTTAAAAATTAAATTAAATTAAAAAAAAATTAATGCGGTGCGTGCGGTATAATGTGAAAAATTCGCTGCGAAATTTTTATCAGTTGTTGTTAGGTTATGTGATGTTTCGTGTCAATTTGCTGTCGCGATACAATTGATTGACAAAAAATGCAAGCTATGACTAAATATTATTATAACAACGCATCCACGCACAAAAAACTAACGTTTTATTCATATTTTAGCTAAAAACCGCAAGTGAAATCTCCGTGTATATCGGCAATGCCTCGTGGAAATGTCAAAAATTCCGGAACCCGTTTCGTCACAGCGACAGCGATTACGTAGCCTGACGGCCCGCACTTCTAGAAGGCATTGATAGCTGCTTGAATATTTTCTGACATATTCGTGTACCATTTCTCTAAGACTAAAGGCGTCGACACAGCGTAAGAAGTTAGTTCCTAACCAGCGTACCAACTCCGTATATGTATACGGCCCAAAAATCCAGTGATCTAACCTGAGATTGTATTGTTGGTCAGCCTGGAAAGTTGGAAGAAATCGCATGGAACAGAAAGAGATGCAATATACAATTCGGAAACTACATACTCAAGCTAAATTTTTCGCTGCTCCGATACGGCCCACTCTCGCAAAATATACCAACATAATCTCAGGCTGCTTTGACAGATAATGCATTGCGTAAATGGAGGCGCAATTTCAAGGTCAAAGTGTTTTTTTTGGGAAAGTGGAATAAGTTGGTACGCTGGTTGTTATTACGCTGTGGCGTCGACAAGCATATACGTTGATTGTAGCTGGCGAAAGAGCGTCTGGTATTAATTGATCCTCCCTCCGGTGTATGACCTCAAAGTTATACTTTTGAAGCTGCATGGCTTGCCAATAGACCGGTATGGTTCCTCCAGTGAGAAAAGTAGAAATGAAGTGGACATGCCCATAAGATTTACATTGAAGGGGATGGTAGTAATTTTTTAGCAACTCATTGTCAAATCGAGTCAAATCCAAGTAGTTCCCCTCCAATTTGACAATGAGGTCGAAATGGCGTAAAGGCAGCTTTAACATGCTTTGTGCGTGAGAGGATTGAAGGGGCTAATGGTGGAAAGTTATACCGTCCGTGTCCAGGGGCTGGGTTCCTCAACTTGTCCCACCAGATCAGTGAATGATGGTCTGTGATGACTATCAAGTGTGTACCTTCGATGTGTGTGTGTGTGTGTGAGTTGGGGGAGAGGCGCATTGGCGCCTCTAAGCACTCAGGCCAAAGGACCCATTGTACTCATTTCCCCCTGCCTACCATAGTTTCCCAGACCTCTTGATAAAGTCTAGGATCACTGATAGGGGAAAAGAGGCTATCGTCTGCATGCGTGCAACATCCCAGCCAAAGCATTGATATCTGAGACGCGCAAACGCTGGGCATTCACAGAGGAAATGTTCCGCAGAGTCAGCCTCTTCTAGACAGGATGAACAGAGGTCATCATGTGCAACACCTATTCGGTACATATGTCCTCCTAGGCAGTTGTGTCCAGTCAGAATACCCACCATGGCCCTGCAAACGTTCCTGCTCTTATTGAGCAGGAATCCCGCAGTCACATGGTTGGGTTCTGAAAGGAATACCTTCGTGTGCCTGGCCACACCGGCAGCCGTCCATCTATCTTTGTGAGCATCATCTACCCACTTTCGAATAATGGCACGTGCAGATGCGGTCGGCACACCCAAGGCGGGTTCAGGGCCCCGTAGCGGAAGTTCCGAACCTTGCTTCGCAATGACGTCAGCAATTTCATTCCCCTCAACACCACAGTGCCCCGGTAGCCAGAGCAGATGCACCCTATTGAATCTGGTGACAGAGTTCAATCGTGCTCTGCACTCTTGGACAATTTTCGAGTTTGTCAGGGGTCTACGCAGCGCCATCAGTGCAGCTTGACTGTCACTGCAAATAGCAATGCTCTTTCCCCTCCATCTTTCCTCAATTGCCCAACAGGCAGCTCTCAGGATAGCAAACATTTCTGCTTGAAAAACCGAAGCGTGCTTTCCAAGAGAGAAAGCCCATCTGCCATTCGATGAATGTAGATAGACACCAGCTCCAGATCTACTATCTGACCTCGAGCCGTCCGTGAAGAAGATCTCCGAATATCCCCTCGTACACAGATCCGGATCATGCCAGTTACTTCTGCTTAAGAGGATTACTTCGTACCTTCTTCTGAAGTCGAGGAAGGGCACCCGAACGTCCGAAGGCATCGCGAGAATCGGAGAGATCTCACACATCGACCTCCTAATAGAGCAGTGCCCCACATCGTCTTCACCTACCCATAAGCCAAGCTGAGCTAGTCTATGGGCAGAGCTCATCGCCACACTCTGAACTTGAATGTCGAGAGGAGGCAGATTGAGAAGCGCATCAAGGGCCGCACCCGGAGTAGTGCTCATGGCACCACAGATACCCAGGCACACCGTCCTTTGCAGCGTGGCTAACTTTTTCCGAGCATACAATAGCCTCACGATAGTCCACCACACCACCGATGCGTACGTGAACATCGGCCTAATTATTGCAGTATAGATCCACATCACTACACGAGGCTTAAGACCCCATGTGGTAGCAAAAGCTCTCTTGCACTGCCCGAAAGCTTTTATAGCACGAGTAAGCTTCACTTCCACATGTTTCTTCCAGAGAAGTTTTTTGTCCAAGATTACTCCAAGATATTTGACTTCATCTGAAAGTTGAAGTGTTACACCCTTCATGATTGGAAGCACTAGTCCTCTCAGTTTTCTTTTCCTGGTAAACAAAACAAGTTTCGTCTTACCAGGATTCACTGTTAAGCCGTGCCTCGAACACCAGCTGCCAATCAGATCCAATGCACGCTGTGTATTTCTACATACCACATTTAGATCTTCACCGACAGCCAGTGCGGCCACGTCATCAGCATAAGCTTGTGCGTGCAGCCTTTCTTGTTGCAGTTCGTTAAGCAGGGAGTCGACTAGCATACTCCACAGGAGCGGTGATAGGACGCCCCCTTGAGGGCATCCATTTGTCGCCTCTGTTCTTAAGTAGCAATCGGATCCAGCCTCCGCCAGCAACCATCTCTGCGTCAGCATGGCATGAATCCACCTAACTAAGACATCATCCACGCCATGCACTTTCGCAGCATCACATAGTTCCACGAAGGGCGCGCAATCAAAGGCCCCTTCAATGTCCACAAACACCCCCAACGCATACTCACCATTGGAGATCGCTCCCTCAACTCTGGCCACCAGAGAATGAAGGGCCGACTCGCATGATTTTCCTCGCTGGTACGCATGTTGCTCATCATTCAAAGGGTTAAACCTAAGCGCCGTAGTACGTATGTGTCGTTCGACAAGTCTCTCTAGGCATTTCAACATAAACGAAGTTAAGCTGATCGGTCTAAAGTTCCTTGGATTGGAATAGTCATCTCTCCCCGGTTTAGGTATAAAAACTACCTTAACCTCTCGCCAAGGTGACGGAACATACCCCAAGGAAAGGCATGCCCAGAAGATTTCTCTCAGGTCTGCCCCCAAGTGGTCAATTCCCTCCCTAAGCATAACCGGATAGATACCATCCAGGCCCGGCGATTTGAAATTTTCAAAAGATATGATTGCATCCCTGACCTTTTCACTAGTGACCACAGATCTAGTTGTGTACCAGCACTTTCTACTGCTGCGAAGAGCAGGGATTTCAGTGCATACTTTCGAAACCACTTTGTCAAATAAATATTTTCAATGTAAATACAATTTTTACTAATGTTCGAAGAAGAACATTAGTATTAAAATCACTTTGGCCAAAAATTCATATTTCTCTCTCTCTCTCTCTCTCTATATATATATATATATATATATATATTTCTCTCTCTCTCTCTATATATATATATATAATATATATATATATATATATATATATATATATATATATATATATATATATATATATATATTATTATATATATATATATTATTATATATATATATATATATATATATATATATATATATATATATATATATATATATATATATATATATATATATATATATATATATATATATATATGTATATATATATATACACCATCAAAAACTTTCAGTGAAAAAATCTCAGGAACGCGCCATCCGATTGATCTGAAATTTTCAGGACACATTGGTGTATATGCGGAATAGTGCCAGGTCTCACAAAAAGTTAATAGTCTTTAATCCTTTGGCGCCGGCAGCCTTTTAAGTGATATATTTAATATACCTATTCTTCCGCACACAAATAATTTTTGCAAAAATAAAGATGACGAAATAAATTTCGAACGTGTGTTATGATTCATGTGAATCGGATAATGTTTTTAAATTTTTTAACCCCATGTGTGCGCTGGGTGCCTAAAAAGAGAACGGGAAAACTTGAAAATTTTTAAATTGCGATAACTTTTGACAGAGCTATTCAATCAACTTTCAGGACATATTGATATTATTTAGTTGTAGATTTGTGTAGCTTTTTATGAGCGTGCTGGCAACCTTGTAGCTAAGGCAGGCACTGAAAGGGAAAACCTCCAAATCATCGTCTCTCTTGAAAAAATGCCGCTTCTTCAAAAAAAAGACACTAATATGTAAATTTTGTGCTTTGTCTACATAGACAAAAAAATTTTATATGGTCTAACGGGAACGCCTGGTAACCCTTGCCCAATTTACCTATATTTTTAGCATCAAAATCTTCTGTTCACGGAAACTCACGATCCGATAAGCAGAATGAATTGAAATTTGCAAAATGTATTGGTCTTAAATAAAACCAGGTCTGATAAAAGTGATTTTGAAATGCGGGCGACTCTGTACCAGTGGTGCCATCTTGAAAAATAACTAAGAAAAATAACTGCTTTTGGCCCTATAAATTCACATTCAGTCATTTGATTTTAACGAAATTCACTCAGTAGCTGAACCTTCCTTTAAAACACGTTTGATAGAAATTTGGTTGAAAAATTCGGTTGGTGCTGCCAGCTATGATAATTTTGGTGTCTTAAATTTGAAAAAATAAAAATTTGGAAGTGAAAAATTCAAACCATCGAATATCCTAAAAAGTGTCCGTTTGTTACAATAAAACCAATCTGGGGTGTGTTCAATGTGCATGCTATAGCAGCTATTAGCTGCTATTTCAGCAGCTCTGGCTGTCCAATGTCACGAAATAGCTACTTTCTGATGCTTGCTATTTGACAGTCGGGCTGTCCAAGATTCCGGAATAGCTGCTAAGGTAGCAGCTATTCGCTGCTCGTAATCTGGAGGATAGCAAGAAAGTAGCTAAGGCAAAATGGCCGTGTGTACACAGCTGACATGCAGTTTAAACGTCATTTTCAATTGGAAATTGAAATGAAAAGAAGTTTTTGCGCTTTTGTGACACAGGAGATGAGGAATAAATTTGAAAATAGTGACAGCATAAAATAAATACGGGCTTTTAAACACTTAAACTCAACTCGAATTTTAAGTTGGCTTGTACACGGCCATGCTTGTACGTTGAAAACTTTGTTTCTATGTTGAAAACTATGTTGAAAACTCCTAAATTTCATACAATTTCCAAAGTGCAAAGGAAGCATTGAGCTGATCCACGAAAATGCAAAAATTTTAATAAAAAAATTGAAACAAAATTATTTTTGAATTTTCTGTGTAAAGGCTGACCTTCGTAGCAGCTCTTGGCTGTCCAATATCCATAGCTGCTTCACCTAGCTACTGCGAATTTGAACACTTGCTAAAGTGATGCTATGCTGTGCTTTTGGAGCAGCTATAGCATGCACATTGAACACACCCCTGTATACAAATCTTATGCTTTGTCTACACGTTCAAAGTAAAACTTTGGAAATTTCATGTCGGACAAGAACGGTAGCCCTTTCCCAGTTAACCTATATTTTTAGCATCAAAAACTTCTGTTCACGGAAACTCACGATTCAATAATCAGATACAATTGAAATTTACAGAATGCATTGGACTTAAGAAGGACCAGGTCTGATAGAAGCGATTTTGAATTGTAAGAAACTCTGTGCCAGTGGTGCCATCTTGAAAAATTACAGAGAAAAAAAACTGCTTTTTGCCCTATGAAATGTGAATAAGTTACCAGATTTTCATGAAATTGACACAGTAGCTGCACCTTACTCTAAACTCTGTATGATAGAAATTGTTGAAAAATTCGATTGGTGCTGCCAGCTATGGTAATTTTTGTGTCTTTGTTTTTGAAAATTCGCTCAAGAAAATAAAACTTTTTGCCCTATAACTTCCAGTGCAGTCATGAAATCAATACGAATTTCATACAATTAATGGAACCTATTATAAACATTATTCAGCCCAAATATGGTTGAGAAGCCACAATAGGACTGCCAGCTATTGTTGGTTTTGTGTTTCTTTGCAATATCTTTATTAAGCGGTTTTTTCGTAGAATTTTCAATTGGTTATGATATTGTTGTGACAATAAACAGCAAGTATTAAGTTTTCGATTATTTGAAAAAACTCGCTGCAGGTAGCCCTAAATTTCTTTATGCTCCTATAAATCGAATGCAATATAACAACGTGAAGCAGATGTGATATATTCTTGGCTTTGATACTGGCAGAAGGTTGCCAGCACGAGTCGGTTGTGCTTCTTTTGTATCAATAAATGCTTACAGTTAGTATTCATACCGGAAACATTTATAATGAAAATAAATAACCGATGTTTCAATTCCCAAAGTTCGGCAAATTTTTCGGATCGCAGCTCCAAACACCAACTTCAGTTACAGTGCTGCAGGCACTGAGCATTTTCTTCATTGATGTTATATGAGATGCTGCTTCCAAAATTTTGTGAAATAAGCAGCTGATAACGAATATAATTAACCCGTGTTTTGCTCTCATAAACGTTGAAATTCATGCCAGTGGTAATATCTGAAACCTTCAACTATATGAGCTATAATGCAATTTTGACACCAAAGTAAAACGTGGCGTTCGAAACAGTTTGGCCGTAATAAGCAGCTCATGTGGTGAAACATGCACCCGAAACCTGCACGATTCTTCTACTGTTCTTCG
Source organism: Nemotelus pantherinus (assembly GCA_963978885.1). NCBI lineage: Eukaryota > Metazoa > Arthropoda > Insecta > Diptera > Stratiomyidae > Nemotelus > Nemotelus pantherinus. Next base: position 131,964,139 of record OZ022264.1, on the reverse strand, counting down.
AACATAAGTGTTTCAAGTGGTTCAGGTGCGCTAGAGTTTTTTCCATTTAAACCATCCCGCAAAAAACAATTCCAATTTGATTCGGCTTCGGAGGCTTATTCCGCAAAACGATCGAGTTTTCCGTATCAATATAATCTGCTTTGATAAGCTTTGGAGACGATATACGTTGTCCATGCTGATTTATAGACAAGAAGGGAACCATGATCACAATTAAATGACCTCTACTAGTAAATTATATGGATGGATATAAGTCGGAGATGTTAAAATCTGTCAGAACTAGCATTTATGCAAGTTAATAATTTCCAACTGCAAGTAATCACATCAGTCAAGTTTGCAATGTGTGCTAGTGTCTGATGAAAATCAGTGCAAACTTTCGAAACCACTTTGTCAAATCAACATTTTCTATGTAAATAATTTTTTTTCCAATTTTAATCATCCCGCAAAAAACAATTCCAATTTTATTCGGCTTCGGAGGCTTATTCCGCAAAACTCTCGGGTTTCCCGTATCAATATTTTCTACTTTGATAAGCTTTAGAGACGATATACGTTGTCTATGCTGATTTATAGATAAGAAGGGAACCGTGATCACAATTAAATTACGTTCACAAGTAAATTATGTCGATGGATATAAGTCGGAGATGTTAAAATTTGTCACAACTAGCGTAAATACAAGTTTTATGATTTCCAACTGCAAGTGGTCACTTCAGTCAAGTATGCACTGTGTGCTGGTGTCTGATGAGAATCAGTGCATACTTTCGAAACCACTTTGTCAAATAAAGATGTTCAATGTGAATAAAATTTAATTCAATTTTAATCATCCCGCAAAAAACAATTCCAAATTCCAATAGTTTGTTCACGACGGAAGATCTGATCACACGTGACGCTCACTTATTCAGTAGATTTGCAATTCGTAGCAATATCTCACGCATCACAAAACGAAGGGGACTTTTATAATGTTGAAACACACAACAATACAATATATACCTGGCACAACACGGCACTTATTCAGACTTGGGTGGGATTGCAGTGTAATGCACCAACTTTGGAATGCACGTTGATCTCGCGAGGCGATTTCTTCTCGTTTTTCACTGTCCGTTCGAACAAAGAGAAAAATATTTGTATTTCCACCAAACATTGAAATTTCAAATCCGATCTCAAAAATGCACCAGGTGATTATTTCATTTCAGTGGCGTGGACGACATTGTTCGAACACGTTGGGCTCTACGCCCAAACCAGGCGAGGTCAGATCGGAGTAACTGTACCTTGTTAATTTTCAAATCGAACAAGTTACAGTTAGTCCGATTGAAAAAAATGTAGCAATTTCGAGCACGGTACAGTGTGCGTCGAAATAGTTGGTCCAGTAATTTCAATTGAAATTATCTGGAGCTACACCAGGAACTGGATGAGATGTCTAAAGTGAGAGTGCTGGAGTCATCAGCAAGCGCGTGGTCCTCACCGATTCTACTGGTGCGCAAGAAAGATGGATCATTTAGGTTTTGTGTCGACTTTTGAAAGGTGAACGCAGTGTCGACAACGAAGTGTCGTATATTTCTGCGACTCTCGGCAAACTGCGGAACACGAGGCACCTGTCCATTTTCGATGTGAAATCAGCCTATCGGGAGATAACGATGGCCAAAGAGTCCCAGCAATACACGGCGTTCATTGTGCCCGGACGAGAGTTGCTCCATTTAATACGGATACGTTCGGACTTCACAATCCAAGGGCTAAATGGCAAAAACATATCAACACGGTGTTCGGACACGCCCTGGAACCGTACGCCTTCACGTATTTAGATTACATAATCATCGTAGCTGAAACCCCTAAGCGATCTATTGAAGAAAGGCCGGAAATTTATGTGGTCCGACAAGTGTGAACAAGTATTTACCTCGTATAAGCTGACGCTAATTTCAGCACCAACACTATCCCGCCCGAACTTCGACCTCCCGTTTAAGGGCCTGACTGGTCCCTCGGACGTGGGAATAGGGGCTGCTCTGAGCCAGGCACACCCAACGTGGGAGAAGGTAGTTTGCTACCTTAGCCGGTCGTTGTCAAAGCAGGAGCGAAACTATTCGACGATGGAATAGGAGTGCCTTGGGGCCGTTTGGGTGATAGAAAATCTACGCCCGTTCATCGAAGGTACACACTTGATAGTCATCTTATAGCCCGTTCAGACTAGACTCTAAATCAGGCGATTTCGATCAGCTGATCGCTTTAGAGCTAAATCAAATTAAATCGACCTGATTACCCATACATTTTTTTCGGCGTCTGACAGTTGAAAGCGACCAGATTTAGAGTTAATCAAGTACGAATCAGGTACTATTGTGAATTTTTCCCGGCTGAATTGTTTTCAGAGCGCGCTGAATTCCATCCGTGAGAGGCACGGTAGATTTGAAGGAAATGTCATTCGAATTTCGGTCTAAAATAAAGAAAACTGAACAAAAACGGAAAATTTGAGTTGCACAAAGTGAATAGATCATGCTCTTGCATGTTTCTGCACCATTTTCAACAACTTTCACGCAAAAAAAATTGTACACTTATATTCGAATGACATTTCTCTCTCTAAATCTCCTCATTCTTAATCACGTCGGGTAGTGTGAACGATTACCTGATTAACTTGACAGATTCCAAATCTACCTGATTTAGAAGTGTAGTGTGAACGGCTTATTAGATCATCATTCACTGATCTGGTTGGACAAGTTGAGGAACCATACCGGTCTATTGGCAAGCCATGCGGCTTCAAAAGTACGACTTTGAGGTCATACGCCGGAGGGAGGATCAATCAATGCCAGACGCTCTTTCGCCAGGTACAATCAACGTATATGCCTTGTCGACGCCTTGTGTCCTAGAGAAATGGTACAAGAAAATATTCAAGCAGCTATCAATGCCTTTTAGAAGTACGGGCCGTCAGGCTTCGTAATCGTTGTTGCTGTGACGTAATGGGTTCAGGAATTTTTGACATTTCCACGAGGCATTGCCGATATACACGGAGATTTTACTTGTGGTTTTAGCTAAAATATGAATAAAACGTTAGATTTTGTGCGTGGATGCGTTGTTATAATAATATTTAGTCATAGCTTGCATTTTTTATCAATCAATTGTATCGCAACAGCAAATTGACACGAAACATCACATAACCTAACAACAACTGATAAAAATTTCGCAGCGAATTTTTCACATTATACCGCACGCACCGCATTAATTTTTGTTTGAGCTGTTCACTAGCACTGTTTCGCATATAGCACTTTGTTTTCATTTCACTCATTTTAACACAACCCGTATAATGAACATTTCCCCGCGGACGTCCCCTAAGACTACGTGTGTTTTTGGCGACATTTTTCCCGATGCTCTGACGTCATCATTCTGCATTATGGCCCGTACTTCTAGAAGGCATTGCCGTTATCAAAGTTGGAAAGTGGAAGAGGGGACACTGTAGATGCGGATGAGAGACAGGAAGGAGGACTCGGGGCTGAAGGAGATTGGAACTAATTTCTTACCCTGTGCTTTTGTCACAGCGTAAGAAGGTAGTTCTTAATCAGCGTGCCAACTCCTTTCATTATCCCAAAAAATCACTTTGACCTAGAAATCGCGCCTCCATTTACGCAATGCATTATCGGTCAAAGCAACCTGAGAGTGTGTTGATATTTTTTGCGAGTATGGGCTGTATGGGAGCAACGAAAAATCTAGCCTGAGTATAAAGTTGTCGAATCTTTTCTTGCATCTCATTCTGTTTCATGCAATTTCTCCCGACTTTCCAGTCAGATCAACTACACAATCTCAGGTTAGATCACTGGATTTTTTAGATCACTGGATGGTCCGTTTACATATACGGATTTGGCTTGCTAGTAAAGAACTAAAGCTAGAGTTACAATCAATGCAACCAACATTTGCTGCACAACAAAATGAGTTTGAACCCATAAGAACGTATGGGAGCAGTTACAATGATGCAACACAACTTTGTTGCGCAGCAGAGTTTGCTCATACCTCAAACTTGACATGGCAACAAAATACCCAATTCCACCTGTTTCTATGAGCGTTCGGGAAATCGGAACTGTCATATGTAAATGACAATCAGAATTTGTATTTTTTTGTCTCATTTTTGCTTTGCATTAGACTCCGCAGCTTTAGGAGGATAAAATATTCACTGATATCTCTTACCGAGACTTTAAAGGATCCAAATGATCGAATAGCAATTTCTTTAATGTGGCCAGTGACAGATGACAGTAAATGTTGTGTTGCATTGATTGTAACTCGTTCCACCAGCAAAACTTGGCAGCAAATGTTGGTTGCATTGATTGTAACTCAAGCATAAAGCACAGCGTAATAACAACCAGCGTACCAACTTATTCCACTTTCGCAAAAAAACACTTTGACCTTGAAATTGCGCCTCCATTTACGCAATGCATTATCTGTCAAAGCAGCTTGAGATTATGTTGGTATATTTTGCGAGAGTGGGCCGTAAGTGAGCAGCGAAAAATCTAGCTTGAGTATGTAGTTGCCGAATAGTATATTGCATCTCCTTCTGTTCCATGCGATTTCTTCCAACTTTCCAGGCTGACCAACAATACAATCTCAGTTTAGATCACTGGATTTTTGGGCCGTATACATATACGGAGTTGGTACGCTGGTTAGGAACTAACTTCTTACGCTGTGCATAAAGGTCCAACCAAGGATGAGATTGCGTCCGTACGTGCGCGTATGCGCCGAGGTAAACCACGCAAAGCATATGTTGCACCCAAACATAACTTTCCGAACAGCCAGAAAAGTGGTATGCTCCTTAAGCAATCTTCTGCTCAATTTTTGCTATGAGCTGTCCGTACGTAGAGTGGTGATGAGATACGACTTGACATACGTTCGCTTATGCGCGTTATGAGCACTTATGTTCACTCCTGTTTGCGTATGACAAAAAGTGTCTATTTTGCTCTAAAACCGGTCGGTTTTGACAGACGATTACGCTTGCAGACTCATCATTGGTTTGGGCTTAGCTTTTTACGCTATGCTTTTGGTTTCTTCTATATCTCTGCTCAGAACCCACCGAAATTTACTGAAAGAGAAGAGATTTTCAGTCTTCAGTAAAACGACGTACGGGAATGGCTTCATTGCAATTATTTGCAATGAATCGCAAGTGATTGTAGTACGGGAACATAGCTATTACGTCTGTTCCCGTACTTTCAGTCACTGAATTTTCCTAAATTTTCTTGAATCATTTGGTGGGGGATTTTCATGAAAGTACTAGAACGCTCTCAGTGCATTTCCTGAAAATTGACTACCAAAAGTGTCAGTTTTCGGTTTTTGGAAAAACAATGGTGATTATAAAGTCATTCAAAGCGCGGATAAATTATCGCCACGAAAATATTCAACCTTCATAGCAACATTACGCAAAAAGTATGTTACTTGCGGTGCACATTTGAAAATATTTGCTTGCACCAGACCGTTTGACACTTTTTAATATTTTTCAGTAGCTCAGATCCTACTGAAATTTCATCGTATTTACTGAAAGAGTGGAAACTGTCAGTTTTAGTAAAACGGAGTACGGGAACGGTTTCATTGTAATTAATCGCGATTAATCGCAATTAATCGCAGTACGGGAACATACCTAAGGTCTGTTCATGAAAGTACAAGAACGTTTTCATTGCATTTCCTGAAAATTGACAACCAATAGTGTCAGTTTTCGATTTTTGGAAGATTAATAGTAATTATAAAGTCATTCTTAGCGGTAATAAATTATCGCCACAAACATATTTGACCTTCATAGCAACATTACGCAAAAAATATGTTGCTTGCCGCGCTCATTTGAAAATACTTACTCGCGCCACACCGTTTGACACATTTGAGTATTTTTCAGTAGCTCAGACATTTTAGGTCTGTTCCCGTACCAAGATTAATTGCGATTAATCGCGATTAATTGCATTGAAGCTGTTCCCGTACTCAGTTTTACTGAAAACTGAAAATTTCCCCCCTTTCAGTAATTTCAGTAGGGTCTGAGCCAGCCCCTGGACACGGACGGTATAATTTTCCACCATTAGCCCCTTCAATCCTCTCGCGCACAAAGCATGTTAAAGCTGCCTTTACGCCATTTCGCTCTCATTTGCAAATTGGAGGGGAACTACTTGGATTTGACCCGATTTGACAATGAGTAGACAAAAAATTACTACCATCCCCTTCAATGTAAATCTTATGGGCATGTCCACTCCATTTCTACTATCTCACTGGTCTGAGCTACTGAAAAATACTGAAAAGTGTCAAACGGAGTAAATATTTTTAAATGTGCGCCGCAAGCAACATATTTTTGGCGTAATGTTGCTATGAAGGTCCAATATTTTTGTGGCGATAATTTATTACCGCTTAGGATGACTTTATAATTACTATTGCTCTCCCAAAAACTCGAAACTGACACTTTCGGTTGTAAATTTTCAGGAAATACAATGAGAGCGTTCCCATACTTTTCATGAAATTCCCCACCACATGATTCAGGAAAATTCAGTAAAATTAAGTTACTGAAAGTACGAGAACAGACCTTTTACCGTACTTACTGAAAGAGGGGAAATTTTCAGTTTTCAGTAAAACGGAGTACAGGAACGGTTTCATTGCAATTAATCGCAATTAATCGTAGTACGGGTACAGACTTCTAATCAGCCCCTGGACACGGACGGTAGAACTTTCCACCATTAGCCCCCTCAATCCTCTCCCGCACAAAGCATGTTAAAACTGCCTTTACGCCATTTCGCTCTCATTGTCAAATTGGAGGGGAACTACTTGGATTTGACCCGATTTGACAATGAGAAGACAAAAAATTACTACCATCCCCTTCAATGTAAATCTTATGGGCATGTCCACTCCATTTCTACTATCTCACTGCTTCTAATTTCTTAATTGATGTTCCAGTCCTCATGACTGTTGCCAGATTGGGCGATTTCTCACCAATTGGGCTATCTTTCCGTTGCATTGGGTGACGAAATTAAATTCTGGGCTACCAGCGGCTTTTTCGGCTCCACTGACCTGCATAGGTTTCAGCTGCTTAACATATATTGAGGGGAATTCGCAATTGATTTCGTCAACCTTGAACACAAATCACTTCACTTCATATTTTAAATATTCTCTTCATTTTTAAAATCTTTACCTCATGTTTTAGATTTCGGTTGAGCATAAACTTAATTTCATTCGTGTGTTGTCTCTTGCGGTGATAGGTTGTAGCCGGAGAACTGCAGTGTCTGTTTTTCTCCGAAGGACGGTCTTTCTCTGGAATTGACAAGACATGAATCATCGTGTCTTGAACTGCGTGTTCGCGTCGTCGCGTTGTTTCGAGATGCCTTTGTGTTCTATGTTTGTTTGTTATATATGAAAAAGTGCGCGTTCTTAATACGCAATTTGTGTTTGTACTAAATCGAATAAATCGATAATTGAAGAAAGTTTACTAATCGTGTACACGTTGGCTGATGCCTGCTAGTCAGGAAGCCAAGACCTTTTCTGCAAAAGTGCAGAAAAACCGGAGGGGAAAAAAAAAAAAACTTAATTTATAGTCAATTATTTTACCGTCTACGTAAGGTGGCCCGCAATAAGATTCAAATTTAAATCTGCGCATGTGAAACTCATAAATTTGAGCAAATGGTTAGAATACAAGTAAAATCTGCTGGATGACAAATATTCAAAGAAATGTGCGAGCTTGTTACTAATGTTCGAAGAAGAGCATTAGTATTAAAATCACTTTGGCCAAAAATTCATATTTCTATATACATACAGTGGCTCACAGCTTATTTGATACAGTGACTATTTAAAAAAGCAAATCACTGTAACTTTGAAATTAAGAACCCTATCCAAAAAATTTAAACGTATTTGACTAGATACATGTTCAACGAATACAATGCTAGCAAAAAATTTTCCAGCAATATTCCTCGGCGTCCGGTAAAAGAGAAAAACCACTGGCGCAGAAAAATTGCAGCTCACAGCTTATTTGATACAGACACTTCAATGCGAATAAACTTCTATTTGTTTCACCGTTAATCTGTCTTGTTTTTGTTTCTTGAATTTTTGATTGTGTTCAGACATTGGCTTAAGTAATTTTTAGCAAGATCTTGTAAGCTGAAGTGCCAAAATGAGCCAAAATTGTAAAATGGGTCATCGCACCACAATTGAACGGCGCGAATTGGTAAAAAAAAACTTTAAAAAAGGACAAAGTGTTCGAAAAATTGCTGAAAGTGTGAATTTGAGTGTCTCTACAGTGCAGCATATAATTGAGCGCTTCGTACACGAAAATCGGGTAGAAAATAAGAGGAGAAATGCACCAAACAATATTTTCACCGTATCCGGCGAACGATACATTGTAAGGAAAGTGAAAGCAAACACAAAGATTTCCGCTCGAAAATTGGTTACTAAGGTTCATCGTGAATGAAGGAAGTCATGTAGTGCTGAAACCGTCCGACGAGTGCTTCGCGACCATGATTTCAACGGGGGAGTAGCTCGTAGGAAGCCATTCATTTCCAAAAAAAAATACGATAAGCCGATTTGCCTTTGCCAAAGAGCATGTGGGAAAGCCTTCCGCGTTCTAGAATACGGTTATTTTTGCGGACGAGTCCAAGTTTAACATTTTTGGCTCCGACGGAATGTCATATGTCTGGCGCAAGGCAAACACTGAGCTAAACAAGGAGAACCTCAAAGCTACTGTGAAGCATGGTGGTGGTGATGTGATAGTTTGGGCCTGCAAGTCCGCAGCCGGAGTCAGAAATATAAAGTTTATTGAGGAAACAATGGACCAAACAAAGTACCTTGATGTACTCAAAAACAATTTGCTGCAAAGCACTGAAAATGTGGGTGTTAGCAACCAATTTCGGTTGTACCAAGACAATGATCCAAAGCACAAGTCGGGAATTGTGCAGTCCTGGCCAATTTGGGATTGCCCTCATTTGATGTATCCACCGTCACAGTCACCAGATATGAGCGTCATTGAGAATCTGTGGACTTTGTTGGATAACAACATTAGAAAACACAAGATTTCTAATAAACAAGACCTGAAGAAAGCACTGCTAGAGGAATTGCAAAAAATTACTCCTGACATCACAAAAAAACTCGTTGACTCAATGCCGTATAGGCTCCAGGCTCTGCTTAAGGCTAAGGGCTATCATACAAAGTATTGAAATCAACTGGAAACCTCATAATTCAGAACAATTTTAATGTTTAATCAAACTGTATCAAATAAGCTGTGACATGAAATTTGTTATTACTTTTGGTTTTTTGTTTTTTAAGATGTAAAACAGCAACTTTTGTAACAAATATAAACTTGTTTAATAAACAACAAACAATTGCCTTCAAAATGGTGTTCAATTTTTTTTTGATATTGTTATTATGTTTTGAGTCATTGCAATTTAATTTTTTAAAGAAGCACTGTATCAAATAAGCTGTGAGCCACTGTATATATATATATATATATATATATATATATATATATATATATATATATATATATATATATATATATATATATATATATATATATATATATATATATCATCAAAAAATTTCAGTGAAAAAATCTCAGGAACGCGCCATCCGATTGAGCTGAAATTTTCAGGACACATTGGTGTATATGCAGAATAAGTCCAGGTCTCACAAAAAATTAATAATCTTTAACTCTTTGGCGCCGGCGGCCAATTTAGTGATATTTTTAATAAACCTATTATTCCGTACACAAATAGTTTTTGCCAAAATAAAGTTGACGACATAAATTTCGAACAAGTTTTACATGTGAATCAGATAATGCTTTGGAATTTTTTAACCCCATGTGTGCGCTGGGTGCCTAAAAAGAGAACGGGAAAATTTGAAAATTTTTAAATCGCGATAACTTTTGACAGAGCTATTCCACGATTATGAAATTTTCAGGACATGTTTGTTTTATTTAGTTGCAGATTAATGTACGTTTTAATGATTGTGCTGGTAGCCCTGTAGCTAGGGCAGGCACTGAAAGTGAAAACCTCCGAATCATCGTCTCTCTTGAAAAAATGTCGTTTCTTAAAAAAAAAAGCAACTCATATGTAAATTTTGTGCTTTGTTTACGTAAACAAAAAAAAAATTGATATAGTATAACGGGCACGCCTGGTAACCCTTGCCCAAGTTACCTATATTTTTAGCATCAAAAACTTCTGTTCACGGAAACTCACGATCCAATGAGCAGAATTTATTGAAATTTGCAGAATGTATTGGTCTTAAATAGTACCAGGTCTGATAGAAGTGATTTTGAAATGCGGGTGATTCTGTGCCAGTGGTGCCATCTTGAAAAATCACTTAAAAAAAGATAACTGCTTTTAGCCCTATAAATTCTAATTGAATCGTTCGATTTTAACGAAATTCACTTACTTTAAACCACGTTTGGTAGAAATTTGGTTGCAAAATTCGGTTGGAGCTGCCAGCTATGATAATTTTGGTGTCTTAAATTTGAAAAAATAAAAATTTGGAAGTGAAAACATTCAAACCATCGAATATCCTAAAAAATGTTCGTTTCTACAATAAAACCAATCTGTATACAAATCTTATGCTAAATCTACACAGTCAAAGTAAAACTTTGGAAATTTCATGTCGGACAAGAACGGCAACCCTTTCTCAGTTAACCTATATTTTTAGCTTCAAAAACTTCTGCTCACGGGAACTCACGAATCAATAATCAGATAGAATTGAAATTTACAGAATGCATTGAACTTAAGTAGGGCCAGGTCTGATAGAAGCGATTTTGAATTGTTGGCAACTCTGTTCCAGTGGTGCCATCTTGAAAAATTACAAAGAAAAAAAACTGCTTTTTGCCCTATGAAATGTGAATAAGTTACCAGATTTTTATGAAATTGACACAGTAGCTGAACCTTACTCTAAACTCTGTTTGATAGAAATTTGATTGAAAAATTCGATTGGTGCTGCCAGCTATGGTAATTTTTGTGTCTTTTTGTGAAAATTCGCTCAGGAAAATAAAACTTTTTGCCCTATAACTTCCAGTGCAGTCATGAAATCAATACGAATTTCATACAATTACTGGAACCTATTATAAATATTATTCAAGCCAAATTTGGTTGAAAAGCCACGATAGGGTTGCCAGCTATTGTTGGTTTTGTGTTTCTTTGCAATATCTTTATTAAGCGGTTTTATCGTAGAATTTTCAATTGGTAATGATATTGTAGTGACAATAAACAGCAAATATGAAGCTTTCGATTGTTTGAAAAAACTCGCTGCAGGTAACCCTAAATTTCTTTATACTCCTATAACTTCAAATGTTCAATAACAACGTGAAGCAGATGTGATATATTCTTGGCTTTGATACTGGCAGAAGGTTGCCAGCACGAGTCGGTTGTGCTACTTTTGTATCAATAAATGCTTACAGTTAGTATTCATACCGGAAACATTTACAATGAAAATAAATAACCGATGTTTCAATTCCCAAAGTTCTGCAAATTTTTCGGATCGCAGCCCCAAATTCCAACTTCAGTTACAGTGCTGCAGGCACTGAGCATTTTCTTGATTTATGTTATACGAGATGCTGCTTTCAAAATTTTGTGAAATAAGATTCTTCTACTGTTCTTCGAACATTAGTGTTTCTAGCGGTTCAGGTGCGCTAGAGTTTTTTTTTATTACTATAGGCAAAGTGTATAGAATGATAAGTGGGTGAACTCTTTCCCTTTTCCAGAAAAAAACACTTTGACCTTCAAATTGAGCCTCCATTTACGCAATGCATTATCTGTCAAAGCAACCTGAGAGTGTGCTAGTATTTTTTTGCGAGAGTGAGCCGTATGTGAGCAGCGAACAATCTAGCCTGAGTATGTAGTTGTCGAATCGTATATTGCATTTCTTTCTGTTCCATACGATTTCTTCCAACTTTCCAGACTGACTAACAATACAATCTCAGGTTAGATCACTGGATTTTTGGACCGTATACATATACGGAGTCCGCACGCTGGTTAGGAACTAACTCCTTACGCTGTGCTATAGGTCTGTTCCCGTACTACGATTAATTGCAATTAATTGCAATGAAACGTACTAAAACAGAGTTTTTTACTCCGTTTTAGTACGTTTCATTGCAATTAATTGCAATTAATCGTAGTACGGGAACAGACCTTATATCTTCCTGCATCTGATACAATAGTTATATGCTTAGTATGATCAATAAAAGAAAGGCTATAATGTGAAATGAAATGCAACTAATTTTTTTGATATCTTTGATACGAATTCTAATTCTCTTGAATTTCAACCAAATATGTTGCAACGACTATCAAATGCCACCAGATATGATAAAAATAATGTAAAAATACTTTTCGACCATATGAGAGATTTTTATAAAAATAAACAAAAATTAAATGCCCATGTGATAAAGGATACAAATATTTTTTTGGCATCTAATAAGAAAAACTTTTGGCATAATTTTGGCGTCGACTTATTATGTGGCAGTGTTTTGGGCTATATTTAAAGCCAAATTTGGCTCCATTAATGCCTTATGGAAGTACGGACCGACATGCTACGTTATCATTGTAGCTTTGACGTCATTTTTGGTATTTTGGCTGGTATTTTGACACTTCCGTCAGGCAGTGCCGACATACACGGATATTTCACGTGGGGATTTTTAGCTATAATATAAATAAAACGTTGGTTTTTTGTGCGTGAACGCATTATTATAATATTATATAGTCATAACTTGCATTTTGTATCAATTAATTATATCGACAGTAAATCGACACGAAACATCACATAACCTAACACCAACTGATAAACATTTCGTAGCGAATTTTCCCAATTATACCACACGCACCGCATTAATTTTAGCTGTTTACTAGCACTGTTGCGCAGATCACACTTTATTTTCACTTACTCACTTTAACACAACTTGTGCAATTAACATTTTCCCCCGGACGTCCCGTAAATCTGCGTGTGTTTTTCGCGACACTTTGACCGCTTTGTGTGACGTCATTATTTTGCATTACGGCCCGTATTTCTAGAAGTCATTGGTTCAATGCCTTCTAGAAGTACGCGCCTTCAGGCTACGTAATCGTTGTCGCTGTGACGTCATGGTGAAAGGCAATTTTGACATTTCCAGGAGGCAGTGCCGACACACACAGAGATTTCACATAATTTTTGTTTTAGCTGTTCACTAGCACTGTTTCACAGACATAACTTTATTTTCACATCACTCACTTTAGCACACAGATATAAGAAAGAATGAATTAGAAATCAAACGAGAGAAATGTGTCAATTTTCGACTTTCTGTTTACCTGGGTGAGAATGCGTTACGGGTATGAGTTATGATATTAAAAACCCACTATCATAAACTATAGTAAATTATAAGATCCCATTATCCCATCATTCGATCTGTGAATAGATGAATCAATTAGTATTTTCATAGAATCAATTAGTATTTTCATGACACGATCATTTCATGCAATAGAATATCATATTGCACGTGGCCACTTAGAAAGAAGTGTGAAAGAATTGATGTCAAGATTTGTTTAGATTATCAAAGATGAATTTCAAGATCGTTTGCATTATGAAAGAATGAATATCAATAATTGTTTATAAATGTTATCGAGATTGTTTAAAATATGAAGACGAATGTCAAGACAGTTTATAATTCAATGAGTAAGAAAGTTAATGATAGAATTATTTTGATTAAAAGGAACATGCCTTTTCCATTTCATATTCTTAAGAAATACTTAACAAAGAATTGTTTGTTTTATCTCGCTACTATAAATACCTGTACGAGTTTAGAAGTAAGTTCAGTTTGTGGAATAAATTTATTAAGTCCGCATCTCTAGGATTTTATTAATCAAAAACCCATATCTGGCGCAGTCGGTTTCTGAACCAATAATCGTTCGTTTAAAAGTTAAAGATTCACTAAGTGAGAAATCACAAGAATCTAAGTGTTAGCTTTGTGAAACGCGAACGTGGACAAAACCGTTTAAATAAAATTATAATAAATAAATTATAATAACAAGGCTTAGCGTTGCCTAGAGCAGAATTTTCAGAGAATTCGCTCCTTTCCTGAGGAAAACCTCTAAGAAAGCTAAAAAAGTGCAAAATAATAATAAAATTGTGATCAACAACCGAGCACGGATCTAGCTCCATCAACGAGTCGAGGGTCCCAGACTCATTTCCAAAACTTGGCGGCAGATCGCAACTAAAATTCATAACTTTGATATTCCAAAGAAACAATCAGAGTAAGTACAAAACCAGTTTTTACAATGGAACCAGCAGAATTAGCGCAAATGTTAAGGGAAGTCATAGCGCAAATGCAAGATGACCCCAATAACGAAGACAAATACCCAGATCTCCCGATATATTTGTCATTTGAGGACATTCTACGCGAAGTAAACCGGCTAGAAGATTTTTCCAACCATAAACGTGGCATAACTCTTCAATCTTTTTGTTTAAGAGCAGATAGAATTTTAAGTTTTTGCGATAGTGAAGAAAAAAAGAAATATGCAGAACATATAATAAGAACTAAAATTAGAGGTGAACCTCAACGTATATGTGATAAGTATCCACAAATACCCTGGTTAAATTTAAAATCTATTTTGTTCCAAAATTTTGGAATATCCACTCCTTTTCACGCGCTTATCAATGAGATTAACAAAGTAAGATTTAATAAAAATTTTCATAAAGTTTACTATGAAATAGATAATGTATTGGCCCAACTGAATGCAAAGTTTTTACAAGATCCACTGAATCCAAGTATTCAGTATTTCGCACCAAGTTTTAACGAAGCATTTGCATTAGGTAGGTTTAAAGCTTGTATACCAGAATACAAAACAATCCTAATAGAAACAAACGGAACGCAAACACTACATGAAGCATATCAAATATTGAAAAATATAGAACAACTTAGAACAAGCCATTCTGATAACTCTAATAACTATAGCTATAAAAGTCAATATTCATACAATAATCAAAATCATAGAAACTTTAATCAAAACCACTACGAAATGGATAACACACCTCGTCCAAACTATAATACGGACAATCAAAGAAACCGAAATTCTAATTTCAATAATACACGAAATAATAATCGTCACAACCAAAAGGAACATCAAGATGACCAAGATGTATCCATGAGGACACAAAACTCAAGCAGAGAAATTTCAAACAATAGGAGGCACAGAAGCTACAGAACGTACAATAATAATCAATATAATAATAATAATGAAAATCAAAACGAGGATAGAACGATGAGAACAGTTAATTATCGCGAAGTAGAAAATTTTCAGCAATCTGCCTCGGAACAAACCCAGAACTTCCAATAATCCCAATTACAATCCTAGGAACAACCCTACGATGTTTAATAGATACAGGATGCAATACATCTCTCATAAATCAAAATGTATTTCCTGAAGAATGTGAATCACTTTTAGAGTGCCCCATTAAATTAAATAGTTTACATAATAATATGATTAATAACCAAAGGAATATGGTCTAATTTCCCGGAAGAATTTAATTATAAAGGAAATATTGAATAGAAAGTTGTAGATTTAAGTGGTAAAATGTTTGACGCAATATTGGGTCAAAACGTGTTAGCACCAATGAAAAGTGTAATAAATAACGAAAATGGTTCAATTACTATGAACAACATTTGCGTACCATTCATAACGGAAAATATAAACCCAGAAACTATCTCAAAAAGTTTATGCCTAACTTTGAATAAACTTGAGACAAGTCCTGTGGAAAATGTGCAAATAGAGCATCTTAACGAGGAAGAGAAGAAAAAATTACTCGTTTTATTAAAGAAAAATAAAGAGTTATTTTATAAAGAAGGAGATGAATTAACGTCTACTAACCTAGTCACCCACCAAATTAAAACCACAACAGATACACCAATATATTCAAAAATTTACAGAATACCACAGGTACACCAAAAAGAAGTGGAAAAACAAATAAAAGAAATGTTAACCAATAAAATTATAAGAGAAAGTAACTCACCATATAACGCACCATTATGGATTGTGCCTAAGAAAATGGATAATTCTGGAAGAGAAAAATGGCGCATTGTAACAGACTATCGAAAATTAAACGAAGTCACAGTCGACGACAAATTCCCAATACCCAATATTGAAGATTTATTCGATAAACTCGGGAAATCGAATTACTTCACAACATTAGATTTGGCAAAAGGTTTTCACCAGATTCCTGTAGATCCAAAAGATACAGAAAAAACTGCTTTTTCGACTCATAACGGACACTACGAATATCTACGCATGCCATTTGGTTTAAAGAATGCCCCAGTTACATTTCAAAGAATGATTAATACAGTTTTAAAAGAATTTATAAATAAAATATGTGTTGTATATATGGACGACGTACTTATATTTTCTACATCACTTGAGAAACACGTCGATTCAATAACCAAAACACTTAACAAGCTTAAGGAATATAATTTGAAGATCCAACCAGATAAATGTAACTTTCTAGCTAAACAGACGGAATTTTTAGGTCATGTACTAACCGAAGAAGGCATCAAACCTAATACTAGTAAATTAGAAAAAATTCAACAACTTAAATTACCAAAAACTATAAAACAAATTAGATCATTTCTTGGCTTAACAGGATATTACAGGAAATTTATAAAAGACTATTCCGCAGTCATAACACCAATGACCAAGTATTTAAAGAAAGACACGAAACTAAATATCCACGACATTGACTATATTCAAAGCTTTGAAAAGCTTAAGATTCTACTAACTAATCCACCTGTTTTAAAATATCCAGACTTTTCTAAAGAATTCACTTTAACTACAGATGCATCATTATACGCTATAGGAGCAGTTTTGTCACAAAACGATCACCCAATTGCATATGCCTCTCGTACCTTGAACACACATGAAATAAATTATTCAACAATTGAACGGGAATTACTCGCAATTGTCTGGGCAACAAAACATTTTCGGCCTTACTTATATGGAAGAAAATTTAAATTGGAAACAGATCATAAGCCCTTAATATGGTTAAATTCACCAAAAGAACCCAACCAGAAAGTTATTCGTTGGAAGATACGACTAAATGAATATGATTATTATCCAGTTTATATAAAAGTGAAAAACAATAACATAGCAGATTTTCTTTCACGCACGAATGAATATAACTCGGAAAAAGACGTTAATGTAGGATACGCAAACCCTGATGTCACGTTGCAAGAGATTATGGATATCGCAAAAGAAAATAACATAGAATTACCTGAAAACGTAGATATTCCAAACACATCTATGTATCTAAGTCCACCATCGATACAGGATAGCATAACACAACATTCCGAAAGCGAAAACACCACTAGCCTTATACCAATTAAAGATGACTTTATAAACAAATATAAAATACAAATAATTTTATCAAATAAAACATATCCGGAGCCAATCAACAAAACCAGAATTTATATCAAAGAACGACAGTTACAATATCACGAATATATTACTGAGATAATTAAAATACTAAAACCAAACGTAATAAACGCAATCTATTCAGATTTAAGTGATCATCAATATAATAAATTACAAATTAAACTAAAAGAAATATTTAGCAATGAATTTAAATTTCTTAAAGTGTCGAAAATATTAAAAGACATTCAAACAGAAGATGAAGCAATTTACAACATTCGTAATTATCATATGAGGTATTGAAAAGACATTTAAAGGATTGTCAAAATACATCTATTTTCCCAAATTATACGAAATGGTTGTACGATACGTTAAACAACTGCGAAAAATGCAATCTTGCAAAACATTCAACAAATCCTATTAAACCCAAATTCTACTTGACAGAGACTCCTGACAGTGGCGTGGCGTGACAATTTACCGAAGGGAAGCAATTGGTTGATGTCCATGGTTGATTACGCTTTCCGCAAATTCGTTACGTGTAATAGACCCCTCTATAAAATCACCCAGGAATTACTAACAGGGACGTGAGAATAGACATTCTGTATTCTTATGAAAATAAAAGTTCACAGTCCTTCAAACAATAAGAAACCATATCAATATTTATCAGTAAAATAATAACATTCCCAGAACTAGAAATATAATATTTTTGAAAGTGGCCAAACTTCGAAGAATTGAAAAGGGTTAAAAATATGAAACCTTGAGTTTATTTTAACGATTATGCTATCAATTATTTCGACATAAGCACTTGTAAAGAATGGTACAACGTTCTCATTGTTGTCAATTATGCACCTTGCTGTTTTACGACGCTGTGCTGTTTCGCAAATCGACCATAATTCGTTCCCGATTTCCATGAAACTGTTTCTTAAAGATTGTATAAGATCTGAATATGATACATTATATTAGTTTGTTAGGACTGAAATATATCGAATAAAATGTATTTTTTTTTTTTTTTTTTTTTTTTTTAGTAAAAAACATTCAACAGAAAAATAAACTAAGAATCCTTAAGTATAATAAAAAGCCCACTCTCACTATTATCGATTTCTCCGTCTCAATTAGCACTATCATTTTCAGTTATATGTTCCACGAGCTATTTTAATACCTAATTATTATAGAAAATTTTTTAAAAATAACCTACCATTAAAAGTCGAACGTTTTGGAGCTAATTTTGGAAGCATTTTATGATGAACAAATACAAAGCACATAAACTCATTGTCTTTATTGAAAAACTAGTAATAGATTCGGAAAATATCGACATTCGCGTATACTATTGAACGGTTTAGATCAAATCAAACTTAGAATCAAATAAAAAAAGAAATGAATAAATATTGCGTTTTTATACATTTTTTTTTGTACATGCCTGCAATCCAAATATTTTGGCAGATATTACAGAGGCTCCTCAAGGCTTTAAATTTTCGGACAGTATGCAAAACAAGGTTAAATAAACGGGACGCAGTTTGGTCATCAGAAACATCTGTGAGAGATATGAAAGTTTCTTTAACTGCACCGGAAGAAGTAATATAACCAAAGGTTGTTGAAAGTTGTGATCAATATGATATATCGGTTGTTTTTTCTAATATTATTGCTATGAATTTGCTTTTCTATATTTCATTACAAATATCTATCAATATTTTTTTTTTGAAAACCAACTAACGAGATCGTTTTGAATATAATTTGATGTTCCGGAAGAAACACTTGCTTGGTCCAAGTGAGCTGGCAGTTATCGGTTACGCACTGTCAAAAGATTTATTGTCTTTAGGTGATCTACCCCTATTGCAAGAATACACATTTTCATTATGACTATATAATGCTTCTTCTTGACATCCTAAATTACACACAATGTTTATGAGAATCTTCATTGTTTCACCATTTTTCCTAACTGTGAGCAATATCACTGAATATTTATATTGACTAGTCAGCAATTCTTCAAATCACTGGAATCAAACTTGGAAAGTAAAAGGACTGAATTGAAATGATCAATGCTATTTCTACCATGCCTGTTCACAGCTTTAACATATGTAATTTAAATTACAAAATCCGATATTTCGCCAAATGTCTTAAACGCTTGAAAATAGCACACATGACCAGCAAAACTATTTTTGTTTAATATTACAACCGATAATCCATTCCGAGTTTTTCATTTATTAATTTTGCGATCAAACTGTCGAGTAGGTATATGTCTTTGTTATAGAGACAATTTTCAAATTCGGTTTTGATCGGTCCTGGTTGATGATTCACTTTTTTTCAGGAAATTACCGAGATCCAATGAAATAAAATTTAAATAAGTGGACGAATTCTAAAATTTTTACCCACAGAACAAGTGAATACATTCACCTATTTCAACCTTTCAATATTTCAAATATCAATTAAAAGTATCATGCAATTTTACATAGTAATTTTACACATTCAATTCTACACAATTCTAGTCTACAACTTCACCTATTACCACCAAATCCTATAAGCTATAAGTGACTAAAAGCCTTCGCCAATTGAAAACACATTCATAAAATTTTCTATACAAAATAGAACATACAAAAAAAAAATGTCATAATATAAATCATAAATAAAACACATAAGATAACGACTTATTGAATCCATAGCCTCTGGCAATGCTTGTCACATATCGTAATTCAAATTCGCTCACAGCAAGTATTCTTCATTCACAAAAAATTTGTACAAGCAAAGTAAAATGATAGCAATAACAATTTACTCTGCTGCTAGTGAGGGGAACGCAGGAATATGTTCCTCCGCTTTGAGTCTCTCTCTTGAGAAGATAATTTCCCCTAGGAAGCAACATTTTCATTGCTTCCAAACAGATCGTATGAACACATTTTTTTTAATGACGTCACAGTCTAGTATTTAAAATGCATTGAAGAGAATCCGACCTCTTTTCATGTATCTTCAATGTCAATTCCCCTCTTTATATCCTTATTGTCAAAGTGACAACTAAACCAATATAAACAATTTGAGTCGGTACGCAAATAAAATCTAGTTTATATTAAATTCAGATGAATTTCGTGTCGAGTCGACTAGTGCGGTTCACAAAAACGTTAGTGTAGAAGTGGAAATCGTGAGTTTTACTAGGTGAAATTGTTCGAAAAGTGAGAAATTGCATTTAAGTTTGAAATAAAGTTTGTTGTCCCGAATTGTGGCAATCGTTCGCAATGCCGGCCATTTGGACTTTCTTTTCACAAGTAAGTAATAAACAAACGATGTGTTTTGCAAATTTTTGTGTATTTCGGCAACTTTTTACAAACGAATATGTCTATTTGAACCTTTTCAAATATTGTTTACATGTTCACGCGAATTTTCCGATAGCCATTTTAATTGCTGTCAAAAAAACACAAAGCAGTAGAGTGCATTAATAATTTCGGGGCAGACTCCGAGTGGAAACAAAATGATATAAAAATTTATTTTTATTGCATGCTTTGTGAAATATAGTTTTCTCCACATTTCCAGAAAATGAACAAGTCAGATTAATTCGGACTATTTATCTTGGATTTCCTGACCTAATCATTAAAAAAAACTTCCCGAGTTTGTTCAAATCATTTCCATCAACATGATTTTATACAAATTCGGGGAAGAAGGCTGCTGAATGCTGAAGCAATTCCAAAAGAAAATTCCAAAATTGTAAGTAAATGCATCATATGTATTAAATTTGAATAAAAATGTTTATTTTTTATTTGCAGAGCAATGAAAGCAATCACCTTGGCTAGCTTTTTACTGGAACGCCTATAAGTTCATCAGATATGATAGCAAATGAATTAATGCCGTTGGTATGAAATTTTGACTTTGTTAATTATATTCAAATACAATAAAAGTTAATTTTTCCCGTATAGTAAAACCTTTTGTTTGCTAAATTTAAATATGCCATAAGGCATTTATACTATTTTTGAGTCAAATTTATAGATTTATGGCACAAATTCATAATACATTTGAGTCTAACTAATTTCCTAAATTTTCGATACCTATTCATAATTTTTCGAGTGAAATTCATAATTTTTTTTAGTCAAATTCATAATTTTTTTGAATCAAATTCATAATTTTTTTGAATCAAATTCATAACTTT
This sequence comes from Nemotelus pantherinus, assembly GCA_963978885.1. Taxonomy (NCBI): domain Eukaryota; kingdom Metazoa; phylum Arthropoda; class Insecta; order Diptera; family Stratiomyidae; genus Nemotelus; species Nemotelus pantherinus. Next base: position 131,942,695 of record OZ022264.1, on the reverse strand, counting down.
ATAGTGTTGAAAATTTATGAATTTGATTTGAAAAAATATAAATTAGACTCAAAACTATTATAAACTTGTGCCATAAATCTATGTATTTGACTCAAAAATGGTATAAAACAAGTATGCTGAACGGAAAAAAAACCTATTCCGTGCCTTTTCAGCCTTGAAGTTAAAAATCAATGTACACAGCAAGTTGAAAAGAGTATAAATAAAAATATAAATTACAAAAAATTATAAATTATATTTATAAATCTGAAATAAAATATGCCTTTTTCGGAATAACAAATTGTTTCATTGTGTTCATTGTAGTTGCTTTACAGACAGTATTCAGTAAAAACTTCCTAGATTTTATAATAACGAAATTGATATTTTGTATTATTCAATGTTTTCCCATCACTTACATCAGTACCAAGCATTGCCAAGAGGTAAGCCAGTATAAACGGATCTAATTTTTTAAACCACTTTCGTGTTAAATAGTTCTTGTTATAAGTTTGAATACATATTTAATTAGGATATTCTACAATTTTTATGCATTACATGTATTTGTGTTCTGTTTCCATTTCTATCATGGGAAAACAGTTAATCTACAGCAAATAAGCTGTAGCTTATTTTTACTCCCTGTTTCGAGAATTCGTGCGGTGATAGTAAGAAAGCTAAAAAATATCAAATAAGTAAATAAATATTAATCAGTCACTTACAATATTCGAAATTTTAATATTTGAAACTATTCACACATAATATGTCCCCATCAATTTGATAAATGGGGCATTACCTACGCCCCGAAAATTTCAATCTATCATCGGGGTCGCAGGTGATGAGGAAAAGTGGCCATGCCTTCGGCCCCTCCGAATGTCTTTATGCTCTCAGGATCAAACAAACGGTCATAGATGCAATTTGTACGTTGCTTCCAAGCCGTTGTTGTGCTTTCATTATTTTCATTCTGTGGCGTTACCAGATCAACTGTGTGAGATGTTCACAATTTGATTTGAACATTTTTTTTTTATACATGTTTATACGCGATTATTTCACGATTTCGAAAAAAAACAATTTAAAATTTATGTCAGCCAAATGTAAGGGAAGCAATGCTTCCTTTGCTTCCATGAACGCCACGCCACTGACTCCTGAAGATGTTAATAAAATCTTTCACATAGATATCTTTAAAATTGATAATTTAAAAATTGCAACATGCATAGATAAGTTTTCCAAGTATGCATCAGTAAATATACTGCAAGATCAAACCAAAATTTCATTGAAAGAAGCGTTAATATATTTTATTGCACACATGGGAAAGCCAAACAAAATAGTCGCAGATAACGAATTTAATACATTTCTAATACAAGAATATTGTAATGATAAACATATAAACACACACTTTACCACACCTCATTCTCATACGGAAAACGCAGACATAGAACGCCTACATCAAACACTAGCTACTAAATATAGAATAACAGATAAAAACGACACTCAAAAAATTAGAATATTTAACAGTATTTATTACTATAATAATCAAATACACAGTACAACAATGGAAACACCTTATAATACCTTTCACGGCATAGGAAATAAAAATGAAATCCTTAAAAGAATGAGTAATTTAAAAGTCAAAACAATTAACAAAGCTAATGAACATAGAGAAGACTATACTGAAAATAGAAAAAGTGGTTATGTCAAAGCCCCTGATAGGACCCCAAAACATAAAATGAAATATAAAAAGAAACCTCTAAATAATATTCATTTCACAAATATTAAACGAGAAAAACGTTTCGAAATTTCAGATACGTAAATTTACCGAAAGATGTCAGTCTCGCAATATATAATATTATTCTTGATCGTCACATCTAGCAAAGCAGACATCCAAATCGAAAACATTAATACCCATAACGGAATCATACTTATTCGGGATACATCAATTTCACTTATTAACGATTATTATAGAATTTTCCATAAAATTGATTTCGATAAATATATCAAAGTACTTGAAAATTTTGAAGTATCTATATATTATGACAATGAAACCTCACCAGATGCAGTGCTTCTAAATAAAATAGCTAAGATCAAAACAAATATATAAATGATATTAACTTCAAACGTGCACGAAATAAATAACCATGTAGAACTCAGAAAGACTCCAATAAGGGTCCCCAAAAGATTCAAAAGAGGATTGTTTAATTTTGTAGGATACGTATATAAACATCTGTGGGGAGTAATGGATTCAGAAGATAGACAAGAAATAATGGAACAAATAAATACAATAGATAAAAATATGGATACTATCACAAATAGGATAAATGAACAAATTAAAGTTAATGACATTTTTGAAAGAAATATCAATAAAGTATATTCTGAATTACGAACAATAAATAATTTTATGAATGAACATATTAGTAAGGAAATAAGAAATCTTGTAACACAAATCGCACAACTGAAAATGTACAATGCTATATCGATTATAGCCGAAGACATAGAAAAAGTAGTTGACAATATAAATGCTGCCAAAGAAGGAATAATGACAAGATCTATACTAGATATAGAAGAAATCACAAATAATTTCATCGGATTAAATGAACTTAAGGAAATTACTATTAACATATTTGGAAAAATTGATTCCAATACATTTTTGATTATTATAAACGTACCAATATTCTTAACAGAAGAATACCCAACCTATTTTCTAAGAACTATTTCATTTCAAAATAATACAATAATTGACATAAAAAATCAAAGAGTTGTCAAATATAACCACATATTATATCCATATACTAAATACACAAAAAATCTGAAAAATCCAATAAATTGTGATCATATATGTAAAGTGATTAAAGGTTCACAAAATACAGAAATAGAAGAAATCCAAAAAGGCTTAATATTGGTAACGAAATTTAATGGCACATTGATGCATGATTGTAACGAAAAGCAACTCCATCCTGTAAGAAACTTTGTAATTAATTTTAATAATTGCTCTGTGCAAATTAATAATCAACTATTCACAAATAAAATTTCCGAATTTAATCATAAACTCATTATACCGCCTGTATTCAATTTAACACACACTAAACTTGAATTAACACTAGACGATATACAATTAGAAAAAGCTGAAAGACTCAAAGAAATCCAATTATTGAAAAGCAACAATGTCACAAATAATTTCTTTACGGGCCTAGTTTTAATAATTATAATCATTATTGTAATATGTATATTATTACCTCAAATGTAGAAGTAAAATTTTAAAAGTAAATTTACCTGATAAAACAGACGAATCCATTCAAAGTTGAAAATATCGAATTAAAGAAAGTAAAGTTACAAAATAAAATTTTGAAGAAAAACAAGAAAAAAGATATTTCACCTGAATTGAACCAGGAGATTCAATCTTAAGGTGGGGGGAGTTATGATATTATAAACCCACTATCATAAACTATAGTAAATTATAAGATCCCATTATCCCATCATTCGATCTGTGAATAGATGAATCAATTAGTATTTTCATAGAATCAATTAGTATTTTCATGACACAATCATTTCATGCAATAGAATATCATATTGCACGTGGCCACTTAGAAAGAAGTGTGAAAGAATTGATGTCAAGATTTGTTTAGATTATCAAAGATGAATTTCAAGATCGTTTGCATTATGAAAGAATGAATATCAATAATTGTTTATAAATATTATCGAGATTGTTTAAAATATGAAGACGAATGTCAAGATAGTTTATAATTCAATGAGTAAGAAAGTTAATGATAGAATTATTTTGATTAAAAGGAACATGCCTTTTCTATTTCATATTCTTGAGAAATACTTAACAAAGAATTGTTTGTTTTATCTCGCTACTATAAATACCTGTACGAGTTTAAAAGTAAGTTCAGTTTGTGGAATAAATTTATTAAGTCCGCATCTCTGGGATTTTATTAATCAAAAACCCATATCTTATGTGCCCTACGCAGTTCATACGGCGAAGCCAATGTGAAAAAACCACGAGAGATCACCATTTTGAACGTCGTTTGATATTTCTTTCCCCGAACAGGCGAGTGAAGATTAAAATGCTTTTTATGCATGACATTAATTATGATTTCACACAAAAACAAAACGAAATGGATGCCAAAGGTTAATTTTTCTTACCCGAAATACGATAGCCCCTGCGAAGCACTTCGGCAGCTACTTTTGCAGCTTGGAACGCGGCACTTCATTATCGCACTGTATTAACAATTTTTACCGCTTATTTGTTCGCGAAACCGACACAAATTATTGCGCACAAACGTAGATGCACGCTTCCTTCGAATACGCCGAAAAATTTTTATATTTTATTTGACAAATTTTGAGTGAAAGTCAATGTTTTCAGTCCCCGACACAAACCAAACTGACGACGTTTCTTTCCGTATTGCCCGTTGCACGCTCTTACACCAATCTGGTGTTCCCAGCATTAAGACGCAGCATTAAGGCTTCTCGGTTGTGAGTGCGGTAGTGTGGGAGAGCAATGTTGTGTGTGTGTATTTAAAGAGGAACACTCATGTATGGGTACACGGATGGCCATTTTGAATCCATTCTTTCAAATCTATGCCACAGCGTTATAACAACCAGCGTACCAACTTATTCCACTTTCCCAAAAAAACACTTTGACCTTGAAATTGCGCCTCCATTTACGCAATGCATTATCTGTCAAAGCAGCCTGAGATTATGTTGGTATCTTTTGCGAGAGTGGGCCGTATGTGAGCAGCGAAAAATCTAACTTGAGTATGTAGTTGCCGAATCGTATATTGCATCTCTTTCTGTTCCATGCGATTTTTTCCAACTTTCCAGGCTGACCAACAATACAGTCTCAGGTTAGATCACTGGATTTTTGGGCCGTATACATATACGGAGTTGGTACGCTGGTTAGGAACTACTCATTACGCTGTGTCTATGCTTTAACACAACCTGCACAATTAACATTTTCCCACGGACGTACCATAAGATTGCGTGTGTTTTTCGCGACATTGAGTCTTATTATTGTGACGTCATCATTCTGCATGACGACCCGTACTTCTAGAAGTCAATAGCGGCGTTTATAATGCAGATCGACTTAGACTGGCTTAGACCAATGCCTTCTAGAAGTACGGGCCGTCAGGCTACGTAATCGTTCTCGCCGTGACGTCATGAGTTTAGGAAATTTGACATTTCCACGAGGCAGTGCCGATGTACACGGAGATTTCACTTGCGGTTTTTTGGTTAAAATATGAATAAAACGTTAGTTTTTTGTGCGTGGACGCGTTATAATAATAATACTTAGTCATACACTTACTTACACTTTGTACCAATTAATTGTATCGCGACAGTAAATCGACACGAACCATCACATAACCTAACACCAACCGATAAACAGTTCGTAGCGAATTTTCCACATTATACCGCACGCACCGCATTAATTTGTGTTTTAGCTGTTCACTAGCACTGTTCTGCATAAACCACTTTAGTTTTCATTTCACTCACTTTAACACAACCCGTACAATTAACATTTTCCCGCGGACGTCCCATAAGACTACGTGTGTTTTTCGCGACATTTGTCCCGGTGCTCTGACGTCATCATTCTGCATTACGGCCCGTACTTCTAGGAGCCATTGCTTAGACCGACTTGGATTGAAATAAAAATGGCTGCCAAGTCAAAGTAGGTCTTCGATGTGACAGGATTGACCAAGTCACTTGAAACGCGATTGAGTTTTATATGCCATTCACACTACACTCTAACTGCTGAAACACAATGTGCAGCCGTGACCTGCTGCGGATGCTGTCAACAACACTGGCGTCAGTGATGTAGCCAGGCATTGCAGCACTGACCGAACACATTAGGCGCGTTTTTTTGCTCCTCTATCCAGCGGAGAGTAGAGTAGACGCATTGGAAACAACAACACTCCTACACCAGTGAATTCACTAGTACAGAAATTCTATGCCTCATTTGTAGTTCACGTGTTGAAGTGTAGAATGTGCTGATAGAAAAAAGAAAAGCTCATGAGAAGTTGTATTTTTTTCTGTGAGGTGGCTTTCGGTTTTCATGGTTATGTTGAATGTTTTGGTAGTTAGGAAATTAGAAAAAGCCCTCATAATGTGTAGAAAGGTAAAAGAATTAATTTTCTGTTAGTTTTTTTCCTATTTTCTATCGATTGTGGTAGTGTATACTCGTTATTTTCTCCCTTTATTTTCAGCTGTTTAGTGGTACCACAGCGAATATAGCAACCTATGTCAGTCTTAGCGAAAGCACTGCTGTTTTATACTAGATCGTTGTTTTTGCGGCATAAGGTCCAACTAGTGATGAGTCTGCGTCCGTACGTTGACGTATGCACCGAGGTAAACCACGCAAAGCATATGTTGCACCCAAACATAACTTACCGAACAGCCAGAAAAGTGGCATGCTCCTTAAGCAACCTTTTGCTCAATTTTTACTATGAGCTGTCCGTACGTAAAGTGGTAATGAGATACGACTTGACATACGTTCGATTATGCGTTGTATGGGCACTTAAATTCACTCATGTTTGCGTACGTCAAAAAGTGTCTTTTTTGCTCTAAAACCGGTTGGTTTTGACAGACGATTCCGGCCGCAGACTCATCTTTGGTTAGGGCTATAGTTGTACCAATGCCACAGCGTAAGGAGTTAGTTCCTAACCAGCGTGCGGACTCCGTATATGTATACGGCCCAAAATTTCCAGTGATCTAACCTGAGATTGTATTGTTAGTCAGTCTGGAAAGTTGGAAGAAATCGTATGGAACAGAAAGAAATGCAATATACGATTCGACAACTACATACTCAGGCTAGATTTTTCGCTGCTCACATACAGCTCACTCTCGCAAAAAATACTAGCACACTCTCAGGTTGCTTTGACAGATAATGCATTGCGTAAATGGAGGCTCAATTTGAAGGTCAAAGTGTTTTTTCTGGAAAAGGGAAGGAGTTCACCCACTTATCATTCTATACACTTTGCCAATGCCTTCTAGAAGTACGGGCCGTCAGGCTACGTAATCGTTCTCGCCGTGACGTCATGAGTTTAGGAAATTTGACATTTCCACGAGGCAGTGCCGATGTACACGGAGATTTCACTTGCGGTTTTTTGGTTAAAATATGAATACAACGTTAGTTTTTTGTGCGTGGACGCGTTATAATAATAATATTGAGTCATAACGTACACTTTGTAACAATTAATTGTATCGCGACAGTAAATCGACACGAACCATCACATAACCTAACACCAACCGATAAACAGTTCGTAGCGAATTTTCCACATTATACCGGACGCACCGCATTAATTTGTGTTTTAACTGTTCACTAGCACTGTTCTGCATAAACCATTTTAGTTTTCATTTCACTCACTTTAACACAACCCGTACAATTAACATTTTCCCGCGGACGTCCCATAAGACTACGTGTGTTTTTCGCGACATTTGTCCCGATGCTCTGACCTCATCATTCTGCATTACGGCCCGTACATCTAGAAGGCATTGGTTGTACTCTGCTCTACATCGGAGCAAAAAAACGCACCTATTGATGTAGCCATCGGCAGCTGTCAAAATTGCTTTTTCTGTGTGGAAGAAGTTCGTTACATATCATACATATTAGTTTGAAGTTGTTGCTGAGTTGCTGAGCTGTTGCTGCAAGATATTTTGGGTAAAATCGACTACGAGTTCTCCATATACCCGTGCTTATCATCAACCTTGTATCTGAATTTTTTGCTGATTTTAAGTTAACATCGTCAGGCACAAGCCTGGCAATCAACCAAACTCATCCTCTAATGTAGAGGAGGGGGCTAAGTTAGCTGCGCCGTTGCTTGCAGTTAAAGCTTCAGGAAGTGGAGACATGGTGAATAAGCCAGCTCTGCGGACTGAGGCTAAGGCTGCAGGGGTTCGTGGAGACATGGCGATCGAGTCAGCTCCACTGACCACTGGCACAGCTGCCAAGCACGGCTATGGAGACATGACGAGTGGGTCAGCTCCATTGCCTGGCACAGCGGCTAAGCAAAGGTGTGGAGACATGACGAGTGGGTCAGCTCCTATGCCTTCAAAATCTTCCTCAACCCCTGTTTCAGGCGGTTCCGGGGCTGAGGTCACCAAGCCTGGCCCTGCGAATGCCAAGAAGTCCGTTTGTGGCCAGTGTGATGGGAAGGTTTCGGTGAATGAGCCAGCCCGACCATCAACAAGCGCTACTTCCGGTGCCGCTTCCTCTTCAGGCACACAAAGCTCCTCCACCAATAAATCTCGGGCTTATGGAACTAGAAGGGCAGCCTTCAAAGTTCTGAGGAAGTTTGAAAATGTCCCTCCTAACACTATGTCCGACAAGGACAAAAAGTCCCTTCAGTGGGCAAAATCACAAATTGGGGAGCACTCTAATCCGGTCCCTCTACACCCTGGAGCTTCAGCTCAGAAACGACAAAGGTCGGCTGAGCAGATGAATCAGGGCAGACAAGACTGCAAAAAGCAGAAAGTAGTGACGGCTCCTACAGGGATAACTCGGCCATTTAGTGAAATGGCCAAAGAGTGCCTGGTTTGGGCCGTGATTGATGCCAGCAAGGGAGATGGAACCATCTCCCCCGAAAACTGGCTTAAGATCAGGCAGGCTTTATTTGGAGTCTGCTGCAGACTGCAGAAGGCCAGCTCGGGTCCACCACCTACGGTGAACGATGCGGGCTGGTACAAAGGAATCAGGCTGGTTGCGTGTGGGGACCAACGATCAGCCGATTTTTATAAGCAGGCAATCTCCGAGCTGGGGGAACTCTGGCCAGGCGCCAAGCTTAAGGTGGTGCACAGGGATGAGATTCCCAGCCGGCCTAGATGCAGGACTTGGATTCCAAGTTTCCACTCGGATCCAGTGGAAGTCCTGGAAATAGTGCGGCTTTTCAACCCGGATCTTCCAACGGAAAATTGGAGGATTGCGAAAATTGGAGAGCCGGTGGATAATCGGCGGGAGGCCCTCTTCATCATCAATGAAGAGGCACTCCCGGTCTTAGATGCCCGAAAAGGCATTATCAGGTATGGGGTCGAAAAACTAGCCCTGCGGATCTACCGAAGCGACAGGCCAAAGAGCTCTGCTGCGGGAGATCCAACACCTGAGGAACCTCAACCTAAACAGGTGACTAACCTGACGGGGGACGCACCTGAAAAGGGGTTGGACACATTTTTGAGGGCGACATCTGAGGATGAGTCGGATGTGGAATCCCTCTACGCAGACGGGGCTAGTGTCGGGACTACCTCCGATTTGGGTGGCTGCCTGGACCTCATGACTCTGGAAGCAGAGGAAGAGGCTGGGCAGACATCTATGTCAGACGGGGAGGACCTGGATCTAACCATCGTCGAAAATAAATGATGGTGAAGGTATTGCAGATCAACCTTCACCATTCCAAAGTAGCATCAGCTACCCTGCTCTTCCGACTGTCTAGGACAGAGGAGGAGCTGATTCTAATCCAAGAACCATGGGTTGCTAAAAACCGGGTTTGCGGGTTACGCACTGAGGGATACAGACTAGTGGTACCCAATGGCTTACATGAGCCACGTGTCTGCATTCTTGTCAAGAAAACCATAAACGTCCTTGTACTACACAATTTCAGTGACAGGGATAACATGGCTGTTGCAGTGGAAATCGACCAGAGACCATACTGGTTTGTTTCTTGCTACATGGCACACGATCATGGCGATAGCCCACCTTGCGACATTGTCAAGGGTGTTGTGGCTGAAGCCACGAAGATTGGTGTGCCTCTTATTCTAGGGACTGACGCCAACGCTCATAATGAAGTATGGGGTAGCTCCAACACTAATGGCCGAGGTGAGGAACTTTTTGACTTCATCCTGGCCCACGACCTTTCTATTGCCAATACTGGTAGTGAACCAACCTTCCTTACCTCAAACCGCAGGGAGGTTCTTGATGTTACTTTGATTAGTGGGCGGCACTCGCATCTTCTCCGTGACTGGAGGGTTCTTCAAGAGTGCTCATTCTCTGATCATAGGTACATATCGTATAACGTGACTGGCCGAAGCTCTGCTATGCAGGCAGCCTTTATCAACAGAAAGAGGACGGACTGGAAGCTATTTAAGTCTCTGGTACGATCCTCACTGGAAACTGCTCCTAGGAGCATTGACTGCTACCATGAATTGGATCGGGCGGTTGACACCCTTACTAGTTCTCTCAACTCCGCGTCTAGGGAAGCATGTAAGCCACCCCCGGCCAGAGGCAATCCTAAGCCTCCCTGGTGGAGTATGGAAATTAGCATCCTGCGGAGAGAATGTAGGAGGGAGTTTAATAGCTCGAAAAGATCTAATGACTGGTCGGTGTATAAAACGAAGCTGAAGGCTTTTAAGTATGCCATACGCAAGGCTAAGAGGTCCTCATGGAGATCTTTCTGTGGAAATGTAGAGAGTTTCAGCGAGGCAAATCGCCTTCGTAAGGTCTTAAGCACGACACCAAAGGCTATGGGGTGCATAATGAACCCTGAGGGCATTTGGACTAGTTCGAGTGCAGATACTCTAAACGTTCTTATGGACGCACATTTCCCGGGTAATTATTGCCCTATAGGGACAGTGCACCAAACGGAACTAAATTACGGTAGAGAGCCACCTTTCAGAATATCAAACTCTCAGCTGAGGTGGGCTATTAACTCCTTTGAGCCGTTTAAATCCCCGGGTCCTGATGGCGTGCTTGCGGCTGACGTTCAGCAGTCCATAGAAGTATCGCTACCATGGCTCAGGGAGATTTATAACGCTTGCCTACGCTTCTCGCATGTTCCCACCAGCTGGCGGGAAACTAGAGTTGTGTTTATTCCGAAAGCAGGAAAAGTCTCTCATGTTAAGCCAAAGGACTATCGTCCAATAAGTCTTAACTCAGTCCTGCTTAAGATTTTGGAAAGGATCATTGATTATCATATTAAACGATCAGTCGATCCTATGTTGATCTCGCAGTCACAGCACGCCTATACCAAAGGCAAGTCTGTGGAGACTGCTCTTCACGTCCTTGTTGACCAAGTTGAGAAATCTCTTGCTCTAAAGGAATATACGCTTGCTGTCTTCCTGGACATCGAGGGGGCCTTCAACAACGTTAATTCTAACGCAATTGTTGAGGCTCTCTCGGTGATGCATGTGGATGAACGGCTGATTGCTTTTATTGTGCAGCTCCTCAAAAGTAGAGTTGTAATCTCTACGCTGGGTAATGCCAGCGTAAGACGAGGAGTCAGCACGGGCACACCTCAGGGTGGAGTTCTCTCTCCCCTGTTGTGGAACATCACGGTGAATACTCTTCTAAGGAAGCTGGACCGTGCCGGCTGCAAAGTGATTGCTTATGCAGACGACATAGCTGTTTCAGTGTCGGGAAAGTATTTATCTACGCTATCGGAGAGGCTAAATCACTCTCTTGACATAATTTCGCGTTGGAGTCGTGAGTGCGGCTTGAATGTGAATCCTAATAAAACGGAACTAGTGCTGTTTACAAGGAGGTACAAGGTTCCTGATTTTGAGCTACCCAAATTGAATGGGGTCTCCATTAACTTGAGCCAGAAGGTCAAATACTTAGGGCTGATCCTTGACTCGAAGTTACTATGGACGTACAATGTGGCAGAAAGAGCTCGGAAGGCTTTCAACGCACTTTACTGCTGCAAAAGGGCCATAGGGGCGAGTTGGGGATTTCAGCCTCGTACTGTTGATTGGCTTTACACTGCTGTGGTGGAACCAATTCTTTTGTTTGGGGTGGCGTTCTGGTGGCAGGCTGCTCTTAAGGCTACCTGCAAACAGCAGCTTGAAAAAGTGCGGAGAATGGCTGCACTACTGGTAACTGGAGCGCTCCGCTCCACCCCTACTAAGGCACTGTTTGTGCTGCTGCATTGGCTGCCAACCAACCTACTGATCTCACAGCAAGCTAATCTTGCAGCTGTGAGACTAAATTGTATCTCAGCATGGAATAGGACAGAGTTCGGTCATGCGAGGATCTTGGCCGAGGGAGTACCCGCACCAGCGGTTGTTGACTACATCGCCCCACAATGCATACTGGATTTGGAGTTTACAACTCGCATTCCATGCAGGGAGGAATGGTGTGATGGTATCACCCTTGATAATGGGCTTATCCATGTGTACACTGACGGCTCAAAGCTAAACAATAGAGTTGGGAGTGGTGTATACTCAGATGAGCTGAATCTCAAGCTGTCCCTCCGTCTACCAGACCACTGTAGTGTCTTTCAGGCGGAGGTAGTGGCTATTTATCAGGCAGTCGAATGGCTTCTGTGTAATCGAATATTCGGGGTCAATATTGGTATTTTCACAGATAGCCAAGCGGCTATTATGTCCCTTGCTGGTCCTTGTACAATGTCCAAGATTGTTGCTGAATGCCGTGCATCTCTTAGGGAGATGTCGAGACATTCGGTTGTTCAATTGATTTGGGTACCTGGACATAGGGGTTTTCAGGGCAACTGTGAGGCCGATGAGCTAGCAAGGCTTGGAACTTTGCTACCCGAGGTCTCTTGCTCCTTTTCAATAGGTATACCGATGACATCGGTCAAACTGGCCATAAGGCAAAAATATCTTGAGGACGCTAAGAAGTCCTGGGCAGATGAATCTTCCTGTGTGATAACAAGGCAGTCCTGGGTATCCATGGATGCGCATCGCACCAGGCAGCTTTTAGGCTTAACTCGAAGCGCCCTTCGTTGCACTGTGGGCGTTCTAACGGGCCACTGCCTGATAGGACGGCATGCACAACGTTTGGGCGTAGAGTTTAATGACTTCTGTCGGAGCTGTGGCTCTGAGGAGGAGGAGGAAACCGTCCTTCACCTCATGTGCCAGTGTCCGGCTTTGGCAAGGAGAAGACTGGCGGCACTTGGTGCACCCTTTCTCTCAAACCTGACGGAACTGTCCCTGGTAGAGCTAAAGGGGATAGTCCGGTTTATCAAAGGAAGCAAATGGTTTCCTGACTTTAGTGAGTAGAAGAGAGTCACTAAAATTTTGTGGTATCACAACGGGCCTCTCCTGTGCCTATGTGTGCTGGTCGTCAGGCCTCTGAAGATCGGCAGCCACGTTAACCTAACCTAACCTAAGTTAACACCGGATTTGAAAACTACATACTCTATTACATCATTATACAAAATATAAAAACTTCTTTAGTTGAAATACATATGTAAGAATCAATAGTGATATATCTGCATGCTGCAGAAAAACACTTATCATTGAATATCTTCGCAGTAGCTAGAATGCAGACCGAAAGTTTATACTAAGGACGGCAGCATAGCCGTAAGACAATTTTACCAATTGTGTTTTTTGTTTGTTTAGCATAAGGTCTCTTCGTGTACTTCAGCAAACTGCAGCAGTAACAGAATTTGGTAGCTGGCTTTTTTTCGCTGTGAAATTTGGCTTGCAGCAAGAGTACAAAAACGACTTTCTGCAAATCTATTTTAATTTATTATAATAGATTCACATACGCGAACAGACCTATAATTGTGTTGTCTTCTCATCTGGTTTATATATGTTTTGGATGATTATTCTTGAAGTCTTTGCCCCTGCTATCACCAGATGTCGAGAAGGTATTAAAAATGCTAGAATAACTAACAAGAACTTATCATAAATACACGATAAGACAACACACTGAAGACAAACAAACAAAGAGAAAACATTTCAAAGAACAAATACACAGCTACAGAGAAATAACACAATCGGTAAAAGTGTCTAACGGCTATAGAGGCATCTAGTAGCGTTTTACGATCATTGCACATGCAAGCTGTCAAACATGTAGCCAGGCAAAAAGTAGAATGTTGGTCAACTTCGGCTACGGCCACGGCGCCATGGGCTACACATTGTGACTGGTTCAATGCAATCCTGTGGTTTGAACTTTTTGACAGTTCCTGGCTTCGCTGCAGGCCACGGCTACGGCTGCACATTGTGTTTCAGCAGTAAATCAGGCGATTATGATCAGCTGATCGCTATAGAGCTAAATCAACTTAAATCTACCTGATTACCCATACATTTTTTTCGGCTTCTGACAGATTTAATCAAGTAGATTTAGAGTTAATCAAGTACAAATCAGGTACTATTGTGAATTTTGTCCCTGGCGAATTTTTCTCAGAGCGCGGCGAATTCCATCCGTGAGAGCGAGAGTAGATTTGAATGAAATGACATTCGAATTTCGTTATAAAATAGCAAAAATTGAATAAAAAAAGGAAAATGTGACTTGTACAAAGTAAAAAGAAAATGTTCTTGCATGTTCCATCACCATTTTCAACAACTTTCACGCAAAAAAATGTGTCCACATAAATTGGAATGACATTTCTCTCTCTAAATCTCCTCTTTCTAAATCACTTCGGGTAGTGTGAACGCTTAAATGCCGTTCACACTACACTCTAAATCAGGCGATTTCGATCAGCTGATCGCTTTAAAGCTAAATCAACTTAAATCTACCTGATTACCCATACATTTTTTTCGGCTTCTGACAGAGTTAATCAAGTAGATTTAGAGTTAATCAAGTACAAATCAGGTACTATGGTGAATTTTGCCGTGGCGAATTTTTCTCAGAGCGCGGCGAATTCCATCCGTGAGAGCGAGAGTAAATTTGAATGAAATGTCATTCGAATTTCGTCCTAAAATAGCAAAAATTTAATAAAAAAGGAAAATGTGAGTTGTAAAAAGTGAAATGAAAATGTTCTTGCATTTTCCTGCACCGTTTTCAACAACTTTCACGCAAAAAAGATTGTACACATAAATTCGAATGACATTTCTCTCTCTAAATATCCTCAATCTAAATCACTCCGGGTAGTGTGAACGCTTACCTATTTAACTTTGACAGCTTCTAAATCTACTTGATTTAGAGTGTAGTGTGAACGGCTTATTACCTGATTAACTTTGACAGCTTCTAAATCTACTTGATGTAGAATGTAGTATGAACGGCTTATTATCATGTGGGTGTTTTCGTGCGACAATAGACGCGGTAATTTTTTGAAATTTGAACGTGAAAAAATGTGAAAGCTTGTTGATATGAACACTCAAAGACTTCTGATATCAACACTAATAAAGAATTTTCTTTGTCAGCGTCAATTAATCATGTATAATAATAAATAATTAATAATATCAACACATGTACCTGAATTAAATTTTATGGCCCTGCCTCTAATGAACGGTACGGAAAAACTCCAAAATAAATTGAAAGGCTTGCATTCATTTCTAGTTTTTTATTAAATTTGCATTTGTGTGAAAAGGATAGTATTTTCACAAAACACTTTTCCATTGTTTACGTAATTTACTTTTACCTAGCATACGGGTTGCAAAACAAATCATCCACCAGTGCTATTGGTTATTCTGGTATTTTTTATTGTAACTGTGTTTACAGACACGGTCCGACTCTCCTTCATTAGTAAGTAATAACCAGACAATCGGATCGACTTGAGTCAAATCAATCCACTGCGCGTATACAACACGGCTTGACTAATTCTAATCCGGTTTGAAACCACATTATAAACGAGGCTACTGATTGGCTCCATGAATGAAAATTTTCTGGGAGCATTGCTCCTCATTAGCTCTCTACTCTCATGCTACTCCATTGTCTACTACCTACTACCAAAGTGTATAGAATGATAAGTGGGTGAACTCCTTCCATCTTCCAGAAAAAAACACTTCGACCTTGAAATTGCGCCTCCATTTACGCAATGCATTAGCTGTCAAAGCAACCTGAGAGTGTGCTCGTATTTTTTGCGAGAGTGAGTCGTATGTGAGCAACGAAAAATCTAGCCTGAGTATGTAGTTGTCGAATCTTATCTTGCACCTCCTTCTGTTCCATGTGATTTCTTCCAATATTCCAGGCTGATCAACAATACAATCTCAGGTTAGTTCACTGGAAGTTTTGGACCGTATACATATACGGAGTCCGCACGCTGGTTAGGAACTAACTCTTTACGCTGTGCTACTACCTTCATGGTGGCAAAGATATAGAAGAAGTGGATTGGAACCATTTGTAAGGCTCTCGTAGCCACAATTGCTTAATAAAAACACCACAGTTAGAATCACACCATAACAAAACAACTAATTCTTTATTGCGCTTCAGCAAACTCGTGGACAAACATAATCTGACATTTTACACTACTAAACATTAATTGCGTAATTCACAATAACTGCGCATCGAGCGTGACACCTCTGGTGGTGTCTTTCAGAATCCTACAATACTCCCCTCTGAGTGATGTTGTCCATCACGAAAACAATCGGTAAAACCGATGTCCTCGATTGATGCTCGCGCGTATGTATGATCATCTAACGCCGGAACATCGGTGCGATGAAAGTATCGAATGTCGTCCGGCGTCGAAAATGATACTCGTCTGCTCGTTTACGGTAAATTCCTAGTAGTCTGCCGTTGAGCATTCGTTATCTCCTCTGAATCTTCCACGAAAAAGGCAGGCTTCACACGTTCGGTAGACACGTTGACATATTTTCCATTTACATCAAGCGTTATTACATGTGGCGAAATTCGCTTGATTATACGATGGGGACCAGTGTATGGTCGACACAACGATCTCTTGACCGAATCCACCCTGAGGAATACATGTGTACAGGCAGGGGCGGATTTACCACTAGGCCCGGTAGGCCCGGGCCTAGGGCGGCAAATTTCGGGGGCGGCAAATTTTCGATTTTTTTATTTGAGACGGCAGTTTTTTTTGTCGTATAGGTATATATAAATCTGAGTTGAATGAGCCTAACACCTCAAGCCAACCGAATTCTCTAAAAAATCAATGCACGCAAAAATTCACTTCTGATGATTTTTTCGGACATTAAAAATTTGACTTATAATAAATATGGAAATGCGATCACGGTAAAGGACCAAAGAAACGACAAAATACCTGAAAAGTACTTGGAAAGTATCTGAAAATACTCAAAAAGAACCTAAAAAGACCTAAAAAGATCCTAAAAAGAACCCAAATAATACTTCTTTAATTTAGGAAAAGCGTATCAGAGGTAAATATTTGCGTGCATTGATTTTTCAGAGAATTTGTTTTTATTATTATGGTACAGGGTATATCAACTACATGCGAATCTCTTTATTTTTGAAGTGTTTTTTAAATTGTACTTCATTACTGAAATTAATTTCTTTAAAAAATTTCTATAAAATGAAGTCTAGAACATTATAGGTTAAAATATTTCGGGTTCATCCTTAACTAATAACATATCCAACATTAATTTATAGTAGTCGAGTTCATAGTTGTTCTCCACTCAAGTGCGGCAGCAAACTTTGAACGGAATAGTAAACTTACTTATAAAAATATGAGCGAAGACGTTGGAATTATATGCGATGTAAAGATGTATACGGGTTTGGACCGTTAAAAATTGGTATTTTTGGATTCTTTTTTTTTGTAGGTACTTTTAGGTTCTTTACCGTGCGTGTATTTTAATAATTATTTGTGCGGCAAGGGCGCAATAATAGGAAATTTTTACGAACGAACCGGTGCCGGTTTTGCTCGGATACTTCTTTTTTGTGAGCTCGGGCGCAACGAAAAACAGCGAGGTATTCTAGGGAAGCGAATAAAATCGCGCATTGTTACATATAATATAAATCACGGAAAGGGCGGCAAATATTTCTGAGGCCTAGGGCGGCGAAATTGTCAAATCCGCCCCTGTGTACAGGTACTCAATTCCTTGAACACGAATGTTGTCCTAGGACTCCGATGTATAATTGGCCTCGGGCGGAGCTCCCTAATTCGCTGGCGGATAATATTAAGGAACTCGATAGGGTCGCTAACCGTCTCATCGTCGTTAAACCACTCGCCCGGCAGCCGCATCGTTGAGCCAAACACCATCTCCGCCGGTGACGCACCAATATCCTCCTTGAAACTGTTACGTAAGCCTAATAATACCGTAGGCAACGCGTCAACCCAATCACAATTGGTCTGATGGCACATTAACGCGGCCTTCAACGATCGATGCCAGCGCTCCAACGCTCCATTAGATGCCGGGTGGTATGGAGAAGACCTAGTTCGCGCACACCCTAACAACTTCACCAGCGTTCGGAACAACGACGATTCGAACTGCGTTCCCAGGTCAGTTGTGACGACCGCAGGTGCTCCATATCTCGACACCCAGTTCGCATAGAACGCCTTAGCGACCGTATCCGCCGATTGATCGGGAATGGGCACTGCTTCCGGCCACCTCGAAAAACGATCAATCATCGTGAGGCAGTATCGATGTCCCTGTGATGGTGGAAGAGGACCGACGATATCCAGATGCACCTGATGGAAACGTTTGTCCGGAACTGGAAACGGTGTAAATTCGTTTCGTATATGCTGATTAACTTTTGAGGCTTGGCATTGCGTGCACCCGCGCGCCCACCGACGAATATCGCTCCGAAAGTTTGGCCAGACGAATCTCCTTGCTACTGCTCGAAGAGTAGCACGAGCTCCTGGATGCGAGCATCGATGAAATAATGTAAAAACTCGACTTCTCATACAACTCGGAACAACAGGTCTAGGTCTCGCCTGCGAGACATCACACAGGACACTGGAACCTCCAAAGACGATCTTCCTCAGCTGCAACGACGTAGTATTGTTAGCCGCAAGCTGTTGCAGCTCCGGGTCCCGCGCTTGTTCCAGCGCCAATTCTTTTTCATCGAAGTCGGTAGGCAATGAAATTGACTCAAGGCGGGATAAAGCATCCGCTACAGTATTCGTCGGTCCAGCTATATGTTCAATTCGCGTACAAAACTGGGACACATAACTCAGGTGGCGTATTTGGCGAGGCGTAGCCTTGTCCGACCTTCGTGAAAACGCGTAAACGAGAGGCTTGTGGTCCGTCCTGATGACAAAGGTGGTTCCTTCAAGAATGTGTGAAAAATGCTGCACGCTACTATACACAGCCAACAGCTCGCGGTCATATGTGCTATAGTTACGTTCCGCTTTCGTTAACTTTCGCTGGAAATATGCGAGTGGCAACCAGCGGTTACCATGCAGCTGTTCCAGAACGGCACCCACCGCGACACTGGACGCATCTGTTACCAAGGCCAATGGCTTGTTCGGTTCATAATAAACCAACAAAGTGGCACCAGCTAAACTCTCGCGGCATGCTTCAAACGCCTTATTAGTCGCAGAATTCCATTCTATTGTAGCGTTCTCAGACTTTGCCCGTTGACAAAGTAATGCGTTGAGCGGGGCTTGCATATTGGCCGCATTCGCAATGAAACGGCGGTAATAGTTGAGTGCTCCTAGGAATCGGCGTAGCTCCTTGTAGGTAGATGGCCGTTTGGAAGACCTCATCGCTTCCACTCGAGAGGCAGGCGGCAAATTGCCCTTTTCGCTGACCGTGTGTCCGAGAAATTCAACCTCCGTGACACCAAAAATGCACTTTGCAACGTTGATCACCACGCCGAAGTCGCTCAATCGTTGGAAAAGCAGGCGTAAATGTTGTTCGTGCTGCTCCACACTTTCCGAGGCCACCAACACATCGTCAACGTAAGTAACACAAAAATCGAGTCCCCTCAACACTTCATCCATGAAGCGCTGGAAGGACTGTGCAGCGTTACGCAGTCCGAACGTCATCACCACAAACTCATACAACCCAAATGGGGTGATAACAGCTGTCTTAGGCACGTCGGCCTCAGCAATCGGAATTTGGTGGAAAGCTCTCAACAAGTCGATCCTGCTAAAAATTCGCTTACCCGCAAGTCCAGCGAATACGTCCTCAATATGCCTCATGGGGTAACGGTCGGGCTGAGTAATTTCGTTGAGCCGGCGAAAGTCGCCACACGGTCGCCAAGATCCATCCTTCTTCGGCACCAGATGCAAGGGACTCGCCCACGGGCTATCAGACGGACGGCAAAATCCCATTTTCAACATGTAATTAAACTCCGCCTTCGCTATCGCCAACCTCTCGGGTGTCAGCCGTCGAACCCATTGCGCCACTGGTGGTCCAGTGGTAACAATATGGTGTCGCACATGGTGTGGCTTTGCACTCGCAGCACTAAGATTTGTGAGAGACGGAAATTGTCTTAATATCGTGTGGTAACGCGTCCGTCCTGCAACAGTCGATATGGTTGTTCTCCTGCCCGGTCCATCGTAACCCTTTATTCTAGCGTTGGTTTTCGGGTCGATGATACAATGGTTCCTCATATCAACAACAAGGCCAAAATGCCGCAAAAAATCTGCTCCGATTATGGGTTTCGAAACTTTTGCAACACAAAACTTCCACTGCAATCTCCGTTGCCAGCCCAAATCCAAAGAAAGTAGTCGCTGGCCATAAGTGCCGATGGGCGAGCCATTTGCCGCGACTAGTTTATATGCTGACTGTGTTTTAAATTTTGCACCAATCCCGGGAGGCACGACTGACACATCAGCCCCCGTGTCAATAAGAAAAGCCAATCCTGTCGTTGCGTCGCGGAGATAAAGGCGGCATGGTTGCTGGACGCTGTCATTTGCCGCTTCTGACAGCGTCGGCACTAGTTTTCCGCAACCCGTGGCTTGGCGATCCATCGGCACGGTGGCTTGCACCTGTGAGCACGCTCCCTAAACTTATAGTGATAAAAACAGAGTCCGCCAGGCGATGGCGACCACCTGCGCCATTTAGGCCGAGAAGCCTGATCGTCACTGGCCCTTTTGAACTCCGAACGCAAAGCGGCCATCTCGTTATGAATCGCATCCAGCTACGACGCAGGGCTGCTGTGGTCGACAACTGAAACTTCCGTAGGCTCGCGTGCCTCGATAACCTTGTCGGCGATCTCGGCCAGGCGAGTGAGGTCCTTAACCTCTGCTACACTTAGAATTGCCTGCACATTTGCTGGTAGCCGTTTCAGCCATAGCGTCTTCAGAAACGGCTCAGTTATTCCCGATGCGCCTTTCAGCCGCATGACACGCAGGAGCTGCGACGGACGCTGATCTCCTAACTCCAAACCCGTCAGCAGCTCCCGCATCTCTGCTTCCTCCGAAACTGCAAAGGCGCTCATCAAGCGATCCTTTAGCTTTTGATATTTACCTTCGTCAGGCGGTGACTCGACAATATCCGCCACCTGGGCGAGGATATTCGGGTCCATTTCGCCAATTATTTTATCGAATTTTGTGGTATCGCTAGTAATTCGATACGTTCTAAACTGCGCTTCCACCCGCGCAAACCATAATGCTGGTCGGGACGTCCAAAAGGGTGGAAGCTTAAATGCCATGATGCTGCTAAGCGCAAGTGCATGGACCTCGCCTTGCGCGTCTTCGAATTTGTCTTCATTTGCCATAGTTAACGTCGTGGTCACCAATTTGTAAGGCTCTCGTAGCCACAATTGCTTAATAAAAACACCACAGTTAGAATCACACCATAACAAAACAACTAATTCTTTATTGCGCTTCAGCAAACTCGTGGACAAACATAATCTGACATTTTACACTACTAAACATTAATTGCGTAATTCACAATAACTGCGCATCGAGCGTGGCGCCTCTGGTGGTGTCTTTCAGAATCCTACACATTGATATAAAAGTATAGAGGATATGGGCATAGCGAAATTTTTGTTGCCATTTTTTGGATTGTTTGATAGTTGTAGTGAATACATGCATCTGGCATAAAAATACAAAGGTGTAGTGATTATACGATTTCGTATAATTAAAGGGGCCAATATATTTTAAATATATTAAAATGGTGTTTCGATTTAACTGGATGAATTTAATAGTAAAAACCAATCACAATATCTATGAACGGTTAATGATGAAATACGTGGAAATTTTATTTATTAACATTTGTGATGAATTCAAATAAAAGAAATTGAGTCAATGATTTGAATAAATTTCTGAATTTTATCCCGAGAAAATGCAACACAAATCAGTGCGCGTTATTAAATTTATAAACCAATGTTATTGATAATAATAACTTCTGTTCAAATCATTTATCAATCATAAACTCAGAATATTTAAAATGCATTTTAAAATACGAATCTTACCACAGAACCAAATCTTAAGTTACCAGCCCCCTCCTCCTTTTGCAACCGGACTTTGGACCGGCGTTGGCGGATTTACGGCTTCCCTTGGATAATTTAATTCATAATATAATCCGGGTTATTATTTAGAAGCATAGAGAATACTTACATTCGAAAATATGTGAGAGATTAGATCTGTTCGCGTACTGCAGCAGCAACCTATTTTTGCAGCTGGCTTCTTTCTGTGGGAAAATTTGGGTGGCAGCAAGAGTGCTAAAACGACTTGCTGTGAATCTATTTTAATATAAGTTGCGATTTTTCGCACACCCGAGCAGATCCAAATTTGTTAAGTATATTGAATACAATAACAATTTTGTTGTTATATTCAATACACTTAACAGATATTGATCTGCTCGGGTGTGCAAAAAAACGCACCTATATTATAATAGATTCAGGTACGTGAACAGACCTATTGGAATCTTCAATATGATTTCGCGTAAGTATTTGCTAGTTAATTTCAAATACAGCAGATTGTAAAATATTTTAAAAATTCAATCGTAGTTTCCATTATCTGGGAAAAAAACACAATATAACTTATTCCCCAGAACATTTATCACTTCCACTTACTAACGCAATTTGCACTTTTTATAATGATGCAATTGCGGTATCCAAGACAGTTAAGGCTACGATTTTGAATACATATTCTGCAAACAACAATTTCAAAACATTCATTTAAATATATACCATTTATAAGAGTACTAAAGGACATTACAATACATTTACGTGTGCATGATCTTTGCATATCTATATATATATATATATATAATATAAATATATATATATATATATATATATATATATATATATATATATATATATATATATATATATATATATATATATATATAAATATATATATATATATATATATATATATATATATATATATATATATATATATATATATATATATATATATATATATATATGTATATATATATATATATATATATATATATATATATGTATATATATATATATATATATATATATATATATATATATATATATATATATATATATGTATATCTATATACATAAAAATGTATAACTATTTCATTTTCTATTTTCATGTACCTGAGCATATGCTGAAAATGCCCCCTTTCATTATTTAGTTTAGTACCCGCTTTGACCTACTTACAAAGTAAACATGTCACACTGCTTAAAATGTAAACAAACCGGGTGATGTTTTCGTTCTCGCGACAATTGCCAAGCTATCATTCACGCAAATGAAATAAACAGGCGTATTTGAAATTTAAACACTTCACTCATTCTCTAACAAAAGCTATATTTTCAAAATATTAAACCGTTCACTCATTAACTTTATTTCCTTTCACCACAACCAAACCGCACAACATAAAACCTGCTTTACCTAATTCTGTATACACATTAGCTTAATGAAATAATCACTCGACACTGCCACTCATATGCGCACGACACTAAATGCAATATTTTTTTGAATGCAGCTCCCGATCACGAATTATAAAGCGTTTTATAAATGCGCGGCTTGAAGACAATCGATTTTATGAAACGAAAATTGACAGTCCCAGTAACTGGAACGATGCTGGAACTCCTGAGATTTTCAGAACACTGCATTCTCGCCCATATTAATACAAATGTTTCTGGCAACAGTCACGGACAGTATACGTATATGCTATTCGCATATCCTCTATACTTTTACACAGCGTAAAGAGTTAGTTCCTAACCAGCGTGCGGACTCCGTATATGTATACGACCCAAAACTTCCAGTGATCTAACCTGAGATTGTATTGTTAGTCAGCCTGGAAAGTTGGAAGAAATCGTATGGAACAGAAAGAAATGCAATATACGATTCGACAACTACATACTCAGGCTAGATTTTTCGCTGCTCACATACGGCTCACTCTCGCAAAAAATACTAGCCCACTCTCAGGTTGCTTTGACAGATAATGCATAGCGTAAATGGAGGCTCAATTTGAAGGTCAAAGCACAGCGTAAAGAGTTAGTTCCTAACCAGCGTGCGGACTCCGTATATGTATACGGTCCAAAACTTCCAGTGAACTAGCCTGAGATTGTATTGTTGATCAGCCTGGAAAATTGGAAGAAATCACATGGAACAGAAAGAGGTGCAAGATAAGATTCGACAACTACATACTCAGGCTAGATTTTTCGTTGCTCACATACGACTCACTCTCGCAAAAAATACCAGCACACTCTCAGGTTGCTTTGACAGCTAATGCTTTGCGTAAATGGAGGCGCAATTTCAAGGTCGAAGTGTTTTTTTTTGGAAGATGGAAGGAGTTCACCCACTTATCATACTATACACTTTGGTCAAAGTGTTTTTTCTGGAAAAGGGAAGGAGTTCACCCACTTATCATTCTATACACTTTGACTTTTATATCAATGATTGGAACTGTAGATTTCCAAGCGGCACCAGTTTATTTTAGTATGCGACATTCTCTCACACAAACATACATAGCAAAGGTCGTAGGTGATTTAAAATTTGTAATAAATATGGGGGCAGGCAATTGGCGTGCAAGTTTGAATCGCCATTTTTATGATGAATTAATTTGATATATAATAGGTATATTTGCGTACCTGAATCTATTATAATATATTTAATAAAAATTCGCAGCAAGTCGTTTTTGTACTCTTGCTGCAAGCCAAATTTTGCCACAAAAAGAAGCCAGGTGCAAAAATCTGTTGTGTGGACAACACATCACTGCACACTTCATGTCTAGTTTTTAAGTATTTGTCTTATAGTCACAATTATTAGCGCTCTTAAATGTATAATACCATCTCTAAGCTCACGTGGTTTAGACAGGACTAAATAATCAGGATAAAATTAGAATGTACAATAAGTATTTCATACATAATGATTACAATTAATTTAAATACCACATCACTTGAATGGTTACACTGTCTTTTCGTACAAAATTCCTACGAATAGCGCTAAAATTAGCGAAATAGAATACGCAGCCACTTGCACAGATAGCTTGTATAATTTGGACAGCATAAATGTTGTCAACAGCCGAAAAATGAAACAAGCAGGGTGGAGTAGATTAAACACGTTAATCGTGGAGAGGCACATGTTCGCCGTGCGAATAGCAATGAAACTAATTGTTAATATGCTATTTTGAAATCCGTACTTTTTGCAATCTTGCGTATTTTATTCTTGTAAAATTCGTAATATTTGAGAAAAACAAGAAATTATTGAGGTTTCTTAAATTTTGTGTTTAAGTATCACAAGAGAGCGTTTTGCAAGTGTTTTTTCAAAAACCATTTCCTTAAAAACCGGGCTTGGAACTGGCTTCGGTCGAATTAAAGCTCTAACTTAAAAACCCATCATATTGCTTGGGGTCATTGAGACGCAAAGATATATAAGTAGAGGTGCTATGGTAGTTTTCATAAAATAATAAATTTTTTAATGCACCTCCTTCCTTCCACACTCTGCGTTAAAATTATATTTCATAATTATATTCTCGTGATTTGTTTTCATTTTCAGCCACAAACATGTATTCATGTTAATTTGGAAAAAAAATATTCAAAAATATTTGTGACTCCCAACAACCAAACTAATTGGTACGCCTTTGACGTTCCCAACTCATAAAAATTTAAGAAAACTCATGTTGTCAAACTAGGTTGTCAGTGATCGCGCGCGTAGTACGGTATCCGCATAAGATTACTAATTGCGGCGGTTATGTTTAACCTATGGATTTACTGTTGCATTAATCCTATGCTTAGTTCAATTTTTAGTGTTGTGAATTCGTTTTTCGACCGAAAATAGCAAATCCGATGGTATGAGAGCCGATTGTATATGCGCAACTCTCTACCATGCAGTTCATTTCGCAGTTTTGGTTAGATTTTTTCGATGCCGTTTTACTTCTTGCCCAATAAAGAAAGTATTCATGTTCAAACTTTATCATGAACCACTTTTAAGGCGTAAGAATGTTGTTAATGGGCCGCAATTCGACTAGATCCATTCGGCAATCATGTAATCGGACTTTGTTTACATCTATTTGACAACATGAGTTTTGTCAAATGGGAGAGGGGATGGCATTCTGCAAGAAGAGCTAGTGCCATACACGTACGCAGCCCCTGGACACGGACGGGATAACTTTCCACCATTAGCCCCTTCAAACCTCTCGCGCACAAAGCATGTTAAAGCTGCCTTTACGCCATTTCGCTCTCATTGTCAAATTGGAGGGGAACTACTTGGATTTGACCCGATTTGACAATGAGTAGTCAAAAAATTACTACCATCCCCTTCAATGTAATTCTTATGGGCATGTCCACTCCATTTCTACTATCTCACTGCACGTACGCTCATGTACGTGTATACCGCCCATCCATTTCTTCTATATCTTTGCATGGTGGTGACTGTTGGAAGTTGAAGATGGCTTCCCTTTGTTCGGTTAAACTGGCAAAGTGTTGGGTTTCTCCGAAAACTGCTTTTCGTTGTATGTCAACCAGCGAAAAAAATGTGTCGACCATAAAAAAAAATCACCGCAGCCCGACTGATATGCTGGCAGCACTTTCTAAAGTAATGGGCAAAGATACTACTGCTGCTCATTTTAAATATTGCGACGACCCGTATCTTATTCCGCAATCGAATTTTCAGAAAAGGATATTTGCAATGGCACAAGAGTCAGGTAGGAAAGCTGGCCGATGGGTTCGACAAGAGCAGCAAGAAATTTTTCAGGTTAGGTGCTCATATATATTATCCACAATTGAGTTGACTTATTGGTTTTTAGACCTCAGTTGCAGACCCTCAAATAAAAGCTTTTTATCCGAAGAAAATCTTCACAGAGAAAACCGATGTTGATGAATTCTATTTAGCACAATTGATCTGCAAGACGGAACTTGCTAGCGCAATATTTGTCCACGACCGAATGCAGAGCAAAGGCATTGCACTTTCGAATAGCGTTAAGCAATCGTTCCTTGAGCTTGTTTGCTTTTACAATCAAACTGAACCGCCTTCTGCAGAGCTGTTAGAAGAACGATGGTTCCAGCAAAGTATGCATGGAAAAGATCGTCTACGGAAGACATGGAAAGATGGAGAATTGGCCGAAACTTTGTTTAAAGACATAGAACCGAAAACAAAAGAATCATACAGTGCCATAATTCAAGGAATGTGCAAATATTTTCAAGTAGAACGAGCATTTGCTCTTTTCCAGGAAGCGATAGGTCGTAATATGAAACTCAACATAGAAACATTTAATTCAATCATTTCAATTACAAATTTCTTAAAGGAATCGGCACAATCGCGATGGGATCTGTGCAGAAATATTTTGATTAAAATGAATGACGTAGACGTTCATCCAAACCTAGGTACGCTAAATGCCACTCTTAATTCTGTTTCCAGCCTCGGCAATATTCGGATGGCTAGAACAGTCAGCATTAAAGTATTGAGTGAATTTAAATCTTTGGGTGTTCAGCCGTCGTTGGCGACTTGGTATTATATGGTGAATACTTTCTGCACTGAAAAAGGATCAGTTTCGCACATTCTAGTGGATATTCTCAATGAGATTGATGGGAAAGAGTTTGAAGTTCGCGATCTGAAAGACCCGTACTTCTTCATCACTGCTATGGATATAGCTCGTAACCACCTTCATGATAGCAACGTGGCAAAGAGAATTAATAATTTGCTGCATTATGGGAAAAATTACGATTTAGTGGGTGACTCATACAAGGAGTCAATTTATTACAGACACTATTTTGCATTACTCTGTCAAACCGAGCCCTTCGAAGAGTTTATGAAAGTATATGATTTGCTTGTACCTAATGTCTACACTCCCGAACCTGGAATCATGGAAGAAATCGTTAAAGCGCTTGATTTAAGCGGTGCATTAGAATATCTCCCCCGTATATGGTCAGACATGATAATTTTTGAGCACACTAATCGGGAAAGTCTCGTGAATTTAATAATAAAAATTGTTGTTGAAAATTCTACACTAAGCGTTGACCAAACACCGCTGCAACAGCAGTTAAATTCCATTGCTTGGAATGTATATCGTTGTATTGAAGAACAATCAGACACGCGACCACAAAAAATAAATTGTACGGGCCAGCTACTGGGTAACATCCTTGAAACTTTAAGCAGAGGAAATTCATTTGAGAAATCCAAAATCGTTTTCCGAAAACTGTACAAAAACCAACGTATTTTCGGTACACCTTCTGTTGTATCGTTAGAACAGTATGTTGATCTCTGTATCCGAGAGAATTCGCCCAGCGATGCAATAAATTGCTTAGAGTATTGTGTGGAAGTAGGATTGGAGAGCACTGGGTTACAACAAAACGTAACGCAGAAGCTATCACTAAACCAAATTCAAGAAGCAAAAGTAAGGAATTTAAGAACTGCAGTAACGTCATAGTAAACGCACTTTTATAATAATGAACTTTTGAAGTTAATAGATATGTTTATCATAATATCATATATCAGTCAGTTTATATATCAAGATTAACACAACATCAGTAATAACAGATTCATTATAATTTATTAATTGCGAACTTGATTTGAATAAATATGTGGCTCCACTGTTTGTTGATTTAGCGAAGGCCTTCGATACGGCAAATCATTTCACTTTGTTAGGATACCTTGGCGAACTTGGAACAAGAGGCTCAACACTGGCGTTCCTAACAGACAGAAAAGCTTCCTGAAAGAGAAAAATCCCGGATATATTTAATTATGAAGTAAGTAAATAATGAGTAGTTAACATTGGTGTCCCTCAAGGCCTATTCTAGGGCGAACTTTAATTTTATAACATATTTCTCTGGTCTAACCGGAAAATATGTTATTTATGCTGATAACACTCATGCTATTCTCTGCCAACTCTACTGAACTTTTGGAGCGACAAATAATGATTTAATTGTTTATGGGTCCCGGATTTTGGGAAACAGACTTAAAATCAATACCTGTATAACTAGCAGCGACCTAGAAGATGTTTGGACAGGCGGTGAAAAATCAATCTTGGGACCGGAAACGGGTTTTTCTACCAACTAATATAAAGCCGCATGAACACATAGAAAAAAGTTCAAGGGTGTAATATGCCGTTCACACTACACTTCTAAATCAGGTAGATTTAGAATCTGTCAAGTTAATCAAGTAAGCGTTCACACTACCCGAAGTGATTTAGAATGCGGAGATTTAGAGAGCGAACTGTCATTCGAATTTGTGTGTACAATTTTTTTTCATGAAAGTTGTTCAAAATGGTGCAGAAACATGCAAGAGCATTTTCTTTTCATTTTGTACAACTCACATTTTCCTTTTTTGTCCAATTTTTGCTATTTTTGAACGAAATTCGAATGACATTTCGTTGAAATCTACTCTCCCTCTCACGGATGGAATTAAGCACGCTCTGAGAACAATTCAGCCGGGAAAAATTCACAATAGTACCTGATTTGTACTTGATTAACTCTAAATCTACTTGATTAACTCTGTCAGAAGCCGAAAAATATTTATGGGTAATCAGGTAGATTTAAGTTGATTTAGCTCTAAAGCGATCAGCTGATCGAAATCGCCTGATTTAGAGCCTAGTGTGAACGGGCTATAAGCAATATGCAAAAAGTGAAATATTTAGCATGGCCTTCAAAAAAGCCTATCGCGGCTTGCAATCTGACAGGTATTAAGCTACTTTTTAAAATTGTGTAGTCCTCTTGTTATTAAGATTTATTGGGAATTGCATAATGACAATTGTTTGACATTTCTCTGACAATTAATAATGTGAATGGTGCTGCTTGGTTAAATCAGGGAATAGAGTCGGAGACTGCTTTCGAAGTTTTTGTCGCGTAAAATATATTTCGGATAAATGTCGTGAAAGTGCTGTTGTTATGTGCCACTCACTCTAAGTGTCACATAAACAATTACCCACTCATTGATTCATTTAAAAGTAATTATGTTTGCATAAATACAATCATGCTTGTGATTGATTCCACTCACACTAAGTGTCACATAAATAATTATCCATACTCATTAATTGATTTTTTAATGCACCTATTTTTGTGTAAACACAATCACGCTTATTTATTTATTTATTTATTTATTTATTTATTGTCTAAATCAACAGATACAAATCCAATTAAAGATTAGACAAAGAAAAAACTTATATATAAAAATAAAAGAGACTATAAATTAAAACTAAACAAAGTATAATGAGGCGGTGAAATTTAATCATAAATTCTACACAGATATGACATTAAAAATTCAAAGAGTTACTTCATTTCATGCGATAAAACGCATCATCTTAACATATTTAAAAAAATGCGTAACGAGGGCGGAAGAGGACCAATATTCAGAGAATTATGTTGCCTAGGCAAGCGTAAAAGAGGAGAGTAAAAATATATATGAGTACGAGTAAATGGTACGTTGAGGATAAATGAAGACCTAGAAGAATGTACCGGGTCACGAACAGAAAACTGCGCTCCGGGGATATAAGTAATAGATCCAGTAATCATTTTATACAGGAGACATTCGTCGAAATACACTCTGCGTGAAATAAGAGTAGGGATTTCGAGGATGGAAAGACGCATACTATACTCACAGTAGGGAATACGGAACTTGAGGAATAGTGAGCGAGTAAATTTACGTTGTACAGACTCAACAGCATCAATTAAGAAACGATAATGAGGACACCAAATTTGACAACAATATTCGAGGACACTACGCACAAAGGAGATGTACAAGCGAACACACGAGGAAATATCAGTAAAAGGTCTGGACGCTCTTAGAATGAAGCCGCACAAGCGCGAGGGCTTGGATGTGACACGCAAAATGTGGACATCAAATTTTAATTTAGTGTCAAACAAAACACCAAGGTCCATGAAATTATCAATAGGATGGAGGGAAGAGCCAAGGATAGAATAGGGAAACGTGATATGGGATAATTTACATGTGAAGGACATCTGGAAACATTTAGCAACATTAAGGGAAATACAGTTGACAGAGCACCAGTTACTCAGAGCAGACAGGTCATCCTGCAGCTGGGAGCAGTCATTCACTGACTCAACCACCCTGAAAATTTTCAGATCATCAGCGTACAAGAGACACGGGGAGTTGAAGAGAGAAGGAAGATCATTAATAAACAGGAGGAAAAGGAGAGGACCAAGAATTGACCCTTGCGGGACACCACAAGTAGGATAAAAGGGGGAAGAAGAACAAGAGTGAAACGTTACAAAACAAGCACGATCACGAAGGTATGAGGAAAACCAGCAACGGAGCTGACCCGAAATATTGAAACCATCAAGCTTTGAAAGGAGGATTTCGTGGTTCACGGAGTCAAAAGCCTTGGCAAAGTCTGTATATAATACATCCACTTGCTTTTGCTGGTCGATGGCGGAGGCAACAGTATTGGTGAACGAAAGAAGGTTGGAAACCGTTGACCTACCTTTGACGAAACCATGTTGCTCAGAAGCGAGAAGAGGTTCAATTAGAGGGTAAACCCTGTTGTAAACAATTTTTTGGGAAGCTTACTGAAGCAAGATAGAAGGGATATGGGACGATAATTGGAGACGCAAGATGAATTTCCGGTTTTAAGGATGGGATAAATATTTGCTGACTACCAGGAAGAAGGAAACGTACAGGAAGCAATACTAAGGTTAAAGATGACAGATAAAGGAACACACAAGGCTGATGACAATGACTTTGCAAATATGTTAGGTAAGCCGTCGGGTCCGCAGCTGGTGCTACAATCTAGGTTAGCAAGCAAACCTTCGACCTCCAACGGGTTCGTTAAAAACAAACAACAATTATTAACATCTGGAGAGGGAATATTAGCAGAGAAAGATGGATTAGGCTGAGAGGTAGCAGAAGAAAAGAAAAGAGCAAACAGCTCACAAATTTCATTAGGCGAGGAAGCAGACAAATCATTAAGGTGCATCAGAGAAGGGATAGAGGGAGACTTTTTAAGGGAACGGATATAGGACCAGAAGGGTTTCTGTTGACAGGATGATATAGAGGCTTCAATGTGGGCATGATAAGCACTCATCGCATCTTCAACCATCTTTTTAGCACACGAGCGTAAATTTCTGTATCTCAGTAAGTCAGCCTCTAAACCGGAGCTTCGAAATCTACGACGCGCCTCGCTTTTGATTTTAAGAGCACGCATCACGTCAACAGTTAACCAAGGCGGATCAATACTTCTGCGAACACGAAAAGTGGGAGTGTGACAGAAAACAATATTAGACAAGAAATCATAGAACGCATGAAGGCCATCATCAACACTTCGACCTCTGAAAAAAGCAAACCAGTTAACAGCATTAATAACATTGGACATGGAAGTGAAGTCAGCTTTAGCAAAGTTATAACGCAGCGCAGAGGTATTTTTATTTTTAGGGAATGAGGTGAAGGAAAGCTCTATAGCAAGAGGTGGATGGTGAGGATCAGGACTGACATAAGGTGACAGAGCAGCACATAAACGAACAGATGACAGAGGAGAGTTAGTAAAAACAAAATCGAGTATTCTGTTATTAACATTAGGCACATTATTCAATTGTGAAAAGGAGCAAAGAGAGAAAAAGGAAGATGTAGCTAAAGAAATATTGCTCCTCGATAAAATTTCAGTGAAGGTTGTATCCCAGACTAAGCTGGGAATATTAAAATCACCACATAAAAGACCGAAAGAAGAGGGGTAGAAAGTGTTGAGAAAGGAGGAAATCTCAGTGAAAAAACGTTCATAAACTACAATAGGACTGTTACATGGGATATAAATCGAGGACACAAGTAACGCAGTAGATGGAGTAACAGATATACGAACAAGGATACATTCAACAGGCGGAGAAGGCACGAAATCGGTACAGGAGGACACGCAAAGTGTATTGCGAACAGCAACTAAAACACCGCCGCCGTCAGATAAACCACTGGCTGAGCGATCACGATCTTTGCGGAAGACAGTAAAAAGAGGTAAAATTTCAGTATTAAATATATCTCCTGTCAGCCAGGTTTCGGTTAAGCATAGTATGTCGTCAGACCCGATAGTTGAGGAAATTTTAAGCTCATTGGTTTTGGTCCTCAACCCCCGAACGTTTTGGTAGTAAACTTTAAGGTTAACCTTACGCTCTAAGTACGATTTTTTGTCGCCGGTTTCCGATGAAAATTTCCAGAGGTTGTTTTTACGAATTCTTTGACAAAAACACCAGTGGGCCAGAAATGCTTCTTCAGCAAATCAGAGGTTCCGGATGCGACAGTGAGAAAGAAGATATCAGCTGGTGATTGAGGTTGTCACGAGTGAGTTTCCTACACATTAGCAACGAAGGAGTGTATCCGAGCTTAGCTTTAATGTATGCTAAGATTTCGTCGGCAGTAGTTCTGTAAGCGAAACGTGATACGAAGACTTTCAGGGGTGGGACCATTACTTCCAAGCAAGGGAGTGATGTATGGGGCTCAGATAGTCCTCTAGATGGTCCAGGCTGACTGAGTACATCAGCATAAGACGTCTGGGTTACCGCAGGAGATGATGCAGCAGGAGTTGAAAGGCTCATCCTGTCAGCAACCAAATTCACCAAAGGTTCGCTCACGGTCACGAGAGCGTGCTGTTGTATCTGGTTTTGTTGTTGTTGTTGTTGCTGTAGAGGATTTTGTTGTTGCGGTTGACGTGGTTGCTGCAATGATTGTTCATGCTGTTGGTGAAGTTGCAGCTGCAGGTTAGCACGCTGGCCGCGTGTGAGCATCTGAGATGCATCGCGCTGAGGTTGACTTTGGATTTGAAGGCTGCAAGGCTGTATCACCCCAGAGGTCTGAGGTGAAGTAGCTGCAGGAGATAGCGGGGGCAGCAGTTGAGTGTTGAAAGATATTTGTTGATGTTGAACAGCTGGGCAATCTTCCTGGTGAAGCTGATCATCGGCAGGTGCAGGTTGAGAGCCAGAAGGTTGCTCAGTCCTAGCAACTGACAAGAGTGTATTTATATCACCACAGACACTCTCAAGTTTTGAGCCCAGACAGGAAAATTCTTTGAAAAGTTTGTCAACTACACATTTGGTTGACTTTAAGCAGTTAACAAATGATACCATGGAGTTGGCTTTACAACGGGAGCAAAACCAATATACACCAGATGAGGTTTGTCGGACAGCATCTGCGACATGGGCATTCATTCCAACACATTTCGAATGAAATGATAGCCCGCAAAAACCCGCACACATCACATAAGGCGATTTATTTGCCTTATCAGCACACTTTGCAGCTGTGCAAAAAGACATAGTGATTTGGTCAAACTTGTAAGCAAAGTTAACAGGACCAAAAAGTAGAAAAGTTGAGGCGCACACACTTTCAGTGTGTGTGTGATATAAAAAAAAAAATGTCAAAAATGACAAAAGTGTCAAAAATCACTTCACTCCACGTAGAAAAGTTAAAGACACCAAAGAATGTTGAGGCGCACACACTTTCTGTCAAAAATGTCAAAAAATGTTAAAAATCACTCAAAAATAGCACAGGCGCACTTCACATGGATGGAAAAATTAATGACACGCAAAGCTCAAGGAGAAGCGGTAAAAAAGCAAAATTGAAGATCTCGGTGCAAGAAATTGAAGAACGGCACCAACTATCGCACAAAATCACGAGACGGCGGCGCGTAGGAGAAACACGGATAGCCTCCGGAACTATGTGTGCGATTAAAGCGACGGGTGGAGCACAGAAATTCAAAATAAAACTCGGAGCCCACAGCAGACAAGTGTGTTGTCAACAAGTGTCAAAGCTATATGTTATACGCTTGTGATAGATTCATCTAATTAACTCATGTGATCTTCTGATTGTCTCAAAATTAAACGATTCCTTCTGTAAACACATTTATGATGTGTAACCGCTTCATGCGATTTTCGATTAGGTCCAAAAGATAAACATTACGGGGTTTGATATGCGAAAAGTTCAATTAGCGAAAATCATAAACAAATTGTAGCAAACACAAAATTCAAAGAATAAGATTTGATTTATGATCATCATTGAAAACTGTAAAAGGTAGTATTGATTGACATATTAATTGAAGCACCCTATATAAAGGACGATCCTGTCCAGTCGATAATTCAATCAGTAGCAGTCAGCCGTTTATTATCATTTATCCGTTGAGTCCGTTCCGAGCATAAAATTATAAAAGTGAAAAGTCAGAAATTGTAAAAGTGAAAAGTCAGAAATTGTAAAAGTGAAAAGTCAGAAACTGTAAAAGTGAAAGGTTAGAAATTGTAAAAGTGTAAAGTTAGATTTTGTAAAAGTTTAATGCTGTATTGAAAAACCTTAAACACTGTAAAAATTAAATATTGTGTGAGACACCGAAATAAAGTGTGTGAGATGTATGAATAAGAACGAATTTTATTTGCCCATAACAGACGAACATAAATTTGGTGTCAGAAGTGGGATAGTTAAAACGTTGTTAACTATCCAGTGATTCGAACGTTACCTCGCGTGTTAGTGTTTTAAAAATTAAAGAACAATTTTGAAGCCGCAATAATTGCTGGTATTTCCAGAAACAATTTGAATCGCATTAAGTGTCGGTGTTTGTTTTTGGGACAAAATTTTAAGCCACATTAAGTGTTGGTGTTCTTTTTATAAAAACCCACTTTAAAGTGGACACAAAGGTGGTTACTGGGCGAAAATCGTTGCATTCTAAATATATACACATATTTCACTCTGTCGGACGGACAAAGACAACAATAAATTATTTTCACTCTGTCGGACGAACAGAGGCAGCGCACTCTATTTTAACTCTGTCGGACGGACAGAGGCAGCATTAATTATTTTCACTCTGTTGGACAGGCAGAGGCAGCGCACTCAATTTTCACCTTACTGGACTAGTAAGGGCAGCTATATCTCCCTGATTCAACAAGATAACCAACAAGCTTAAGTAATTTAATAACAATATGAAAGTGGAACTATTTCTATTTATAAATTCAAAGTTTAAATTTTTATTCAATTAAATTCAAACTCAAAACTCAATTAAATTTAAATTCAAAGTTTATATTTTTATTCAATTGAATTCAAATTCA
Source organism: Nemotelus pantherinus (assembly GCA_963978885.1). Taxonomy (NCBI): domain Eukaryota; kingdom Metazoa; phylum Arthropoda; class Insecta; order Diptera; family Stratiomyidae; genus Nemotelus; species Nemotelus pantherinus. Next base: position 131,906,862 of record OZ022264.1, on the reverse strand, counting down.
AAATTCAATTAAATTTAAATTCAAAGTTAAAATTTTTATACAATTAAATTCAAACTCAAAATTCAATTAAATTTAAATTCAAAGTTTACATTTTTATTCAATTAAATTCAAATTCAAAATTCAATTAAATTTAAACTCAAAGATTAATTTAAAAAAAGAAAAGTAAATATATACATATATTGTAAATCATGGCTCGAAACGCGGACTCAATACTTAACGATTCTCAAAATGAGGACGCGAACGAATTATTCTCTGAACTTTCAGAGAATAATCAAACCGAAAAAATCAATCTGTCAATCCTCCTTAAATTCATAAAACCGTTTAATGGTGAAATTCGTACATTACTGGCTGCAATCGTGCTTTTAAATTAGCATACATAGAACAGAAACCTGTTCTTCTTGATTACACAATTACCCAACTCGAGGGCAAGGCTGAAATCGCAGTTTCAAATCACACGTTCAGTTATTGGTCTGAATTGTGTGATTTCCTCAAACTATTGTATGGGGACAAAAAGCATTACAATCATTTATTGATTGAATTGCAACAATGCAAACAAGGCCTAAAAGAAACTGTTTCCCAGTATATCGTAAGACTGGAAACAGCCGCGAAAAACCTAATTGTATGTGTTCGTCAGTCTGTGGAGATCGAGGATGAGTTGAAAGGTCGTATTGCCGCGATGGATGACCTAATTCTTCACACCTTCATTTTAAACATTGAACCTTCTATTAGTAATATCCTTAGGGCAAGAAACGTTCGTACGTTAACAGAAGCGATGCAAATTGCTATAGAAGAAGAAAAGATTTCCAATCTTGTAAAAACTAAAAACGTTTCTCCAAACAGCAGCCCTTCGAAATTTTGTAAAATCTGTAAAATGCGTAACCATAATACTATTGACTGTTTTCGAAAAAATAAAAATAATATTCTGAAAATCAATACATTAACGGAAAAATTCTGCAAATAATGTAAAAACAAAGGGCACACAATAAATGAATGTAGGAAACGAGCCTACAATCAAAACAAAAAACAAACAGCTGAGATGAAACCAAATGTATCAAGTGTCAACTATAATGCGTCAATTTCAAAAAACGGGGTAGGCCCATCGGAAGGAACTTCAGAATCACTTCCGAATCTACAAAGAATATAGGATATTTTGAACAATCAGTAGAGGAAACCCTAAATATATCCCATTTCCATAATCAGAATAATATTTATATCGAAGTAAGATGCACTGAATCTAAATTTAAATATTTTAACTTTCTTGTTGACACTGGGGCTTCAGCATCAATCATAAAGGGACAAGTTTTACTACCAAAAACATTGGTCAATATTGAAGAATCAATTAAATTACAAGGCATATGTTCATTTACCCAAGCAGTCGGAACCACCGAACTTAATATGCAATTTCCAAATCTAAATATTAACCATAAATTCTATGTCGTAATCAAACCTTCGAACATTCCATTCGATGGAATATTAGGTAATGATTTCTTCATTAAATATAAAGCAATTATCGATTTTTTCCAGAAAACTTTATTATATAATCGTATAAGTCTTCCATTGAACACCACAAATCAAAATGATCTCGAACATAAAGCCTCCGAAAGCATCTTGAAAGAAGCTGGAAACCAGGAGTCTTTAGCAGATTGTGACTACTACGTAGATCAAGGTATCCAATTCCTCAAGTCAAACGAACCTCAAGATCAAAGCATTCAATTTCTCAAGTCCAAAGGACCTCAAAATCAAATCGCAAAAGCGAGATCAATAACTTATGTTCGAATAAATATTCAAAACCCCGAAATCAAAGAGGGTATCATTGCAAAAAAGGAATTAAATCCAGGTGTATATTTGGGGGAAGTTATTTCTAAAGTCGATAGTAAAGGTCAAGCCTTAGCATCGATCCTAAATATTACCGAACAAGATTCAAAATTCGAAACCATTAGTGCATGTTTTGAACCAATTCCAGGAATCCAGAAATCAAACAAGAATTTCAATGTTATCGACGACACAGATAGGACTCACACAAGTCGTGTAAAATTTTTAAAAGAGTCACTAAGACTCAATCATCTAAATAAAGAAGAAAGAAACTCAATGCTAACATTAGCAGTCGAATATGCGGACATATTTCACTTAGATGGTGACAAACTATCTAGCACCGATATATACGAACACGAAATAAATTTAACTGAAAGCAAACCTATTTCCGTAAAAACGTATCGTTACCCTGAGATTCATAAAGATGAAGTAAACTCTCAAATTAACAAGATGTTGGAACAAAATATAATCCAAGCGTCGAATTCTCCATGGTCTGCACCACTTTGGGTTGTACCTAAAAAGAGGGACGCATCTGGCAAAGCCAAATGGAGAGTTGTAATTGACTATAGGAAGTTGAACAGTGTCACTGAAACGTATGTTTTTCCCATTCCAAATATCACAGAAATATTAGATCAGCTCGGACACTCAAAATACTTCACTACCTTGGATCTAGCCAGCGGATTTCATCAGATCAATATGAAATCTGACGACCGCGCTAAAACAGCATTCACCACACCTTTAGGACACTACGAATACGTACGAATGCCTTTCGGGTTGAAGAATGCTCCTGCAACATTCCAACGTCTAATGAATTCTGTATTATCTGGTTTACAGGGAATTCAATGTTTCGTATACCTATATGATATAGTAATATATGCAAGTTCCATCACAGATCATGAACTTAAGCTGAAAAATGTATTTGATCGTATGAGATCTAGTAATCTAAAATTAGAACCTCTGAAGTGCGAGTTCATGCGACGAGAAGTCGTATATCTAGGTCATATGATAACCGAAAATGGAGTTCTTCCAAATCCAGAAAAAATTAAATCAGTACAAAACTTTCCCATTCCGAAAAATCAAAAAGCAATAAAATCCTTTTTAGGACTGTGTGGTTACTATCGTCGTTTTATCGAAAAATTTTCAAAAATTACTAAACCACTCACAAAGCTACTTCAAAAGGACATTAAATTTGAATGGTCTAATGAACAAACTCAAGCATTTGAAATACTTAAATCAAAATTAATCTCGGCACCGATTCTTCAATACCCAAATTTCTCTAAAGAGTTTATCGTCACAACAGACGCATCCAGCTATGCTATTGGCGCTATTCTAAGTCAGATGAGCGATCAAAAGGTAGACTTACCTATTTCATACGCAAGTCGAACTTTAAATAGAGCAGAGTCAAATTACAGCACAACCGAAAGAGAGCTACTAGCAATCGTTTGGGCAGTGCAAAATTTTCGTCCTTATTTATATGGCAGAAAATTTAAAATTGTCACTGATCATCGTCCACTAATATGGCTACGAAACTGTAAAGATTCAGGAAGTAGACTCATTAGATGGAGACTAAAACTCGAAGAATTTGATTATGAAATCGTCTATAAGCAAGGCAGAGTTAATTCTAATGCAGATGCATTATCTAGATGCCCTTATAAAGAAACAAAAGGTGAAACTCCAGAAACATGTAAAGAACATTGTTTCGTGAATATGATGAACCTAGATACAGACGACACATTCCAAGATTATGTTAAATTTTATTACAATTCATTAGCTCCCACAGTTTATGATTATAATGACATAAACAGTAGCATAGATACAATTAAATCTAACGTCGCATATTTAACAGCAATTGATAAAGATGACCAAAATCCGCACACAACATTCTTCTTAGAAAAAAGTCTAAACAAAGAAATAATTCTGAATACCAGTTATTCCTTGTATGATATAGAGAAATCGCTAACAAAATATAAACAGCATATATATCATTGCTTTTGGAAACATTCATATTTCGAAAAACCTACATACCAAGATTTATTTTACTGTATTCTAAATCTAAAGAAAATGCTTGTTAAAGACAAAGTTTCTGAAATAAATATCCCTGATCCAGTTGATTCACTCAATCAACTTAACTACAACAAAATACGCGATATCATCCAATTCATATTCCGCAATGAGAAAATAAAAATCAATATTTTTCATAATATAATTATAACACCCACAAAAGATCAAATTCCTGAAATATTATCTCAACTTCATGATTCTCCCGCATCAGGACATAATGGATTTCATAAAACTTATAATAAAATCAAACAGTATTATAAATGGAAACACATGAAAAAAGACATAAAAACTTATATAAAAAATTGTGCATCATGTCTGTTAAATAAAACTTCCAGAAAATTGACCAAAGCTCCGATGGAAATAACATCTACAGCAGACACTCCATTTGAAAAAATTTGCTTAGACATCGTAGGTCCTCTTCCGATTACCGAAAATGGAAACCGATTCATTTTAACCCTACAGGATGGCCTAACTAAATTCTCCGATGCGTATACAATACCTAACCATGAAGCAAAAACCATTGCTGATGAACTTCTGAAATTCATAACTCGTTTTGGAATCCCAAAACAAATTCTTACCGACCAAGGTTCTGATTTCACTTCAGCATTAATGAAGGAAGTAGCAAAGTTGTTCCGTATAAAACTTTTAAATACAACTGTATATCACCCTCAATCCAATGGCGCATTAGAAAGATCCCATTCCACATTAAAGGACTACTTGAAACATTATATTAACAATCAACAAAACGATTAGGATGAATATGTCCCACTTGCCATGTTTGCTTACAACACATCAGTACATACAACTACCAAATACACGCCATACGAACTTGTTTTTGGTCAAAAGCCTACTCTACCCAGTTCCATAACAGCTACACCTGAATTCAGATAAACTTATGATTCTTATGTTGATCAACTTAAATTGAAACTCAATAGATCTTTCGAAATCGCAAAGCAAAATATACTAAAATCCAAAGAAACTAGTAAAACCTACTACGACAGGAAAATTCCTAACCCGAAATACAAAGAAGGAGACTTTGTTCTCATGAAAAATAATTCTTCAAAACCAGGTATCTCAAAAAAACTTTCATCTAATTGGAAAGGTCCGTATCAGATGACAAAAATTTGCGACAATAACAAAAATATTATCATTCGAATAAAAAGGAATAAAAATCTCAAAGTCCATACAAACCAACTAAAGCCAACCTCTCTTACAGGTTGACCCTCATAATCATGATGTTGCTCATATGCAAGCATTTAAATCCAGCCGGTGGAAGCAATGACTTGGAACTTCAGAAAATAAACAGTGGAAGCGGATTATTCTATGAAAATCTAGGCAGTGCCAGGTTTTATTCCGATTATTTTTAAATAGTCACACATATCGACATAAATTCTTATAGCAAAAGATTAGCCTTAGTTAGACTAAAGACAGACGACACAAGTTAATTATCATTAACACAATGATCATTGAACGCTAATGATAATATGTTTGGAGAGTGACACACGGTTATTTGAATGAGGTTGTTTAACAGCTGTAGGTTGTTTGAATTTAAATGGTATTATTTTGACAGCTATTGTTTATCGAAACACATCAAAAAATCAGAAATTAGTACAAGTTTTACTGCGAATGAGCCTTTGTGTAAAATTATGGAAATTTTGCACAAAAAAAAGTTTAATCACGATAAGGAAGAAAATATAAAATGTTCAGGTATTGAAGAAGAGAATACGAAGAAATGTGCAAAAAATGAAATATTTGCATGCCATATTGTAATATATTCGAAATAATATGTTTATGTTTTTGACAGTTAGAAACTACATTATTTCAAATGGAATTTTCCGAATTTCCCCAGTAAATTTCATAATCTTGTCCGTAGATGGTGCGACAATCGATAAGAGCAAATGAGCATTAGCTTCCAAATGATAATTCGTAGAACCTCATTGATGATGTTATAAATGATGATTAACCATGACACACGTAATGGATAATGATCATTGGGCTCGAAATGATAATTAACTTGTGCCGTCTGTCTAGGCTCTAAGAAGAGTCGCTAAATTGTCATTCCAGTTATGCGATAAAATTAATAAGGATCACGTCAAATTATTTTGCAAACAAAATTCAAACATATTTAACTTGAAAATGCCTGAATTAATGGAAAAAGAGTCTTCTATTAAAGATATGATAGGTACTTCTAGATCTAAGCGAGGAATTTTAAACATAGTGGGCTCAGTCTCAAAATATTTATTCAGAACCATGGACTCAAACGATGCCGAATATTATGATAAAGTTATTCACAAAGTTGAAAATGACGATGCAGATATACAATTACTAATCAAAGATAAGATAAATGTAATAAAAACAACAATAACAAACTTCAATAATACAATCTCACAATTAAAGATATCCGAAAAACAATTGAACCTAAATATTAAAAAATTCAATTCATTCCTTACAAATCAAAATAAAATAAACTCTGAAATTGACATAAACGAGGAAATCATAGAACATATTCACCTGTTAACATTTCTAATAAACGAAATAGATATCAAACTTGAAGAAATTATAGATGTTCTGCTATCCGCACGAAAAAATACTATTCATCCAAGTCTTATTAGTCCAAAACGATTAATAAAAGAACTTGTAAGTTTCAAACAATACTTAAAACATGACTAGAATATCCCATAAAACCTGAAATTAAAAAAATAAATCAAATACTAGACATTACCCAAATCCAATATTCGTTTATTAACGAACGTATGATATTTGTAATATCAACATTGATATAAAAGTATAGAGGATATGGCGATAGAGAAATTATTGTTGCCATTTGTTGGATTCTTTATTTGTGTTTGTAAAAAACCGCACACAACTGAAAAACACAAAGGCGTCGTAATTATTGTATTTACGAGTTGGAGGGTGATAGCTAGGTTGCAAAAGTAACATTCCGGTGCATTTCCAAATCATAAATATATCCTCAAAACCATATTTAAAAGATTGTTTTCCAAATTCAATCCATGCATACAAATGGCAACCCGAAGGACACTAAATATTTTATGTTACTACTTTTGAAGATGCATTTTTTATTTGAGTGCGGATGAATATTTTGCGGTTTCAGTGATGTATCCACGACCGTAAAAGATTTTATAATGATTCAATTGCGGGATTCAAGACAGTTAAGGCTACGATTTTGAAATAACCTACAGATTCTGCACACAAGAATTGCAAAACATTCATATATATGTATATATATATATATATATATATATATATATATATATATATATATATATATATATATATATATATATATATATATATATATATATATATATATATATATATATTTGTACACATTTGCGATAGAGGTGCAAAAACTCAACGACTGTCCCAGCTTCGCACCTCCCTCCTTTTTTCTTAACCGGGCTTGGGACCGGCTATGGCAGATTTACAGTGCACGTTACATAATAAACTGTAATTTTTATTTAATTACCATTTTACTATTCCATTTTCCATTTTCATATACCTGGGCATATGCTGAAAATGACCCCTTTCAGTACTAAGTTTAGTACCCGCTTTGACTTACTTCAAAATTCAATATGTCATACTGCCTAAAATGTAAACAAACCGGGTGATGTTTTCGTTCTCGCGACGATTGCCAAGCTACTATTCACGCAAACGAAATAAACAGGCGTATTTGGAATTTAAACACTTCACGCATTCTCTAACACTAGTAATATTTTAGTAATGTTAGACCGTTCACTCATAAACTATGTTTTATTTCACCACAACCAAACCGCACAACTTAAAACCTCCTTTATTTAATTATGTATCCACATTAACTTAATGAAATAGTCACTGGACACTGCCACTCATATGCACAAGCCACTAAATGCAAAAATTCTTTGAACGCAGCTCCCGATCACGAATTATGAAACGTTTTCTGAATGCGCGGCTTGAAGACGCTCGATTTTTTGAAACTCAAATTGACAGTCCCAGGTACTGGAACGATGCTGGAACACCTGGGAATGTCAGAACACTACGTTCTCACCCATATTCATACAATTGTTTCTGGCAACAGTCACGTACAGTATACGTATAGGCTATTCGCATATCCTCTATACTTTTATATCAATGAATATCAATTCCATTAGTCGACGATTTAAAATTCAACTTGTATCACGTGATACCATTACCCATTCCACACCAAGATCAACAAACATATGCTTACATCGAACCAAGTTTCAAATATCTAGCAATTTCTGTAAACAAAATGCAGTACGCGCAATTCCAAGATCTCAAATCATGTAAACAATTAGAGCATAATAATTACATCTGTGAAAATTATATCGTGTACTCAACTCTAAATAAACCCGTTTGTGAAATTTCGTTACTTACAAATATCAATAATAAAATCCCAAAAAATTGCAAAACTAAATTCTTAACAGGTAAAATAGAGATTTGGCAGAACCTAATTAACAATAAATGGATATTTGTGGTTAGCAATACACACATGCTTACAGTATCATGTAACGATACGATAAAAGATGTTGAAATTTCTAAAACCGGAATATTAACCTTAGGGGGAAATTGCAAAGCTTATTCATCACAAACTCAACTAGTTACGAAAAATGAAGTTATTGTCCATTATCAGCATATAATTCCATCACTTAATATCGTGGAAGATGAATGTTGTGAGACCAAGAAAGTAAACGAAACAAAATTTGATTTCTATCTTAACCAAATTCACTTGTCTAACATTAAACTCGAGGATCTTAATGCAGCATCGCACAAACTAGACGATTTGAACGATCAAATAAACAAATTACACTTTCAGCCTCACTTTCACAGATATGAAAACATATACAAGTATGTTATTATCATAGTTTCTTCGATAATTCTATCATTCATTCTGTATAAATTATACAACTGTATTAAACCAATCTTACCAAATTTCTTAAGAATTGATCGCCAATGTTGTTGCAAATCAATCACTATCAACCAATATAACTCAGCCACTACCCCAAGAAATCGCAGTATTGACCTCGAACTAAACACAATAAATGAAAGTTCACCTGCCATATTACCTGGAAATGAATCATATCAGTCAACCCCATTACGTTCAAAAAGAACACAGTCAAGATATAGATCGTCAGTGGGAAAACTAAGCTACGACGAATATTAATTTTACAAATTAAAATTCGTCTTTTCCCAGGGGGATGCTGTTATGTGCCACTCACTCTAAGTGTCACATAAACAATAACCCACACTCATTGATTCATTTAAAAGCAATTATGTTTGCATAAATACAATCATGCTTGTGATTGATTCCACTCACACTAAGTGTCACATAAACAATTATCCATACTCATTAATTGATTTTTTAATGCACCTATTTTTGTGTAAACACAATCACGCTTGTGATAGATTCATCTAATTAACTCATGTGATCTTCTGATTGTCTCAAAATTAAACGATTCCTTCTGTAAACACATTTATGATGTGTAACCGCTTCATGCGATTTTCGATTAGGTCCAAAAGATAAACATTACGGGGTTTGATATGCGAAAAGTTCAATTAGCGAAAATCATAAACAAATTGTAGCAAACACAAAATTCGGTAATAATACAGTTTGGGGGAGACCCTTCCGATGACCTTGAAATTTTAGTATGTTGTAGAGGTTTTTGCGCTGATTAATTTTATGTGTATATGTTGGGCGCGGAAATCATATCTTCACATAGTTTTTTGCACGAAATAGCATGTTGTTTGTTTACATTGGTCTAATAATGAGTACTCGTATAACGATCTTGGCAAGAAATTTTAGGCATCTTATTAGTTACAAAATTGAAATCAACATGATAACACTATTCCAATATCTCGAAATCGCTGGTGATCGTGATAAATTAATCGACTTTTTAATAGAAAGACATGTTATACGAGGTGAAGTGATTTGTCGCGAATGTGGTACCCTTCTTACGTTGAAACGCGAAACATTGTCCTTTCAATGTACATACACGTACATGTCTTCTGTACGGAAACAAAAACGTAAGAAGGTATGGTGTCGCTATAAGGTTAGTGCATTAACAGGAACGTGGTTCAGTAATATGCAAATCAGTATCCAAACGGCATGTCGCATTATTGGATACTTTGTGTATCATAGGCCACCACATCAAGCTAAATTGGAAGAAGACTTTTCATTGAGTTCTCATACAGCAGTGGATTGGATTTCCTTCTGCCGAGAAGTAGGTTTTATTAATGCTTATATGAATAACGTAAAAACGTTTGGTAAAATACAATGCTTTTTTTTAAAGATTTTTCAATTTTGGCTAAAACGGAATATACAGAAAATCGGTGGTGAAGGTCATACTGTACAAATCGATGAGGCACTGCTTGGACGACGCAAGTATCATCGAGGCCGGATAATCCGAGGAACATGGGTGTTTGGCGGTGTTGACCCAGTAACCAAGGAGTGCTTCATTGAGCCAGTACGTGCCCGATCTGCTGGAGTTCTGCAGGAAATAATCATGCGAAGGATCAAACCGGCTACAATCATCATTTCCGATTGCTGGAGGGCATATAAGAATTTGTCCAGAGAACGATGGATGCATCTCACGGTAAACCATCAATACAATTTTGTGGATCCGGAGACAAGAGCGCACACACAAAACATTGAGCGTCTGTGGCGTGATTTGCGTGACAACATCCCGCGTTATGGACGTCGAATTCAACATTATCGACAATACATTGCTGAATTTTTGTTCAAACGACATTTTTCTTATTCATGCCGCATTGATGCTTTTTTTGTTGAAATGTCAAATATGTATCCAATAGAAATTGATGATTTTTTACATGAATAAACATATTTTAAGATTTATAATCTATACACACATATATATATATATATATATATATATATATATATATATATATATATATATATATATATATATATATATCTGTTAATATCATTAAATTGTATTAAATAATATCATTTTTTCAAAGTTAAAAAAGTATGTGAAGATGTGATTTCCGCGCCCTACATGCACATATATTCTTGTTCAGCATAAACATCTCTACAACATACTAAAATTTCAAGGTCATCGGAGGGGTCTCCCGTAAACTGCATAATTACCCAAAATTCAAAGAATAAGATTTGATTTATGATCATCATTGAAAACTGTAAAAGGTAGTATTGATTGCCATATTAATTGAAACACCCTATATAAAGGACGATCCTGTCCAGTCGATAATTCAGTCAGTAGAAGTCAGCCGTTTATTATCATTTATCCGTTGAGTCCGTTCCGAGCATAAAATTATAAAAGTGAAAAGTCAGAAATTGTAAAAGTGAAAAGTCAGAAATTGTAAAAGTGAAAAGTCAGAAATTGTAAAAGTGAAAGGTTAGAAATTGTAAAAGTGTAAAGTTAGATTTTGTAAAAGTTTAATGCTGCATTGAAAAACCTTAAACACTATAAAAATTAAATATTGTGTGAGACACCGAAATAAAGTGTGTGAGATGTATGAATAAGAACGAATTTTATTTGCCCATAACACTGTGTTTATTTTGTTGCATACGCGAGAACTTTGCAATTTGGAATACCTGCCATCTACTCTCGGCAATGTGAATTGTAAACAATTGCCGATTGTGGTTGGTAGGATTTATTCCACTTTCAAAATCTTCAAATTATGATAATCTGCAAATTCTTATATGCAAACGATATTTCGAATAAGTGTCCCGATGAATTGAGGTCTGATATTAAATACTTAATATATTTAAATTGCTTGTGAAAGATCCCAGAGAACATTGATTAACAGACATATGAGTTTCCTCATATCTCCTGTAGGTGGATCTCCTAAATTTCTTAGTAACTATTAGGTTGCTGCAGATGAAATGGCCGATTTAGTAATAAATTTTTAAACAGCTGTAACTTTTTACAAATACAATTTATTTAATCAAAATAGGTACCAATAGATGCAACACACTTTTCCCAACGAGATACAAGTACATTTATTCAAGTTTTGTAGAAGGCCGAGTTTCTATTTCGAAGAAACTCCTCGAAGGCATTTTTGACAGCAGCTTCATTATTAAATCTTTTTCCTGTCAAAAAGTGATCCAAATGTTTACAGAAATGGTAATCTGTTGGTGAGAGTGTTACCCTCCCGGTCTAGGGGGGGGGGGCGAGTTCCGGTTCGGCTCGTTTGGGTCCCGGGTGTAACTCGTCGGAGACGGGTCGTGGGCGCCACTCACTCACCCAATATTGAGCCGAGAGCCGCTGAGTGAGGTTCGGCTCACCGGATACTCCTTCGCGAACAATCACCCCTCCCCTATGGGGCGATACACCTACACGTATATATATATATGCGAGCGAGCACCTGCCACAAGCTGCCTATTTCGTCGACCACCACTCAAATCTTTTTTGTTTGGTTGCCGGAACTACTTGTCCCAATCAGTCTACTTGTATATTTTGATCTTATCTTATCTTAGCCGACTATGACACAATAAAATGTTTTCGTTCATATTTTAGTAAATTAATACATTTTAATTTAATTTTTTTGGGTATTTGAACTGTTTCTAATAAACTTTTAATCGAAAATGTTATTATCAATGAAATAAATCATAAAATGACAGCTTCTACCGCGTTCGATGAATTAAATAATAACTTAGCTTTCCTTAGACTCATGAATATTTTTATCTTATCTAAAACGACAACAGCTGATAGCATTTATACCGACGACGTAGCATTCATTAAGAAGATGTCATTTCGATTGCGCTTCGCGTAAATATACAGTTACACAATTTCAATAAATTTCATATTCCAAAATAATTATAAAATAAAAATTAATTTTTCGTCTTCTCACTTACGTAAAAATGCCTTCCTCATTGCCAAATGTGTTACACTGTGTTATTCGTAATTCCCTTGGCCAAAAAGTCCTGCGATACTTCGCTGATACTTCGCCTTCGCACATGCGCCTTCGCTGAGCCAATTGGAGAACGTCCGACCACTTCAACTGTACGTTGTAACAGGTAGAAACCAAGCAAATTTTCACCGGCGCCTTCGCACATGCGCCTTCGCTGAGCCAAATGGATAACGTCCGACCACTTCAACTGTACGTTGTAACAGGTAGAAACCAAGCAAATTTTCACAGGCGCCTTCGCACATGCGCCTTCGCTGAGCCAATTGGAGAACGTCCGACCACTCCAACTGCATGTTGTAACAGGAAGAAGCCAAGTAAATTTTCACAGGCGCCTTCGCACATGCGCCTTCGCTGAGCCAAATGGGTAACGTCCGACCACTTCAACTGCACGTTGTAACAGGAAGAAACCAAGCAACTTTTCACAGGCGCCTTCGCACCTTCGCTGACCCAAATGGGTAACGTCCGACCACTTCAACTGTACGTTGTAACAGGAAGAAACCAAGCAACTTTTCACAGGCGCCTTCGCACCTTCGCTGACCCAAATGGGTAACGTCCGACCACTTCAACTGCACGTTGTAACAGGAAGAAACCAAGCAACTTTTCACAGGCGCCTTCGCACATGCGCCTTCGCTGAGCCAATTCGATAACGTCCGACCGCTTCAACTGCAAGTTGTAAAAAAGGGCAAGAAAGCCAAGCAAATTACCACATGCGCCACATGCGCCTTCACTGAGTCAATTCGATAACGTCCGACCGCTTCAACTGCAAGTTGTAAAAGGGCAAGAAAGCCAAGCAAATTACCACATGCGCCACATGCGCCTTCACTGAGTCAATTCGATAACGTCCGACCGCTTCAACTGCAAGTTGTAAAAGGGCAAGAAAGCCAAGCAAATTACCACATGCGCCACATGCGCCTTCACTGAGTCAATTCGATAACGTCCGACCGCTTCAACTGCAAGTTGTGAAAGGAAAGAACGTTCCGAGCTGTCCTTCCCATTCCGCCCACGAATAGCGGTTCTCCGACACGTACCGCTACTCTCGCTGCTCGTGCCGAATATTCGACATATTCGACCTATTCGACGTCTTCAACCTGTTCGAATTTCGAATCCATCGTGAATGTCTGCTGCTTCGACTCACTCCATGGAACCCAGCTGATCTCGGAATTGTGCAGGTGATTGTGATCTAGTTCGCAGTGACAGATCTCGGGATGTTTATATTTTGAATTGATTGAATTGAATTGAATTTGAATTGATTTGAATCGTACAGTGGATTGGGGTGTTTCGCGTATATGCATCCGTTTCGCGGGTGCTAATATACTGTGGTTCGTCGCGTTGCGGCCTGGGAATCCGGTGGTGGCGGGTTGTAGCTGGGTGTTGGCTGGCGAAACGGTGACAGAGGAAAACGACTTGGCAGCTACCGGTCGGTGGTGCATTCCTTCAGATAAGTATTCCTTTCAGCTTCGTGTTTCCGGACCGATTCTTTGTGGTGTTTCTGGTGCATTTCAGGTCGACGTGAAGAGATCCACCGCGAGACACTGGCGAACGCCTCGTTGCCCGGCGGTTGGCGAGTCATCGGAGGTTCCGTGGGAGGTTGCAGGTAAGTATGTATGAGTAGGTGATTGAAGAACATGAAAAATTTATATAGTTCTCTCTCAGGTGATGGCTCACCCGCAACACAGCCAGCTCCGGGATTACCAGCGAGTGGACGCGCAGACCCTGCTTCAGCCACTCCGTCGACAGCGCGTCGCTTAGATTTAATTAGTTTAATTCTTAATTTAGTCTTATCTCTACGGCATGTAAGGTATATCTATATACTATGTAGCATTATTTTAGCTTAGTGCTAAATCATCGACATCCGACTAGTACACGACACAAGTCGGATGCGACATTCCAAACAACATTTGTTAGCCTATCAATTTGAGTGGTGGTTTCGCGGTTTAAACATGGGCAACCCTTCCCGGGAAGGGTTGTTTTTTTTTTTTCAAATGTAAACGGCTCGGCATTGCGAGGTGTACGCCCGTACATGCTTGTCGATTGGTCGTTGGTTAGGCCTCGGGTTCTTGTTACAACGTAACAACTCCCCCCTTACTGGAAGAGGATTTCCTCGAAATCCGCTTATCTGCGGTATAACTAAATTTGATAGCTATTAAGCCAAGTAGGTAACGCCAATCAGTGCCTGAAGTAAAACTGATAATCCTCATATATTTCCCCCATGGAGATTATTTCTCCCCGATTGCCTAACCCTATTTATATAAATACATACGTATAGATATATCCACATACACATCCATACTTGTATATCTTATTCCTACTTCCGGTACATTACTTTTAGCTTGGTTATTGGGATTAGTACTCTCGCTACCTACCTTTGGCTAACTTCTAATAGAGCCTAACCTGAGGGGCTTGGTACTCCACTCTCATATGTTGAGTTCATGAGAACCGAGCTCGTTCTGACTAGCCCCATTTATCCGAACTGTGACCGAACCTTAGTTTATTAACCCCCCCTGTCCCTACCTAATTCAGCGATTGATCTCCGCTTCTTAACCTGAATCACCACCCTAATTTCACGCTAAGCCTACCCCAATAATTTTTTTCACTAATTAAATTCTAGTAATTCAGTGTCTTAAGCTAATCCCTTACTGATACGAGTAATTAATTTTAACAATCCAAGTAATCTTATGATCTTAGCTAACGCCTAATGAATACCTGTAGCGAATATTATGAATCCAAATAGTTCTGTGCCCTAAACTACCACCTTTTAATTACAAGTAGTTAATATTATTAATTCATTCTATTATCTGATTAGTCTACCTAATTCCCCTAACTAACTCCTAGTGCCTTACTTATCTACCCCGAACTCCAGTAATTTCTCTGTTCCTGCTATAATTTTATTAATCCAACTAAATCCAGGAAAATTTTCGAAACTAATTCCAAATTTCATGGGGTGTTTTTAGATAAAACGCCACGAATACAAGAAGGAAGGAATGTGCGATTGGGCGATCGGCTACCAAGCCATTTGAATTAAGGCAAAATTCTGCGTACCAGGATCGCCAGTGCCAGCGACGCGTCAGGTGGACTCACCTAACTCATCGCCGAGATGATTTAGGTTCTGAGCTTTTATAGCTTAAGGTATTCTGAAAGCGACTTTTCTGTGTTTAGTCTTTAAGGGAAATTGTTAGCGTTATGATTACTATATCAGATTTGGATTCTAAGGCTAGGATACCGGTCTGCCTGCCGATACCGCGTCGCGCTTGTTACTTTCCCATTGTGTCATTAGTGTACATACCGCTTCAGGTCTTTCGCGTGCCAGGTTCCTGCGCTTTGACCCTTCTCGTCCACCAACCTATAGGTCCAGCCGGACACGCGTTCGCCGATCCAAAAGGGACCCAGATATTCAGGCGCTAGTTTCGCGGAATAATATTTTGTCGCGTCCGAAATGGTGAAATTCCTTCGCCACACGGGATCACCGTCTTCATACCTCGCATCTCTTTTTCGCAAGTTATAGCGTCTCGTACTCTGCCGGGCTGCCTGTTGCATTTTCTCCCACACGTCCTGACGTACTTTCGTTAGTGCCTCCGCTCTGACTGTGGGCTCTAGACCATCCTGTCCCCCTTCGGGTCGTTCCCTATTTTCGTGGAAAGTTACCATCTCGCGTCCAAAATTGTAGAAATATGGTGTGATTTGGGTCACTTCGTGTTTGTAGGTTCTTAACGCGCATGCTATCTTGGCCAAACTTCGATCCCACTCTCGGTGATTATCAGCTACATAAGAACACAACATCCTTTTTATATCCTGGTTCCTTCTCTCGGCCGGATTGGCCTGAGGATGGTATAACGCCGTATATTTGATTTCGGTTCCGTATGTCTCAGCTAATCGTTGAAGTAACGTCCCCCGGAATTGGACCCCATTATCGCAAACAAGCCACTTCGGTGCTCCAAACATTAAGAACACTTGCTCTTCTAGCACACGACACACCGCTACTGCCGTCGCCTGCCGCAAAGGGAAGAGCAGGGTGAACTTGGTAACGTAATCCAAGACGGTTAAAATCGTGGTATGCCCCTGGCTGGACCGAGGTAATGGCCCTACCAAGTCCACGCATACCATCTCCCAAGGCTGCCGAGGTTCTCCGCTTCGAGAAACCATGAATCCCGCGGGAGCTTTCCTTTCGACCTTGTTCGCCTAGCAGACCTTGCATTTTCGCACATAGCTGACTACG
Organism: Nemotelus pantherinus; assembly: GCA_963978885.1. Taxonomy (NCBI): domain Eukaryota; kingdom Metazoa; phylum Arthropoda; class Insecta; order Diptera; family Stratiomyidae; genus Nemotelus; species Nemotelus pantherinus. The sequence continues at coordinate 131,889,869 of OZ022264.1, read as the reverse complement.
TCGGCGGACATCTTGGGCCAATAAAACCTTGTCGCCACTCGACTTAGTGTGCGACTGGCCCCCATATGACCTGCCGTTGGTTCATCATGACACTGGTGGAGTATGGCCTTCCTTTCGCTCTTAGGAATGACTCGTTTCCACGCCTCAGACCCCTCTAGTTCTGGATATCTCCCCGGCACATGTTTCCACAAAGAGTCTTCAGCCACACGCCAGCCCGCGAAGCGTTCTGGGGCGTTTAGCACCCTTTGCTTCATCGTCTCGACCCATGTATCCCTCGCAGTCTCCAGCATTGCCACTTCTCCTTGGGGTAACATCCGTGATAGCGCATCTGGTACTAGGTGCTCTTTACCTTTCCGATGTACAATTTCGAAAGGATACTGCTGTAAGCGTATTGCCCACCTTGCCAACCGTCCTGTCGGGTCTTTCAGGTTGTTCAACCACACGAGTGAGTAGTGGTCCGTGACTACCGTAAACTTGGCCCCTTCCACATAAGGCCTCAGTTTTTCCACTGCCCACAAGACCGCCAGGCACTCCTTCTCGGTGGTTGAATATTTCCGCTCAGACTTTGATAACGACCGGCTGAGGTAGCAGATTACCTTTTCACCGTCTGCCTGGTGTTGGGACAATACGGCTCCGAGACCCAGATCTGATGCGTCCGTTTGGATTGAGAAGGGGAGGGTGTAGTCCGGACAGGTGAGGATGGGTGCGGTCGATAATTTGATTTTCGCCTGGGTGAAGGCGGTTTCACAGTCCTGGGTCCACTCGAACTTCTGTTTTTTCTTTAGTAGATTCGTTAGTGGTGCCGTCATCGTGGCAAAGTCGGGTATAAACCTCCGATACCACGACACCATACCCAGGAACTGCCTTACCCCCTTCACATTCGTAGGCGAAGGGATCTGCGACACGCTCTTGACCTTGTCCGGGTCCACATTCAGCCCCTTCTCATCGACCACATAGCCCAAGTATTTGAGCTGGGAACGGCAGAACTCACACTTGTCACGGGATACTTTCAGTCCAGCTTGTCTTAGACGCCTGAACACTTCCCTCAAAATTTCCATGTGTTTGGCAAAGTCTTGGGTTACAACGATAATATCGTCGAGATAAGTGAACACATAAGGTTCCAAATCGGGTCCCAGAACCTGATCGATAAGACGTTGCCAAGTCGCCGGCGCGTTCTGTAGCCCGAAAGGCATCCTTTTAAACTGGAATAACCCTCGGTGTGGCACGGTGAACGCGGTAAACTTCTTGGACTGCTCCGCCATGGGCACCTGCCAATAGGCTGACTTTACATCCAGTGACGATAGGTACTTTGCGTCACGTAGCTTATCTAGAGTAGCCGACACGTAGGGTAGCGGGTACGCATCATGTTCCGTGACTCGATTCAACTTGCGATAGTCTACACAGAATCGATACGTTCCGTCTTTCTTCTTCACAAGGATGATAGGTGGGGCCCAGGGACTCGACGATGGTTCCACTATCCCATCTTTGATCATCTCGTTCAATTCGGCATCAATATGTTTCTGCACGGCTGGAGACACCGGATAGTATCGTTGCTTGATTGGAGGTGAGTTGGTCTTGATTCCATGTTCTACTCTCCCGGTGCAACCGATGCCATCCCCCATGGACCGAAACTCCCCTTCTAGCAGATGACTGAGCGCTGCTTCTTCTATTCCCGTCAAACGACTCCTCGACTTCAACTGTTCTGCGGCCTCTCCCTCCAAGGCACTCAAGAAGCTCCAACTCTCCTCACTTATTGCCAGTATTAAGCCAAATCGCCTGACAAAATCTACACCGAGGATGAGGCTCTGCGGGATAGCCGGTACGACCAGAACTCGTAGCCACTCTACTTTATTCTCCAATATTAGTGGAACTACTACTGTCCCAGCGATCGCACACCCCTGGCTGTTAGCCAGGCGAATAATCTTCTGGTCGGAATCCATGAGTTCTACACCCAACTCCTCTAGGGCCTTCCAACCTTCTCCACCTAGTACCGTGTGTGACGCGCCCGAATCCACCAGGCCAAGGAACTTCCGACCGTAGATATCCACCTCCAGGTGCGGTCGACTATCCCCTTGCCTTTTTGCCAGCATGTATTCTACTCGTGCCTCTTCCGCGGCTCCACCTCTATCCTCCTTAGTGTCCAGACGGCCGCCTACTGGACACAGCGCCCGTTTCCCGGTGTTTGCATTGGGAGTCCCCTCCCCTCCAAGCCTTCCTGAGAAGGATCAGCTGGACGCCGTTCACTCTGCGGATTCCGTGCGTTCCGTGGTCTATTTGAAGAGCCTTGACAATTTGGACAAGTCGCCCTCCGGGCGCCCATTCGCCCACATCCGTAACATCGTTGTGGCTCTCTACAGTCTCGAGACATATGCCCACTTCCCCTACAATTCCAACATTGAAGGACATTTCTCTGTAGCACTGCTATGTTCTCGCTCTCGGATCCACCCACGTAGGCCAAGTCTGGTTCTAGAAGTCGGTTCGATTTCCTGATGGGTGGTGGAAGATAAGCTTCCACGGAGATTCGCGTCGCCTCTAAGGAGCGTCCCACTCGGATTAGATCAGCGATCGTCTGCACTGAAGTAAGGGCCAATTGTGTTTGATAGAATTTCGACAGGTTTTTGCGAAGAATCTTTAGTTTCTCTTCTTCGGTGCAAGGGGTGGCTCGACGCCGGAAAAAACCCTCCATAGCCGACACCTACACCCCGATGGATTCCTCTGGACCTTGCGTTCGTCTACCTATCCCCGTGAGCAGTCGGTCATCATAATCCGGTGGTAAGAATTCCGCACGCATCTCGGCTACCAGTTCCCGCCATGAGTGCACTCGTGTCCGGTTGGCTCGGTACCATACCAGTGCCTTCCCTTCGAACATTTCGACCGCGGATTGGAACAACTGCCTCGTGGTTACTCCCCTGGCCTCTCTCAGCTCCTCCACTCGCTCGAGAAAGGCACTCAAGGACCCCGAATCTCCAGTGTAGCGCAAACCCCATTTGGAAACCTCCTGACCCTTGTACACAGGCATAGAGGACCGAGGCGTTGAGAAGATGGGATTCCCTAAGTCCTCCGCCGCTTGGACTGGTTCCCTGTTTCTGGCCGCTATTGGTTCCACACCGTCACCTACGCCTTGAGGCTCTCGCTCACCAGCGCTGCCATCGTCCTGTTCCGCGTCTGTCCCTACATCTTCACCCTCTCCCTCGGCTTTAACTAGGAGCTCTCCCATAGCCATAATCAGTTGTACCCTCAGTTTGCCGGCCTCCTCGCACATATCCTCAACTTCGGGCTGGGTCTTCTGCAAACGGCGCATACCGAACTCGATTTTCGCCTTGATTTTAAGAAACTCTGACGTCTGTGGTGTCCCTGAGAACGCTGCGATCAACGCGAGAATTTCGGACAGTTTGTCCTTTACGGCACTGATGTCCTCTTCCAAAGAGTACGGATATTCCTTCACAGAAACCAAGGAGGTTTCCATGGACGCCTCCGCCCTCAATGCTACTCGAAGAGTCTTCCGCATGGCCTCAACGGTTCCAGACGGCTGGCCCCTGATTTCTAGCTCGTACGCCAGCTCGTCCTTGTTAAGTCGGTCTATAGGTATCTTCATTTTTGACGCCATCCTGGCTGTAGATCCCGATCAGTCCTAAAAGGGATACCCTAAGGCTAACTATCAACTAAGGAGGAAAACAAACTAAGTATATGTGATTAACTTTCAAAATTTTTTTTTTTCAATTACAAATTCCAAATATGTCAAATAAGGGGTTCCTCCGCGCCAGGTCACTCCCGTCTAGTCGGATTGCCCTATACTCTCACCGCCTGGTCACCTAAGATTCCGACGGATTTCCTGCTGCTGCGTCTGAGTCCCGTCCTGAGTTCCACACTTCGGTTCACTAACACTTTACACGCATTCGACTTTAACTTTTCACAAGATTTTATTTTTTTCTTTTCCGGGTGTCGATACCTACGTTGAAGGGTCAACGTTCCAGTACCTCCGTAATATGCTCGCGATTGGGTTAACAACGTTTTTGGGGCCCCACGTTGGGCGCCAATTTGTTACCCTCCCGGTCTAGGGGGGGCGAGTTCCGGTTCGGCTCGTTTGGGTCCCGGGTGTAACTCGTCGGAGACGGGTCGTGGGCGCCACTCACTCACCCAATATTGAGCCGAGAGCCGCTGAGTGAGGTTCGGCTCACCGGATACTCCTTCGCGAACAATCACCCCTCCCCTATGGGGCGATACACCTACACGTATATATATATATGCGAGCGAGCACCTGCCACAAGCTGCCTATTTCGTCGACCACCACTCAAATCTTTTTTGTTTGGTTGCCGGAACTACTTGTCCCAATCAGTCTACTTGTATATTTTGATCTTATCTTATCTTAGCCGACTATGACACAATAAAATGTTTTCGTTCATATTTTAGTAAATTAATACATTTTAATTTAATTTTTTTGGGTATTTGAACTGTTTCTAATAAACTTTTAATCGAAAATGTTATTATCAATGAAATAAATCATAAAATGACAGCTTCTACCGCGTTCGATGAATTAAATAATAACTTAGCTTTCCTTAGACTCATGAATATTTTTATCTTATCTAAAACGACAACAGCTGATAGCATTTATACCGACGACGTAGCATTCATTAAGAAGATGTCATTTCGATTGCGCTTCGCGTAAATATACAGTTACACAATTTCAATAAATTTCATATTCCAAAATAATTATAAAATAAAAATTAATTTTTCGTCTTCTCACTTACGTAAAAATGCCTTCCTCATTGCCAAATGTGTTACACTGTGTTATTCGTAATTCCCTTGGCCAAAAAGTCCTGCGATACTTCGCTGATACTTCGCCTTCGCACATGCGCCTTCGCTGAGCCAATTGGAGAACGTCCGACCACTTCAACTGTACGTTGTAACAGGTAGAAACCAAGCAAATTTTCACCGGCGCCTTCGCACATGCGCCTTCGCTGAGCCAAATGGATGACGTCCGACCACTTCAACTGTACGTTGTAACAGGTAGAAACCAAGCAAATTTTCACAGGCGCCTTCGCACATGCGCCTTCGCTGAGCCAATTGGAGAACGTCCGACCACTCCAACTGCATGTTGTAACAGGAAGAAGCCAAGTAAATTTTCACAGGCGCCTTCGCACATGCGCCCTCGCTGAGCCAAATGGGTAACGTCCGACCACTTCAACTGCACGTTGTAACAGGAAGAAACCAAGCAACTTTTCACAGGCGCCTTCGCACCTTCGCTGACCCAAATGGGTAACGTCCGACCACTTCAACTGCACGTTGTAACAGGAAGAAACCAAGCAACTTTTCACAGGCGCCTTCGCACATGCGCCTTCGCTGAGCCAATTCGATAACGTCCGACCGCTTCAACTGCAAGTTGTAAAAAAGGGCAAGAAAGCCAAGCAAATTACCACATGCGCCACATGCGCCTTCACTGAGTCAATTCGATAACGTCCGACCGCTTCAACTGCAAGTTGTAAAAGGGCAAGAAAGCCAAGCAAATTACCACATGCGCCACATGCGCCTTCACTGAGTCAATTCGATAACGTCCGACCGCTTCAACTGCAAGTTGTGAAAGGAAAGAACGTTCCGAGCTGTCCTTCCCATTCCGCCCACGAATAGCGGTTCTCCGACACGTACCGCTACTCTCGCTGCTCGTGCCGAATATTCGACATATTCGACCTATTCGACGTCTTCAACCTGTTCGAATTTCGAATCCATCGTGAATGTCTGCTGCTTCGACTCACTCCATGGAACCCAGCTGATCTCGGAATTGTGCAGGTGATTGTGATCTAGTTCGCAGTGACAGATCTCGGGATGTTTATATTTTGAATTGATTGAATTGAATTGAATTTGAATTGATTTGAATCGTACAGTGGATTGGGGTGTTTCGCGTATATGCATCCGTTTCGCGGGTGCTAATATACTGTGGTTCGTCGCGTTGCGGCCTGGGAATCCGGTGGTGGCGGGTTGTAGCTGGGTGTTGGCTGGCGAAACGGTGACAGAGGAAAACGACTTGGCAGCTACCGGTCGGTGGTGCATTCCTTCAGATAAGTATTCCTTTCAGCTTCGTGTTTCCGGACCGATTCTTTGTGGTGTTTCTGGTGCATTTCAGGTCGACGTGAAGAGATCCACCGCGAGACACTGGCGAACGCCTCGTTGCCCGGCGGTTGGCGAGTCATCGGAGGTTCCGTGGGAGGTTGCAGGTAAGTATGTATGAGTAGGTGATTGAAGAACATGAAAAATTTATATAGTTCTCTCTCAGGTGATGGCTCACCCGCAACACAGCCAGCTCCGGGATTACCAGCGAGTGGACGCGCAGACCCTGCTTCAGCCACTCCGTCGACAGCGCGTCGCTTAGATTTAATTAGTTTAATTCTTAATTTAGTCTTATCTCTACGGCATGTAAGGTATATCTATATACTATGTAGCATTATTTTAGCTTAGTGCTAAATCATCGACATCCGACTAGTACACGACACAAGTCGGATGCGACATTCCAAACAACATTTGTTAGCCTATCAATTTGAGTGGTGGTTTCGCGGTTTAAACATGGGCAACCCTTCCCGGGAAGGGTTGTTTTTTTTTTTTTTCAAATGTAAACGGCTCGGCATTGCGAGGTGTACGCCCGTACATGCTTGTCGATTGGTCGTTGGTTAGGCCTCGGGTTCTTGTTACAACGTAACAAGAGGTCTGGTGAATATGAAGGGTGAGGAAGAGTCTCATAGCGCAACTCGTTTGATTTTAGGACCGTTGTTCTTGATATATGAGGTCGTGCGTTTTCATGAAGCAGTATCACTCCATCCCTGTTGACAAGCCTAGGTCGTTGGACTATCAATTTCTGATGCATTTCATTCAGCTAACCACAGTATTTCTCAGCATTGATGGTTTCGCCAGGTTGCAGAAATTAATAGTGGATTACTCCAGCTACAGACCACCAAACAGTAACCATTATTTTCTTTGGATGAAGGCTTGGTTTTGGCATATGTTTTGGCGCTTCATCGGCATCTAGCTATTGGGTCGATCGGCGACGATTATCGTATAAATTTATCGCAGGTCACAATTCGGCGCAAGAACAGTTCGTTTTTGTTGTGGGAGAGAAGAGAACTTGAAATCTCCATTCAACACATCATGTTTTGCTCGGTAAGATCATGCGTAACCCATTTGTCAAGCTTTTTCACTTTTCCAAGTTGTTGCAAGTGGCGGCAAACTGTCGAATTGAAAACGCTTAATTTCTCGGCAAGATCCCTTATGATTTGACGGGGGTCAGACTCCACTAATGCACGCAGCTCATCGTTATCGATTGATGGTCCTGGGTGTCCACGTGGCTCACTTCCAAGGTCCATATCTCCGAATCGAAATTTTTCGAACCACCGCCGAGTGGTTCGTTCGCTAACTGTATCAGACCCAAATGCGCTGTTGATATTCCTCGTTGCTTCCGTTGCGTTGTGCTCTAATTTAAATTCGTATCGTAAAAGTAGCCGCTTTTGACTCACTTCCATGTTCACTTACTGTTTTTATTTTTACGATAACTATGAAGTGTGTTCAGAGATTGTATTAATTACTTATTTTTTCAGAAATTGTATTAATTTATTATTAATTGTTTTGTAATAATAAGTAATAAGCTGTATTTTCCAAGAGCTCAACCATTGCCCTATTGCAGTATTCATTTGCAACAATGTATGTAGTCATATTGTCGATCTCACACAATGCGCTGATTTCGCACTTTGCCGAAGTAGAAGCTACTCAAGCATCAGCGTTTTAACAATACAAAGTATCTAGATATCCATGCGGATCCAATTCCAGTCTACATATTTAATAAACAAAATATAACTAGAAGCTGATAAAGTCGCGGCCAGCGAGTTGTTTGATATCGGAGAAGTGCCAGTCAAGCACGTTTAAGATTATTTGAAATGCGTGGTAATGAGTTGGGCTCGCAGTCCAATTCAAGTAAGCATCAAGAAAGGTTCTATCATAAACTAACTGAGAGTTTTATTTATCCTCGGTGCAAGTGAGAATTTCGAATCGTATTGGTGATGTACCAGGGCGATTCTAAAATCAATTGTTACTGTGCATTGGTATTGGACCAAGGCAATTGAACTAGGATAAGGTGGATTTTGTATCCAACTGAAAATCAAACAACGGCGGGCGGATAAAGAAATCCCTTTATTCGCGATATAAACAAAGTGCATAACAGAAATGACTCCATAAATCAAGGTAGCAGTATTTATACTTCAATAGGTCTGTTCTCGTACTACGATTAATTGCGATTAATTGCGATTAATCGTGATTAATTGCAATGAAGCGGTTCCCGTACCCCGTTTTACTGAAAACTGAAAATTTCCCCTCTTTCAGTAAATTTCAGTAGGGTCTGAGCTACTGAAAAATATCCATATATATACAACATTTTCCAACATCTTGAAAAGTGTCAAACGGAGTAAATGTTTTCACATGTGCGCGGCAAGCAACATATTTTTTGCGTAATGTTGCTATGAATGTCGAATATATTTGTGGCGATAATTTATTACCGCTTAGGATGACTTTATAATAACTATTTTCCCAAAAACCGAAAACTGACACTTTCGGTTGTCAATTTTCAGAAACTACAATGAGAGCGTCCCCGTACTTTTCATGAAATTCCCCACCACATGATTCAGTAAAATTCAGTTACTGAAAGTACGGGGACAGACCTAATATGTCATATCATTTGCGCCGGCTTGTGCCAACATAATACACTTAAATTGCAGCCAACTTTATGTCATTGCTAAATCGGCCATTTCATCTGCAGCAACCTAATGTAAAAAAACATCACTGTGTAGACTGGTTGGGAAAAGTAGCTTAGGTCCGGCATCTTGTATGTTAATAGCTTTCGTGATAGGCATAGATATGAAAGAATATGGATACGAAATGGCTATCCGTGTACCCGTAGATGAATGCGCCTTTTTTAATACACGCACAACACTGCTCTCTCACAAAAATTCCGCTCAGTGCACCCCTTTCTACCGCACTCACAGCCGAAAAGCCTTAACGCTGTGTCTTAATGCTATTTATTACTTATTAGAAAAGAATATAAGGCAATAGAAATGTTGCTGTTGGACATAATACGAAGAAAAGAAGAATCCCATTGAACAGAAGGCATATTAAAGTCGCCACAGATAATGATTGAGGACGAGGGATAGTTGCTATTAAGGTAAGTGGAAAGTTCAGAAAGGAACTTATCATAAGTCGAAAGGGACAAGTAACAGGGAATATATAAGGACGCAACAAACAAAGAGGATGTAGGCGACAAAGAGATGGAAACAGCAACACATTCAACAGGTGGACTAGGGATCAAATCAACGCAAAGTTTACTGTTGAGAGCCCTAAGCACAGCAATAAGCACGCCACCACCATCAGCCTTATTAGATACCAAACGATTGCGATCACAACGGTAAACATTGTATGCAGGGAAGAACTCGGAGCTAAAAATGTCGTCAGTCAGCCAAGTTTCCGACAAGCAAATCAGGTGATCATTTTCAAGAATAGCAGCAGTTTTAAAGTCATCAAGTTTGGTCCTCATGCCACGAACATTTTGGTAATACAGAGATAATTGTTTACGCTTAAGAACTAGGTTCGAGCTCTCCGGTTGTTTGATGATCGAAAATTTCGCCGGTTTTCAAAAATATGTCATAGAAAGTGTTATTTCCGTAATCTTTTTGAATAGTAAATAAAATATATATATTTTAATAAAAATAATTTTAATTTAATTTACAGCCCCTAAAAAGGAGACGCAATGTTGTACTCTGTAATAGGTTTTTGGGACCAAGAAAGAAAATAAAGTTAATGCATTTATCAATTGTGTTTCATACGCATTATTGTCCGGTCTACTCTAACAAATTTTACTGCCAATGTCTACAAAGGTGGAGTGATAAATTTCACGTCTTACATTACCCTAGATTTCACTCAGGTATCTATTTAGAGCTAAGTGAACCCGAAGCTCGTTACACAATCCTTCGTTATAATCTGCAGGGACCCCACACATAAGGAGCCAGTGGTAGACTGTACGAAGTTCCATATACATTATAAACAAGATTTAAAAAAATCATATGCATTATAAAGATGTTTAAATTTTGAGAAATATAACCTAGAAAATATTGTAAGGATATGGTTCTGGTGTGAAGTACTTAGTAATGTATACTATTAAAAATAAACTTGGATTGCATGAAGGTTGAGAAATATTTTATTTTTGATTAGCAAATGCCTCCCTCTTCCTCTCTAACCGGGCTTGGGACCGGCTGCGGCGGAATCAGGGCATTGGTAGAATTTGCGTCATGCATTTATTCATTTAGAGTATATCAAACTACACGAATACAATTTTAATGAATAATATGTTTAACAAAGTTGCGGAGTTCTTGAAGATAATAAATGCAGACATAAATTAAATAAGCATAAATGTTGATAAAACGTAAATTGATAGTGTTATCGATAATGGAAAAATAACTTGATCAAGGAACCGAGGAAGAAATTGTGATCATAATAAAAAAAACCAAGAGTGCGAGATACGAAATAGATATTAGAAAACATGCATTGATCAAAATGTACTACTTAGTAAAAGTAAAATTATTATTGAAATTTATAGCGAACTGAAGGACAGTCCATAGAATACAGTGCAGTAAATAATTGTAAACTTATATCCGATTTAGGATATGTCCTAACATACAATCGATCTTTAAAATTTGGTATGATAGATTGAAAAATTAAGAATGTGTTTATAAAGAATAGAAAACAAATAAAGTAATTTTACTTTCCGGCAATCAAAAATCTATTGGGCTAATATATTAATATCGCGTATATATGTTTTCGAAACATAATACAAAACCATTAAAACCATATTTAAGTATTTAAACATCTGGAGATAAATATCAATTATTAAACAATCTTATAATTATGATCAATAACAATGATTCACGAGAGTAGAAAAATGTTCGGCTAAACTCGACTAAGTGTCCCGTAGAGGTACAAGACATTAAGAGTGGTGATAAAGAAACAGTCTGTCTCGAAGTCATCCATAGGTCTGTTCCCGTACTACGATTAATTGCGATTAATCGCGATTAATTGCAATGAAGCCGTTCCCGTACCCCGTTTTACTGAAAACTGAAAATTTTCCCTCTTTCAGTAAGAGCGATGAAATTTTAGGTCTGTTCTTGCGATTAATCGCGATTAATTGCAATGAAGCTGTTCCCGTACTCCGTTTTACTGAAAACTGAAAATTTCCCCTCTTTCAGTAAATTTCAGTAGGGTCTGAGCTACTGAAAAATACTGAAAAGTGTCAAACGGAGTAAATGTTTCACATATTTTTTGCATAATGTTGCTATGAAGATCGAATATTTTTGTGGCGATAATTTATTACCGCTTAGGATGACTTTATAATAACTATTGGTCTCCCAAAAACCGAAAACTGACACTTTCAGTTGTCAATTTTCAGGAAATACAATGAGAGCGTTCCCGTACTTTTCATGAAATTCTCCACCACATGATTCAGGAAAATTCAATAAAATTCAGTTACTGAAAGTCCGGGAACATACCTATAGAAGAAGTGGATTGGAACTATAGATTTCCGTGCGGCACCAATTTATATTAGTATGCGGCATTCTCTCACACCAACATATATAGCAAAGGTCGTAGGTGATTATATGGGGGCAGGCAATTGGCGCGCAAGTTTGAATCGTCATTTTTATGATGAATTAATTTGATATATAATAGGTCTGTTCGCGTATTTGAATCAGTTATATTTAAAAAAAAGTCTAGCGCATCAGAACCGCTTGAAAACTAATTTTCGAAGAAATTGTCTTTGAGTGACAAAAAATGTAAAGTAAAGTAAAGCAATCCCACGACAACCCTTGTACGGGTCTAGGGGTTGAAGCTGGTAGAGAGCTTCATTACAATTTTTTTAATCATTGTGGATACGAGTGTGGAGTGATTAGTTCCACGACTCACTTTACCCCTGATTTAAATCAGGTACCTATTCAGAGCTAGGTGAACTCAAAGCTTGGTGAGCGGACCCTCGTCCGAACCTGGATTCGAACCAGGGACCCCACACGCAAGAAGCCAGTGCTCTACCCACTAGGCTAGTCAAGCTTCGACAAAAAAAAAAAAAAAAAACCAAAAATGTGGGACGACGTAATACACTTTTTTATACAACTATTCCTTATCCTAAGCAACAAAACTCAACTATAACACAAATGATGAAAATGTTCAGTGCTAGGAACACTTTCCCAATGAAAATCAATAAATCAACTTATCCTTTGAATTTCGTTCTCATCGGAGGATTTCATCGAAAGTTTCAGCGGTTAAACGTTGTTTGAGGCTGCCATCCGACAAATGCTCAAAATTCTGTAAATTTAAAAATTGGTTTCTTATTTTTATCGTAAATGCTTTGCATATGAGTACGTAATTTGAAGCATCTGTTGGTGCAATATTTACGAAAATGGCTAATGCTGGTTACCCTGTGTCAGCAGCAGAACAAAAAATACACCAAATCTGCTTCACGTTAAGTTAAACCCAACCAGGAAATTTCGTTTCGATTGAATCACTGCGCTGGAAGGTATATAGGTGAAAAGAATTTTAGGGTTACCACCCTCAAAACTTTTCAAATTTTTAAAACATTAATATTTGTTGTTAATTTTCATAGCAAGATCATTCTCATTTACAAATCTAATGACATAATCGCTCAGCAAAGAAATTTCACAAAATTACAAAAATGGTAATAGCTGGCAGCCCTTTCATGATTTTTGTACGAAATTCCTACGACATTTACTTCACATCAAGGTCCATTTACCGCATGAACTTCGTCTTGATTTCTACACTGGACCGGAAGTTATAGGGTAAAAAGCTTTATTTTGCTGAGCAAATTTGCAAGATTTATGAGACAAAAATCACCACAGCTGCCAGTCTTATACTAATTTTTCAACCAAATTTTCACCAAATGTTACATAGAGTAACGTCCAAGTACTGTGTGAATTTTGTTGAAATCTGATTCTCAGCTATTTTCCAAGATGGTACCACTGCCACAGGGTTGCCCGCATTTCTAAATCACTACTATCAGACATGGTCCTATCTAATACCAACATGTCCTGTAAATTTCATTATGATCGGATAATCCGGTCGTCAGTTCTCGTGAATAGAACTTTCGAGTGCTGAAAATAGAGGTAATTTAGTGGTGGGTTGCCGTTCTTGTGCAAATCGAAATTTTGAAAACTTTATCCCGACATGAAGGACAACGGATAAAATTTATCAAAAATTTGAAATTTTTGTCAAAAATCTAAAATTTTTCAGGAAGGTCAATTATTTGAAGGATTTTTTTCAGCAGCCTGCCACACCTACAGGGTTACCTGCTTTATGTTGAAAATCTATATGTGCTAAATTCATATAATCTATGTGCTAAATAGTCAACATCAATACGCTCTGTAATTTTCACGATGATCCATTGTTTTTCTTACAAGTAATGACAAATCAAAATTTGCAAAAAATTCCTTGCCTTATTTTAAGCACCCTGCACCCACACACGGCTCAAAATTTCCAATTCTTTATCATAAACAAGCTTAAAACATAATTATTTCTCATTCCCAATACTTTTCTTGAACAAAAATTTAGACTGCTTGGAAATATAGGAGTACCTCAAAATTCACTAAAACGCTCGCCGCCGCCAAAAGGTTTAGGATATCTGAATTTGAGAAAGTAATGGACCTCCCAGCTATATACATCTACGTTCTCCGAAAATTTCAGCTCAATCGGATCGGCCACTCCAGAGATTATCTCCCTTAATAATTTTGCTGATATATATATAGATATATATATATATATATATATATATATATATATATATATATATATATATATATATATATATATATATAAATATATATATATATATATATATATATATATATATATATATATATATATATATATATATAAAAAGAAACATGAATTTTCGGCGAAACGAGTTTAATACTAATGTTCTTCGAACATTAGTAAAAATCGCAGCAAGTCGTTTTTGTACTCTTGCTGCAAGTCAAATTTTGCCAGAAAAAGAAGCCAGGTGCAAAAATCTGTTGTGTGGACAACATTTCACTGCACACTTCATATCTAGTTTTTAAATATTTGTCTCATAGTCACAATTACTAGCGCTCTTATATGTATAATACCACCTCGAAGCTCACGTGGGCTAGACAGGACTAAATAACCAGGATAAAATTAAAATATACAATATTTATTTCATACATAATGATTACAATTAATTCAAATACCACACGTTTAAATTAAAAGTCACTTGAATGGTTATCCTGTCTTTTCGTACAAAGTTGTTACGAATAGCATTTAACTTATCGAAATAGAATACGCAATCACTTGCACAGATAGTTTGTATAATTTGGACAAGATGAGAGTTTTCAACAGCCGAAAAATGAAACAAGCAGGGAGGAGGTAGATTAAACACGTTATACGTGGAGAGGCACATGTTCGCCGTGCGAATCGGAATGAAACTAATTGTTTATATGCTATTTTAAAATTCGTACTTTTTGCAATCTTGTGTTTTTTATACTTGTGAAATTCGTAACAGTTGAGAAAAACAAGAAATTATCGAAGTTTTTTAAATTTTGCGTTTAAGTATCATAAGAGAGCGATTAGCAAGTGTTTTCTTAAAAACTGCGTCCTTAAAAACCGGGCTTGGGACTGGCGAATTAAAGCTTTAACTTGAAAACCCATCGTATTGCTCGGGGTCATAGAGACGCAAATATATACAAGTAGAGGCGCTATGATTGTTTTCATATAATAATACATTTTATAATGGACCTCCTTCCTTCCACACTCTGCGTTCAAATTATATTTCACAATTATATTCTCGTAATCTGTTTTCATTTTCATCCACAAACATGCATTCATCTTAATTTCGAAAAACTTATTCAAAAATATTTGTGACTCCCAACAACCAAACTAATGGATATGTGGGAAATAGATATTGACCGAGCCCAGGCAAAATCTGGCCAGCCCAAATGTGTGGACGGTCCAGACAAGCGACTTTGACAGGGCTCGCCGGCGCTCGTTCGACTTCCGATTGGAATGGGTTTTGGGCACGAGTCAAGACGATTCGTGACAAGCTGTCAAATGCCGTCCACATTTTGGCGGTCTCGTCTGACTTCGGCTCGCCTGGCCTCGGCCAATATGCATTTGAAACAATACGCCTTTGACGCTCCTAACTCATAAAAATTTAAGAAAACTGGTGTTGTCAAATTAGGTTGTCAGTGATCGCGCGAGTTATGGTAACACCACCGTAACCAACGAATCCACCAAGCAACGTGACCCCAAATGCATATCCGGCTATTACACCTTTCGTCTACAACATTTCCCGACACATGCCGTAACGTAAACAATTCCAAATTCATTGAATTTAGAACAACACCTGCTGCAAGTCAGCAGTTCAAATAACAATAAATAGATGTAGCGAATCAACCTGAGCCAGTTTATAATTGAAACACGTAATAAATATTTGATTAAAGAATTAAAATATCGTTTTTTTCTGAAAGCTCTAAGTTTAAGATTTAACTGGCACAGTCGGTAGGATCGGGTGTTGTGGCGTTTCAAATCGATCAAGTGAATTAAAATAATCGACGGTTTATCGATTAATTAAATTAGTATCGGCGGGTCGAAGGAATATCGGCCAAACGCGAAAACGTGATCGGCAGTGCAAAATAACTGTGAAAAATAACGGTGTCGTGTTCAAGCACTTACGGGGGAACACCGTAAGAAAGTGACCAGTTGGCAAGAAACACCACAAGTAGGACAAAGGATATAGGAATCCTCGTCGGGATCTTTAAAATGATCAAAGTCCTACTCATCATCGGGTAAGTCGAAATTGGATTTCCTTATATGTCCTCTCCCAATAAAAGAAAACGTTCTACTTCACCCTATCCAACTAATCTACCTCGTAGAAGTAAGTTAAGCAATAGAAAACTAGAAAATATTAGTGAACAAAGTGGTGATTCGAGTGATGGTGAAATTTCCGAAAGTTCAAACTATTCGCGTAATCGTTTAGATCTTGCAGTTAGAGGAACATTTTCGAAAAGCTTAAAAAAAATATCTAATTTGTTTTTTAGCTCAATTAGTAACAATCGTGGAAATTTAACCAATAATAGTGAACTGACCAGTTTTTCCGATTAATATAAGAATTACTTTAGTGAACAACAAATCGATAATAAAAACCCAAATATGGCTACGGGAAACGATTACCAAATTCACGCAAGTAACCTACCCAGTGCTTCTGTTCCGGAGCAAAATGTTATCCACTTAACCCCAAACGACATTTTTAATAACTTAAGAGTACCGGACGCTATTAAAGACCTTCCCCAATTTGACGGTAATACAAACCTTTTATATGACTTTTTGGATAATGCCGAAGAAATTTTGTCCTTAATATCTTATACTAACGGTACGCCATATGGCCAGATACTTCAGCGGGCTATTAGGAATAAAATAGTTGGACCCGCAAATGAAGTTCTTAATATGCACGCGACCCCATTAGAATGGAGTGCAATTAAATCGAATTTAGTGCTACATTATGCAGACAAGAGGAATGAGACGTCTCTCATTAGAGATCTGCATAATGTGAGACAAGGCACCAACTCCGTAGAAAAATTCTATTCGGAAGTTGTCGGGATCTTAGCGAGCATGACGAATCATGTCAATATACATGAAAAAAACTCAAGGGTAATTACATCTAAAGCCCTGAAATGTATTCGACGCGAAACGGAACGAAGTGTCAAATCCCATACAAAATCAGCCTGGCGCGGAATTTCGTTTCGTTTGGTTTCGCTCGTCAGTAATGTGTTCGCAGGCGTATAAGTGTCTTCGAAGACAACGCAGTGACTCGCTCTGAGATGGCGCTGCACTATGTATAAGTTAAATTTCGCGGCCATTTAATGACCCAGGTATCTTAAATTGATGCGAAAAATGTGACAGCTCATAATTTCATTCGAGTTTGCAGATATTTTATTGAAAAATGAGTGGAAATGGATGGATGAACATCCTTGCAACAGTAGTTTTTGTTTTGCCGATAAAATCATTTTTGATGCCGGTTAGTTAAATTTATATGCACCGAATTCAAATGTAATGCACTTGTTAAATGTCATCAATGGCAATTTATACTGCCTCCGGTGTCGGGGTGCGGAACTTTATTTTGCTCGATTCCGCACAGACGTTTTCGCTGTATTTCGTTCGTCGAATACATTACAAGGCTTAAAAAGGAACTTTTTAGTGAAATGTGCCTTAATGCGTTTCTTTCGGGTTTACGGAAACCATTAGGTTTCACAATAAGGACAATGAGACCTGAATCGCTAGCTGTTGCATTTTCATATTGCATTAAGGTACAAAATATTTCCTATGCAAGATCGGATGGACAGAAACAAGTCTTTGGCCCAAAACCTATTCCACCCTTATCGAAACCTCAAATACAATTTCCTAGGCTATTGCCACCGCAATTAAACTTTAAAAATAATTCACCTCAACAGTTCCTGAATTCATTTGGTCAATCACCCATGCCACCACGGTTCAATCCTGTTCCGCACCCGAAGTTCCATTTTATACCACCTTTTCAACAACGGCCGCAATTCAACCCATACCCCTAACAAAGATTCACTATAAACCCTTTTGGTCAAAATAGACCTTCATTTAATTTCAGTCACCCTCAACAACAACAGCAACATTTTTCACGTCCAGGCAATCAATTCCCTAAACCAGAACCTATGGACACCAGTTCAGGCAATACAAAACGATTCAGACCGCAAGTTAATCAATTTAATAATAATTTCGGGAATAGAGCTCTTTTAAACATAGATGAGTCAGGACATAGCTCAAGCCCAACAGAAAACCCAGCATACAACCCCTATACATTTGACCAATACTACCCAAACTATTATAGTAACGAAGAAGACTACCTCGGTTTCCCTTTTATTAATGAGCCAATCGAATATTATCCTAATGATTATGAATCTAATCAGTTGCCTCAAGAAAATCAAAAGGATCAATATGATTCAACAGAACCCGTTGTTAGGGATCGGGCTTACCGCTGCGAATGAAGCAATGAAAAATAGAGCACCGTCGTAATTAACGTTATAATCGATACTAATTTATTCATTACTCTATAAAACTGATCATACAATCAAAATTACATAATTGCTAAAATTTTAATCAATTGAGGCAGGCATATCGGATTACAAGCTCACCATACCACGCGCGAGCTTAATTGCTGTAAATTGATTATTTGTGTACTTAGCATTTCGCGTCCGAGGGCAATGCCTGCGTCAATTGATTGGTACAAGGTACATTGACGTTAATTAAATGAATAATACAAATTGAGTAAGCATGAGTTTTTTTGTTCTGTTGAGTTCAATTGCTATGAGATCGAACATTCCGCCCACCAAGAACCACCATCTTCTACACTGCGCTCTGCTCTACATTTGAAGTTTCTGGGGGTTCTTCATTCACTTTGGGCCATCGAATAGACTGACGAAACCGCCGAAGATTTGAAAGAGGTTGGTCGGCATCAGCTGCATATCTTGGCCGTGCTGTGAAGCTGCAATTGGGCAATACTGGTTTCCAGAGTATTCCTAGGACAATAAGAACAAAACCAATAATTAGTAGAAGCAAAATTATATCATAGTCTTCCTGCTTAAATATCATCGTGCTCATGGTACGTGAAGTGAGGTCCTTCTGCTGTAGATCCAATGCTTGTTCGATAGTTATGATTTCCTTATTGAAGGTGGATCGTATGTTGTTGAGGTTGAAGTCAAACGTGTTATTCCAGAGATGCGTGATATTGATAGCTGGCATGACATCTAATTGAGTCTTTACAACAGTTTGAATTGATGACCGAGCAGCCAAACTAACCGTTGGATGTTTTAAGGAACATCCTGGTGAAAGACTAATTATGCCTTCTTCTCTCAATGTTACGCGCTGTAATCCGTCATCACAGTCTACAGTGGTGACTTGTGGTGATGTTAGGCTGAAAATGTACTGACCATCTTCTGAAAGCGGTATCCATGTATTAGTTGGTGGAACGATTCTGAACTTGCAATCTTTTTGGTAGTCTCGGTGTTGTGACAGAAGCGTCACTTCGCAACGATAATTGTGCGATTCCAACCCATATATTGGAGAAGACGACCTACATAGTCTTGACGGCGAGAGATGTTGACATCGTGAGAGTCCGTCATGCGTTATACTAAAATAATGCATGTGATCTGAGGTGATGACTAAGTTTTCAATTTCAGCGTGAATCATGATGTGCTCTCCTTGATGAATCGTAGGGAGAGGGATCAGCCTGTAAATGGTATAAACCTCAGCCTCCTTTAATGGTACGCGCAATTCGATGATAAGACGATCCTTTAGAATCGCGACATTGCTTCGCATTACGTTAAACATGTCGTGCAAGAATTGAGAGCTCTCGATTGAGGTTGGAAGTTGTGCGCCTGTTGGCATATTTTGGGAGACCATGCGAGCTTGTTGTATCAGTTCTGTTGGAGTCAGAATTAAATAGTTCTTCTGTTGCCGAGCATTTAAAAAGAATTGCAAAAGCTCTTCTTGAACTTCTCGAAAATCTTCCATTATCATTGAGTAATGTAAGGTTACGCTTAGCGTCGTAATTTCTTTCAATTCTGATGCGTGAATTGCGTTTAATTGGCCTTCCAGATGATTGAATTGATTTTCGATGTCTGACCTCTGGCGTTTCATCAATTTTGTCGTTGCTTCTATGATTGATGTCTGGTTTTTTAGCAGGGAGTATATGTGTTGATCGTTTTCTTTGGCTGCAGATATCTGAGCATCATATTTCTTTGCATCTTCTTGGTCTAGAACACCAAATAAGGCGTTCGCTACGTTGCCTATAAAGTTTAGGGCACCCCTGCGTTGTCTTTGTGGTGAATGGCGATTTTGCATAAGGATTTCATTGGCTTGCTGTAAACGTTTGTACTGTCGAACGAGCTGAGTGACATGAGTGTGACAGAATGACGAATTCTGGGTATTATAGTTGTAACACGTTTTATTTAGTGTAGCAATACCATTACCGATACCCTCGAGCTCCTGCCAGTACGAATTTAGATCAAAATACACCAGCATCTTCCAGTCAGAATGTACCAAGTGCATTTTGCCTCTGTCTTCGAAGTATATTCCAGGCCTATCAGTAAATTGAGTAACGTTGATATTTTTAGCAAAGGCAACTGTGCACAGAGATAGTAGATATAAAATTAGAAGCAAGGAGTTCAGCCCCGATTTTTTGTGTCCCTGCCTGGCTGAGGTCGGTCTCCTGGTAAGGTTGTTTTGATGATCTGTTGGGTCTTCCACCGTAGTCTGAGTTGAAGGTTCAGAGTGGATAGGACAAATTTTAGTGATGTTGCATTGAATAACTCCCTTTGCGGTTTTTATAGTTGCCACTCGTACTAAACCATCGTTTCCTGGGTGAGTTTCAATAATTCTTCCCAATGGCCACTTGTTGGCTGGAACCCGTTCGTCTTTTATCAATACTAGTTGATTTGGTTCGAGATTTTTCTGTGGTTGCACCCACTTGCATCGTTCTTGCAATGAGGTCATGTATTGTCGGCTCCATCGTTCCCAAAATGAATTTTTCAATTGTTGCAGCAGCTCCCATTTACCCTTTTTTGACACTGTCACATCCGGGGCAGCCTGTAGATGTTGTCCAATGAGGAAATGTCCAGGTGTAATTGCTTCCAAGTCGTTTACGTCATTGCTACACGGGTATAACGGTCTAGAATTTAAACAGGATTCAATTTGTGTGAGAACCGTTGCCATCTCCTCATACGTTAATTTTTGATCACCCACAACCTTCCGCAAATGAGCTTTCGTTGCTTTTATGCCAGCTTCCCAGAGCCCTCCAAAGTGAGGGCTGCCAGGAGGAATGAAATGCCAAGTGATTTTCTCCGCGGCTAACTTCCCTTGAGTCTTTCGCATGGAATTCAGATATTCCTGCTTCAGCGAGTTATTTGCTCCGATAAAATTGGTACCTTGGTCGGAATAAATGTCGCTGCATAGCCCACGTCGTGCGATAAATCGTCGTATTGCAGCCAAACACGCATCACTCGTTAGATCTGAGACCAGTTCTAGATGGATTGCCTTCGTCACTAAGCACACAAACAATGCAATGTATGCCTTGCATGTCTTTGCACCTCGTCCATTGTTATATTTGATGTTGAACGGCCCACCAAAGTCCACACCAACTGAAGCAAATGGACGTGCTGGTGTCACTCTGACCTTTGGTAAAATACCCATGATTTGGTTTTGACTAACTGGATGGGTTCGGTAGCAAATGAGACATTCGTGAATTGTCCTTTTTATAAGATTATGTCCTCCAGTTATCCAATACTTCAACCGAATTGTTGCTAGTGTAGTTTGCAGTCCGGCGTGCAGTAATTGCCTGTGATATAGTTTAGCAATTAATTACGCGATGTTGGAATGCCCATTAATTATTTTACTGGATGCCTCTGATCATAAGATAATGGTGCTTCAGCTATCCTTCCGCCCACCCTGAGGCATCCTGTGGAATCAAGAAAAGGATTGAGAGTCTTAATCGAGCTATTGCCTTTTATCAATTGCTTTCTGTTAAGTGCCTTAATTTCTTCGTTATAGAAATGGCCTTGCATAAGGCGTAAACAACAAATAGCCGCTCTATTCAACTCGTAACGCATTAGAAACGAAATTTGTCGTTTGTTTGGATTGAGCGTATTGTATTTAAATCTTAAACAATACGCTGTAATACGAATCATTCGGTCGAATGACGAATATCGTTGCAACCAATCTGGTTCTGAAATGTGGGTCAAATGATAGGATGTTATCCTTAATTCTGGCCCTGTAACTGGTAGTTCGATGGTAGGCTGAGGCCATTGATCTTGCGACAAATTCAGCCATAAAGGTCCTTTCCACCATAGTTCGTTGGTCTGCAGCAATTCCGCCCTCGTTCCTCTTGAAGCAATATCTGCTGGATTTTGCTTTGTATTGACATATGCCCACTGTGACCTTGTAGAATTGCTTAAAATGTAACTCACTCTGTTAGCGACGTAGGTTTTCCATTTATTTGGATGTTGACTTAGCCAAGCCAAAACAACGGTGGAATCAGTCCAGAAATGGCAGTTCACGTCACTCCACTCAAAAGCTTCTTGTATTTGATACATCAGTTGCACCACCAGTTGTGCTCCGCATAACTCTAATCGAGGAATAGACACAGTTTTGATTGGAGCAACCTTCGCCTTCGAAGAAAGCAGATGTGTGAAAATCTGCCCATCTGGTTTTTGAATTCGCACATAGACAACCGCTGCATAGGCACTTGATGATGCATCGGAAAATCCATGAAGTTGCACCAGGTCATTTGGTGCATAGCGAATCCATCGTGAAATGCGTATGTTTTCAATAAATTTCAGATCGTTACGTAAAGAAAGCCATTCATTTTTTACAGCTTTTGGTAGCAGGCAATCCCAAGTTAGCTGCGTTAGCCAAAGCTGTTGTATAAGTATTTTACCCAAAATTAGTATCGGCTGCAGCCAACCAAGTGGATCAAATAATCTTGAAATTTCTGACAGCACAATGCGTTTAGTGTACGCGATTTCCTCATTGACTGGTAGTGTAAGAGCAAACGAAAAATAGTCCTTAGAAGGTGTCCAGCATAGGCCGAGTGTCTTAATTTCCTCCACTGAGTCAGATGCGAAGGTAAAGTTTAATACCGAATCTTCTGCGGCGATGCTAGAAAGCAATGACTCATTGTTTGAAGCCCATTTTCTCAAGGTGAAACCACTAGACTGCAAAATTTCTCTTACTTCAGATTGAATCTGATGTGCCCTTGGTAGATCGTGAGCACCGGTAATGAGATCGTCAACATAAAAGTCAAGTCTTATGATCTCCGCTACATGAGGATTTTTGCTCTGGACAGATAGTGCAATTTGATGAAGCGTACGGACAGCTAAAAAAGGGGCAGAAGATACACCAAATGTAACCGTTTTCAAGCGATAGTCTTTAAGTTCTTCTGACGAGTGTTCTCTCCAAACAATCCTTTGAAAGTCGCGATCTTCAGGGCGTACCCATATTTGACGGTACATTTTCTCTATATCCCCTGTTAATGCAAATTCATACTTTCGCCATCGCATTAGAATGTTGTAGAGTGAATTCTGTATGGTAGGTCCAGGTAGCAACAAATCATTCAACGATTTTCCAGAAGGTGCCTTCGCTGATGCATCGAACACCACTCTGGTTTTTGTTGTAGTACTACTGTCCTTTATTACAGCATGGTGCGGTAGATAATAACTGGTATTGCTCATGTTACACTGTAGAATCTCTTCAATTTGTTCAAGAAGAAAGTATTCTCTGATGATATGAACGTAATCCTCATGTAATTGAGTGTTTGATTTAAAACGACGTTCCAGTTGAAGAAATCGCTTTTCAGCTCTTGAACGGCTTCCATTTAATTCGTCAGTTGGTTGCCTATTGAAGGGTAAACTGACTTCATATCTACCTGTGACTAGGCGTTTAAAGTCTCGTTTATAAATTTCCTCGGCCAAACTATCGTCACTAGAGAGCTCTCTTTTTGCTGGCATTTCCTCTTGCTCCCAAAATTTCCGTAGAGTGCAATCTAGATCTTCAATTGAAACTAAGCTCGTTATGTTAGATTGCTTAGTTTTAGGTGTAAAACGACCTGAGAGAATCCAACCTAACGAAGTCTTTTGAGCTGCAAGACTTCCTATTTGCGCGGGTTTTACACCTTCTTGAATAATTGTGCCGAATACATCGGCTCCCAACAACAAATCAATTTTCCCCGAGATATGGAATGATGGATCTGCCAGGTCATCGGGATGAATGTTCGTCGCGCGTATAGGTAGATCAGCATAAGGTAAGTCGCCCGTAATACGCGAGATGATTAACGCGGAGATGTGTATCCGTTTTTTCGACCATTTTTCGCGAACCGTAAGACCAACGATACCTTTTGATACGCTTACTTGGCTAGACCCGATACCATTGATGATGGTTTTGTTATATTTCCGCGGTAGCTTCAAAACTTGAAGTGCAGATTCACTGATGAATGATCTCTGCGACCCTTGGTCTATTAAGGCTCTTAATGGTACGTACTCACCAAATTTGTCTTGCACGTAGACCATGGCTGTAGCCAGCACAGTATCATGGCGATCTTCTGCGCTAATAGCGCTGGTAACCTCAGACCTCTTGGTTGCTTCATCAGCATGTAACATTGTGTGATGAGCTTTGTTACACTTTAGGCACCTCGAACTCGAGTAACAGTCTTTCACGTTATGTCCACTACGTAAACAATTGAAACACAGTCTATATTTTGCAATCACTTCCCGTCGTTTGTTCACATTGTATTTTACAAAGTTTTCACATTTCGCTAACCGATGGTTTTTTTTACACACAACACACAATTTTTCATTTATGTTCGTAGTATGGGAAAGAATTTTATTCGGGGTTTTACCACTGTCTATAATTTCAGTTGATCTGAATCGCAGCTCAAGGAATGCCTTAAACTGCTCCCATGTTGGGACATCTTTCGCAGTCCCTAAACTTTCTTCCCATTTCCTTCGCGTTTCTATGTCCAGCTTCTGACACAATAAATGAATTAGAATTGGGCTCCAAGACTCCGTGGAGTGACCAAGTCCATTGATCCCGGCTAGAGACTCTGTGGTAACATCAAGTAACCGCTTATAGCTGTTGGAGTTGTCAGCCCTTGTAGCGGAAACGGAAGTGATAGCATTGAGATGTGCTCCAATTATGATTCGCTTGTTTTCGAACCTATTGGTTAAAAGCTCCCATGCCGCCAAATAATTATCTTCACTAGCTGGAAGATGTTTAATTAAATTATTGGCTTCCCCGTCTAATAATGACTTGAGGTATTGCATTTTTTGGACTGGCAATAACCTCTTATCGTCATGCACCATGGCTGTAAACAGCTCATGAAAGCTAGTCCACTTGAGATATTGGCCGTCAAATCGCGGAACTTTAATTCGCTCGAGTTTGATGCCTATCTCAGAATTTTGGACCGTGATTTGCTGCGGAGCAGTGGTTGCTGCCGCAGCTGTAGCCGAACACTTGTATTCATTGATATGTTCCTTGAACTTAGAAACGATATCAAAATACGTGTTTTCAGCCTCTTCGAATACCCTTTTGTATTCATCCAGTATTGACCAACCAACGGATGAGTAGCAACACAGCGCTTCCATATATCTTGAACCCGTTCAAGACGAGTCTCGAAATAGGATAGGGAATACCGATCACTACTATCTTTTTTGTGGTTTCGTATCACCCGATAAAGGTCTTCGACATTCACTCTTTGCGCCGCGTCGTTTTGCATTATTGTAGTGAACTATGCGTACACAAATGAAATTACACAAACGTTATTTGAATAGTTCACCTATTAAGAAACGCACTATTTCGTTTTTTTTCACGGACGTTATCCGCTAACTAAACCTTTCGACACAAAATATTGTTTTTCGCGGACGTTATCCACTTGTAAAATTGTTCAACACACAGTATTCTTTTCGCGGACGTTATCCACTTGTAAAATTGTTCAACACACAGTATTCTTTTCGCGGACGTTATCCACTTGTAAAAACTGTTCACTTTAACCAAATTGCGCGAACGTTATTCGTCAATTAGTTGATTTTCATTTAAAAGCTAGCACTCGCACGTTCAAACTTACTACGCCGATCCGGCTCGACGGACCAGAAAATGTTAGGGATCGGGCTTACCGCTGCGAATGAAGCAATGAAAAATAGAGCACCGTCGTAATTAACGTTATAATCGATACTAATTTATTCATTACTCTATAAAACTGATCATACAATCAAAATTACATAATTGCTAAAATTTTAATCAATTGAGGCAGGCATATCGGATTACAAGCTCACCATACCACGCGCGAGCTTAATTGCTGTAAATTGATTATTTGTGTACTTAGCATTTCGCGTCCGAGGGCAATGCCTGCGTCAATTGATTGGTACAAGGTACATTGACGTTAATTAAATGAATAATACAAATTGAGTAAGCATGAGTTTTTTTGTTCTGTTGAGTTCAATTGCTATGAGATCGAACACCCGTTGTGGATGATTCGGATTTTCAATCAAATGCCTCCAAACTCCAATCGGCTACATAGACACCAATAAACATGGATTTGTTTTGCCTTATATCCATATCTCCTCACCATTTGGGCGTCCATTGAAATTTTTGATTGATACAGGTTCTTCATCGTCATTCATTAACCCCGAATTCACTCACTCAATGGATGTCAAACAAATCAAGCCAACTAACATAACTACCGTTCTCACAACACACAGTATAGACAAAGAAGTCACTCTTCCAAATTTTGCAGAATTTAACCAGGATGGAAATATTCGGTTTTTGGTATTTCGATTTCATGGCTGCTTCGATGGTCTGATAGGATAAGTTGCACTTACCACATTGGGAGCGAAAGTTGACCTCGCCAATCGAACCTTGATAACAAACATTTCTACCATACCTTTACGATTTAAACCAAATTTCATGTCACAAAAGTATATTGTTCCACCTAAATCAAAATTAATTGTAAAATTACCTGTGGACATTCGTGATGGTGATATTTACATCCAACAAATAGTAATTAAACCAAACCTGATTGTGCAGAAAGGTATTGACCAAGCTAGGGAATGGTACAATTTAGTTGAAGTCCATAACAAATCAGAAAAAGAAGAAACACTCTTATTAGAACAACCATTGAAAGTTGTTGAGTATTCGCCTTCCTCATTCACAGAGATTAATAACTTTAATATCGGATATTCAAACGACGTTCATGACGACTTTAGCGGTAAAAACATTACCGAATTGGTAAGAGTGTCCCATCTAAACACTGAAGAGCGTAAAACCTTATTTGATGTCTGTACACAATTCGCAGATATATTCTTCAAAGAGGGCCAAAAACTCACGTTCACTAATGAAATAAAACATCAAATAAATACATTCAATGACATACCTATCTATACAAAGTCATATAGATATCCATATGTCCACAAGGACGAGGTCCGACGACAAGTCGACGACATGCTCAAACAGGGCATTATACGTCCAAGTTATTCCCCTAGAAGCTCTCCTGTCTGGGTTGTCCCTAAAAAACAAGACGCCAGCGGAAAGAAAAAGTGGCGCCTTGTAATTGATTACCGGAAGCTTAATGAAAAGACAATAAGCGACCGATAACCTCTTCCAAATATAAACGAAATTTTAGACACATTGGAAAAATGCATGTACTTTTCCACACTGGACCTGGCAAGTGGATTCCATCAGATAGAGATGGACCCACAAGATGTTCCGAAAACGGCTTTCACTGTAGATGGTGGCCACTTTGAATACGTCCGTATGTCTTTTGGGCTGAAAAATGCCCCGTCCACTTTTCAACGTGTAATGGACAACGTTCTCAAAGACGAGCAAGGTAAAATTTGTCTAGTTTACCTAGATTATATAATTGTCTACTCTACTTCTCTCCAAGAGCACGGCGAAAACTTAAAAAAAGTTTTTTCTAAATTACGGGATGCCAACTTAAAAGTCCAGCTTGATAAATCCGAATTTCTGCATAAGGAAGTATCCTTCCTGGGACATTTAGTAACAACCGAGGGCGTGAAACCGAATCCGGACAAAATTCAAGCGGTAAAGGAATTCCCCATTCCTCAGACACAGAAGGAGATAAAATCATTTTTGGGACTATTGGGATATTACAGAAAGTTCATTAAAGACTTCGCCAAACTTACCAAGCCTCTGACGAATTGTCTCAAAAAGGGGAACAAAGTTATACTGGATGATGAATACATACTCACCTTCAATCTTTGCATCTTTTAACTAACGATCCAATCCTTTAGTACCCGGATTTTTCCAAACCATTCGTGCTGACTACTGATGCTAGTAATTACGCAATTAGTGCCGTTCTTTCCCAAGGACCCATTGGAAGTGACAAACCAATCTGCTACGCTAGCCGAACACTTACATCATCTGAAACTAACTACTCCACGATCGAGAAGGAACTTTATGCCATTGTCTGGGCTGTAAAATACTTCAGGCCTTATTTGTTTGGTCGAAAATTTAGAATTGTTACCGACCATAAGCCACTCACATGGATGATGAGCTTGAAAGATCCTAACTCGAAACTTATTCGTTGGCGACTAAAACTAGAAGAGTATGATTATGAGGTTATTTATAAAAAGGGTTCACTAAACTCAAACGCCGATGCACTAAGTAGAATCAAACCAAACTCAGATCTATCAAAGAAAATCGAAGTCAATATTAACGAGCCTAATCATACTTCAGTAGAAGGTACGCTAGGAACAACAATCCATTCTGCAGACGAAGGCAACCAGGATGGCATTCCAATTTCTGAGCAACCGTTAAATGTTTTTAACCTACAAGTGATATTAGAAAAATCCAACAAAAGACCACCCATATCATCCCAAATCGTATTCCGTAACAAACAGCTTAAAATATTTTATCTTCCGGAAATCACGGAAGTAAATGTAACCGAGGTCTTAAAGGAATACCTTGCACCCAGTAAACTGAATGCCATCTTTACAAATGACGACACCTTCAAATTAGTTCAAACAATTTATACAAAATATTTCTCCAGAAGCAAAATTTTCAAGATAATACGTTGTACAGAATTCCTTAAAGATATCACAGAAGAAGATCCACAAGATAAACTAATTCGAGATTATCACTTCAATCACAACCACCGTGGCATAAATGAAACCTTAGCTCACCTAAAGAGAACATATTATTTCCCACACATGAAAAGTAAAATCAAACAAATTATCAATAGCTGCGAAACATGTAGAACCCAAAAATATGATAGATCTCCACCGAAATTAAAATACCAAATTCCCGAGATACCCAAAAAACCTTTAGATATTGTTCATACAGACATATATACGATTAACAATAGATCAATACTCACCATCGAAGATAAATTCTGTAAATTTGCAGCTGCATACACCATCGCTTCTAGAAATAGCTTGTCAATCATAAAATGTCTGAAACACTTCATAAGCCTTCCCGGGATTCCTAAAAAACTAATATCTGACCAAGGAAGTGAATACGCCTCAACAATATTCGGCGACTTTTGTAAACAATACAACATAGACCACCACCTAACATCCTTCCAGCAAACATCTAGTAACGGACCAGTTGAAAGGTTTCATTCTACATTAACGGAAAAATATAGAATAATTTATAGCAAGGCAAGCAATAAAGATCATGACGATATTCTGAATGAGGCAATAATCAACTACAATGACTCCATCCATTCGGCAACCAGCTATACACCTTACGAGGTATTTTATGGCAGAACATATAAATTCGAAAGGAATTTACAACATAGCAATCCCCATGATTATTTAGAAAAATTAAAATCCCATCAAGAAGAACTCTTTCTACGCGTCTCAATCCAGTTAAAAGAGAAAACAGAAAGAAATCTTACGAAACTTAACGAAAATAGGGAAGACCCCGTAACATTTAACGAAAACTCCACTATTTTTAGGAAAGAATGCCGCCAGAACAAACTAACCCCTAGATATAAGAAACATAAAGTCAAACAAAATAATTATATTACAATAGTAACAGATAAAAATAAGAAATTTCAAAGGCCAGAATTAATACTAAACCCAAATTACAGGTTGACAGCAACAATCAACGGACAGAGACTGGAGGTGCAGAATCTCAATAACAATAAGGGACTACTGCCACTACGACTGGGAACCGCACGTACAATACAAACATACAACAACCTCTTACACATAATCAGACTAGACCGTTACGAGGAAAATATCAAACAAATTACTGAATCACTAAGGAACTTTGAAAATATGGACGAAATTAATAGTACCCTGACAATAACGAAATTAAAACTTAAAGAAACTAATCATAAGCTACAAACCCTGACCCCTAAAATAAGAAGAAAAAGAGGACTGATCAACGGACTAGGGACCAACGGACTAGGGAAATCACTGGGAACTTAGATGCAAATGTCGCAATTAAAATCAATAACCAAATAAGTGAAATTCTAAGCCGAGAAAACACATTGAGAAATGAAGTTAACGGGCAAACTAAACTTAATGAACAAATGATCCAACGTTTCGAAAACATAACTAATCATATCAACGAGCAACGGAAAACAATAACTAATTACATACTTAAAATACTCACAAAATTCTATCCGAAATCAAATTAGATCTGAAAGTGTCAATTTACGCTACCTGCAATCATTGATATAAAAGTATAGAGGATATGCGAATAGCATATACGTATACTGTACGTGACTGTTGCCAGAAACAATTGTATGAATATGGGTTAGAACGCAGTGTTCTGATATTCCCAGGTGTTCCAGCATCGTTCCAGTACCTGGGACTGTCAATTTGAGTTTAAAAAAATCGAGCGTCTTCAAGCCGCGCATTCAGAAAACGTTTTATAATTCGTGATCGGGAGCTGCGTTCAAAGAATTTTTGCATTTAGTGGCTTGTGCATATGAGTGGCAGTGTTTAGTGATTATTTCATTAAGTTAATGTGGATACATCATTAAATAAAGGAGGTTTTAAGTTGTGCGGTTTGGTTGTGGTGAAATAAAACATAGTTTATGAGTGAACGGTTCAACATTACTAAAATATAACTATTGTTAGAGAATGCGTGAAGTGTTTAAATTCCAAATACGCCTGTTTATTTCGTTTGCGTGAATAGTAGCTTGGCAATCGTCGCGAGAACGAAAACATCACCCGGTTTGTTTACATTTGAGGCAGTGTGACATATTGAATTTTGAAGTAGGTCAAAGCGGGTACTAAACTTAGTACTGAAAGGGGTCATTTTCAGCATATGCCCAGGCATATGAAAATGGAAAATGAAATAGTAAAATGGTAATTAAATAAAAATTACAGTTTATTTTGTAACGTGCACTGTAAATCTGCCATAGCCGGTCCCAAGCCCGGTTGAGAAAAAAGGAGGGAGGTGCGAAGCTGTGACAATCGTTGAGTTTTTGCGCCTCTATTGCAAATGTGTACAAATATATATATATATATATATATATATATATATATATATATATATATATATATATATATATATATGTATATATATATATATATATATATATATATATATATATATATATATATATATATATTTGTATATATATATATATATATATATATATATATATATATATATATATATATATATATATATGTATATATATATATATATATATATATATATATATATATATATATGCAAAATTAAATATTATTTCTAAACAAAAACTTAACGATAATGAACTTGCGGAAATTCAATCGACCCTCGAAAAACAACTTATAAATATAACATCAAACGAAAATATATATGAACTTCTTGGGCTACAAGCTTACTTCAACGGTTCCAATCTAATATTTAACATACAGATCCCAGTTTTTCCCAGGAAACCTACTCCTTTTTCCATATGATACCACTACCCATCAACCGAACTAACTTGATAGTTACAAAACCTTACATTATCCTAAATTCCGAAACGATCCAATATTTCGACAAAGTATGCCCTAAAACCGAAGGGACATATATATGCCATGAATCGAGCCACAGGGAAAGTGCACACGAATCCAAGTGCATGATGAAATTGCTGAACAACCAACCAGCACAATGCGACATAGCCCAGCAAAAAACCGATATAATTGAAATATACCAGCCGGAACCAAATATACTAATCCTTATAAATGTTCCAGAAATGGTAGTCAATTCATCTTGCAGACCCAATACGCTCAAAGTTCGAGGAACCATGTTCATCCGATTCGAGAACTGTGAGCTTATATATAGTCAACAACATCGCATATTCATCAAAAGCCACACTTCACTGGGACGAAATCGAAATTTACCCGACGATCTTTAATGGAATTCTTCCTGCACCAGCGAACAGCACCATCCACCTTCAAAACCTCAAGAAATACGAATTCTCGAAAGAATCACATGCACCGCTCTTGCAAGAAGACCTAGCCGATCACAAAGAGATTCCAGTGACACTTACCATACTCGCCATCATCTTCCTCGTCACAACCACCATCATCTATTATAGAAGATGAAAGGAATTTCATCATCTTACACACAATGTTTGTCATCAACAATCAACACCACCTCGTAATATCGTTCCGGTTAACGAACCTGAAATCATGTTCATTTGCCCGCCGCTCCACACTAAGGGGGGAGGAGTTATGGTAACACCACCGTAACCAACGAATCCACCAAGCAACGTGACTCCAAATGCATATCCGGCTATTACACCTTTCGTCTACAACATTTCCCGGCACATGCCGCAACGTAAACAAATTGCAAAATTCCAAATTCATTGAATTTAGAACAACACCTGCTGCAAGTCAGCAGTTCAAATAACAATAAATAGATGTAGCGAATCAACCTGAGCCAGTTTATAATTGAAACACGTAATAAACGTTTGATTAAAGAATTAAAATATCGTTTTTTTTCTGAAAGCTCTAAGTTTAAGATTTAACTCGCGCGTAGTCGCAAAAGAATACCAATTGCGGCGGTAATTTTTAATCTATGGATTTACTGTTGCATTGGTCCTATTTTTATTTTAATTTTGAGTGCTGTGAATTCGTTTTTGAATCAAAAATCGCAAACCCGATGGTACGAGAGCCGATTGTAGTTGCACAACTCTCTACCATGCAGTTAATTTCGCAGTTTTAGTTAGATTTCTACAATGCCGTTTTACTTCTTGCCAAATAAAGTAAGTAATCATGTTCAAACTTTATCATGAACCGCTTTTAAAGCATAAGAATGTTGTGAATGGGCCGCAATTCGATTAGATCCATTCGGCAATCATTTGGAATCGGACTTTGTTTACATTGATTTAACAGCATGAGTTTTGTCAGAGGGAGAAGGGAAAGCATTCGGCAAGAAGAACTGATGCCATATACGTACGCTCATGTACGTGTATACGGCCCATCCATTTCTTCTATAGCTTTGATCCATTTCCACAAATTATTCCAATACAACGAAATGTCTTTCGGGGTGTAGATCGGTTGCTCGTTTCGGGGCATTAATATTTTTTTTTTTTTTTTTTTTTTTTTATATAGTGCTTTATTTTCAAAACATGACAATAAATTACAGAATAAGAATTCAATTTTAATACACTACTCCTCCTTTTAAGGTAAGGAACCTTGTATTAGGAGTGAGGAGTTGTAGATAATTTTTCATTTCAAATTATACAATTACAAGAAAGAAGCGATTCAAGTTCATTATAAAATATATACATAAATAATATTTAAAGTTTGAATAAAAAAATTATTAAGAAAAAGAAAAAAGAAAATACATAGCCGAGTAAGACCGTCTACGTTATATTAGGCACAATAAAATAAAATTCGCACAGCCTTGTGTGAAATAATAAAATGAAAGCAATAATTTAATGTCTAGAACAATATAAAAATAAGAGAAAAGAAGCATATTAGTAAAAAACACACCTAGCTAAAGCATTATCTTAAGACCAACGCATAAACCAAAAACAACGAAATAGTGTGTGTGCGAGAGAGAGATAAAGATAAAGAGAGCGAATTTATTGTTAACTCTCGTAATATAATTCTTTCAGTTTTTTTTTGAACATTTCTAAATTATGAGCTCTCTTGATGGACCTTGGCAAGTTATTAAAAAGTTTTATTCCTATATATGTATAATGGCTCTGACCTAGTTGCGTCATACGGTTTGGAAGTAACAAAAACTCTTCGCTACCACCTCTCGTTCTATTTGTATTAGTTTGGAGTTTACCGGCAGCAAATTCTTTAAATATTTGTATCACCGTACATAATTGATTTACTTGCTCCACTGATAAAACATTGATTGAACTAAAGAGTTGTTCACTGCTAAATCGTCTAGGCTTGTGCAATAAGATTTTGAGTAAAGACTTCTGCATAACTTTCAGTGGGAGTAAAGCATTTTGTGATGCACAGCCCCATGCAACAATTCCATATTGAATATTAGAATGTATCAAAGCAAAGTAAAACATTCTTTTTGTGTGCTTGCTCAGAAAAGAACGAACCTCGAAGCATATGGGAATAATTTTTCTTAATTTATTTACAACATTTTCAATATGCTGATCCCACCTTAAATGTTGGTCTATGATTACGCCCAGATATTTAGTATTGGTAACTCTCTGCAAAGGAGGGCAAAGGCAGCCAGTTGCACAGTTCATCGAATGAATCGTTACCGTTAGTCCTTCAGGTATCCCACGTTGAGTAGCAAAGGCTATGTACTGTGTTTTTTGTACATTTAAGGTAAGGGAATTATTTCTTGAAACCAAATTGGTTTTCATTTATGAAATTATGCCTATTTAAAAATGTCATTAAACGTTTTTTTGCAAGTTTTTCTATAACTTTGCATTTGTTAGACAGCAAAGAAATTGGGCGGTAGTTATTAACATCTAATTTACTATTAGCCTTGTGAATTGGTGTTACAATTGCTGTTTTATAAATTTGCGGAAAGATTCCGCAATCGAAACTGAGTGAAGCAAGATGTGCTAGAGGTTTGCTAATAAAAGTTTTAATTTTCTTGAGACATTCTACTGTGATGTTATCAAACCCTGGGCTCGAGTTGCCTTTCATATTTTCGATGATTGAAATGACTTCATCCTCAGAAACAGGATTAATCATTCCTGGCGATGCAGAATGAAATGATTCACTAGTTGATGTATGATTATTTGTATTGGCAATTTTTTGCGCCATGTTTTTCCCGATGTTGCAAAAGTGCTGGTTGAAAGCATTAGCAATTTGTTCTGCACTATCCTTTACTGATAGCAATTCAGTGTCCGTTTTTATATTGGATATGTGGCTTATTGACTTTTTTCGTCCTGTTGCTAAGTTGATAGCTTTCCATACTTTCATCCCATCGTTTTCGGAGTTTTGTAAAATTTTTCTAAAATAATTAGCCTTCGTCATATAAATGAGGTGATTTAATTTGTTTCTATATTTTTTGAAGTATAGCTTTAAACTATTGTTATTGGGATTTTTTCGCAGAGCTACTCCTAGCTTGTTACGCGTTCTTATAGAATTTACAAGTCCGGCTGTTATCCACGGTTTAAGTTTACGACATTTTTTTTTAATTTGAGGAAAGGATGTGCTACTTCTGTCAATAGCGGTACAGAGGGTGTTGTGAAAAGCTTGGGCAGATTCGTCTACGTTACCACCAAACAAAACTGAGGTCCAAGTTTCCTTGGCTAAAAAGTCTACCAATAGAGGAAAATTGATTTTTCTGGTGATCGTTGGCTCTTCAGCTTTTGGAGTTTTTTCCCTTGACTTGTACTTCAGAAGTAGAACCGTACTCTTGTGATCAGTGATCAGTGAGTGTCAACCACTGCAGACTCGATGGAACCAAATAATACAGGTTTTAGGTTAGAAAATATGTGATCTAAACAATTTTCCCCTCTAGTGCTTTGGTTCACATATGAATGAAACCCTAATTCATTTAACGAGTTTATGTACTCACTTAGTGAAAGATTTAACAAATTGATATTGATATCCCCTAGCAAAACAACGTTTTCATGCTTAATATTGTATAGCAAGTCAATAAGCTCAAAACGGAAAGTGTTTTCACAGTGACCTGGTGATCTATATATGGCTAATATCTTTATGGGAATTTTATTCAATAATGTTATGTCCACTGATATTGCTGTCGCCCCAGAAAAATTAAGTTCCTCAAAGTTATTCACGCTATGTAGGTTTTTAACATAAATCGCAACGCCGCTGTTTTGATTTAATATTTTTCCAGACTTGAAGCTTGCAACATATTCATTAACTGCGTTAACGCTATTTATCGACTGTACACAGATTGATTAGAAAATTATTTTCATATCATTACGCTTGCTTACAATAACAAATCTGCACTTTTGCATGCAAATGAGATGCTTAGTTTTCTACTAACTACTCCCTCTTCCTTATTAACCGGGCTTGGGACCAACTTCGGTGGAATTAAGGCAAAACGCAGATTTTTTTGGATTCTTTTTATTTACATATATTCATTCTTCTAAAATTAGTTTCTGTTCAATTGACTGCTGGCAAACGTT
Organism: Nemotelus pantherinus; assembly: GCA_963978885.1. Taxonomy (NCBI): domain Eukaryota; kingdom Metazoa; phylum Arthropoda; class Insecta; order Diptera; family Stratiomyidae; genus Nemotelus; species Nemotelus pantherinus. The sequence continues at coordinate 131,853,718 of OZ022264.1, read as the reverse complement.
CCTCAGCCACATCAATTGCCCTGGTCTGTCACCACTCGACTAATCACAAAAAGAGTTTCTAGAAGCCTCACCAGCAGCTTTAAACCAATAAAAAGGCTTGGGTACTTGGTGCGATCAATCTGATTTATTTCATGTTTCAATTGGTCTTATATAGTAAATTATTTCCTATCAATCGATTACATTAATTATTTTTTGTAGAATCCAAAATTCATACCTTGCAAGTTTACATTAGCATGTGCACAAGCATACGTGCTTTTACATTTTTATCATTTCAGTTAACTAAGCGTTCTTTAAAATGAATAATAGTGTATCGAATATGCAACTAAAACTTGATGCGCAATATTTACGAATGATATATACAATCGATGAACAATTATTGACTTACTTTAATTCTGACTATGTTGAGTATGCACATGAACAAAGTAATTGATTAAATGTTGACTCTTAGTCCGGAACAGCCTCAATTTATTTTAGTCGAAACCATGCCATTTTAACAAGTTTCTTATTTTTACCTATGTTATAAGGCCCTATTATGGTTCACAACACAGCAGTCGTATCTGTCTTCCACACTCTGATTGGTATTATGATACACAGCAGTGCTGTGAAAATGCATTCCACTGTTGTCTGGCAACTCTGTTGTGTATTTCATTTCCTATTATGATTCACAACAGCTGTGTGGGAATGTCTGGTTTGTCTGTCAAAGTGTGAAGACAGCTGCATTCGTGTTGTGTAACAGTGACGAGAGGGTGAAATGGCTGAAACTAAGTGAAACTGATGTTTGTATTCAATATTATTTCAATTAAACATGAATATTTATTTATTTTAATCTTATTTATAGAAAATTGACTGTTTCCAGCAAGGAGCAAATAAAACTCCTCATTTCCACTATGGAAAGCAATCCAAATACAGCAAAGGGCAGCATCAGTTCGGCCAAACAAAACAGGGCCATGAAGCCTTTTGGGAAGACTTAAGTGACCAGCTAAATAGTCTTGGTCCTCCGATTCGCAAAAGGCAGTATTGGCAACGCGTAAATGACAAATATGAAACAGGGTTTTTACTCTTACAACGCGAGTTTTTATTAGGTTTGGACGAATTACAAGCAAAACTTGCGAAGAAAAGTCGCCAACAACAAGCGAAATATCGAGGCAACGGGTGGTGGTCCCTCCCTGGAGGTACCATTAACAGCTCTTGAAGAGACAGTTGCTGGCTTGCTCAATACCCATGTGGCTGTCAATCCTCCTGGGCAATCCTTTGGAGTATTTATAACAGAGGATGATTCCATTGTTGGTATTCCACCAGAAACTTCAACTGCAGAAGTGTCCATCGCGGAAAATTCGTTGCCACCCAAATCGCAAACTGCAAACGCCAATAAGCGTCGTAGAGATGCCAAAATGGATGCGATAGAGAAGCAAATCATCAACCAAACCAAAATGATAAAATCCATAAAAGCAATAGAAGATAACTGCTACAAGCAGTATCAAATAAGTGAAAAACTGCTGGAAATTGAAAAAAGAAAATTGGAAATTGAAGGAAGAAAACTGGAAATTATTGAAAATAAAGAGATACAAAAGTTGCAAGTTCGGGAAATTGTAATGCAATTAAAAAAACAAAAAGTGGATCTTATCAAAGCCAAATTAAACCGTCTGAATGAAAATGCTTAAGACTAAACTATAAAACCAACTGATCTTTTTGAAAGAAAAAGAGTGATAAGACTGATACATTGAAGTGCTTTATTTTTTCCAATATTTCTATTTTCCTAAATAAATAAGTATGTATGATACAAATTTGAATTTAAACATTGGATGCTTTGGGCAATCATATTGCGTCTAGCCCGCGGTACTGAATTGCGCTCATCTTCAAATTTTCGGGATCCAAGCTATCTTATATTAAAAGTATAATATAAATAAACGCTTACTAGAAATTAAGGAGCAAAACTTAGAAATTTTGAAAACAACAGAGGCTGAAGAGTATCAGATTTGCAAAGCGAATTTGGAGCATAAGAAACTTCAAACAGATGTAGTGAAACTCCAACTGAATTAATCCAAAAATATAAACAAAAAGTTGGCATTCATATATTTTTTATTTTTTCAACATTAGGGCATGTTTTGGGCAATAACATTGCGAATGTTTTGTGCCACTGTGTTGTGCTCATTTTCAACCACTGCGACCCCGAACACCTGTGCAGGTATTTCATGCGTATTTTCAGCCATGTCACCGTATTGCACATTGTAGTGTTGGCTTATATTATGCAGCGCCCAGCACACGTTCACAACTTTTGTTGCTTTAGCTGGCTTCAAATGTAGTCCTCTCATGGATAGAAGGCATCTAAATTTGTTCTTTAACAAGCCGTTTGTGCGTTCTATAATATTCCGAGCCTTGCTATGTGAAATATTATACCGCATTTCTGGAGATCCTGCTTCAGGAATGCGGAAAGGAGTCATCAGATGCTCTTGTAGCGGATATCCAGCATCTCCTACAAATTCAAAATACATAACTTTCAATATCAGAATGAAAACAGTTTGCACCCGTATCATTTATTCTTACCTAAGATCCATCCAAGGCTCTCCAGTGAATCACAAATGTGCGTCTTATAGGCAGACAGATTCCAGATAAAGGAGTCATGCGATGCGCCACCATACCTATATTAAAATAGTCTCTATCGTTTTATGTATGTAAATATATAACTCGCATTACTCACCAACATGACGTTGAGACTGGTGTATCCTTTCCTGTTTTGATACATATGGCGGATGGATGCATCTGGTGCCACAATTCACACGTGCGTGCCGTCCACGCAACCGACAACTCCGGGAAATCCATGCTTGGAGAAAAAATACATCTTTGAAGCTCGTTTTTCTTCATCAGTCAAGTTGCTTTTAATCCGAATCGTGCACAAATGTATCTCTAAGACATTAAGCACTTCACTAAGCATGACAAAAACCGTTGATTGCGCTTGTGCCACCCAAAAATCATTACCTGTGCTCTTCTGGTAGCTGCCGTCAGCAAAAAAGCGCAGGGCCGTGGCCAGCTTTAGGACTGCAGGGATAGCTGTCGATTTGGTCCTTTTGGAAAATTGATGATCGACAGCAATTAAAATATATATAAACGCCTCTTTGTTCAAGCGGAAGTACTGAATGAACCTGAAGATAAATTTCAAATCAACACAATTCAAATATTGTTCAAACACTGAACTTACGTTTTTTCCGGCAATTCCAATGGATTGGATTGGTCACGAAGCTGCTTCCTAATTCGAGCTAGAGGTAAATCCTCTTCGTCGTCACTGAAGAATATTTCGAAGGAAACCTCCATTTTCAATTTCACTATTATTCAACAATACAATTTTCGCACAAGAGACGGAACAAAATTTACCTGTTTGGATTTTTTCTGTCAATTCATAGCTGACAGCTGTTAGAAGTAACAGACCCAAACACGTTCCACAATTAAGACAAACAACAAAGTATTGTTGTGCACCATAATAGCGCACTAGTGCTGTGTCTACTGGATTGTTGTGTCTACTTGATAGTAGACACAGCAGTATGGTGCTGTGAACCGTAATAGGCCTAATAATAGTTAACAACAATAATAATTATTTCGTCTTTGTGAAATATACGCAAATAATAATCGTAGATTTTTTTTCTGTACTAATTTTATCTAGTTTGTCCGACATTTTTTTGAATTTTTCAAACTAAAATCGGTTGCCCCTGTGCATGAGCCTCTAAGCCTACTTCATTGGCATTTCCGCCATTTTGGAATCCAAGAGAAACTAGCCTCGTTTATAACGTGGTTTCAAACTGGCTTAGGATTAATCAAACCACGTTGTATACGTGCAGTGGAATGATTTGAGATAAGTCGATCCGATCACAAAATTTTACTGGATTGGATCGACTTGGGCGTTATGCTTGAGTTACAATCAATGCAACCAACATTCGCTGCCAAGCTTTGTTGGTGGAACGAGTTACAATCAATGCAACACAACATTTACTGTCATCTGTCACTGGCTATATTAAAGAAATTGCTGTTCGATAATTTGGATCCTTTAAAGTCTCGGAAAGAGATATCAGTGAATATTTTATCCTCTAAAAGCTGCGGAGTATAATGCAAAGCAAAAATGAGCAAAAGAAAAACAAATTTTGATTGTCATTTGCATATGACATTTCCCATTTCCCGGTCTCTCATAGGAACAGGTGGAATTGGATATTTTCAAAAATGTTGTTGCCATGCCAAGTTTGAGATATGAGCAAACTCTGCTGCGCAACAAAGTTGTGTTGCATCATTGTAACTGCTCTCATACGTTCTCATGGGTTCAAACTCATTTTGTTGTGCAACAAATGTTGGTTGCATTGATTGTAACTCTAGCTTTAAAAGACGCGAATCGAGCGATTGAGGATTGAAAAATGTGAAGCTCACTTGAGTTCTATTCATATATGTGACGTTGCGATGCAATATACGTCACTTTAGTAGCACTAGCTGCATGTTATTCGGTTAATCCACTTAAATCCAGTGATATCAAAAACCTACTTTGAAGTTTCATTTCAATCCGTTCCAAGCCAAGTCACTCTAAGCCGGTCCTGGTAATATACGAGCAGTGAGGTAGTATAAATGGAGTGGACATGCCCATAATATTTACATGGTAGTAATTTTTAGCTACTTATTGTCAAATCTAGTCAAATCCAAGTAGTTCCCCTCCAATTTGACAATTAGGTCGAAATGGCGGAAAGGCAGGTTTAACATGCTTTGTGCGCGAGAGGATTGAAGGGGCTAATGGTGGGAAGTTATACCGTCCGTGTTCAGGGGCTGTATACGAGGCTATAGTCAAGTGCCCAGGCACAGCGTAAGAAGTTTGGGTAAAACTGGACTTGATGCCCCACACAGCTGTTACATGAATTTTGCCGATAGATGTCGGGCTAATATGTTTGTGTTTTATGGTTGTGCGTTTGCTTTTGGGGCTTCTTTTCTTTCTTTTTTTTATTTCTTAATTTTTTTTATCTTCTTTTTTCTTTCTTTGTATAATTTTGTCTGTTTTTCTTCATTTTTTCAGCCCTTCTACCACCTTTTCGCCCTCTGGTGGTAGTTCCCGGGTGTGGGGCATCAAGTCCAGTTTACCCGAAGTTTATTCCTAACCAGCGTACCAACTCCGTATATGTATACGGCCCAAAAATCCAGTGATCTAACCTGAGATTGTGTTGTTAATCAGCCTGGAAAGTTGGAAGAAATCGCATGGAACAGAAAGAGATGCAATATACAATTCGGCAACTACATACTCAAGCTAGATTTTTCGCTGCTCACACACGGCCCACTCTCACAAAATATACCAACATAATCTCAGGCTGCTTTGACAGATAATACATTGCGTAAATGGAGGCGCAATTTCAAGGTCAAAGGGTTTTTTTTGGGAAAGTGGAATAAGTTGGTACGCTGGTTGTTATTACGCTGTGGCCCAGGTGCCAGATTCGTGGGCCAGCACTTGAGTCCGCATCGCACAATTGCACTTAAATTATCGGTTTTCGGCCACGCCAAGTACTCGAATCTAATTAACTTTGATTACAGACTTTACCATAAGGTAAATTGTAAGTGCTTACCTGTAGAGAGATTACCCAGGCAGGCAGGAGCGCGTATTTTTTGAGCTACACTTCACTTCACATTTCGTCGCCGGTGTTTTGATAGAAATTGAAGGTATCACTGCCACTTTTAACCTTAACTTATACTTCTTATGACTTTATACACTTTTCAACACTAGCGTCGCTTTATTTGTTTTGAAAACGCAGCTTGTTTTAGCGAATTTCGTCTCAAAATCAATAGCATACTTAAAAATTGTTTGATTTGTTTGTGTGTTTGATTCGATATTGACTCCTGGGTACTTGACAGCATCCCTTAGAGCTTGAGAGGTGAAGGCAAGGGGGAGCCTTAATTCCGCCGAAGCCGGTCCCAAGCCCGGTTAAAAAGGAAGAGGGAAGTAGTAGAAAATATGGCACCTCATTTGCATACATAAGTTCAGATTTATCTTTGTAAGCAAACGTAATGAAATTATAATAATTTTCTCATTAGCCTGCGTACAGTGGTTTAATAGCGTTAATGCAATTAATGAAAATGTTACAAGATATTAATATATAGTTCTTCAACAAATCAAAAATAAGATTCGTTTCGTTATACTTTCTAGAAGCAAATATTTCAATTTAATGACTAACTTTTACTTGAGAAGCCATATATTTCCATTTATTGACAAATATTAATACTGAAGAACAATGACCGGCCACAACGTAGAGTGCAGATTACCTTCAAATTTTAAAGGTACGCATATTGTTCCTTGAATATGAATATTTTCCTTTTTTTCAAATATGCGCGCCAAGTTACTACCCCCAAAACGAGCAACTGATCTACACCCCGAAAGATATTTATTGAAATAATTTGTGGATATGGGTGACCTCGAGACAGACTGCTTCTATACCACCACTCTTAATGTCTTATACCTCTATGGATCTTATACCTCTATTAAGTGTCCGCGATAGCCGTAACCATAGACATATAAAGAATGGACACGCAATCATAATCCATGAGCCCGTACACTCTACCCTTCAGTGTTGTAAACCAATGCCTTCTAGAAGTACCGGCCGTAATGCAGAATGATGACGTCAAAGCATGGAGAAAAATGTCGCGAAAAACACACGTAGTCTTATGGGACGTCCGCCGGAAAATGTTAATTGTACGGGTTGTGTTGAAGTGAGTGAAATGAAAACAAAGTAGCATATGCGGAACAGTGCTAGTGAACAGCTAAAGCAAAAATTAATGCGGTGCGTGCGGTATAATTGGAAAAATTCGCTAAGAAATTTTTATCAGTTGTTAGGTTATGTGATGTGTCGTGTCGATTTGCTGTCGCAATACAATTAATTGACACAAAATGCAAGTTATGACTAACTTTTATTATTATAACGCCACCACGCACAAAAAACTAACGTTTTATTCATATTTTATCCAAAAAAACGCAAGTAAAATCTCCGTGTGCAACGCAAGTAAAATCCACGAGGCAGTGGAAATGTCAAAATTTCTTAAAATCATTACGTCACAGCGACAACGATTACGTACTTCTAAAAGGCATTGTGTGTCTTTGCATTGTCATCTCTCTAAGTAAACATACATTTCTATTGTTTTCGATACGGTCGATTTTCGAGTTGGTAGCGAAAGCGGGTGAAAACATGAATCACATGGGACAAAAATTTCCAAATTAATCTAATTTTCTGAATGAAATTCAATGTTATTTTGTAAAGGGAGTACAAAAATGTTGTTCGCGCACATTTAACATGCATTTCTTTGCACAAGATGAAATCTTTCTATGCTAAGTTCATTAAAAAAGATTCACTGGTTCGAATTGAAATTGTACTCAAATTTGTAGATGTTTGTAAATGTTTTATGTTTGTATGTTTTATGTTCATTTGTAGATGCTTTATGTTACGTTGGTAGGAATACTGATTGGTTGAAGTTAAATTAGCAAGTGTTGTGGTCGCGAAAATTCCATTCGCAATTATAAACGATATTTAGTTTGATTTCAGATACTTGAATGCTACTTCGACATTAACGAGTGCATGATACTAATTCGAAGGGAATTTAAGATTTGATGATGATGTTCGTACGCAAATTTACATTTTCAGATTGGTATTTATTATACAACAAGTTGTTGTCATTTCCATGTAGTTTTTTCCAAAGTAAGAGGCCGGGTATTTCAGTTTGTACTTGCACTTCACTCCCGCCTTCTAAATAAGTGGGTTGGACACAAGGATGCATGGAAACATGTGTAAACTCTCCTTTAACTTGTAAGAGGGTTTCAAGCATGAGTCCATGCGATTAAACCGGTTCCTAGAAGCCTTCTAAATAACTGCCTTTGAAAATAACGGTGATCGCATGGACGCATGTGTGAACTTCACCTTAGTGTCAAAATAAAAAGTCTTGCATAACGCGGGTAATTCAGAATAAATATTTTTCCTCTTGCATTATTTGTGTCTGCTCATTGACGAATATTTACAGAAAAAACATTTTCCTCTCTATCAGCAATTTTTATTCAGGAAGCACAATTGATCGCATTAAATAACAATGTGAAATTCAATAATTCACTATTGACGTGACAAACATGGTATCAATAATAACATTTGTGCATATACACCAAAAAAGTTGCCCTCTAATTTTACAATATTTCACGCCGCCCTCGTAATACAAACACATTTCAACCTCTTGCTCACAACTATGCCAGAGGTCGAAAATTGCTTCATTTCTCTCGGTCCATTTCGTATCCATTGTAGATGTCTGACTAGTGTCTGTATTTTTGTGGCTGTGTGTTTGATTTTGGGGGTGTTTTTTGTTTGTTTGCTTGCTTCTCATCATCATGTTGTCTTCTCGTATAGCCTTTGGTATTTTTGAGTATTCTTCTTCGAGTGTTTGCCCCTGTTACCAAAGAGGACGAGCAGGAAACAAAAATTGAAGAATAACTAACAAAAACAAACAAAACAAAACACAAGAAGGCCACGAACTGAATAGAAACAAGCAAGCAAACAAATAACCATCCCAACAACAAGCAAACAACCAAAAAAACACAAACATACCTGCGAAACATCTATCGCTAAAATTGCGTAACGGGGGTGTGTTCAATGTGCATGCTATAGCTGCTCGAAAAGCATAGCATAGCATCACTTTAGCAAGTATAAAAATTCGCAGTAGCTTGGTGAAGCAGCTATGAATATTGGACAGCCAAGAGCTGCTACGTAGGTCGGTTTTTACACAGCCCAACTCAATAACAAATTTCTTAAGTTTTTTATAACTTAAATCTTTGTATTTACGTGGTTCAGATCAGTTCTCATTGCATTTCCTGCTTTTTGGAAATAATATAAACTTTCCGAGCTTTCAGCATACAGCTGCAGAAAAAAACATTGAAGTTTTCGTAATATATTCGAAACGTTTCACTTATTCCCGGCTTTTGACAGCATATCTGTGAAAAAGAGCGAAAAAAAAACGTTGAAAATTTCATGGTACACGAATCAGCGTACCCGGCTTTTTGCGTTTCACATCCGCCTTCTAAAAACTCAAGCTGAGTTGCGCTATGTAAAAGCCTACTCAAAACTCGAGTTGAGTTGAGATGTTCAAATGCCCGTATTTAGTTTGTAATAGCACTATACTCAAGTTTATTGCTCATCTCCTTTGCCATTAAAGCGCGAAAACTGCTTTTCATTTCCATTTCTAATCCAAAGTGACGTTTAAACAGTATGTCAGCTGTACACACACGTCCATTTCGCCTTAGCTACTTTTTTTTCTATCCTCCAGACCGCGAGCAGCAAATAGCTGCTACAATAGCAGCTATTCCGGAATCTTGGACAGGCCGACTGTCAAATAGCAAGCATAAGAAAGTAGCTATTTTGTGACATTGGACAACCAGAGCTTCTAAAATAGCAGCTAATAGCTGCTATAGCAAGAATATTGAACACACTCCAGCTATGGGGATGGCGTAGTCGAGTTTTATCAAACTTTCAAAGCGTCTTGACACATATGAAGCACTAAACATAAATGCAGTAACATTTGCAATTTTCTCAGCAAACATGATGCAATTGCGGAGAAAACCAAAAAATAAATATCGGATACCGGATTTATAGGAATAATAGGTCTGTTCATAATAGGTCTCGAATAATATGTTTGCTCCTGTACTACTATTAATTGCAAATAATTACAATTAATTGCAATGAAGCCGTTCCCGTACGTCGTTTTACTGAAAACAGAAAATTTTTCCTATTTCATTAAATACGATGATATTTCAATAGAGTCGAAGCTACTGAAAAATGCTGTAAAATGTCAAACGTGGTGGGGGTTTTCAAATGTGCATGGCAAGCAACATATTTTTTGCCTCATGTTGCTATGAAGGTCGAATATTTTTGTAGCGATAATTTGTCACCGCTTAAGATGACCTTATAATCACTATTGTTCTCCCAAAACTGAAAACATACACTTTTGGTAGTCAATTTTCAGGAAATGCAATGAGAGCGTTCCCGTACTTTTCATGCATCTACCCACCACATGATTCAGAAAAATTCAATCAAATTCAGTAACTGAAAGTACGGGAACAGACCTAATGATAAGTGTATTACCATTGTAACTCAAAATACGAGATTATGTCATGAAACAAGTATGGTTTTTACTCACAGTCCCTTCAACTGAGGGTAAATACTCTCCAGTGGGTAAAGGTGTAAAACACATTCCGCACTTTGCATCTAACTCTAACTGTCAGTCAGTCAAAAAATGTTACTATGACAATAAAAATATTAATTTAAAAACAAATAACGTTTTTTTATTTGGTATTTGAATACTTTCGACTCCTTCCATGAAGGTCTGATTGCCAGCCTGTAAAGAAGTGTTTGCATAAAGACACTAAGCAAATAAAAATTATTTGATAAAATTTTTTTTTCCAGTGTAGATGCAAAAAACATTTGCTAACCAGATCCCCGGATGACCTATCACCATGGTTGACTCACTAAAAAAGGATCATCTACAAGCCCACGAAGTTCCGAGTCGAGACCCGCCTAAGCACTGCTTCGACCCGGTCGAGCTGACTCACCCATTGGTAACCATGGGCTTCAAGAGCTACCATAGCTTATGGGACGGTATAGCAACCAGCCTCCCGCTTTATGTGCAGCACTTTTTCAACGTACGTTGAGACCATGATACAATGAAAAAACTCTAGCGCACCTGAACCGCTAGAAACACTAATGTTCGAAGAACAGTAGAAGAATCGTGCAGGTTTTGATTGCATATTCCACCACATGCGCTGCTTATTACGGCCAAATTGTTTCAAATGCCACGTTTTACTTTTGTCTCAAGAATGCACTATAACTCATATGGTAGAAGGTTTCAGATATTACCACTGGCATGAATTTCAACGTTTATGAGAGCAAAACACGGATTCATTATATTCGTTATCAGTTGCTTATATCACAAAATTTTGAAAGCAGCATCTCATATAACATCAATTAAGAAAATGCTCAGTGCCTGCAGCACTGTAACTGAAGTTGGAGTTTGGGGCTGCGATCCGAAAAATTTGCAGAACTTTGGGAATTGAAACATCGGTTATTTATTTTCATTGTAAATGTTTCCGGTATGAATACTAACTGTAAGCATTTATTGATACAAAAGTAGCACAACCGACTCGTGCTGGCAACCTTTCGCCAGTATCAAAGCCAAGAATATATCACATCTGCTTCACGTTGTTATATAACATTTGAAAATATAGGAGTATAAAGAAATTTAGGGTTACCTGTAGCGAGTTTTTTCAAATAATCGAAAGCTTAATATTTGCTGTTTATTGTCACTACAATATCATAACCAATTGAAAATTCTACGATAAAACCGCTTAATAAAGATATTGCAACTAAACACAAAACCAACAATAGCTGGCAACCCTATCATGGTTTTTCAACCAAATTTGGCCTGAATAATGTTTATAATAGGTTCCAGTAATTGTATGAAATTCGTATTGATTTCATGACTGCACTGGAAGTTATAGGGCAAAAAGTTTTATTATCCTGAGCGAATTTTCAAAACCAAAGACACAAAAATTACCATAGCTGGTAGCACCAATCGAATTTTTCAACCAAATTTCGATCAAACAGAGTTTAGAGTAGGGTGCAGCTACTGTGTCAATTTCATGAAAATCTGGTTACTAATTCACATTTGATAGGGCAAAAAGCATTTTTTTTTCTTTGTAATTTTTCAAGATGGCACCACTGGAACAGAGTTCTATCGCTTCTATCAGACCTGGCCCTTCTTAAGTCCAATGCATTCTGTAAATTTCAATTCTATCTGATTATTGATTCGTGAGTTCCCGTGAACAGAAGTTTTTGAAGCTAAAAATATAGGTTAACTGAGAAAGGGTTACCGTTCTTGTCGGGCATGAAATTTCCAAAGTTTTACTTTGACTGGGTAGATTGAGCGTAAGATTTGTTTACAGATTGGTTTTATTGTAGAAACGGACATTTTTTAGGATATTCGATGGTTTGAATGTTTTCACTTCCAAATTTTTATTTTTTCAAATTTAAGACACCAAAATTATCATAGCTGGCAGCTCCAACCGAATTTTCTCTCAAACCAAACGTGGTTTGAAGTAAGGTGCAGCTACGGTGCAAATTTCGTTAAAATCGAACGATTCAATCAGAACTTATAGGGCTAAAAGCAGTTATCTTTTTTAGTGATTTTTCAAGATGGCACCACTGGCACAGAATCACCCGCATTTCAAAATCACTTCTATCAGACCTGGTCCTATTAAAGACCAATACATTCTGCAATTTTCAATAAATTCTGTTCATCGGATCGTGAGTTTCCGTGAACAGAAGTTTTTGATGCTAAAAATATAGGTAACTTGGACAAGGGTTACCAGGCGTGCCCGTTATACCATATCAAATTTTTTTCTTTATTTATGTAAACAAAGCACAAAATTTACATATGAGTGGCTTTTTTTTTAAGAAACGACATTTTTTCAAGAGAGACGATGATTTGGAGGTTTTCACTTTCAGTGCCTGCCCTAGCTACAGGGTTGCCAGCACGCTCATTAAAACGTACATTTATACAACTACAACTAAATAAAACAAACATGTCCTGAAAATTTCGTAATTATTGAATAGCTTTGTCAAAAGTTATTGCAATTTAAAAATTTTCAAATTTTCCCGTTCTTTTTTTAGGCACCCAGCGCACACATGGGGTTAAAAAAATTCCAAAACTTTATCCGATTCACATGTAAAACTTGTTCGAAATTTATGTCGTAAACTTTATTTTTGCAAAAATTATTTGTGTACGGAATAATAGGTATATTCAAAAAATCACTAAAATTGCCGCCGGCACCAAAGGGTTAAAGATTATTAACTTTTTGTGAGACCTGGCACTATTCTGCATATACACAAATGTGTCCTGAAAATTTCAGCTCAATCGGATGGCGCGTTCCTGAGATTTTTTCACTGAAATTTTTTGATGATGATGATATATATATATATATATATATATATATATATATATATATATATATATATATATAGATATATATATATATATATATATATATATATATGTATATATATATATATATATATATATATATATATATATATATATATATGTATATATATATATATATATATATATATATATATATATATGTATATATATATATATATATATATATATATATATATATATATATATATATATATATATATATATATATATATATATATATATATATATATATATATATATATATATATATATATATATATATAGAAATATGAATTTTTGGCCACAGTGATTTTAATACTAATGTTCTTCTTCGAACATTAGCAAAGAAGGTAATCCATTGCGCATGTCTATCACCATCCCATTCTTGCGCTGGTGACAACTGTGAGTGATTTGCCTTTAAGCCAATGTAAAATTGGGCAACTTCAAGGAGGGCGTTTGGGGTGTTAATGGAGCGATATTTCGATGTTGATGATAAGGTTTGAATGGTCCGTCTGTGTTTTTAAATATCTTAGAAAATCTCAAGGGAAAGGCTATTGTACAAAGCACAATGATGAAAAACTCAATAGCTTGCACTTACTTCAACGAATCATTTGGAGTTTTTTGATGGGTACAATGCTAGTTGTATGTACGTGCAATGTAGGGTTGCAGATTCATGCAGCTCGATAGGGTAATAGATGCAAATGTGTATTCAAAAATTATAATCTGCTTGATAGATAATAATTCTGTTAATTGCGGTTCTTTATGAGCTCCGTTTTCAATGTTTCAGAATAGTTTGAAACAATATTGGTATTTTGTTATTAGCATCGCATATTCTGGAAATGCTTTATTGACACAGGAATAAGCATTTGAATGGCCACCGAAATGAAATTGATCGTGAGCGAAAAAATTAATAAAGTTGATGTTAAGATGGGGATTCTTCCAGCCCGATAGGATAATCGTTGTAAATGTGGATTGAGAAATTATGCTTCAGTGAGATATATATGTATGTGCTAATGCATATAAGACAATGGCAATGAGCTAATTGAGGATTTGAGGCTGTTGAATTATGCGCAAAGTGTATACATATGATTTAATTGATCTATAATAATTATGTTGATTGAGGTTCTTTGTGAGGTGAATTTCGAAGATATCGGTACAGTTCGAAAATAATTTGTATTGTGTTATTAACACAGCAAAGTATCGAAATGCTATATTGACATAGAAATAAACATTTGCATGGCCACCGAAAGGTAATTGATAGTGAGCGAAAAAATTAATAAATTTGATGTTAAGATGCGGATTTATGCAGCCGGATAGGGCCTAGATGTAAATATGCTTTGAGATATTATGCTTAAGTGAGATAAATAAATACGTGCGTATGCATATAGCGCAATGCCAATGAGCTAATTGAGGATTTAAAGTGGTTGACCTATGAGAAAAGTGTATACATATGATTTGATTGATGTATAATAATTATGTTGATTGAGGCTCTTTGTGAGGTGCATTTTGAAAATATCTGAAGAGTTGGACAAAAATATTTGTATTGTGTTATTAACACCGCACAATAAGAAATATTTTATCGACATAGAAATAAGCATTTGAATCGCCACTGTAGGGAAATGGATCATTAGCGCAGAAATTAATATTGTGAATAATGCATATTTACAATTTTATTTTCTTGGCGAAAGTCAGGGGAATATATGTCCGCGAATCCAACAAAGTATTTACTTGTTTATTTGCAAATGCGAGAAACTATTTACTTGGATACGTGTGAATGCAAGAAACATTTTTCTTCGAATGTTCTTCGAACATTAGTATTAAAATCGATTCGGCCAAAAATTCATATTTCTATATATATATATATATATATATATATATATATATATATATATATATATATATATATATATATATATATATATATATATATATATCATCAAAAAATTTCAGTGAGATAATCTCGAGAACGCGCCATCCGATTGAGCTGAAACTTTCAGGATACATTGGTGTATATGCAGAATAGGTCCAGGTCTCTTTAAATGTCAGTTATTGTTAACCTTTTGGCGCCGGCGGCCATTTAAGTGATATTTTTAATATACCTATTATTTCGTGCACAAATGATTTTTGCAAAAATAAGGTTAACGAAATAAATTTCTAACGTGTTTTACATATGAATCGGATAATGCTTTGGAATTCTTTAACCCTATGTGTGCGCTGGGTGCCTAAAAAGAGGACGGGAAAATTTGAAAATTTTTAAATTTCGATAACTTTTGAAAGAGCTGTTCAATCATTACGAAATTTTCAAAACATATTGGTATTATTTAGTTGTAGATTTGTGTAGCTTTTAATGAGCGTGCTGGCAACCCTGTAGCTAGGGCAGGCACTGAAAGTGAAAACCTCCAAATCATCGTCTCTCTTGAAAAAATGCCGTTTCTTCAAAAAAAAGCCACTCATATGTAAATCTTGTGCTTTGTTTACATAACCAAAAAAAAAAAAGATATGGTATAACGGGCACGCCTGGTAACCCTTGCCCAATTTACCTATATTTTTAGCATCAAAAACTTCTGTTCACGGAAACTCACGATCCGATGAGCAGAATGAAATTCACAGAATGTATTGACCTTAAATAGGACCAGGTCTGATAGAAGTGATTTTGAAATGTGGGCGAATCTGTGCCAGTGGTGCCATCTTGAAAAACCACTAAAAAAGATAACTGTTTTTAGCCCTATAAATTCTGATTGAATCGTTCGATTTTGACGAAACTCACACAATTGCTGGACCTTACTTTAAGCCATGTTTGGTAGAAATTTGGTTGAAAAATTCGGTTGGAGCTGCCAGCTATGATAATTTTGGTGTCTTCATTTTGAAAAAAAAAATTTGGAAGTGAAAATATTCAAACCATCGAATATTCAAAAAAATGTCAGTTTCTTACAATAAAACCAATCTGTATATAAATCTTATGTTTTATCTACACGTTCAAAATAAAACTTTGGAAATTTCATGTCGTACAAGAACGGTAACCCTCTCTTAGTTAACCTATATTTTTAGCATCAAAAACTTCTGTTCACGGAAACTCACGAACCAATAATCAGATACAGCTAAAATTTACAGAATGCATTGGACTTAAGTAAGACCAGATTTGATAGAAGCGATTTTCAATTGTGGGCAAGTCTGTGCCAGTGGTGCCATCTTGAAAAATTACAAAGAAAAAAAAACTGCTTGTTGCCCTATGAAATGTGAATAAGTTACCAGATTTTCATGAAATTGACACAGTAGCTAAACCTATCTCTAATCTCTGTTTGGTGGAAATTTGGTTGAAAAATTTGATTGGTGCTGCCAGCTTTGGTAATTTTTGTGTCTTTGGTTTTGAAAATTCGCTCAGGAAAATAAAACTTTTTGCACTATAACTTCCAGTGCAGTCATGAAATCAATACGAATTTCATACAATTAATAAACCCTATCATAAGCATTATTCAGGCCAAATTTGGTTGAAAAGCCACGATAGGGTTGCCAGCTATTGTTGGTTTTGTATTTAATTGCAATATCTTTATTAAGCGGTTTTATCGTAGAATTTTCAAATGGTAATGAAATTGTAGTGACAATAAACAGCAAATATTAAGCTTTCGATCATTTGAAAAAACTCGCTGCAGGTAACCCTAAATTTCTTTATACTCCTATAACTTCGAATGTAATTAAACAACGTGAAGCAGATGTGATGTATTCTTGGCTTTGATACTGGCGAATGGTTGCCAGCACGAGTCGGTTGTGCTACTTTTGTATCAATAAATGCTAACAGTTAGTATACATACCGGAAACATTTACAATGAAAATAAATAACCGATGTTACAATTCGCAAAGTTGTGCAAATTTTTCGGATCGCAGCCCCAAACACCAACTTCAGTTACAGTGCTGCAGGCACTGAGCATTTTCTTCATTGATGTTATATGAGATGCTGCTTTCAAAATTATGTGAAATAAGCAACTGATAACGAATATAATCAACCCGTGTTTTGCTCTCATAGACGTTGAAATTCATGTCAGTGGTAATATCTGAAACCTTCTACCATATGAGTTATAATGCATTCTTAAGACGAAACTAAAACGTGGCATTTGAAACAGTTTGCCTGTAATAAGCAGCACATGTGGTGGAATATGCACTCAAAACCTGCACGATTCTTCTACTGTTCTTCGAACATTA
The DNA here is from genome assembly GCA_963978885.1 of Nemotelus pantherinus. Lineage (NCBI taxonomy): Eukaryota > Metazoa > Arthropoda > Insecta > Diptera > Stratiomyidae > Nemotelus > Nemotelus pantherinus. The sequence goes on along the minus strand of OZ022264.1, from coordinate 131,836,510 downwards.
GTGTTTCTAGCGGTTCAGGTGCGCTAGAGTTTTTATTCTTATTTGCATAGAAGTGATCTGTCCTCATTTTAAACTGTATAGTAAACAAAGACACGTTCTCAGTCGGAATCTACAACTTATGCATGTCTTGTATGTTTTACACGTTTTCAATATTGACATAGTTTTTTCGTACGCCATTAGCTGCGTTTTATTATCATCCAGAGTGTAGTAGGTATCCTGGATGCATAATAAAACGATCCAGAGTAGCACGCGAGTTTTTTTCTGTCAGACAGTTGTCATTTCAAAATTTGAGCTGTCATATAACCAACGCCGTTTTCAAATGTATGACTATCTATCCTGGTTGCCAGGGTGACATGGAAAATTTTTGAAAATTCCAAATATTCCAGTTGATATGAATTTTCAAAATACGTTCCACAGAGAGCACGAGTACGAAATCCACTGAATTGACAAGTGTTTGTACTCTGGATGTTGTTGTTGTTTCGTGTGCAAATCGATATCCTGCACTACTCTGGATGTATAATAAAACGCGCCTATTATTGTTTTCTAAGAACAAAATATATTTTGACAGCGTTTTGAATCATATATCGTATTTTGTTGTTATAAAAATAAATTAAATAAAAGGGTAAGATAAAATGATTTATTTTCAATAGGTATGTGTTTTTTTTATTCGAAAACATTTTAACGCCAGGTGGAAAAGAATTTTTCTGCGCGAAAAATAATTTTACCCAATGATTCGATATGATAAGATTCACAACAAGCTGAAGTTACTTAAGAATAAACTTTTCCAATTAATAGAGCGATAATCTATGAATTTTCTTCAGTTAAAATTTAATGTACAGCTATAATTTGAACAAATTTGATAAAAGTCTATTGTATTTATACCCAAGGTAGGTAAAGTCAACCATGCGTATCCGAAGGACTACAGACCAATTAGCCTGACTTCCTTCCTCCTTAAAATTTTCGAAAGATTACTTGATCTTCACATCAAACAAAGACTTGGTACTCAAACTCTATCGAGAGCCCAAAATGCGTATATGAAAGGAAAATCTGTTGAAATGGCTCTCCATAGGGTAGTCCTCAAAATTGAAAGGGCACTTCATTACAAAGAATACGCCTTCAGAGCCTTTCTAGATATTGAAGGCGCCTTCAATAATATGCACACAACAGCTATTATGGAGAGCCTCCACGCACACAAGACTCACCCCGCTATTTGCAGCTTCATAGGTGACATGCTTAACCACAGGCTCATATAAGCGGAGTGGTCGGCTGCGCAAATTACAAGAAAAGTCTGCAGAGGCACTCCGCAGGGAGGGGCCCTATCTCCTCTCTTGTAGAACCTTGTAACAAACTCAATTCTGGAAAAGTTGGAAAGTAAGGGACTCACGGTTGTGGCCTACGATGACGACATTGCAATTTTAGTCTCGGGGAGGTTTCCACATACCCTTGGTCAGCTCATCGAGTACTCTCTAGGGCTGGTTGAGGAGTGGGCGAATACCGTGGGTCTAAGACGGATATTGTGCTCTTCACTAGGAAGTATATAACCCCGGATTTAGGCCATATCATGCTGGGAGGCTCCAGGTTAGGTCTCAAGTTACAAACTAAGTACTTGAATCTTATTCTGGACAGCAAGTTCACACGGAAGGTAAATTTAGAGGAAAGAGTTAAACGGGCAAGCACGCGATTTATGCCAGCAAGAGAGTGCTGGGTATAACGTGGGGTCTAAGCCCTGCTTTAACGCACTGGATCTACTTGGCGATAGCTAGGCCGATCCTTGTTTACGGATGCTTGGTCTGGTGGCCAGCATTGAATAAAAGCACCTTTACTAGCATGGCGAATAGAATTCAGCAATTGGTGGCCCTCTGCACTACAGGTGCCTTAGCCTCGACTCCTAGGTATGCTCTGAACGCCTTGCTTCATCTCCTCTCGCTTGATCTCTTTATTAGAGGCACTGTAGCAAAGGCTGCTGTCAGGTTTAGGGAATCAGGGCACTTCGAGCCAGAATCCTTTGGCCACATTTGTATTGAACGGGGTTATGCAGAAAGCACTGACTACCTGGTTCCCACTCTGTGCTTTGAGCGGGGGTATCGAGCGACTGTGGGAGATGGGCAAGAATAGAATCGACAAATGTGTCCTGCAGATTTTAACACCTACACTGACGGCTCGAAGACAGCTGCAGGAGTGGGTGCTGCAGTATATTCTGCAGATGCAGCTATGGAAGCAGCTTTCAGGCTTCCGAATCACAGTAGTATTTTCCAGGCGGAGGTATTTGCGATACGTAAAGCCGCTGATCTGATACATGCCAAGGATACTACTAGTGAGGTATTAAACATCTTTACGGACAGTCAAGTGGCGGTAAAAGCACTGCTGTCTCACACATACAAATCGAAGTGTGTATTCAATTGCTTTCAGGCCCTGAACAGACTAGGTAACAGCAGAAGAGTCAGAATCTTCTGGGTTCCCGGTCATAAGGGTATTGATGGAAATGAAAAGGCGGATGCATTAGCCAAGTATGGGGCTAGTATGGGGCTCTTTTGGAAGCGGTTAACATCCTTACTCCTATCCAGACGATTAAGTACTCAATCGACTCCAAAATGATGCAGGGTGCGACGCGCAGATGGGTTGCAACTCAGGCCTGCAAGGTAACCAAAATCATGTGGGGGTCATACAATCTCGCATCGACCAAGTACCTCCTCGAGTTAGCGCGGATTGACTGCAAACGACTCGTTGGTATCATTACTGGTCATTGTCTTGTAGCAGCACATGCTATGAAAATGGGACTCCTATCGAGCGACACCTGTAGAAGGTGTCAAGAGCGGGGGGTCTCAGAAACTATCCAGCATGTCCTGTGTCACTGCCCGGCACTGGAGAAAACCAGACTGCGATACTTGGGCGAACCCTGGCTGGTGGATCTCTCGCAAGTGGCAGAGCAAAAGCTGAAGGATATCCTTCAGTTCGCGAAAAAGTCCGGGGCCTTTGATGGCCGCTTGGACTGAATTCCTTTTTCGAGGTCCATTTATCTGGTATCACTACGGACCGGTAGGTCTATATGTGGCCATGTGCCAGCCAGTACAACCTAACCTTACCTATCAACATGTTTTTTTGGGGTCATACCATATTGGTTTAGTTCATGGAACATATGTGCTTGATTAAAAGGAAATCGTTAATGAAAATGCAGTAAGTTCAACTTTACTCATGCACTCAGAAAAAAAAACACATAGTAAAATCAACAATTACCAATGTTAAAACAATGCTCATAATCAGCATTCAGTCTCTTTGTATATTGGTTGAAGTTTCTTTCATAAATACAAACAATTTTTCAGCATTAAAACGGCTAATGTAAATTCAACACGAATATAGTAAATATAACTTGCTGTATAGTAAATATAACATGTAATCGATTTGTTGATTTAACAAGATGCGCTGTAATTTCTTATCTTCTGTTTGATCGTTTACGAGATCCCTTCAGCATTCATTCCGAGATTCATCAAATGCGCATAAAAGATCTGGTGCGTGCAGTGGAAGCAAATCATTCGGAGTGATAAATAGTTCGGTTTTGTTTTTACTGGTTCACTTCGATTTTATTTATTAAAATTGGTTATTACCGGTGCCTGATAAATCGTTTATTAATTACTATTATCAAATAATAAGTGGTGATAATAAGTGATCAAATTGATCCTGAAATATTTACGGAAAGTGTAGTGATAGTGATAGACATGAAAATCATTAGAAATACCCATAAAAAATGTATGAAATGCATTTTGAAAATGTATTATTATAATGAATAATAGTATCGTGTTGGTATGACACTGGTTTTGATAAGTACTTTTTCCATGTAAACACTAAAAATTAACATTAATTTATCCTGAGTTAATCCTGAATCAATTACAAAAATACTATTTATTGCTTTCCATAGCTTAAGGACCTGATACTAACGAAGCATAACGAATGTGAACAATTTTTTTGTAATAAGCTTTAAGTATGAATATGAAATAAAGTGGTAAATACACCTTACCTTAATCATTTTTATTTTAATTAGCATGATTATTTAATGAGAGACAATGTAGCCGAAGTACGGGTACGCTGTACAAATAAAACATGGGTTTTGAATTTAATTAATTCCTGAGTAATTTTGAGAGTGCCTTTGTTGTTTCAAGAATCTACATTGTACATTTATGACGTTGTTGTTAATATTTTCACTATGCAACTACATTGTTCTTTAAGATGGCATGTTATAATGATACAAGTTAGCTATTGGATTTCTTATTCGCGATTTTAAGATTACAAATTGAAGATTACAAAGATTACAAAGAGAAATTGTTGATAATACAACTAAAGTACATATTACTATGTACTAGTTAATTCATAGCGAAACCTCTATGGCGCCAATTTATTGTGAAAAATAGATTAAACAACTGCGTTTTTTCCAAATTTTACATATTTTTTTCTGAGTGTGGTAAGTTCAATATATATGATAGGTTATATTGCTCTGATATGTGAACTATTTGGTTGTTTCAAAGAGAAATATCAATGAACAAAATAATATTGCTCATTATATAATATCAGTTACTTTAAATTAATTAATTCCAATGTTTCGACTGATTAAAAATTTCTTTGGCGCCATGCGTTTATTAATTTTCTTTGATAATATGTTTATTTTTCCTCAAAAACTATACATATTTTTCTTACTGTATGCATTCAATATGCACGTAAGCGAAACACGTTTGAAAATTATTTGCGACGTTAGTCTATTATGAATAATGTGTTGGTGTTTTTTTTTATTTTTTCCTCACAAATATATCAAATTCCAGCCACTTAAACATCTTTTCAGGCCAACTTCAGGTTAAATTAACGAATATAACAATAATAATTTATAACTGGGGATATGAAACTAACGATTCCAATTTATGTTGCACATGCTTCCTTTTCTGAAACTGATGGCTAGAAGGTCGAAATTGCTTCGCAAGGGAAAGCTGATCTGTGATCCTCTATCTGTTTATTGCGATTTGCTGGATGATTATGAAACAAACGCTTATTTCTATGTCGATAAAGCACTCATATTGTGCGGTGTTAATAACACAATACAAATATTTTTTCAAACTTTACCAATATCTTCAAAATGCACCTCACAAATAACCTCATCAACATAATTATTATACGCCAATTAAATCATATGTATACACTTTGCGCATAATTCAACGACCCTAAATCTTCAATTAGCTCATCGGCATTGTCTTTTATGCATACGCACATACACATATATCTCACTGAAGCATAATTTCTCAATGCATATTTACATTTATGACCCTCTCCGGTTGCATAAATCTACATCTTAATATCAAATCTATTACTTTTTCGCTCACTATCAATTTCCTTTCGGTGGCTATTCAAATGCTTATTTCTGTGCCAATAAAGTACTTGCATATTGTGCGGTGTTAATAACGCAATACAAATTTGTTTTCGAACTGTACCGATATCTTCAAAATGCACCTCAAAAGGAACCTCAATCAACAGAACTATTATAGATCAATTAAATGACATGTATGCACTTTGCGCATAATTTAACAGCCTTAAATCCTCAATTAGCTCATTGGCATTGCCTCATATGCATTAGCACATACATATATATCTCACTGAAGCATAATTCCTCAATCCACATTTGCATCTATTACCCTATCGGGCTGGATGAATCCCCAACTTAACACTTTATTAATTTTTTCGCTCACGATCAATTTCATTTCGGTGGCCATTCAAATGCTTATTCCTGTGTCAATAAAGCATTTCCAGAATGTGCGATGCTAATAACAAAAGACCAATATTGTTTCCAACTGTTCTGATATTTTGAAAACGCAGCTCACAAAGAACCGCAATTAACAGAATTATTATCTATCAAGCACATTATAATTTTTCAATGCACATTTGCATCTATTACCCTATCAAGCTGCATAAATCTGCAGCCCAACATTGCACGTACATACAACTAGCATTGTACCCATCAAAAAACTCCAAATGATTCGTTGAAGTGAGTACATTCAATATCTTCTTGGGAAAAATAAGCTATTGAGTTTTTCGTCATTGTGCTTTGTACAATAGCTCTCTTCTTGAGATTTTTCAAGAAATTTAAAAGCACAGATGGACCATTCATTCCCATTAGCAAAATCGAAATATCGCTCCATTAACACCCCAAATGCCCTCCTTGAAGTTACCCAATTTTACATTGGCTTAAAAGCAAATCACTCACACTTGTCACCAGCGCAGAACGGACGCATTTTGGTACTCGGAATAGACAACCTTGTTCTTATTGTATCATGCGTTGAGACTGCGCGCCAGTTCTTCTCGTTTCGCAGCATTGCATCCACGATCGTCTCAGGCGCTACCAGGCCGATCGTGGATTCAGTGGTGCGCCTCAAACTTATGAAGCGACTGCACATAAATAATGTGTGCTGAGCATTATCGAGTTCAGTCACGCAGTACCGGCAGTACGGTGTGACCACCTTACCCATTTTGGCCAAGTATTTCCTGAAGTAACCGTGCCCTGTCAAAAGTTGACAAAGATAAAAGTTTACTTCTCAATGGCTCCAGTTAGGCCAAGGCTCAATAAGGCAAATTAGCTTAGCCGCCCCGCATCTTTTATCACTTTCAGTCCAACGTTGTTGCCAAAGTTGGAAGGTCAGTGTACGTGCATGCGTCAAAGCCTCAGTTCTGTCCAGCTCTCAGCGAATGAAGTACTCTTTCTTGCGACCTCACGCTAGCAGATCGATCGAAATCAATCCCTATACAAAACTCCGCATCCGCTCCGTCTGTCAAAAGCAATGGTGGTCAGTTTAGTTATTTTCGTGGTGTAAAATTCATATTCGAAAGCGGGAGTAGTTTGAGCTGTTTTTTGATTTATTCGTTAGTAGCTAAACGTATGAAAGAAGCAATGTTTCATCTTAGTTGCACAGTATGTATTGCATATTCAGACATTTTTTATCTACTGCAAACGAAATATTTTGGCAGTCATAGGTGGACACTAATATTTTACAAAAAATATTGATTAATTTTTATTTATCTGGAATTATTCATCCACCAAAGGAAAAGAGATGACGTTCAATATCAATACAATGACTACATAATTAATTTAGTATGGTACAGTAACGTAAACACTTGTTTTACATTTCTACTCGGGTGTTTGGTTTCGGAGTTAACCAAATTTCGAAATAAAATAAATTACAGCTACTATTATTTTTGTCGAGTTATTTTCAAGCTTGAAATTTCTGAAAAGTTCTCACTGAAGTAACAGTTGCGAAGATTAATGAAAGACAAGCTAATTCAATGCACACATCATTTTAATCGGTTCATCAAACGTTGGTTGTTTTTTGAACCATCGGTAAATTAACATTATTTCATCAGTAATATTTATAACTTTAAAGTACGCTAACAAGTTCTGCAGCATCAACATTCGATTAATTAAATATTTCAGGAAAATGATTTATCTATTCCACAAAACATTTTGAAAATATATTCACCTTGAAAAATTCTTAGCTGACAGAATGCCTTGCAAAACACTCACCAGTCATTCCAAACTCACTTTTTACTAATGTTCGAAGAAGAACATTAGTATTAAAATCACTTTGGCCAAAAATTCATATTTCTATATATATATATATATATATATATATATATATATATATATATATATATATATATATATATATATATATATATATATATATATATATATATATATATATATATATATATATATATATATATATATATATATATATATATATATATATATATATATATATTAATATATAAATATATATATATATATATATATATATATATATATATATATATATCATCAAAAAATTTCAGTGAAAAAATCTCAGGAACGCGCCATCCGATTGAGCTGAAATTTTCAGGACACATTGGTGTATATGCAGAATAGTGCCAGGTCTCACAAAAAATTAATAATCTTTAACCCTTTGGCGCCGGCGGCCATTTTAGTGATTTTTTTAATATACCTATTATTCCGTACACAAATAATTTTTGCAAAAATAAAGTTGACGACATAAATTTCGAACAAGTTTTACATGTGAATCAGATAATGTTTTGGAATTTTTTAACCCCATGTGTGCGCTGGGTGCCTAAAAAGAGAACGGGAAAATTTGAAAATTTTTAAATTGCGATAACTTTTGACAAAGCTATTCCACGATTACGAAATTTTCAGGACATGTTTGTTTTATTTAGTTGTAGATTAATGTACGTTTTAATGATGGTGCTGGTAACCCTGTAGCTAGGGCAGGCACTGAAAGTGAAAACCTCCGAATCATCGTCTCTCTTGAAAAAATGTCGTGTCTTAAAAAAAAGCAACTCATATGTAAATTTTGTGCTTTGTTTACGTAAACAAAAAAAAAAATTTGATATGGTATAACGGGCACGCCTGGTAACCCTTGCCCAAGTTACCTATATTTTTAGCATCAAAAACTTCTGTTCACGGAAACTAACGATCCAATGAGCAGAATTTATTGAAGTTTGCAGAATGTATTGGTCTTAAATAGGACCAGGTCTGATAGAAGTGATTTTGAAATGCGGGTGATTCTGTGCCAGTGGTGCCATCTTGAAAAATCACTAAAAAAGATAACTGCTTTTAGCCCTATAAATTCTAATTGAATCGTTCGATTTTAACGAAATTCACACCGTAGCTGCACCTTACTTTAAACCACGTTTGGTAGAAATTTGGTTGAAAAATTCGGTTGGAGCTGCCAGCTATGATAATTTTGGTGTCTTAAATTTGAAAAAATAAAAATTTGGAAGTGAAAACATTCAAACCATCGAATATCCTAAAAAATGTCCGTTTCTACAATAAAACCAATCTGTATACAAATGTTATGCTTAATCTACACAGTCAAAGTAAAACTTTGGAAATTTCATGTCGGACAAGAACGGTAACCCTTTCTCAGTTAACCTATATTTTTAGCTTCAAAAACTTCTGTTCACGGGAACTCACGAATCAATAATCAGATAGAATTGAAATTTACAGAATGCATTGAACTTAAGTAGGGCCAGGTCTGATAGAAGCGATTTTGAATTGTAGGCAACTCTGTTCCAGTGGTGCCATCTTGAAAAATTAAAAAGAAAAAAAACTGCTTTTTGATCTATGAAATGTGAATAAGTTACCAGATTTTCATGAAATTGACACAGTAGCTGAACCTTACTCTAAACTCTGTTTGATAGAAATTTGATTGAAAAATTCGATTGGTGCTGCCAGCTATGGTAATTTTTGTGTCTTTTTGTGAAAATTCGCTCAGGAAAATAAAACTTTTTGCCCTATAACTTCCAGTGCAGTCATGAAATCAATACGAATTTCATACAATTACTGGAACCTATTATAAACATTATTCAAGCCAAATTTGGTTGAAAAGCCACGGTAGGGTTGCCAGCTATTGTTGGTTTTGTGTTTGCTTGCAATATCTTTATTAAGCGGTTTTATCGTAGAATTTTCAATTGGTAATGATATTGTAGTGACAATAAACAGGAAATATTAAGCTTTCGATTGTTTGAAAAAACTCGCTGCAGGTAACCCTAAATTTCTTTATACTCCTATAACTTCAAATGTTCAATAACAACGTGAAGCAGATGTGATATATTCTTGGCTTTGATACTGGCGAAAGGTTGCCAGCACGAGTCGGTTGTGCTACTTTTGTATCAATAAATGCTTACAGTTAGTATTCATACCGGAAACATTTACAATGAAAATAAATAACCGATGTTTCAATTCCCAAAGTTCTGCAAATTTTTCGGATCGCAGCCCCAAACTCCAACTTCAGTTACAGTGCTGCAGGCACTGAGCATTTTCTTGATTAATGTTATATGAGATGCTGCTTTCAAAATTTTTTGAAATAAGCAACTGATAACGAATATAATTAACCCGTGTTTTGCTCTCATAAACGTTGAAATTCATGCCAGTGGTAAAATCTGAAACCTTCTACCATATGAGTTATAATGCATTCTTGAGGCAAAAGTAAAACGTGGCATTTCAAACAATTTGGCCGTAATAAGCAGCGCATGTGGTGGAATATGCACTCAAAACCTGCACGATTCTTCTACTGTTCTTCGAACATTAGTGTTTCTAGCGGTTCAGGTGCGCTAGAGTTTTTGCTCTCTCGATGCGTCCGAAGATTACGTTACTGAAAGTACTATTGTTATTGTTATGGTTTGTTGTGGTTGAAAAACTTGTTTCCGGTTAGAACGTGCTGGGGCCGCACAGTGGTCTATTTCGCGAAAAAGGTGAACTTTATTCAAATTATGGACTTTTAAGTATGAAGTTGAAACTTGGGGGTAATATTGTCCCATATGGCCCCCATCATTTGAGGTGGTAATTGGGTTTCATAAGTTTAAGGGTAAGAGCACAGATGCTGAAAACAGCCAAAAATTGCATCTGTCTTTTAACCTATTTATTATTAATATAATTAAGAATATGAAGATCAAAATACCTTTGAATAATACAGCGTTATTAAGCTATGAAAGTCATTGATGATTTAGCCTGCCCCGCTTTCATTGTGTTCATACTGCAGATAGTATAGGAATTCAGTGTGTTTTTTATTGATTCAATAGTGATTCACTTAGCACTTGAAACTTAGAGAACCCTCTATTGAATATAATTTCCACCAAGCGGTTACACTTGTTGGAAGTTAAGTTGGTAATTCCACGAACAGCACGATGTCACAAACAGCAGTAACTATAATATTTTGACTAAAATACTTTGATATTTTGGGAACGCAAATATCACGAAACGTAAAACTGTATATTAAAATAATGCACAGAATAAAACGCTTGATTCAAGTATACGAAACTGAATGAATTTTTATTTCCTGCATATCTATTTTATATGATTACAAAATTCTTAGCCTAAACATAAATTTCTGCTAATATCATTATATTGCATGTGAGTCGAGATCGATGACTTTTTGTTTACATATGCAATATGATGTTCTACAAGTTTTGCTGTACAAAAGTGCAAAACGACAAAAATACTTATGAAGAGAAATATTGCTGACGAAAATTATTGACTGCGTTCAAGAATTTATGTACGTAGAAAGTGCAGTTGTAGAAAAAAAGTCAACGATCTGATGGACTTGATGAAATTTCAATGTTACACAAAAAATGCCAATCAAATTACTTTTAATAGAGTGTTATTGACCCATACTGTTTTGCTAGGCAGGCTATACAGTGATAATATGAATGAAATTAATAATAATGAAATTTTCTATTGTATACATGTAGTATGTATGTGTATGTATAATAAAGAAATCAAACATCCTCCCCCCGTTGGAAATTCGTTCAGGACTCATCAAGTGCCTTGGATCCTATAGTGAAATCATGAGTCGCTGTTGCAGAGGAAGATGTAGTCCTTCGGGCACGTTTCCCGTAAAACAACTTCCAACAAAGTACCGCAGATACTACTAAGACTACTGTTAATGTGGAGTAGCCTACTATGTAGTGATGCACATGATGCTTGTTGATGTTGGAGTTCTCTTCTTCTATCAATTGATGCTGAACCTTGGTTTGTAGGTCATCCAATGTATTTGTAGGTATCGTTGGCGAAATACGTGAAGGTATGATTTCAGATGTTGTTTCGAGCTCAGCTGATAACGGAACTGATAGAGAGGCTGCATAAGATTGTCGAATAGTACTGGGGTAAATGTTGTGCGCCTGTATTGTTACTCCAGGTTGTTGTATGATGCAATTGTCATCTACCGTGAGAATTCCGGATCCTTCAAGAGATAATTGTGTAACTTCGCCGCTACAGACAGCATTGATTATTATCCCTTCATCGAGGGAATAGAGCCATTGGTTAGAAGTGTGGAGTTGAATCCACCGTGGTTGATTTGGAACTTTCTGCACTTGGCATTGATTGGGATTAAACCGCTGGTTTATAAGATTTAGTTCACAAATGCTTGGACCGAAATCTGCCTTATCTGTAGGATGGTGCTGATTGCACAGAATGTAATTGTGAACGGTGTATATGCAGCCAAGTTTCTCCATCTCTTCCAGAGGATAATATTGGTTTCTGTGCAAGTTAACGATAATGTAAGGCGTTGTAGCTTTGATAGCCCATGTTTCTTTATTAATAATAGCAGGAACAGAAACTGTCCGGAAGAGCTCGAACTCGTCATTAGTACTGAGAGGCAGTTTTAACTGAATGATTGTATACTGCACACTTGGTTTGATTTTTACTGTCATTAGTTTATAATATTCTGCAATCTCATTCATAGGCAGTGGTAAGGTTAATGTCTTTGGCAAGTATTTTCTTATGTTGTTTATCTCCTGCTGAAGTTTTTGCGGAGGTAGAATGCGTGAATTGATTCTTCCGTGATGAGCATCGGTTAGAATGTCCATGAGAGCATTATGAGTTTGTTGAAGGTTGTTTACAGCAACAAGCAGTTGAAGGGCATGAGCCATGTAAAGAGCCGATAGTCTATCTTGATGTACTTCCTTGTTGATTCGGTTTAATTTTTCTGTTTCTCGATTGGCAAGCAAGGTCAACTGCTCAAATTGGCTTTCAATATGCTTATAGTTTCCACGGATAACGTTTATTGTTGAATCGAGTAATGAGGTTTGATTTTTAAGCAGTTTCAATAATCGCTCTTGGTTATCGTTAGTATCTTCAATTATATCCCTCATTTTGTCAGCATATTCTGAATCAAGAATTCCGAAAAGACTGTTTGCGATGTTTCCGACAACGTTGAGTGCGCCTCTTTTCTTTCTGGAAGACACTCGGAGCATCATTGAATCCACTTCGGATAATTCTGTGAGTTGATGTTGGATGTGTTGTATCGTCCCTGAACATATACTAGGGTCTGCTAGACTGTTACATAGTGCCGACAGAAGGTTTGTTGCGTTAGTCAGGCATTTATGCTCGCGCCAATAACCAGTCATGTTGTAATAAACAATCATCTGCCATTCTTTGGAAACTACGCTGGCCTTTCCCAAATTCTCGAAGTAAATTGTTGGTTTCGATGTGTTAAAGCTGTGAATATGGATAGGAGACCCTTGAATGAGTGGCACGAATAGGCATGCTATAAGTACTGTTGTAAGCATAGACCCTAATTTTCGTCGTCGCTTAGGGGGTTGAGACAGTACTTCGTCTCTGGCCATCTCTGTGCTACTGGATTGTCTGCTCGTACGTTTGTGCTCAGAGCATTGTGGCTTCAGATGATCAGCATCATCCGTTGTGTCTACTGGTAGAGGAGCAATTTTATGTATGGGTCGCTGTATTATTTGGGTTGCCGTTTTAATGTTGACAACTCGCACTCGGTCATCTTTGCCTTTTATCGTTTCTATTATTCTCCCAAGAGGCCATTGAAGAGGATGGGAGTTGTCTTCCTTTATCATAACTAATGTTCCCGGCTGAATATTGAGATGGCTAGACTTCCATTTTACACGTTTCTGAAGCTCGTGCAAGTATTCAGTTGTCCATTTCTCCCAGAATTCCTTTTTAAGTCGAAGTACCAGCTGCCATCGAGCTCCGAGTCTGGTGTTTAATGGTTTGGCTTCTGGATCAATATTACTAGTTAGTGGTTCTCCGATGAGGAAACGTCCTGGAGTCAAGGCAGTAAGATCATTTGGATTTGACGACATTGGAGTGATTGGTCTTGAGTTTAGTATCGCCTCAATTTCGATTATCAAAGTCTCCAATTCTTCATACGTTAGAGAACTTGAGCTGATTTGCAATTGCATGAGTCGCTTGGTGGACTTTACAGCCGCCTCTCATAAGCCACCAAAATGTGGAGCACGTGGCGGTATGAAGTGGAACGTTATGCCTTTGCTGCTGCACATAGACGTTATTTTATTTTTGGCATCATCTGAGTAGATGGCGTCGTGGATCTCATGAAGTTGATTCCTGGCTCCTACAAAGTTAGTTGCGTTATCAGAGTAAATGTTGGCGCAGTGTCCACGACGGCTGATGAACATTCGTAGCGCACCCAAAAAGGCGTCAGTGCTTAAGTCGGTGACCAGTTCCAGGTGTACTGCTTTGGTGGAGAAGCAGCAAAATATTGCCACGTACGATTTAACTGATTTCTTGCCTCGAATCTTGAAGTGTGTCCAAAATGGTCCGCAGTAGTCAACGCCAGTGTTTATGAATGGTCTCGCTGGCTGAATTCGAGCTGGTGGGAGGTTACCCATGAGCTGATTGAGCAATTTTGGTGCGGCCCTCGCGCAGTGAACGCACTTGTGTACAATCGAGCGGGCAATTATTTTTCCTTTGATAGGCCAGAATCTCTGTCGGGTGATGGATAGAAGTGTTTGTGGGGGCGCATGCTTGTGGCTGATATGCAAGTCGGTCATTATCAGCTTTGTGAGCAAATTTGAATATGGGAGCAGCATTGGATGCTTTGCGTCGTATGAGATATTAGCTTCTCGCAATGTGCCTCCAACTCGGACAATGCCATGTTCGTCAATGAATGGTGTCAATTCTTGCAGCGAACTATTGCTCGGAAGTTCTCCGTATTGATTTAAATGATGTATGTCTTGTGAAAAGTCTTCCTGTTGAGCGCATCTTACTAATACGCGCAGAGCATCATTGAGTTCGTCCGCCGTGAGATGTTCATGATGATTGCTGATTTTTCGTGTTCTTTTTGCAAATCGGAGCATGTATCCCATGATTCTCTCAAGCTTTTTGAATGAATTTCCATGATTGATGCTCTTTACCATATGAATCAACTCATCTGATACTGTTACTGACAGTGCAGTCGATCCTCTAGTGATGAATTCTGCTGGCCATGCTGACTCTGGTGCATGTAGGAACAATGGTCCATAGAACCAGGGTGAAAGAGTTTTGAGCTTTCTCGGACTTGTTCCTCTTGAAAGGATATCTGCTGGATTATCCTTTGAGTCAACATGTCTCCATTGGCGTGCACTTGTTAGCTGCTGTATGGTGGCTACTCTGTTGGCAACGAACGGTTGATTTGACGAAGATGATTTATTCACCCACGAGAGAACGATTTCAGAATCAGTCCAGTAAAAGTCTTGCACATCATTCAAGTTCAGATCAGTCTTTACTCTATGGCACAGTTCAGCCGCAAGTTTAGCTGCACACAATTCTAGTCTTGGAATTGTCTCTTTTTTTGTTGGAGCTACCCTTGACTTGGCGCAAAGTAGCCTTACTATCAATAAATTGTCTTTGGGAATTGCTCTGACGTAAATAGCAGCACCGTATGCTTTTTCGGATGCATCCGCAAAGGCATGCAATTGAATGCTTTTTGGCAAATGATGGTCAAACACATGTCTGGCAATGGAGAAGTCTTTCAAATCTTGAAGTCCTTCTCTGAAGTCTATCCATTCATCCTTTAATTGTGACGGTAGCTCGTCGTCCCAATCTGCCTTTAGCAACCACATCTTTTGTAGTATTATCTTCGCAGTGACTACTATTGGTGCTAGTATTCCCAACGGGTCGAAGATGTGTGCTATATCTGAGTATGCTGTCCTCTTTGTTGTCTTGCTTCGAGTTTGTATTGATGGCTGCACAGAAAACAAGTCCCTAGTTGGACACCATCTTAAGCCCAAGGTCTTGATGTGATCGTCAGAATCATTGTTGAAATCTAGAGTTAATTCCATGTCTTGTGGTTGGAATCGCTCTAGTAGTCGAGGATAATTTGCGCACCACTTTCTTAGATGGAAGCCACCTTCTTTAAGAAGTGATATCAGTTCTGTTTGCATGTGGATAGCTTCCGTTATGCTGTCAGACCCTGTCATGACGTCGTCAACGTAGAAATCTCTCTGTAACGTTTCTGATCCCAGTGGATATTGCCTTGAGCGCTGTTTCGCCAATACTTGCAAACATTTTGTTGCCAGGTATGGTGCCGAAGTAGTGCCATAGGTTACCGTTGCCAACTGATAACACTTTAATTCTGCTTGTGGATCATTCCGCCAAAAGATCAGTTGGAACTTCTGATCTTCTTCTTGTATAGCGACTTGCCGGTACATTTTTTCTAAGTCACCGGTAAATACATACCGGGGCAACCGGAATCGTACTAATATGGAGAAAAGTTCATCCTGTATTACAGGTCCTTTGGCAAGAATATCATTTAACGATACATTATTCGACGTTTTCGCTGATGCGTCGAACACAACCCGCAACTTTGTTGTCGTGCTGTCGGGTTTGCACACGAAATGGTGTGGCAGAAAGTAGTATGGGTGATTCAATTCATTGATTTTTATTTCTTTCATGTGTCCAAGGCGAATGTACTCCTCCATGAATTCTATATATTGCCGCCTTATGGTTTCCTTTCCAGCCAGCCGTCGTTCAAGCGCTAGGAACCGATTTAAAGCTATGTCCATAGATTCACCTAGACTAGCTACTGGTTTTTCAAAGGGTAATCTGACGACGAAACGCCCACAAGGGTCACGTGTGGTATCTTGCTTGAATTGCAGCTCACATTTTTCTTCAGCAGCAGTAAATGTCTTTTTTAAATTATTTTCTTCAAGCTTCCAAAAACGCTCTATTTGTTGTGAGATATCGGTATTTCCGTCATTGCTTGTCTCAATGTTGCAGGATGATATGGTTCTTGTTGATAAATCCATTAATTTTCCTGCAACAATCCACCCGAATACAGACTTTTGAAGAAGTGGTAAATCTGGACCCATTGAATGTTGCTCAGATTCCAATAACTGATAAAAATGCTCTGCCCCAATAAGCAAATGGTTAAAATGGGGGTCAGCTAGTTGGAAGTCTACCGGGATAGGCCACGACTGGATGTCCAAATACTTTGCAGGCTGGGTTCCTGTTATCTTGGGTAGCACAAATGCTTCCATGCGTACTGAAAAGTTGGTGCTCTCAGCACTTGCAAGGATGTTGACTCTGTAGGTGGCATGGCTGGTTGATTGACCAATACCTTCGATTGTCATATTTGATCGTTTGTATTTGAAGCCCAGCTTCTTTGCTGCCCGTTCTGTAATAATATTGATCTGCGAGCCGGAATCTAGTAATGCCTTGCATATAACTTGATTACCATCTGCGGTACTAAGGCGAACAGCAACAGTCCCAAGCAGCACGTAACCTGATTTTTGCTTATCGAGCTGAGCTGCCAATGACGCTGGCTTAATAGTTTTCGATGATGATGCCTGTGTAGAAGATATTGCCTGTGTAGTTGATGACGGTGGTCTTCCTGCTGATTCTGCTAAATGAATCAGTGTGTTATGCTTTTTGTCACACTTTAGGCATCCTCGAGAGGAGCATTGATTTGCAAAGTGGCCAGTTTTCATGCAGTTGTAACATCGGGAGTTTTGCAGGAGAAACTGTGCTCTTTTTTCTGGATTCCAAGAAAGAAACTGTTGGCACTTAAACAAATGATGACGTTCCTGAGGGCCACAAGGGCAATCGTGGCGGGTTGCTGCGGACAAACTTTTGGTTTTATTTTGTACAGGTAATGGATTCGGCTTCTTCCATTGTCCTCCCTGAACAGCTTCAAGCGCTTGAAATCTGCCCTCTACGAATTGCAAAAATTGTTGGATGGACCCAAACTCTTTAGGGTTACTGAGCCCTTGCTCATACAGGGTGTGTGTGGTTTTGTCCAACTTTCTCAGCAAGATATGCAACAAGATCGGGTCCCAATGAATTACTCCGATGCTGAGATTCTTCAAACCAAGAAGACATTCGTTGGTTGTATCATGAAGAGTCTTTAACGATGTCGCAGACTCTGATGATAACGTAGGTTGATTTAAAAGCTTGTTTAGTAGCGCTGTCACTATAAGCCTGGTGTTGCTGTATCGGCTTACGATAATATCCCATGCAGTATCATAATTCTCGTTGGTAGGTGACAGGTGCTTTATCAATGCCTTTGCTTCACCAGTAAGGTTGCTCGTCAAGTAAAACATTTTCTCAGCATTGCTCAATGGCTGAGAATGTATAAGCTGTACATATAAGTCGTGAAATTGATTCCACTGAAGGTAATCGCCATTGAACGTAGGCAACGTAATTTTAGGCAACTTCACTCTGGCATTTGTATATTGGCCGGTTAATGTATGACTGCTTGTTGGGAATAGGTCCAACTGTTGCTGTAAGGTAACAATTGCATCTTGAAGTTGATGCTGTAACTTGAAGTGCTCGTCAGTGTCGAGTTCTAATGGGGTCGATTCTTCCCATATCAGATTTTGATTCTCTTTCAACTCCTCTTCATATGCTAGGAGCCTATCGATCTTTAGCTTGTAGTAATGCTGGCTACAATCATGCTGGGTGTCTCTACTGATGCTTTCCAAGAAGTAATCAATTGCTTGACGCAATGTTTTCTGTTTTCTCAATAGCCTGCTCAAGCTATCCGACAATGCTGGTGCCTCACTGATAGGTTGACTTGGTGTGGAGCCTGTTTCAGGTTGACATTGGCTAGGCCCACTGACTTCTGCCAACCACGATTTAAGGCGCTGTTGAATATTTTCAACCTCTCTTTGGTAATTATTGACGAAGTATGGCTCTTCATCACGAGCTGTTACCAATTCCAGCAGTCTATCGTGATTTACTGAAAACTCCGCCCACAAGGCGTTGAGTGACACGATGCGTTTCTGGCAATATTCGCTCGTTTTTCTCGATTGCGAATCTTTTTTGAAATTAATCGCTATGCTCTCGATTAATTTCCCAATTTCTTGCTGTCTTGACAGTAATTTTGATGCCTCCATGGCTTGCGTTATATCAACTCCTTTGATATCACGTTATATCAACTCCTTTAATATTAACTCCCACAGTTTTAATACGAATGAATAGTGGTTCACAAAGTACTTGGAACTTAGAAAACCTTCTATTGATTATACTTTTCACCAAGCGGTTACACTTGTTGAAAAAGAAATTCCAAAGACTACAAGTCCTGTCACGGTCGCCAAATGTTTTTTATTGATTCAATAGTGATTCACTAAGCACTTGAAACTTAGAGAATCCTCTATTGAATATAATTTCCACCAAGCGGTTACACTTGTTGGAAGTTAAGTTGGTAATTCCACGAACAGCACGATGTCACAAACAGCAGTAACTATAATATTTTGACTAAAATACTTTGATATTTTGGGAACGCAAATATCACGAAACGCAAAACTGTATATTAAAATAATGCACAGAATAAAACGCTTGATTCAAGTATACGAAACTGAATGAATTTATATTTCCTGCATATCTATTTTATATGATTACAAAATTCTTAGCCTAAACATAAATTTCTGCTAATATCATTATATTGCATGTGAGTCGAGATCGATGACTTTTTGTTTACATATGCAATATGATGTTCTACAAGTTTTGCTGTACAAAAGTGCAAAACGACAAAAATACTTATGAAGAGAAATATTGCTGACGAAAATTATTGACTGCGTTCAAGAATTTATGTACGTAGAAAGTGCAGTTGTAGAAAAAAAGTCAACGATCTGATGGACTTGATGAAATTTCAATGTTACACAAAAAATGCCAATCAAATTACTTTTAATAGAGTGTTATTGATCCATACTGTTTTGCTAGGCAGGCTATACAGTGATAATATGAATGAAATTAATAATAATGAAATTTTCTATTGTATATATGTAGTATGTATGTGTATGTATAATAAAGAAATCAAACACAGTGTTTAAAACTTCTAGTCCCTTTTAAGTTTAGAGGGTCACAAAAGGTTGTTACGAAATAGGTCTAGTTGTATTCATTGAAGTCCAAAGTAACTATCAAAACTTAATTTGCCTGCGGCTAGCTGCGGCAACGCTCGTAAAATCCTTTCAAAGTTCAGCGACCTTGCATAAAATGCAACATTTTGCGCGCTTATTGCGCCAGTCCGCGTGCTCTGCAGTATTTTCTTATCATTTGCACTAGCACACAATAGCAAGCATTTGTACCAGGTTGAAGCTCGCGAGATTGAGATAAAAACAACTTTGAATTTCATAAACAAAACAATAGTTTCTAAACCCTACACTTACTCCTTATGTTATTGGCAAAGTTTCAAGTGATGTATGTTTATTTGGCTGTTCATACATTTATTTACCCATTCGCCTGTACTTTAGTATCATCAAATTTGCCAACTTGCTTCTGAATTCAATTCCATTAAATATGTTCATATGATAATTCATGCATGATCATAGAGTAATTCAGGTATGTATATGCTTAGTATTGAAATTATATGCAAAGCAACATTACCGAAAATATACTTTTACCCGTACAAAATAATTTCGTGCCAGGTATTAATTGGTAAAATTGTAAATATGCATGCATGGGTGAATGATATTATTTGTAAATTCGATGTGTTTTGCTATATGCTGTAGATAGGCCTTTTTCACTACTTTCACTATTGATTTTAAGATACTTCCACAAAAAATAGGTTTTTCAAATTTGGTAGAATAATGTAATCGAGTATGCAGCTTTCGAATTCGGTGTTAACTCAAAAATGAAAAAAGTCGGATAGGGTGTTTTATGATCACTGTCACTGTTTTATGACTGTCATTTCGGCAACAGTTGGGAACAATTTTGGAAAACACTTACCTACAAAAAATAGTATTTAAGTCTATTTGCACTTATTTGTCAGGTCAATTTTTTGATTTATATCATTTAGAAAACAAAAGAAATACAAGAAAGTTAGAAGAAAGTCTGAGTTTTTGTTAAAACCTTTTTGGTCAATTTGAGACAGAAAGGTCCGTGTGTAAAAGACTTTAAGACTATACAAAACTCATGAAATCGTATGACATAGAAAAATTGTGCGATCTAATATTATATAAAGAAGGAAATAAAGAGGAGTTGCCTGCGATAGTTTTGGTATTCGGCCTTGTCTGTTGTATTTCATCCACTCTTATATTCAGCTCTTTCGTTTGGTATCTGATGTAATTTTGCACAAGTAAAAAAACGACTATTGCAAAATTAAGTTTCCTTTCGATTTGTTTTGTTCATTTCGGCTTGCTCTGCTGCCTCAAAAAATGGCCAATTATAAAGTAACGTGGTGAATGTTGCATGATTTAATTATTCAAAATAATTACAATTGTTTCAATTAAACTTTATGGGTAGGGGTGCAAATCAAATTAATAATACTGTCCGACATCATTTGTGTCAAACGAATTTGAATAATCATTTCCATAGCATTTTCGCCTGCTGTCACGAATGTGATCCAAAATTTGGCTATCACGTCACAATATTGATAAAAATTGCGTCAGCAGGAAAACATTCTAAAAATGATATTTTCCTCAACATTGGGGCACGATAGGCGGATTTGGACAGCGGTTTCGTGTTCAACCAGCAAAAATACTATGGAAATGATAAGTCACACTCGTTTATTAACAGGAAAAATTTTTTTTTAAAAGTGAAATTTTCCAAATTTTGACCCTTTTTGGAAACTTTTTGCTAAAAGTTGGAGCCAACACAACCCCAGAAATGGATTTCCCATGTTTGAAAACCCAAGAAACACTCAATTTCATACATCTAGTGGTTCTCATGAATAAAGTTCACCTTTTTCGCGAAATAGACCACTGTGGGCCGCCTAAATTAGAATTGTGGCTGTCGTTGTTGTTGCTGAGAGTAATTCGCTTTGGTTGGAACTAGTGAATCCAATCCCGGGACTCGAATCCTGGGATCCCGGGATCCCGAACAGTTTTTAGCCACTAAAATCCCGGATCTCAATTAGGATTGATGGTTTATAGTCCCGGGATTATAAATCATCAATGCCAGGATTATAAAATATCAATCCTGGGATTTTAGGGACTAAAAACTGTTCGGGATCCCGGGATCCCGGGATTCTAATCCCGGGATTGGATTCCCTAGTTGGAACATGTTGGAAGCCGGCAGATGTTAATGCTTGATCAAAGCGTCTTCGAATTGATGTTGAAGCTTGCTGCATGGACTCTTCGCGAGCAGATGCTCTACCGGTGTTGCATCCCATCCTGCTGATGATTGCCTTAATCGCTGTCTAGTTTTTGACTAAGCAAACTGCCAAAAGGACCGAGATGAGAACACTTGTTGTAGCAGTGATCGAATGTTCCTTCAGCGGTCTGTGAACCATGGTCTTCGGCGATAGTTCTGGCAAAGTTGTATAATCGATGATTTGCTCATTTGGTTGTATTATCATACCGTGCTGCAGGATCCGAGGCGTCTTCTTAATATTGATTGGTAGTATGAAAGGAGTTTCCTTAAAATGACTGGAAATAACGGTGTATTGCTCGTCGATTGTTGATTTTAGCGTGATTTCTTTTGTCTTTAACCAACAGCTATCTTGGAGATGTATAACTCCGGTGGTGTTAAGCATAATCTTTTTTCTCATCCCTTTGTTAACCTACGACAAGCGGCTGAGTTGAGATGTATAGCCAAGTGTTTATCATTATAAAGGCTTTCCATACAGTATCGACCAGCTGAAGGTATTTCACGTCACAACCTTTCGTTGAATGGCGTCCATAAATTTCATCGACATTGCAGGATGGGCTGTTGTCCACATTATGTACAATGGCTGGTGTGCAGAAGTAAATATGATTTTTACCTAGGGTACAAGCTTCCAATTCTTCTTTCCTTAAAGTGAAAAGACTAAGCCATTAAAATCGATCGACAATGTAGAATAGTTTACAGCCGCTATTGAAAATATGTTGTTCTGTACCATTTGTGGTATAGCTGTTCCATGAAGCAGTTCAAAAAATGGTTTCTCTAGGATATTCAGATAGCCATATGGTTAGGTTTCGTTTGATTTTAGTTCTACTTGTAGTTGGGACCGAGGAGTTATCGCTATATACAAATTTGAATTGAGTTTTGCAATTGTGTTCGTGGTAATTTCTTCGATGCCATGTGGCGTGACGAAGTCTAAAATATGCCCCTTGTCATGGATAGCATTCAGCCATCGGGTGTATTTGCATTCAAGTTCGTCGAAATATTCATTAGCAATAATATAAGAGGATGTTACCCCAATATCAATTTTGTTATGATCTGTGGCTTTGTACCATTTTGCCGTTTCGTTATTTGAAGCAGTGATGCGAAATAATCTTAAATTTAACTGATTTAACCGTAGCTCTATGATAGCACTTGAATGGTTTATTTTGGAGTTTAGGAAAAGAGCTTGATGACTGGTCGTCTCCGAAAGAGTATCCTGGGTATTTTGTAACTGCTGAATTCCCATATATACCTCATCATTGACGCCGAATATAGTAGTCAGAAGCTTCCTCAACAATCCTCTCCTTGTTTTATTTTTATGGTGGATTAGTTCAAGAATTTGACCAATGGCCTTTGGCAAACTGTGTCTTCGTGAAGATGCTTGAGGGAAAAAAAAGTCACAGTGAGTTATGTCCGTAAACTCTTTAGTTCTGTCACACATTATTCTGATTTGATTCGTTGTAGAGTCTTTAATTTTCTGGTCGTAGAGAATTTCAGTTGTTGGGAACGTTATTTGGAGTCTTAGCGTTATTTGGATTCTTAGCGATACTAATTCGAAGGGAATTTAAGATTTGATGATGATGTTCGTACGCAAATCTACATTTTCAGATTGGTATTTATTATACAACAAGTTGTTGTCATTTCCATGTAGTTTTTTCCATAGTAAGAGGCCGGGTATTTCAATTTGTACTTGCACTTCACTCCCGCCTTCTAAATAAGTGGGTTGGACACAAGGATGCATAGAAACATGTGTAAACTCTCCTTTTAGTTGTAAGAGGGTTTCAAACATGAGTCCATGCGATTAAACCGGTTCCTAGAAGTCTTCTAAATAACTGCCTCTGAAAATAACGGTGATCGCATGGATGCCGGTGTAAACTTCACGTTAGTGTCACAATAAAAAATCTTGCATAACGCGGGTAGTTAACAATAAATATTTTTCCTCTTGCATTTTTTGTGTCTGCTCATTGACGAATATTTACAGAAAAAACATTTTCCTCTCTATCAGCAGTTTTTATTCAGGAAGCACAATTGATCGCATTAAATAACAATGTGAAATTCAATAATTCACTATTGACGTGACAAACATGGTATCAATAATAACATTTGTGCATATACACCAAAAAAGTTGCCCTCTAATTTTACAATATTTCACGCCGCCCTCGTAATACAAACACATTTCAACCTCTTGCTCACAAATATGCCAGAGGTCGAAAATTGCTTCATTTCTCTCGGTCCATTTCGTATCCATTGTAGATGTCTGACTAGTGTCTGTATTTTTGTGGCTGTGTGTTTGATTTTGGGGGTGTTTTTTGTTTGTTTGCTTGCTTCTCATCATCATGTTGTCTTCTCGTATAGCCTTTGGTATTTTTGAGTATTCTTCTTCGAGTTTTTGCCCCTGTTACCAAAGAGGACGAGCGGGAAACATAAATTGAAGAATAGCTAACAAAAACAAACAAAACAAAACACAAGAAGGCCACAAACTGAATAGAAACAAGCAAGCAAACAAATAACCATCCCAACAACAAGCAAACACCCAAAAAAACACAAACATACCTGCTAAACATCTATCGCTAAAATTGTATAACGGGGGTGTGTTCAATGTGCATGCTATAACTGCTCGAAAAGCATAGCATAGCATCACTTTAGCAAGTGTCAAAATTTGCAGTAGCTTGGTGAAGCAGCTATGGATATTGGACAGCCAAGAGCTGCTACGTAGGTCGGTTTTTACACAGCCCAACTCAATAACAAATTTCTTAAGTTTTTTGTAACTTAAATCTTTGTATTTACGTGGTTCAGATCAGTTTTCATTGCATTTCCTGCTTTTTGGAAATAATATAAACTTTCCGAGCTTTCAGCATACAGCTGCAGAAAAAAATATTGAAGTTTTCTTAACATATTCGAAACGTTTCACTTATTCCCGGCTTTTGACAGCATATCTGTGAAAAAGAGCGAGAAAGAAACGTTGAAAATTTCATGGAACACGAATCAGCGTACCCGGCTTTTTGCGTTTCGCATCCGCCTTCTAAAAACTCAAGCTGAGTTGCGCTATGTAAAAGCCTACTCAAAACTCGAGTTGAGTTGAGATGTTCAAATGCCCGTATTTAGTTTGTAATAGCACTATACTCAAGTTTATTGCTCATCTCCTTTGCCATTAAAGCGCGAAAACTGCTTTTCATTTCCATTTCTAATCCAAAGTGACGTTTAAACAGTATGTCAGCTGTGCACACACGTCCATTTCGCCTTAGCTACTTTTTTTTCTATTCTCCAGACCACGAGCAGCAAAAAGCTGCTACCATAGCAGCTATTCCGGAATCTTGGACAGGCCAACTGTCAAATAGCAAGCATAAGAAAGTAGCTATTTCGTGACATTGGACAACCAGAGCTGCTAAAATAGCAGCTAATAGCTGCTATAGCAAGAATATTGAACACACTCCAGCTATGGGGATGGTGTAGTCGAGTTTTATCAAACTTTCAAAGCGTCTTGACACATATGAAGCACTAAACATAAATGCAGTAACATTTGCAATTTTCTCAGCAAACATGATGCAATTGCGGAGAAAACCAAAAAAATAAATATCGGATACCGGATTTATAGGAATAATAGGTCTGTTCATAATAGGTCTCGAATAATATGTTTGCTCCCGTACTACAATTAATTGCGAATAATTGCAATTAATTGCAATGATGCCGTTCCCGTACGTCGTTTTACTGAGGACAGAAACTTTTTCCTCTTTCATTAAATACGATGATATTTCAATAGAGTCGAAGCTACTGAAAAATACTGAAAAATGTCAAACGTCGTGGGGGTTTTCAAATGTGCATGGCAAGCAACATATTTTTCGCCTCATGTTGCTATGAAGGTCGAATATTTTTGTAGCGATAATTTGTCACCGCTTAAGATGACCTTATAATCACTATTGTTCTCCAAAAACCGAAAACAGACACTTTTGGTAGTCAATTTTCAGGAAATGCAATGAGAGCGTTCCCGTACTTTTCATGAATCTACCCACCACATGATTCAGAAAAATTCAATCAAATTCAGTAACTGAAAGTACGGGAACAGACCTAATGATAAGTGTATTACCATTGTTACTCAAAATACGAGATTATGTCATGAAACAAGTATGGTTTTTACTCACAGTCCCTTCAACTGAGGGTAAATACTCTCCAGTGGGTAAAGGTGTAAAACACATTCCGCACTTTGCATCAAACTCTAACTGTCAGTCAGTCAAAATATGTTCCTATGACAATAAAAATATTAATTTTAAAACAATTAACGTTTTTTTATTTGGTATTTGAATACTTTTGACTCTTGTCACGATTGGTAAAACTTTTGTTAAATCAAACGAACATTGAACACAATATAAACGTAGAATAAAAAAAAAAAAAATCTCCATCGTCCTCTAATGAGAGAACGATGGAGATTGGGCATCAAGCACAATTCATGAGTTAGTTTAGGTTAATAGCTCAGATTGTTATTAGTTTAGTTTGTTAGTTTCGCTGTTAGTTTAGACGTTAGTTTAGATGTTAGATAGTTAAGTCAGTTGTTAGTTCTATAAAAGAAGTTTCAACAAGACAACACGAGCGACACGAACGCAAATGAACATCGATTGAAGACACATGAAAACAATCTGGAACATGAACACAATCTAGAACATGAAAACAATCTAGAACATGAAAACAATCTTGATCAGGTACCATGAAAACAGTCATCATCAAGTCACGACAAATCAACCGACAAGGCAGAGCAACGTATGGGTCGAGCCGTCAAGGTCGACGACACCAGACCTAGGCCAACAAGTGACCTACATACGAGGAATACCGAGCGGATGCCGAATTGCCAAGTCCCGAATTCAGAGCCACGGATCGAAAGGGGATCAAGGATTAATGTAGAAATATCAACATGATTGACCCGAGATGCGGAGGATGATCGACACACACGAAAGGAAACCGAGATCCGGAGAACATTAGCGTACGCAACAAGAAACATGCACACCCGAAAACTACGATACGCATAAATCATCGCACGAAAAACACGGCGGATGAATCCGCAGTCGTAAGCTAATATCAGCTAAAACGACCATATAAAACGTTACCGGGAGGACCGCGAACATGTTTCCTCGCGGAATAATTAGTTTTGAATCGCAAACTAGCCACTTACCTGGAATTGGAGGCCGAAATCCTGGAGCACCACCGGATTGCTAGTTGAACTTGTATATTTACGAATGTTGACATTCGGAAACGTCAACTGGGAGAAACGTCAGATAAGATGTTCCAAAATCGGACCGTCCCGAATTGGATCGCGAGGTGAATTCACAACCCAACACTCAGACGAGTGAAAGCGATAGAGGGCGAGCGCCGGGAACGTTATTTCAAAAATCCCGCTACCGCCAGGAAAATTTTCCTGTGAGCGGGATCGCCGAAAATCGTTCTTTTCTGATTGAGCTGGGTGAGTGTTCGGAAGTATCAAGTTGCTGGAACGAAATTTACACACTTTTTCCTTTGTTTCCGATTGTGGCTACCTGCTTTGAATTGGGATTGGACTCAGATTTGCGTCAACGACGGGTGGTTTCAAGTCTGCGAGGCGGCAACATCAGGGAAAAACATATAATTTTGTCCTGATCGTAACCGATGTACCGGAAAGACGACGAGTGCGGATCTTTTGCGGGGAATAATAAAAAGTAGCTGTGAAGAGTAAATTGGTCGAGGTGGACGAATTGCGGAGGACATACGGAAGTTCGATTGTTTTTGACGCAGCATCAAACAGCGGAAAAGGGCCCCATCGAGGGAGAAAATCTCATCTTTGCGATCCAGAACCGACATCTCCAGATAAAACAGGTTAGATAGTATATAGAGTTCAACATTGTTATACTAAATTAGTTAAAAATTGGAATGCAAATAAGCTAAGTGAGTTTACCATTGAATGGTAACGCGGTAGAAATAATAGTGTCGAACTTATAGTACACGTTAAGTACAATAAAGTTTGTAATTATAAATTGTGCCGGGGTAAATTTTGAATTTCGTGTCGTGCGCTGTTTGCAACGAGCCGTCTACCTCTTCTCGCTTCAGGGCGACGGTAGCGAGGCAGTTTCCCGAAATAGAAGCGAGTGGCGCCCACCCGCGACCTTTTCCTTCGCGAGCAAAGCCGCCCGGGAACTGCCGCCCTTGTATCTCAGTTAGAGATAAAGGGTTTTAGTGCGCGTTAGAGATAACGGTGACACTCTTTCCATGAAGGTCTGATTGCCAGCCTGTAATGAAGTGTTTGCTTTAAGACACTAAGCAAATAAAAATTATTTGATAGCAATTTTTTTTCCAGTGTAGATGGCAACAAAAATTTGCTAACCAGATAACCGGATGACCTATCACCATGGTTGACTCACTTAAAAATGGACCATCTAGAAGCCCACGAAGTTCCGAGTCGAGACCCGCCTAAGCACTGTCTCGACCCGGTCGTGCTGACTCACCCATTGGTAACCATGGACTTCAAGAACTACCACAGCTTATGGGACGGTATAGCAACCATCCTCCCGCTTTATGTGCAGCACTTTTTCAACGTTCGTTGAGACCATGATACAATGAAAAAAAGGTAATCCATTGCGCATGTCTATCACCATCCCATTCTCGCGCTGGTGACAACTGTGAGTGATTTGCCTTTAAGCCAATGTAAAATTGGGCAACTTCAAGGAGGGCGTTTGGGGTGTTAATCGAGCGATATTTCGATGTTGATGATAAGGTTTGAATGGTCCGTCTGTGTTTTTAAATATCCTAGAAAATCTCAAGGGAAAGGCTATTGTACAAAGCACAATGATGAAAAACTCAATAGCTTGCACTCACTTCAACGAATCATTTGGAGTTTTTTGATGGGTACAATGCTAGTTGTATGTACGCGCAATGTTGGATTGCAGATTCATGCAGCTCGATAGGGTAATAGATGCAAATGTGCATTGAAAAATTATAATGTGCTTGATAGATAATAATTCTGTTAATTGCGGTTCTTTGTGAGCTCCGTTTTTAATATATCAGAATAGTTTGAAACAATATTGGTATTTTGTTATTAGCATCGCATGTTCTGGAAATGCTTTATTGACACAGGAATAAGCATTTGAATGGTCACCGAAATGAAATTGATCGTGAGCGAAAAAATTAATAAAGTTGATGTTAAGATGGGGATTCTTCCAGCCCGATAGGATAATCGATGTAAATGTGGATTGAGAAATTATGCTTAAGTGAGATATATATGTATGTGCTAATGCGTTTAAGATAATGGCAATGAGCTAACTGTCACTCATTAAATAATTTTTAATTAAAAATTATTTAATGAGTGACAATGTAGCCGAAGTACGGGTACGTTGTACAAATAAAACATGGGTTTTGAATTTAATTTATTCCTGAGTAATTTTGAGAGTGCCTTTGTTGTTGCAAGAATCTACATTGTACATTTATGACGTTGTTGTTCATATTTTCACTATGCAGCTACATTGTTCTTTAAGATGGCATGTTATAATGATACAAGTTAGCTGTTGGATTCCCTATTCGCGATTTTAAGATTACAAGCTTACCATGTTGATTCAATGGAGAAATTGTTGATAATACAACTAAAGTACATATTACTATGTACTAGTTAATTCATAGCGAAACCTCTATGGCGCCAATTTATTGTGAAAAATAGATTAAACAACTGCGTTTTTTCCAAATTTTACATATTTTTTTTTCTGAGTGTGGTAAGTTCAATTATGATAGGTTATATTGCTCTGATATGTGAACTATTTGGTTGTTTCAAAGAGAAATATCAATGAACAAAATAATATTGCTCGTTATATAAACTCAGTTACTTTAAATGAATTAATTCCAATGTTTCCACTGATTAAAAATTTCTTTGGCGCCATGCGTTTATTAATTTTCTTTGATAATATGTTTATTTTTCCTCAAAAACTATACATATTTTTCTTAGTGTATGCATTCAATATGTATGTAAGCGAAACACGTTTAAAAATTATTTGCGACGTTAGTCTATTATGAATAATGTGTTGGTGTGTTTTTTTATTTTTTCCTTACAAATATTTCAAATTCCAGCCACTTGAACATCTTTTCAGGCCAACTTCAGGTTAAATTAACGAATATAACAATAATAATTTATAACTGGGGATATGAAACTAACGATCCCAATTTATGGTGCACATGCTTCCTTTTTTGAAACTGATGGCTAGAAGGTCGAAATTGCTTCGCAAGGGAAAGCTGATCTGTGATCCTCTATCTGTTTATTGGGATTGCTGGATGATTATGAAACAAACGCTTCTTTCTATGTCGATAAATCACTTCCATATTGTGCAGTGTTAATAACACAATACAAATATTTTTTCAAACTTTACCAATATCTTCAAAATGCACCTCACAAATAACCTCATCAACATAATTATTATACGCCAATTAAATCATATGTATACACTTTGCGCATAATTCAACGACCCTAAATCTTCAATTAGCTCATCGGCATTGTCTTTTATGCATACGCACATACACATATATCTCACTGAAGCATAATTTCTCAATGGATATTTACATTTATGACCCTCTCCGGTCGCATAAATCTACATCTTAATATCAAATCTATTACTTTTTCGCTCACTATCAATTTCCTTTCGGTGGCTATTCAAATGCTTATTTCTGGGCTAATAAAGTACTTGCATATTGTGCGGTGTTAATAACGCAATACAAATTTATTTTCGAACTGTACCGATATCTTCAAAATGCACCTCACAAAGAACCTCAATCAACAGAACTATTATAGATCAATTAAATGACATGTATGCACTTTGCGCATAATTTAACAGCCTTAAATCCTCAATTAGCTCATTGGCATTGCCTCATATGCATTAGCACATACATATATATCTCACTGAAGCATAATTCCTCAATCCACATTTGCATCTATTACCCTATCGGGCTGGATGAATCCCCAACTTAACACCAACTTTATTAATTTTTTCGCTCACGATCAATTTCATTTCGGTGGCCATTCAAATGCTTATTCCTGTGTCAATAAAGCATTTCCAGAATGTGCGATGCTAATAACAAAAGACCAATATTGTTTCCAACTGTTCTGATATTTTGAAAACGCAGCTCACAAAGAACCGCAATTAACAGAATTATTATCTATCAAGCACATTATAATTTTTCAATGCACATTTGCATCTATTACCCTATCAAGCTGCATGAATCTGCAGCCCAACATTGCACGAACATACAACTAGAATCTTACCCATCAAAAAACTCCAAATGATTCGTTGAAGTGAGTGCATTCAATATCTTCTTGGGAAAAATAAGCTATTGAGTTTTTCGTCATTGTGCTTTGTACAATAGCTCTCTTCTTGAGATTTTCCAAGAAATTTAAAAGCACAGATGGACCATCAGTGGTGCGCCTCAAACTTACGAAGCGACTGCACATAAATAATGTGTGCTGAGCATCATCGAGTTCAGTCACGCAGTACCGGCAGTACGGTGTGACCACCTTACCCATTTTGTCTAAGTATTTCCTGAAGTAACCGTGCCCTGTAAAAAATTGACAAAGATAAAAGTTTACTTCTCAATGGCTCCGGTTAGGCCAAGGCTCAATAAGGCAAATTAGCTTAGCCGACCCGCATCCTTTATCACTTTCAGTCCAACGTTGTTGCCAAAGTTGGAAGGTCAGTGTACGTGCATGCGTCAAAGCCTCAGTTCTGTCCAGCTCTCAGCGAATGAAGTACTCTTTCTTGCGATCTCACGCTAGCAGATCGATCGAAACCACTCCCTATACAAAACTCAACAATGTGTTGAGTTAAGTATAGTAAAGGTTCAGTTAGCGAACCTGCGTCGCGTCCGCTCCGTTTTATGACCAGACACATCGATGATCATTGAGAGTGCGTCGCGTCCGCTCCGTCTGTCAAAGGCAATGGTGGCCAGTTTAGTTATTTTCGTGGTGTAAAATCCATATTCGAAAGCGGGAGTAGTTTGAGCTGTTTTTTGATTTATTCGTTAGTAGCTAAACGTATGAAAGAAGCAATGTTTCATCTTAATTGCACAGTATGTATTGCATATTCAGACATTTTTTATCTACTGCAAACGAAATATTTTGGCAGTCATAGGTGGACACTGGTATTTTACAAAAAATATTGATTAATTTTTATTTATCTGGAATTATTCATCCACCAAAGGAAAAGAGATGACGTTCAATATCAATACAATGACTACATAATTAATTTAGTATGGTACAGTAACGTAAACACTTGTTTTACATTTCTACTCGGGTGTTTGGTTTCGGAGTCAACCAAATTTCGAACTAAAATAAATGACAGCTACTATTATTTTGGTCACGTTATTTTCAAGCTTGTTATTTCTGAAAAGTTCTCACTGAAGCAACAGTTGCGAAGATTAATGAAAGACAAGCTAATTCAATGCAGACATCAATTTAATCGGTTCATCAAACGTTGGTTGTTTTTTGAACCATCGGTAAATTAACATTATTTCATCAGTAATATTTATAACTATAAAGTACGCTAACAAGTTCTGCAGCATCAACATTCGATTAATTAAATATTTCAGGAAAATGATTTATCTATTCCACAAAACATTTTGAAAATATATTCACCTTGAAAAATTCTTAGCTGACAGAATGCCTTGCAAAACACTCACCAGTCATTCCAAACTCACTTTTTTCTCTCTCGATGCGTCCGAAGATGAAATGCGATCATCTCTTGCCCTCCGTTCCATCCGACGCACCGGTTGGATAACTATCGCTCCGTCTTCTAATGCAAAGTATATGAAAACTGTGAAGTTCAACTCAGTCGGAGCAGACGGAGCGGACGTGACACAGGTTCGCTAACTGAGCCTTAATTATTTAAGTCCGCTTGACCGCTGTTCAAGCCGTACTCATTTATTCATAAAAATAACTTACTATATATTACAAATTTATGCTGTCATAATTCACAACTAAATGAAAACAAAATATGCTGAAGCAGATATTGGCATGATTCTGGCTTCAATCAATCGATGTTAAAACTGTGATTTACATATCACAACAAAAATGCTTATAAAGAATGTATTCAAAGAATGCTAGCCAATTTGTCCCACTTGGAATAATTCATATAGTTCAACAAAAATGCTAATTACAATAACAAACAGTGACTAATTAAAGTTACGTTACTGAAAGTACTATTGTTATTGTTATGGTTTGTTGTGGTTGAAAAACTTGTTTCCGGTTGGAACGTGCTGGGGTCGCCTAAATTAGAATTGTGGCTGTCGTTGTTGTTGCTGAGAGTAATTCGCTTCGGTTGGAACATGTTGGAAGCCGGCAGATGTTAATGCTTGATCAAAGCGTCTTCGAATTGATGTTGAAGCTTGCTGCATGGACTCTTCGCGAGCAGATGCTCTACCGGTGTTGCATCCCATCCTGCTGATGATTGCCTTAATCGCTGTCCAGTTTTTGACTAAGCAAACTGCCAAAAGGACCGAGATGAGAACACTTGTTGTAGCAGTGATCGAATGTTCCTTCAGCGGTCTGTGAACCATGGTCTTCGGCGATAGTTCTGGCAAAGTTGTATAATCGATGATTTGCTCATTTGGTTGTATTATCATACCGTGCTGCAGGATCCGAGGCGTCTTCTTAATATTGATTGGTAGTATGAAAGGAGTTTCCTTAAAATGACTGGAAATAACGGTGTATTGCTCGTCGATTGTTGATTTTAGCGTGATTTCTTTTGTCTTTAACCAACAGCTATCTTGGAGATGTATAACTCCGGTGGTGTTAAGCATAATCTTTTTTCTCATCCCTTTGCAGATCAAACCTACGACAAGCGGCTGAGTTGAGATGTATAGCCAAGTGCTTATCATTATAAAGGCTTTCCACACAGTATCGACCAGCTGAAGGTATTTCACGTCACAACCTTTCGTTGAATGGCGTCCATAAATTTCATCGACATTGCAGGATGGGCTGTTGTCCATATTATGTACAATGGCTGGTGTGCAGAAGTAAATATGATTTTTACCAAGGGTACAAGCTTCCAATTCTTCTTTCCTTAAAGTGAAAAGACTAAGCCATTAAAATCGATCGCCAATGTAGAATAGTTTAAAGCTGCTATTGAAAATATGTTGTTCTGTACCATTTGTGGTATAGCTGTTCTATGAAGCAGTTCAAAAAATGGTTTCTCTAGGATATTCAGATAGCCATATGGTTAAGTTTCGTTTGATTTTAGTTCTACTTGTAGTTGGGACCGAGGAGTTATCGCTATATACAAATTTGAATTGAGTTTTGCAATTGTGTTCGTGGTAATTTCTTCGATGCCATGTGGCGTGACGAAGTCTAAAATATGCCCCTTGTCATGGATAGCATTCAGCCATCGGGTGTATTTGCATTCAAGTTCGTCGAAATATTCATTAGCAATAATATAAGAGGATGTTACCCCAATATAAATATTGTTATGATCTGTGGCTTTGTAACATTTTGCTTTTTGCTTTGTTATTTGAAGCAGTGATGCGAAATAATCTTAAATTTAACTGATTTAACCGTAGCTCTATGATAGCACTTGAATGGCTTATTTTGGAGTCTAGGAAAAGAGCTTGATGACTGGTCGTCTCCGAAAGAGTATCCTGGGTATTTTATAACTGCTGAATTTCCATATATACCTCATCATTGACGCCGAATATAGTAGTCAGAAGCTTCCCCAACAATCCGCTCCTTGTTTTATTTTTATGGTGGATTAGTTCAAGAATTTGACCTATGGCCTTTGGCAAACTGTGTCTTCGTGAAGATGCTTGAGGGAAAAAAAAGTCACAGTGAGTTATGTCCGTAAACTCTTTAGTTCTGTCACACATTATTCTGATTTGATTCGTTGTAGAGTCTTTAATTTTCTGGTCGTAGAGAATTTCAGTTGTTGGGAACGTTATTTGGAGTCTTAGCGTTATTTGAAGTTTTAGCGTTATTTGGAGTCTTAGCGATACTAATTCGAAGGGAATTTAAGATTTGATGATGATGTTGGTACGCAAATTTACATTTTCAGATTGGTATTTATTATACAACAAGTTGTTGTCATTTCCATGTAGTTTTTTTCATAGTAAGAGGCCGGGTATTTCAATTTGTACTTGCACTTCACTCCCGCCTTCTAAATAAGTGGGTTGGACACAAGGATGCATAGAAACATGTGTAAACTCTCCTTTTACTTGTAAGAGGGTTTCAAACATGAGTCCATGCGATTAAACCGGTTCCTAGAAGCCTTCTTAATAACTGCCTTTGAAAATAACGGTGATCGCATGGATGCAGGTGTAAACTTCACCTTAGTGTCAAAATAAAAAATCTTGCATAACGCGGGTAGTTAACAATAAATATTTTTCCTCTTGCATTGTTTGTGTCTGCTCATTGACGAATATTTACAGAAAAAA
The DNA here is from genome assembly GCA_963978885.1 of Nemotelus pantherinus. Classification (NCBI taxonomy): domain Eukaryota; kingdom Metazoa; phylum Arthropoda; class Insecta; order Diptera; family Stratiomyidae; genus Nemotelus; species Nemotelus pantherinus. Next base: position 131,801,253 of record OZ022264.1, on the reverse strand, counting down.
CATTTTCCTCTCTATCAGCAATTTTTATTCAGGAAGCACAATTGATCGCATTAAATAACAATGTGAAATTCAATAATTCACTATTGACGCATATACACCAAAATTAATTAAATGACGCATATACACCAAAATTAATTCACTATTGTGCATATACACCAAAAAAGTTTCCCTCTAATTTTACAATATTTCACGCCGCCCTCGTAATACAAACACATTTCAACCTCTTGCTCACAACTATGCCAGAGGTCGAAAATTGCTTCATTTCTCTCGGTTCATTTCGTATCCATTGTAGATGTCTGACTAGTGTCTGTATTTTTGTGGCTGTGTGTTTGATTTTGGGGGTGTTTTTTGTTTGTTTGCTTGCTTCTCATCATCATGTTGTCTTCTCGTATAGTCTTTAGTATTTTCGAGTATTCTTCTTCGAGTTTTTGCTCCTGTTACCAAAAAGGACGAGCAGGAAACAAAAATTGAAGAATAACTAACAAAAACAAACAAAACAAAACACAAGAAGGCCACAAACTGAATAGAAACAAGCAAGCAAACAAATAACCATCCCAACATCAAGCAAACACCCAAAAAAAAAACACAAACATACCTGCTAAACATCTATCGCTAAAATTGTATAACGGGGGTGTGTTCAATGTGCATGCTATAGCTGCTCGAAAAGCATAGCATAGCATCACTTTAGCAAGTGTCAAAATTTGCAGTAGCTTGGTGAAGCAGCTATGGATATTGGACAGCCAAGAGCTGCTACGTAGGTCGGTTTTTACACAGCCCAACTCAATAACAAATTTCTTAAGTTTTTTGTAACTTTAACCTTTGTATTTACGTGGTTCAGATCAGTTCTCATTGCATTTCCTGCTTTTTGGAAATAATATAAACTTTCCGAGCTTTCAGCATACAGCTGCAGAAAAAAACATTGAAGTTTTCCTAACATATTCGAAACGGTTCACTTATTCCCGGCTTTTGACAGCATATCTGTGAAAAAGAGCGAGAAAGAAACGTTGAAAATTTCATGGAACACGAATCAGCGTACCCGGCTTTTTGCGTTTCACATCCGCCTTCTAAAAACTCAAGCTGAGTTGCGCTATGTAAAAGCCTACTCAAAACTCGAGTTGAGTTGAGATGTTCAAATGCCCGTATTTAGTTTGTAATAGCACTATACTCAAGTTTATTGCTCATCTCCTTTGCCATTAAAGCGCGAAAACTGCTTTTCATTTCCATTTCTAATCCAAAGTGACGTTTAAACAGTATGCCAGCTGTGCACACACGTCCATTTCGCCTTAGCTACTTTTTTTTCTATCTTCCCGACCGTGAGCAGCTAATAGCTGCTACCATAGCAGCTATTCCGGAATCTTGGACAGGCCGACTGTCAAATAGCAAGCATAAGAAAGTAGCTATTTCGTGACATTGGACAACCAGAGCTGCTAAAATAGCAGCTAATAGCTGCTATAGCAAGAATATTGAACACACTCCAGCTATGGGGATGGTGTAGTCGAGTTTTATCAAACTTTCAAAGCATCTTGACACATATGAAGCACTAAACATAAATGCAGTAACATTTGCAATTTTCTCAGCAAACATGATGCAATTGCGGAGAAAACCAAAAAATAAATATCGGATACCGGATTTATAGGAATAATAGGTCTGTTCATAATAGGTCTCGAATAATATGTTAACTCCCGTACTACAATTAATTGCGAATAATTGCAATTAATTGCAATGAAGCCGTTCCCGTACGTCGTTTTACTGAAAACAGAAAATTTTTCCTCTTTCATTAAATACGATGATATTTCAATAGAGTCGAAGCTACTGAAAAATGCTGTAAAATGTCAAACGTGGTGGGGGTTTTCAAATGTGCATGGCAAGCAACATATTTTTTGCCTCATGTTGCTATTAAGGTCGAATATTTTTGTAGCGATAATTTGTCACCGCTTAAGATGACCTTATAATCACTATTGTTCTCAAAAAACCGAAAACACACTTTTGGTAGTCAATTTTCAGGAAATGCAATGAGAGCGTTCCCGTACTTTTCATGAATCTACCCACCACATGATTCAGAAAAATTCAATCAAATTCAGTAACTGAAAGTACGGGAACAGACCTAATGATAAGTGTATTACCATTGTAACTCAAAATACGAGATTATGTCATGAAACAAGTATGGTTTTTACTCACAGTCCCTTCAACTGAGGGTAAATACTCTCCAGTGGTTAAAGGTGTAAAACCATAGATATAGAGAGGAATGGATACAAAATGGGCCGAGAGAAATGAAGCAATTTTCGACTTCTGGTGTAGTTGTGTGAGCGAGAGGTCGCAATGTGTTTGTATGACGAGGGCGGCGTGAAATATTGTAAAATTAAAGGGCAACAAAAAATAAATAAAAAATGCAAATAAAAATTTGTTAATATTGATGTAATGTAATTCACGTCAATAGCGAATCAATGAGTTTCGATTTGCATTAAAACTGTGCGTAGTATTTTAATTAGTTGTGCGGCAGCTGAACAGGTTTTTTTTTTATGAAAATGATTAGCTCTGAGCAGAGCTGAAGTCTGTTCGCGTACTCTCAGTCACAGAATTTTTGTGAATCATGTGGTGGGGGATATTCAGGAAAAGTACGAAAACGCTCTGATTGCATTTCCGGAGAAGATTCAGTTGTCGGTTTTTGTGAGAACAATAGTAATTATAAAGTCATTCTAAGTGGTGATAAATTATCGCCACAAAAATATTCGATCTTCAAAACAACATTACGCAAAAATATGTTGCTTGCCGCGCACATTTGGAAATTTTTACTCGCGACACGCGTTTCACATTTTTCACTGTTTTTCAATAGCTCAGACTCTACTGAAATTTACTGAAAGAGGCGAAATTTTCAGCATTGAGTAAAACAAAGTACATAAACGGCTTCATTGCAATTAATTGTAGCACGCGAACAGACTTAATTGTTGCCGTGTTGCCACATAACGCAGATCACTAAGCATAATTCCGTGAAAAAAAAACTTCACTTGGATTTATTTGGTAGAGAAATTCTAAATTCAATTTCAGCGGTACTGAGTCACTTTATTAGGCTCAAAAACTATTCAAATAAAACAATCTGAAATAAATGTTTTAATCTAACGAGTATTAAAAAAGTTTCAAATTATATATACACTCAAGACATTTACGCGCAAATAATGTTAGAAAATTCTCGGCATCCACAAAAAACAAACAATTTATAGAGGTTATTGATTTGTGATCTGGTTCCCTTCTAGTCTATAAATCAGCATAGACAACGTATATCGTCTCTAAAGCTAAAGCCGATAATATTTTATTGTATTATTTAAAATGGTACTATTTTGTAATTTTGAAGGTACATTTTTATCCCTTCAAATGCGCTCAAGCTGTATAGCCTTTGTCTGAAAAAATCACTTCACATATCGCGGCGTCTATTCCGACACAAGTTTTACTTGCAATATTTGCTGTGGTAAATTCAAATATTGTTTACTTACCGGAAAAAAGAAATCGCCCTCGCACTGCGTTTATAATCACTATCACAATTCACAACACTACACTTCATTTTGCTCAATACGAATATTAACGCTTCCACTCGCCGTAAATTTTGCTTTCAAAATGTACGAATACAAATTCTTCGCACATTTCTTGTACGAAATGATCCTTAAGCACATGTTTTCAATTACCTTTTTGCCCGACAAATCGTCCCAACGTCATATACAAAATTCTTCGCACTTATCTTGTGTGTGTGTGTGTGTGTGTGTGTGAGTTGGGGGAGAGGCGCATTGGCGCCTCTAAGCACTCAGGCCAAAGGACCCATTGTACTCATTTCCCCCTGCCTACCATAGTTTCCCAGACCTCTTGGTAAAGTCTAGGATCACTGATAGGAGAAAAGAGGCTATCGTCTGCATGCGTGCAACATCCCAGCCAAAGCATTGATATCTGAGACGCGCAAACGCTGGGCATTCACAGAGGAAATGCTCCGCAGAGTCAGCCTCTTCTAGACAGGATGAACAGAGGTCATCCTGTGCAACACTTATTCGGTACATATGTCCTCCTAGGCAGTTGTGTCCAGTCAGAATACCCACCATGGGCCTGCAAACTTTCCTGCTCTTATTGAGCAAGAATCCCGCAGTCACATGGTTGGGTTCTGAAAGGAATACCTTCGTGTGCCTGGCCACACCGGTAGCCGTCCATCTATCTTTGTGAGCATCATCTACCCACTTTCGAATAATGGCACGTGCAGATGCGGTCGGCACACCCAAGGCGGGTTCAGGGCCCCGTAGCGGAAGTTCCGAACCTTGCTTCGCAATGACGTCAGCAATTTCATTCCCCTCAACACCACAGTGCCCCGGTACCCAGAGCAGATGCACCCTATTGAATCTGGCGACAGAGTTCAATCGTGCTCTGCACACTTGGACAATTTTCGAGTTTGTCAGGGGTCTACGCAGCGCCATCAGTGCAGCTTGACTGTCACTGCAAATTGCAATGCTCTTTCCCCTCCATCTTTCCTCAATTGCCCAACAGGCAGCTCTCAGGATAGCAAACATTTCTGCTTGAAAAACCGAAGCGTGCTCTCCAAGAGAGAAAGCCCATCTGCCATTCGATGAATGTAGATAGACACCAGCTCCAGATCTACTATCTTGTAACAAAAGGATATATTTCTTTCAGGTAAAACATATTTTTTCAAAATTCATGATCCCTTTGTTTTACATTATGTTCCCACCCTACAAATTTGTCCCTACATCGCATGTAAAATCTTGGCTTTTTTCAACCAAGGGGACGTATTTATTTCAGGTTAAATAGGTTATTTCCCGAAATTAGCGATCCTTTTGTTTTAAATTATCTTCCCACTCTACAAATCGTCCCTCCATTGTATGTAAAATAACCGCACTTTTTTGTAGCAAACGGACATATTTATTACAGGTAAAATAGGTTTTTCAAAATTAATAAATTACGTTTCCACCCTAGAGATCGTCTTTACAAAGCCCAGGAAAAAGAAAGTAAATTGGTATGCTTCATACGAGAGAGTGGCAAGAGTGATATACATGTTTTTTTATATGAACGAGCTCATAGATTTGATTGCCATAAATGCAAATTTGATTGCCATAAATTTGATGCCATAAATGTTCGATCGGGTTTAAGTTCGGTAATAGCATTTGGACAGTAACAAATAGCCCAAAGCCTACATTGCTCCGGATACATGTGAAAATTGTATAAAATGCCTTATTTTTCAGCACTTTGTTTAATATTTCTTTTAAGAATACCCAGGCAACACGTTTGATCCATCCTACCATTCACAAAATCTATATATAGCATAATGTTTCCTCCGCTGTATTTTACAGTGGAAGTAGTATGTTCCCTCCTAAACTCTGTATTAAACATTCGCCGAACATATTGCCGTTTATTAGATTCAAAAACATTAATTTTTACTTCAGCAACAAAAATTATGGACTTCCAGAATTATTTTGGCTTTTTTGCGCACTCTTAAGCGAAACGTTATTTAACAAATCAATTTTTTTAACTATTATAAGGTTAGCTTCCGCCATTCTGCCCTTTAAATTCGCTTTCTTTTTTGAATTTCGAATAATTTGAGTAGAGACTTTCTTTTCAACTCGTTTGTTCACCTTAATTTGTAAAACTGGGGCACTTAATTTAGGGATTTTCATAATTTTTCTGATAATCCACTTTTTTCACACTCAGATAAGATTTTAGGCCTTTCTGACCGATGCTTTGTTTCAAAAAATTTGGTTGATTTATTTATTGTTATTACATTTCTCACTGTATGTCTTTTATAATTAATTTTATACCTATGACGCAAATAATGCAACAACAATAATATTATTTCTTGATTAGCCACCTTATTCAACGTATTTTCTATTAACATAAAAAGTAAACTATAGTGTAAGAAATACCATTTAGAAAATTTAATTTGCAGACAAACACAGCCATCAAATCTAAAATTCCCTAAAATAGATATATTTGAAATCAAACTGAAATAAAATTTTCGCGACCAAAACACTTGCTAATTTAATTTCAATCAACCGGTTTGCCTACCAACGTAACATAAAACTTCTACATGCGTATAGATCATTTAGCATCATAATCTGCACGCAGCATTCGTAAATAGTAGCCCAAGTCAATTACGAAGTTTACTTGTGCTACTTTAAATCGTTCATTCACACCGGTTTTCATCGTTCGAACAATTTTCTTCACCTAAATGACGTCAATTCATATAATTGATCAAACTTAATGCCCCTACACGCTATCAAGCTTTCCCCGCCTATGAACAAAAGCAATCAATAAAAATGGCGATCGGGCGGTTTGACACATGTTTTATTTTCGTGTTTTCATCAATTAAAAGTATAAATGTTTAGATTGATCAATAAACAGTGTGAAAGTAAAAAGTGTTTTGTACCAATTACTCATAGGATTTTGCCCTAGAATGTGTGATGTAAGTACAAATTCAATTTGAATCAATGTACCTCTTTTTACCGGATTTAGGATAGAAAGCTTTCGAATTGTGGAAAGAAATGGTTGTTATATGTATGCAAGCAACATTTTCGACCTCCCCTTACAAAATAACATCAAATTTCATTCAGAAAATTTGATTAATTTTGAAATTTGTGCCCCATGTGACACATATTTTATTTTCCCTGCTATTCCAACTAACCCGAAAATCGACCATGTTCACAACAATAGAAATGTATGGAAATGTTTGTTTACATAGAGAGTCAACAGCGTAGAAGGGTATAGTGTGCGGCATTGAGGGGAAAGCTTTTTTGCAGAGAGTAAGTTGCATATGTAGTAAAAATGCTTCATTCACGTACGGGTTCATGGATTATCATTTCGGGTCCATTCTTTATATGTCTATGTGTAAAACACATTCCGCACTTTGCATCAAACTCTAACTGTCAGTCAGCCAAAAAATGTTACTATGACAATAAAAATATTAATTTAAAAACAATTAACGTTTTTTTATTTGGTATTTGAATACTTTTGACTCTTTCCATGAAGGTCTGATTGCCAACCTGTAAAGAAGTGTTTGCTTTAAGACACTAAGCAAATAAAAATTATTTGATAACAATTTTTTTTTCCAGTGTAGATGGCAAAAAAAATTTGCTAACCAGATAACCGGATGACCTATCACCATGGTTGACTCACTAAAAAAAGGACCATCTAGAAGCCCACGAAGTTCCGAGTCGAGACCCGCCTAAGCACTGTCTCGACCCGGTCGTGCTGACTCACCCATTGGTAACCATGGACTTCAAGAACTACCACAGCTTATGGGACGGTATAGCAACCATCCTCCCGCTTTATGTGCAGCACTTTTTCAACGTACGTTGAGACCATGATACAATGAAAAAAAGGTAATCCATTGTGCATGTCTATCACCATCCCATTCTCGCGCTGGTGACAACTGTGAGTGATTTGCCTTTAAGCCAATGTAAAATTGGGCAACTTCAAGGAGGGCGTTTGGGGTGTTAATCGAGCGATATTTCGATGTTGATGATAAGGTTTGAATGGTCCGTCTGTGTTTTTAAATATCCTAGAAAATTTCAAGGGAAAGGCTATTGTACAAAGCACAATGATGAAAAACTCAATAGCTTGCACTCACTTCAACGAATCATTTGGAGTTTTTTGATGGGTACAATGCTTGTTGTAAGTACGTGCAATGTTGGGTTGCAGATTCATGCAGCTCGATAGGGTAATAGATGCAAATGTGCATTGAAAAATTATAATGTGCTTGATAGATAATAATTCTGTTAATTGCGGTTCTTTGTGAGCTCCGTTTTCAATATATCAGAATAGTTTGAAACAATATTGGTATTTTGTTATTAGCATCGCATATTCTGGAAGTGCTTTATTGACACAGGAATAAGCATTTGAATGGCCACCGAAATGAAATTGATCGTGAGCGAAAAAATTAATAAAGTTGATGTTAAGATGGGGATTCTTCCAGCCCGATAGGATAATCGATGCAAATGTGGATTGAGAAATTATGTTTAAGTGAGATATATATGTATGTGCTAATGCGTATAAGATAATGGCAATGAGCTAATTGAGGATTTGAGGTTGTTGAATTATGCGCAAAGTGTATACATATGATTTAATTGATCTATAATAGTTCTGTTCTTTGTGAGGTGAATTTCGAAGATATCGGTACAGTTCGAAAATAATTTGTATTATTAATACAGCAAAGTATCGAAATGCTATATTGACATAGAAATAAACATTTGCATGGCCACCGAAAGGTAATTGATAGTGAGCGAAAAAATTAATAAATTTGATGTTAAGATGCGGATTTATGCAGCCGGATAGGGTCCTAGATGTAAATATGCTTTGAGATATTATGCTTAAGTGAGATAAATAAATACGTGCGTATGCATATAGCGCAATGCCAATGAGCAGAAATTTTTTTATTCTTACTTGAATTGAAGAGATCTGTCCTCATTTTAAACTGTATAGCAAACAAAGACACGTTCTCAGTCGGAATCCACAACTTACGCATGTCTTGTATGTTTTACACATTTTCAATATTGACATAGTTTTTTCGTACGCCATTATTGTTTTCTAAGAGCAAAATATATTTTGACAGCGTTTTGAATCATATATCGTATTTTGTTGTTATAAAAATAAATAAAATAAAAGGGTAAGATAAAATGATTTATTTTCAATAGGTATGTGTTTTCTTATTCGAAAACATTTCAACGCCGGGTGGAAAAGCATTTTTCTGCGCGGAAAATAATTTTAACGAATGATTCGATATGATAAGATTCCGCACATTTGTAAACATCAAATAACAAGCTGAAGTTACTTAAAAATAAACTTTTCCAATTAATAGAGCGATAATCTATGCATTTTCTTCAATTAAAATTTAATGTACAGCTATAATTTGAACAAACTTGATAAAAGTCTATTGTATTTATACCCAAGGTAGGTAAAGTCAACCATGCGTATCCGAAGGACTACAGACCAATTAGCCTGACTTCCTTCCTCCTTAAAATTTTCGAAAGATTACTTGATCTTCACATCAAACAAAGACTTGGTACTCAAACTCTATCGAGAGCCCAAAATGCGTATATGAAAGGAAAATCTGTTGAAACGGCTCTCCATAGGGTAGTCCTCAAAATTGAAAGGGCACTTCATTAGAAAGAATACGCCTTCAGAGCCTTTCTAGATATTGAAGGCACCTTCAATAATATGCACACAAAAGCTATTATGGAGAGCCTCCACGCACATAAGACTCACCCCGCTATTCGTAGCTTCATAGGCAACATGCTTAACCACAGGCTCATATAAGCGGAGTGGTCGGCTGCGCAAATTACAAGAAAAGTCTGCAGAGGCACTCCGCAGGGAGGGGCCCTATCTCCTCTCTTGTGGAACCTTGTAACAAACTCAATTCTGGAAAAGTTGGAAAGCAAGGGACTCACGGTTGTGGCCTACGCTGACGACATTGCAATTTTAGTCTCGGGGAGGTTTCCACATACCCTTGGTCAGCTCATCGAGTACTCTCTAGGGCTGGTTGAGGAGTGGGCGAATACCGTGGGTTTTGGCATTAACCCCAATAAGACGGATATTGTGCTCTTCACTAGGAAGTATAAAACCCCGGATTTAGACCATATCATTCTGGGAGGCTCCAGGTTAGGTCTTAGGTGAATTTAGAGGAAAGAGTTAAACGGGCAAGCAACGCGATTTGCCAGCAAGAGAGTGCTGGGTATAACGCGGGGTCTAAGCCCTGCTTTAACGCACTGAATCTACTTGGCGATAGCTAGGCCGATCCTTGTTTACGGATGCTTGGTCTGGTGGCCAGCATTGAATAAAAGCACCTTTACTAGCATGGCGAATAGAATTCAGCAATTGGTGGCCCTCTGCACTACAGGTGCCTTAGCCTCGACTCCTAGGTATGCTCTGAACGCCTTGCTTCATCTCCTCCCGCTTGATCTCTTTATTAGAGGCACTGTCGCAAAGGCTGCTTTCAGGTTTAGGGAATCAGGGCACTTCGAGCCAGGATCATTTGGCCACAGTAGTATTGAACGGGGTTATGCAGAAAACATTGACTACCTGGTTCCCACTCTGTGCTTTGAGCGGGGATATCGGGCGACTGTGGGAGATGGGCAAGAATGGAATCGACAAATGTGTCCTGCAGCTCTAAGCATCTACACTGACGGCTCGAAGACAGCTGCAGGAGTGGGTGCTGCAGTATATTCTGCAGATCCAGCTATGGAAGCAGCTTTCAGGCTTCCAAATCACAGTAGTGTTTTCCAGGTGGAGGTGTTTGCGATACGTAAAGCCGCAGATCTGATACATGCCAAGGATACTACTAGTGAGGTATTAAACATCTTAACGGACAGTCAAGTGGCGGTAAAAGCACTGCTGTCTCACACATACAAATCGAAGTGTGTATTTAATTGCTTTCAGGCCCTGAACAGACTAGGTAACAGCAGAAGAGTCAGAATCTTCTGGGTTCCCGGTCATAAGGGTATTGATGGAAATGAAAAGGCGGATGCATTAGCCAAGTATGGGGCTAGTCTTCCCCTTTTGGAAGCGGTTAACATCCTTACTCCTATCCAGACGATTAAGTACTCAATCGACTCCAAAATGATGCAGGGTGCGACGCGCAGATGGGTTGCAACTCAGACCTGCAGGGTAACCAAAATCATGTGGGGGTCATACAATCTCGCATTGACCAAGTACCTCCTCGAGTTAGCGCAGATTGACTGCAAACGACTCGTTGATGTCATTACTGGTCATTGTCTTGTAGCAGCACATGCTATGAAAATGGGACTCCTAACGAGCGACACCTGTAGAAGGTGTCAAGAGCCGGGGGTCTCAGAAACTATCCAGCATGTCCTGTGTCACTGCCCGGCACTGGAGAAAACCAGACTGCGATACTTCGGCGAACCCTGGCTGGTGGATCTCTCGCAAGTGGCAGAGCAAAAGCTGAAGGATATCCTTCAGTTCGCGAAAAAGTCCGGGGCCTTTGATGACCGCTTGGACTGAATTCCTTTTTCGAGGTCCATTTATCTGGTATCACTACGGACCGGTAGGTCTATATGTGGCCATGTGCCAGCCAGTACAACCTAACGTTACCTATCAACATGTTTTTTTGTGGTCATACCATATTGGTTTAGTTTGTGGAACATATGTGCTTGATTAAAAGGAAATCGTTAATGAAAATGCAGTAAGTTCAACTTTACTCATGCACTCAGAAAAAAAAACACATAGTAAAATCAACAATTACCAATGTTAAAACAATGCTCATAATCAGCATTCAGTCTCTTTGTATATTGGTTGAAGTTTCTTTCATAAATACAAACAATTTTTCAGCATTAAAACGGCTAATGTAAATTCAACACGAATATAGTAAATATAACTTGTTGTATAGTAAATATAACATGTAATAAATTTGTTGATTTAACAAGATGCGCTGTAATTTCTTATCTTCTGTTTGATCGTTTACGAGATCCCTTCAGCATTCATTCCGAGATTCATCAAATGCGCATAAAAGATCTGGTGCGTGCAGTGGAAGCAAATCATTCGGAGTGATAAATAGTTCGGTTTTGTTTTTACTGGTTCAATTCGATTTTATTCATTAAAATTGGTTATTACCGGTGCCTGATAAATCGTTTATTAATTACTATTATCAAATAATAAGTGGTGATAATAAGTGATCAAATTTGTCCTGAAATAGTTACGGAAAGTGTAGTGATAGTGATAGACATGAAAATCATTAGAAATACCCATAAAAAATGTATGAAATGCATTTTGAAAATGTATTATTATAATGAATAATAGTATCGTTTTGGTATGACACTGGTTTTGATAAGCACTTTTTCCATATGAACACTAAAAATTAACATTAACTTATCCTGAGTTAATCCTGAATCAATTAAAAACATACTATTTATTGCTTTCCATAGCTTAAGGACCTGATACTTACGAAGCAAAACGAATGTGAGCAATTTTTTTGTAATAAGCTTTAAGTATGAATATGAAATAAAGTGGTAAATGCATCTTACCTTAATCATTTTTATTTTAATTAGCATGATTATTTAATGAGTGACAATGTAGCCGAAGTACGGGTACGTTGTACAAATAAAACATGGGTTTTGAATTTAATTAATTCCTGAGCAATTTTGAGAGTGCCTTTGTTGTTTCAAGAATCTACATTGTACATTTATGACGTTGTTGTTAATATTTTCACTATGCAGCTACATTGTTCTTTAAGATGGCATGTTATAATGATACAAGTTAGCTGTTGGATTTCTTATTCGCGATTTTAAGATTACAAGCTTTCCATGTTGATTCAATGGAGAAATTGTTGATAATACAACTAAAGTACATATTACTATGTACTAGTTAATTCATAGCGAAACCTCTATGGCGCCAATTTATTGTGAAAAATAGATTAAACAACTGCGTTTTTTTTCCAAATTTTACATATTTTTTTTCTGAGTGTGGTAATCTTATCTTCTGTTTGATCGTTTACGAGATCCCTTCAGCATTCATTCCGAGATTCATCAAATGCGCATAAAAGATCTGGTGCGTGCAGTGGAAGCAAATCATTCGGAGTGATAAATAGTTCGGTTTTGTTTTTACTGGTTCACTTCGATTTTATTCATTAAAATTGGTTATTACCGGTGCCTGATAAATCGTTTATTAATTACTATTATCAAATAATAAGTGGTGATAATAAGTGATCAAATTGATCCTGAAATAGTTACGGAAAGTGTAGTGATAGTGATAGACATGAAAATCATTAGAAATACCCATAAAAAATGTATGAAATGCATTTTGAAAATGTATTATTATAATGAATAATAGTATCGTGTTGGTATGACACTGGTTTTGATAAGCTCTTTTTCCATGTAAACACTAAAAATTAACATTAACTTATCCTGAGCTAATCCTGAATCAATTAAAAAAAAAAAATACTATTTATTGCTTTCCATAGCTTAAGGACCTGATACTTACGAAGCAAAACGAATGTGAACAATTTTTTTGTAATAAGCTTTAAGTATGAATATGAAATAAAGTGGTAAATGCATCTTACCTTAATCATTTTTATTTTAATTAGCATGACTATTTAATGAGTGACAATGTAGCCGAAGTACGGGTACGTTGTACAAATAAAACATGGGTTTTGAATTTAATTAATTCCTGAGTAATTTTGAGAGTGCTTTTGTTGTTTCAAGAATCTACATTGTACATTTATGACGTTGTTGTTAATATTTTCATTATGCAGCTACATTGTTCTTTAAGATGGCATGTTATAATGATACAAGTTAGCTGTTGGATTTCTTATTCGCGATTTTAAGATTACAAGCTTACCATGTTGATTCAATGGAGAAATTGTTGATAATACAACTTAAGTACATATTACTATGTACTAGTTAATTCATAGCAAAACCTCTATGGCGCCAATTTATTGTGAAAAATAGATTAAACAACTGCGTTTTTTCCAAATTTTACATATTTTTTTTCTGAGTGTGGTAATCTTATCTTCTGTTTGATCGTTTACGAGATCCCTTCAGCATTCATTCCGAGATTCATCAAATGCGCATAAAAGATCTGGTGCGTGCAGTGGAAGCAAATCATTCGGAGTGATAAATAGTTCGGTTTTGTTTTTACTGGTTCAATTCGATTTTATTCATTAAAATTGGTTATTACCGGTGCCTGATAAATCGTTTATTAATTACTATTATCAAATAATAAGTGGTGATAATAAGTGATCAAATTGATCCTGAAATAGTTACGGAAAGTGTAGTGATAGTGATAGACATGAAAATCATTAGAAATACCCATAAAAAATGTATGAAATGCATTTTGAAAATGTATTATTATAATGAATAATAGTATCGTGTTGGTATGACACTGGTTTTGATAAGCACTTTTTCCATGTAAACACTAAAAATTAACATTAGCTTATCCTGAGCTAATCCTGAATCAATGAAAAACATACTATTTATTGCTTTCCATAGCTTAAGGACCTGATACTTACGAAGCAAAACGAATGTGAGCAATTTTTTTGTAATAAGCTTTAAGTATGAATATGAAATAAAGTGGTAAATGCATCTTACCTTAATCATTTTTATTTTAATTAGCATGATTATTTAATGAGTGACAATGTAGCCGAAGTACGGGTACGTTGTACAAATAAAACATGGGTTTTGAATTTAATTAATTCCTGAGTAATTTTGAGAGTGCCTTTGTTGTTTCAAGAATCTACATTGTACATTTATGACGTTGTTGTTAATATTTTCACTATGCAGTTACATTGTTCTTTAACATGGCATGTTATAATGATACAAGTTAGCTGTTGGATTTCTTATTCGCGATTTTAAGATTACAAGCTTACCATGTTGATTCAATGGAGAAATTGTTGATAATACAACTTAAGTACATATTACTATGTACTAGTTAATTCATAGCGAAACCTCTATGGCGCCAATTTATTGTGAAAAATAGATTAAACAACTGCGTTTTTTCCAAATTTTACATATTTTTTTTCTGAGTGTGGTAAGTTCAATATTTATGATAGGTTATATTGCTCTGATATGTGAACTATTTGGTTGTTTCAAAGAGAAATATCAATGAACAAAATAATATTGCTCGTTATATAAACTCAGTTACTTTAAATGAATTAATTCCAATGTTTCCACTGATTAAAAATTTCTTTGGCGCCATGCGTTTATTAATTTTCTTTGATAATATGTTTATTTTTCCTCAAAAACTATACATATTTTTCTTACTGTATGCATTCAATATGTATGTAAGCGAAACACGTTTGAAAATTATTTGCGACGTTAGTCTATTATGAATAATGTGTTGGTGTTTTTTTTTATTTTTTCCTCACAAATATTTCAAATTCCAGCCACTTGAACATCTTTTCAGGCCAACTTCAGGTTAAATTAACGAATATAACAATAATAATTTATAACTGGGGATATGAAACTAACGATCCCAATTTATGGTGCACATGCTTCCTTTTTTGAAACTGATGGCTAGAAGGTCGAAATTGCTTCGCAAGGGAAAGCTGATCTGTGATCCTCTATCTGTTTATTGCGATTTGCTGGATGATTATGAAACAAACGCTTATTTCTATGTCGATAAATCACTTCCATATTGTGCAGTGTTAATAACACAATACAAATATTTTTTCAAACTTTACCAATATCTTCAAAATGCACCTCACAAATAACCTCATCAACATAATTATTATACGCCAATTAAATCATATGTATACACTTTGCGCATAATTCAACGACCCTAAATCTTCAATTAGCTCATCGGCATTGTCTTTTATGCATACGCACATACACATATATCTCACTGAAGCATAATTTCTCAATGGATATTTACATTTATGACCCTCTCCGGTCGCATAAATCTACATCTTAATATCAAATCTATTACTTTTTCGCTCACTATCAATTTCCTTTCGGTGGCTATTCAAATGCTTATTTCTGTGCCAATAAAGTACTTGCATATTGTGCGGTGTGAATAACGCAATACAAATTTATTTTCGAACTGTACCGATATCTTCAAAATGCACCTCACAAAGAACCTCAATCAACAGAACTATTATAGATCAAGTAAATGACATGTATACACTTTGCGCATAATTTAACAGCCTTAAATCCTCAATTAGCTCATTGGCATTGTCTCATATGCATTAACACATACATATATATCTCACTGAAGCATAATTCCTCAATCCACATTTGCATCTATTACCCTATAGGGCTGGATGAATCCCCAACTTAACACCAACTTTATTAATTTTTTCGCTCACGATCAATTTCATTTCGGTGGCCATTCAAATGCTTATTCCTGTGTCAATAAAGCATTTCCAGAATGTGCGATGCTAATAACAAAAGACCAATATTGTTTCCAACTGTTCTGATATTTTGAAAACGCAGCTCACAAAGAACCGCAATTAACAGAATTATTATCTATCAAGCACATTATAATTTTTCAATGCACATTTGCATCTATTACCCTATCAAGCTGCATGAATCTGCAGCCCAACATTGCACGAACATACAACTTGCATCTTACCCATCAAAAAACTCCAAATGATTCGTTGAAGTGAGTGCATTCAATATCTTCTTGGGAAAAATAAGCTATTGAGTTTTTTGTCATTGTGCTTTGTACAATAGCTCTCTTCTTGAGATTTTTCAAGAAATTTAAAAGCACAGATGGACCATCAGTGGTGCGCCTCAAACTTACGAAGCGACTGCACATAAATAATGTGTGCTGAGCATCATCGAGTTCAGTCACGCAGTACCGGCAGTACGGTGTGACCACCTTATATGCCGTTCACACTACACTCTAAATCAGGCGATTTCGATCAGCTGATCGCTTTAGAGCTAAATCAACTTAAATCTACCTGATTACCCATACATTTTTTTCGGCTTCTGACAGAGTTAATCAAGTAGATTTAGTTAATCAAGTACAAATCAGGTACTATTGTGAATTTTGTCCCTGGCGAATTTTTCTCAGAGCGCGGCGAAATCCATCCGTGAGAGCGAGAGTAGATTTGAATGAAATGTCATTCGAATTTCGTCCTTAAATAGCAAAAGTTAAATAAAAAAGGAAAATGTGAGCTGTACAAAGTGAAAAGAAAATGTTCTTGCATGATCCTGCACCATTTTCAACAATTTTCACGCAAAAAAGATTGTACACATAAATTCGAATGACATTTCTCTCTCTAAACCTCCTCATTCTAAATCACTTCGGGTAGTGTGAACGCTTACCTGATTAACTTTGACAGTTTCTAAATCTACTTGATTTAGAGTGTAGTGTGAACGGCTTATTACCCATTTTGTCCAAGTATTTTCTGAAGTAACCGTGCCCTGTCAAAAATTGACAAAGATAAAAGTTTACTTCTCAATGGCTCCGGTTAGGCCAAGGCTCAATAAGGCAAATTAGCTTAGCCGCCCCGCATCCTTTATCACTTTCAGTCCAACGTTGTTGCCAAAGTTGGAAGGTCAGTGTACGTGCATGCGTCAAAGCCTCAGTTCTGTCCAGCTCTCAGCGAATGAGGTACTCTTTCTTGCGATCTCACGCTAGCAGATCGATCGAAATCACTCCCTATACAAAACTCAACAATGTATTGAGTTAAGTATAGTAAAGGTTCAATTAGCGAACCTGCGTCGCGTCCGTCGCGTCCGCTCCGTTTTATGACCGGACACATCGATGATCATTGAGAGTGCGTCGCGTCCGCTCCGTCTGTCAAAGGCAATGGTGGCCAGTTTAGTTATTTTCGTGGTGTAAAATCCATATTCGAAAGCGGGAGTAGTTTGAGCTGGTTTTTGATTTATTCGTTAGTAGCTAAACGTATGAAAGAAGCAATGTTTCATCTTAATTGCACAGTATGTATTGCATATTCAGACATTTTTTATCTACTGCAAACGAAATATTTTGGCAGTCATAGGTGGACACTGGTATTTTACAAAAAATATTGATAAATTTTTATTTATCTGGAATTATTCATCACCCAAAGGAAAAGAAATGACGTTCAATATCAATAAAATGACTACATAATTAATTTAGTATGGTACAATAACGTAAACACTTGTTTTACATTTCTACTCGGGTGTTTGGTTTCGGAGTCAACCAAATTTCGAACTAAAATAAATTACAGCTACTATTATTTTGGTCGCGTTATATTCAAGCTTGTTATTTCTGAAAAGTTCTCACTGAAGCAACAGTTGCGAAGATTAATGAAAGACAAGCTAATTCAATGCAGACATCAATTTAATCGGTTCATCAAACGTTGGTTGTTTTTTGAACCATCGGTAAATTAACATTATTTCATCAGTAATATTTATAACTATAAAGTACGCTAACAAGTTCTGCAGCACCAACATTCGATTAATTAAATATTTCAGGAAAATAATTTATCTATTCCACAAAACATTTTGAAAATATATTCACCTTGAAAAATTCTTAGCTGACAGAATGCCTTGCAAAACACTCACCAGTCATTCCAAACTCACTTTTTTCTCTCTCGATGTGTCCGAAGATGAAATGCGATCATCTCTTGCCCTCCGTTCCGTCCGACGCACCGGTTGGATAACTATCGCTCCGTCTTCTAATGCAAAGTATATGAAAACTGTGAAATTCAACTCAGTCGGAGCAGACGGAGCGGACGTGACACAGGTTTGCTAACTGAGCCTTAATTATTTAAGCCCGCTTGACCGCTGTTCAAGCCGTACTCATTTATTCATAAAAATAACTTACTATATATTACAAATTTATGCTGTCATAATTCACAACTAAATGAAAACAAAATATGCTTCAATCAATCGATGTTAAAACTGTGATTTACATATCACAACAAAAATGCTTATAAAGAATGTATTCAAAGAATGCTAGCCAATTTGTCCCACTTGGAATAATTCATATAGTTCAACAAAAATGCTAATTACAATAACAAACAGTGACTAATTAAAGTTACGTTACTGAAAGTACTATTGTTATTGTTATGGTTTGTTGTGGTTGAAAAACTTGTTTCCGGTTGGAATGTGCTGGGGCCGCCTAAATTAGAATTGTGGCTGTCGTTGTTGTTGCTGAGAGTAATTCGCTTCGGTTGGAACATGTTGGAAGCCGGCAGATGTTAATGCTTGATCAAAGCGTCTTCGAATTGATGTTGAAGCTCGCTGCATGGACTCTTCGCGAGCAGATGCTCTACCGGTGTTGCATCCCATCCTGCTGATGATTGCCTTAATCGCTGTCCAGTTTTTGACTAAGCAAACTGTTAAAAGGACCGAGATGAGAACACTTGTTGTAGCAGTGATCGAATGTTCCTTCAGCGGTCTGTGAACCATGGTCTTCGGCGATAGTTCTGGCAAAGTTGTATAATCGATGATTTGCTCATTTGGTTGTATTATCATACCGTGCTGCAGGATCCGAGGCGTCTTCTTAATATTGATTGGTAGTATGAAAGGAGTTTCCTTAAAATGACTGGAAATAACGGTGTATTGCTCGTCGATTGTTGATTTTAGCGTGATTTCTTTTGTCTTTAACCAACAGCTATCTTGGAGATGTATAACTCCGGTGGTGTTAAGCATAATCTTTTTTCTCATCCCTTTGTTAACCTACGACAAGCGGCTGAGTTGAGATGTATAGCCAAGTGTTTATCATTATAAAGGCTTTCCACACAGTATCGACCAGCTGAAGGTATTTCACGTCACCACCTTTCGTTGAATGGCGTCCATAAATTTCATCGACATTGCAGGATGGGCTGTTGTCCATATTATGTACAATGGCTGGTGTGCAGAAGTAAATATGATTTTTTTTTAGTGAAAAAGACTAAGCCATTAAAATCAATCACCAATGTAGAATAGTTTAAAGCTGCTATTGAAAATATGTTGTTCTGTACCATTTGTGGTATAGCTGTTCCATGAAGCAGTTCAAAAAATGGTTTCTCTAGGATATTCAGATAGCCATATGGTTAGGTTTCGTTTGATTTTAGTTCTACTTGTAGTTGGGACCGAGGAGTTATCGCTATATACAAATTTGAATTGAGTTTTGCAATTGTGTTCGTGGTAATTTCTTCGATGCCATGTGGCGTGACGAAGTCTAAAATATGCCCCTTGTCATGGATAGCATTCAGCCATCGGGTGTATTTGCATTCAAGTTCGTCGAAATATTCATTAGCAATAATATAAGAGGATGTTACCCCAATATCAATTTTGTTATGATCTGTGGCTTTGTACCATTTTGCCATTTCGTTATTTGAAGCAGTGATGCGAAATAATCTTAAATTTAACTGATTTAACCGTAGCTCTATGATAGCACTTGAATGGTTTATTTTGGAGTCTAGGAAAAGAGCTTGATGACTGGTCGTCTCCGAAAGAGTATCCTGGGTATTTTGTAACTGCTGAATTTCCATACATACCTCATCATTGACGCCGAATATAGTAGTCAGAAGCTTCCCCAACAATCCTCTCCTTGTTTTATTTTTATGGTGGATTAGTTCAAGAATTTGACCTATGGCCTTTGGCAAACTGTGTCTTCGTGAAGATGCTTGAGGGAAAAAAAAGTCACAGTGAGTTATGTCCGTAAACTCTTTAGTTCTGTCACACATTATTCTGATTTGATTCGTTGTAGAGTCTTTAATTTTCTGGTCGTAGAGAATTTCAGTTGTTGGGAACGTTATTTGGAGTCTTAGCGTTATTTGAAGTCTAAGCGTTATTTGGAGTCTTAGCGATACTAATCGTACGCAAATTTACATTTTCAGATTGGTATTTATTATACAACAAGTTGTTGTCATTTCCATGTAGTTTTTTCCATAGTAAAAGGCCGGGTATTTCAATTTGTACTTGCACTTCACTCCCGCCTCTAAATAAGTGGGTTGGACACAAGGATGCATAGAAACATGTGTAAACTCTCCTTTTACTTGTAAGAGGGTTTCAAACATGAGTCCATGCGATTAAACCGGTTCCTAGAAGCCTTCTAAATAACTGCCTTTGAAAATAACGGTGATCGCATGGATGCGGGTGTAAACTTCACCTTAGTGTCAAAATAAAAAATCTTGCATAACGCGGGTAATTCAGAATAAATATTTTTCCTCTTGCATTTTTTGTATCTGCTCATTGACGAATATTTACAGAAAAAACATTTTCCTCTCTATCAGCAATTTTTATTCAGGAAGCACAATTGATCGCATTAAATAACAATGTGGAAATTCAATAATTCACTATTGACGTGACAAACATGGTATCAATAATAACATTTGTGCATATACACCAAAAAAGTTGCCCTCTAATTTTACAATATTTCACGCCGCCCTCGTAATACAAACACATTTCAACCTCTTGCTCACAACTATGCCAGAGGTCGAAAATTGCTTCATTTCTCTCGGTTCATTTCGTATCCATTGTAGATGTCTGACTAGTGTCTGTATTTTTGTGGCTGTGTGTTTGATTTTGGGGGTGTTTTTTGTTTGTTTGCTTGCTTCTCATCATCATGTTGTCTTCTCGTATAGTCTTTGGTATTTTTGAGTATTCTTCTTGCTATAGCTGCTCGAAAAGCATAGCATAGCATCACTTTAGCAAGT
Organism: Nemotelus pantherinus; assembly: GCA_963978885.1. Classification (NCBI taxonomy): domain Eukaryota; kingdom Metazoa; phylum Arthropoda; class Insecta; order Diptera; family Stratiomyidae; genus Nemotelus; species Nemotelus pantherinus. The sequence continues at coordinate 131,780,189 of OZ022264.1, read as the reverse complement.
GTCAAAATTTGCAGTAGCACGGTGAAGCAGCTATGGATATTGGACAGCCAAGAGCTGCTACGTAGGTCGGTTTTTACACAGCCCAACTCAATAACAAATTTCTTAAGTTTTTTATAACTTAAATCTTTGTATTTACGTGGTTCAGATCAGTTCTCATTGCATTTCCTGCTTTTTGGAAATAGTATAAACTTTTCGAGCTTTCAGCATACAGCTGCAGAAAAAAACATTGAAGTTTTCCTAACATATTCGAAACGGTTCACTTATTCCCGGCTTTTGACAGCATATCTGTGAAAAAGAGCGAGAAAGAAACGTTGAAAATTTCATGGAACACGAATCAGCGTACCCGGCTTTGTGCGTTTCACATCCGCCTTCTAAAAAGTCAAGCTGAGTTGCGCTATGTAAAAGCCTACTCAAAACTCGAGTTGAGTTGAGATGTTCAAATGCCCGTATTTAGTTTGTAATAGCACTATACTCAAGTTTATTGCTCATCTCCTTTGCCATTAAAGCGCGAAAACTGCTTTTCATTTCCATTTCTAATCCAAAGTGACGTTTAAACAGTATGCCAGCTGTGCACACACGTCCATTTCGCCTTAGCTACTTTTTTTCTATCCTCCAGACCGCGAGCAGCTAATAGCTGCTACCATAGCAGCTATTCCGGAATCTTGGACAGGCCGACTGTCAAATAGCAAGCATAAGAAAGTAGCTATTTCGTGACATTGGACAACCAGAGCTGCTAAAATAGCAGCTAATAGCTGCTATAGCAATAATATTGAACACATTCCAGCTATGGGGATGGTGTAGTCGAGTTTTATCAAACTTTCAAAGCATCTTGACACATATGAAGCACTAAACATGAATGCAGTAACATTTGCAATTTTCTCAGCAAACATGATGCAATTGCAGAGAAAACCAAAAAATAAATACCGGATACCGGATTTATAGGAATAATAGGTCTGTTCATAATAGGTCTCGAATAATATGTTAACTCCCGTACTACAATTAATTGCGAATAATTGCAATTAATTGCAATGAAGCCGTTCCCGTACGTCGTTTTACTGAAAACAGAAAATTTTTCCTCTTTCATTAAATACGATGATATTTCAATAGAGTCGAAGCTACTGAAAAATGCTGTAAAATGTCAAACGTGGTGGGGGTTTTCAAATGTGCATGGCAAGCAACATATTTTTTGCCTCATGTTGCTATGAAGGTCGAATATTTTTGTAGCGATAATTTGTCACCGCTTAAGATGACCTTATAATCACTATTGTTCTCAAAAAACCGAAAACATACACTTTTGGTAGTCAATTTTCAGGAAATGCAATGAGAGCGTTCCCGTACTTTTCATGAATCTACCCACCAGATGATTCAGAAAAATTCAATCAAATTCAGTAACTGAAAGTACGGGAACAGACCTAATGATAAGTGTATTACCATTGTAACTCAAAATACGAGATTATGTCATGAAACAAGTATGGTTTTTACTCACAGTCCCTTCAACTGAGGGTAAATACTCTCCAGTAGGTAAAGGTGTAAAACACATTCCGCACTTTGCATCAAACTCTGTCAGTCAGTCAAAAAATGTTACTATGACAATAAAAATATTAATTTAAAAACAATTAACGTTTTTTTATTTGGTATTTGAATACTTTTGACTCTTTCCATGAACGTCTGATTGCCAACCTGTAAAGAAGTGTTTGCTTTAAGACACTAAGCAAATAAAAATTATTTGATAACAATTTTTTTTTCCAGTGTAGATGGCAAAAAAAATTTGCTAACCAGATAACCGGATGACCTATCACCATGGTTGACTCACTAAAAAAAGGACCATCTAGAAGCCCACGAAGTTCCGAGTCGAGACCCGCCTAAGCACTGTCTCGACCCGGTCGTGCTGACTCACCCATTGGTAACCATGGACTTCAAGAACTACCACAGCTTATGGGACGGTATAGCAACCATCCTCCCGCTTTATGTGCAGCACTTTTTCAACGTACGTTGAGACCATGATACAATGAAAAAAAGGTAATCCATTGCGCATGTCTATCACCATCCCATTCTCGCGCTGGTGACAACTGTGAGTGATTTGCCTTTAAGCCAATGTAAAATTGGGCAACTTCAAGGAGGGCGTTTGGGGTGTTAATCGAGCGATATTTCGATGTTGATGATAAGGTTTGAATGGTCCGTCTGTGTTTTTAAATATCCTAGAAAATTTCAAGGGAAAGGCTATTGTACAAAGCACAATGATGAAAAACTCAATAGCTTGCACTCACTTCAACGAATCATTTGGAGTTTTTTGATGGGTACAATGCTAGTTGTAAGTACGTGCAATGTTGGGTTGCAGATTCATGCAGCTCGATAGGGTAATAGATGCAAATGTGCATTGAAAAATTATAATGTGCTTGATAGATAATAATTCTGTTAATTGCGGTTCTTTGTGAGCTCCGTTTTCAATATATCAGAATAGTTTGAAACAATATTGGTATTTTGTTATTAGCATCGCATATTCTGGGAGTGCTTTATTGACACAGGAATAAGCATTTGAATGGCCACCGAAATGAAATTGATCGTGAGCGAAAAAATTAATAAAGTTGATGTTAAGATGGGGATTCTTCCAGCCCGATAGGATAATCGATGCAAATGTGGATTGAGAAATTATGCTTAAGTGAGATATATATGTATGTGCTAATGCGTATAAGATAATGGCAATGAGCTAATTGAGGATTTGAGGTTGTTGAATTATGCGCAAAGTGTATACATATGATTTAATTGATCTATAATAGTTCTGTTGATTGAGGTTCTTTGTGAGGTGAATTTCGAAGATATCGGTACAGTTCGAAAATAATTTGTATTATTAATACAGCAAAGTATCGAAATGCTATATTGACATAGAAATAAACATTTGCATGGCCACCGAAAGGTAATTGATAGTGAGCGAAAAAATTAATAAATTTGATGTTAAGATGCGGATTTATGCAGCCGGATAGGGTCCTAGATGTAAATATGCTTTGAGATATTATGCTTAAGTGAGATAAATAAATACGTGCGTATGCATATAGCGCAATGCCAATGAGCTTATTGAGGATTTAAAGTGGTTGACCTATGCGAAAAGTGTATACATATGATTTGATTGATGTATAATAATTATGTTGATTGAGGCTCTTTGTGAGGTGCATTTTGAAAATATCTGAAGAGTTGGACAAAGATATTTGTATTGTGTTATTAACATCGCACAATAAGAAATATTTTATCGACATAGAAATAAGCATTTGAATCGCCACTGTAGGGAAATGGATCATTAGCGCAGAAATAAATATTGTAAATAATGCAGATTTACAATTTGATTTTTTTGGCAACAGTCAGAGGAATATATGTCCGCGAATCCAACAAAGTATTTACTTGTTTATTTGCAAATGCGAGAAACTATTTATGAAACGAGAAACTATTTATGAAACAAGAAAAATTTTTGATTCTCACTTGAATTGAAGAGATCTGTCCTCATTTTAAACTGTATAGCAAACAAAGACACGTTCTCAGTCGGAATCTACAACTTACGCATGTCTTGTATGTTTTACACATTTTCAATATTGACATAGTTTTTTCGTACGCCATTATTGTTTTCTAAGAGCAAAATATATTTTGACAGCGTTTTGAATCATATATCGTATTTTGTTGTTATAAAAATAAATAAAATAAAAGGGTAAGATAAAATGATTTATTTTCAATAGGTATGTGTTTTTTTATTCGAATACATTTTAACGCCAGGTGGAAAAGCATTTTTCTGCGCAAAAAATAATTTTAACGAATGATTCGATATGATAAGATTCCGCACATTTGTAAACATCAAATAACAAGCTGAAGTTACTTAAAAATAAACTTTTCCAATTAATAGAGCGACAATCTATGAATTTTCTTCAATTAAAATTTAATATACAGCTATAATTTGAACAAATTTGATAAAAGTCTATTGTATTTATACCCAAGGTAGGTAAAGTCAACCATGCGTATCCGAAGGACTACAGACCAATTAGCCTGACTTCCTTCCTCCTTAAAATTTTCGAAAGATTACTTGATCTTCACATCAAACAAAGACTTGGTACTCAAACTCTATCGAGAGCCCAAAATGCGTATATGAAAGGAAAGTCTGTTGAAACGGCTCTCCATAGGGTAGTCCTCAAAATTGAAAGGGCACTTCATTACAAAGAATACGCCTTGAGAGCCTTTCTAGATATTGAAGGCGCCTTCAATAATATGCACACAACAGCTATTATGGAGAGCCTCCACGCACACAAGACTCACCCCGCTATTCGTAGCTTCATAGGCAACATGCTTAACCACAGGCTCATATAAGCGGAGTGGTCGGCTGCGCAAATTACAAGAAAAGTCTGCAGAGGCACTCCGCAGGGAGGGGCTCTATCTCCTCTCTTGTGGAACCTTGTAACAAACTCAATTCTGGAAAAGTTGGAAAGCAAGGGACTCACGGTTGTGGCCTACGCTGACGACATTGCAATTTTAGTCTCGGGGAGGTTTCCACATACCCTTGGTCAGCTCATCGAGTACTCTCTAGGGCTGGTTGAGGAGTGGGCGAATACCGTGGGTTTTGGCATTAACCCCAATAAGACGGATATTGTGCTCTTCACTAGGAAGTATAAAACCCCGGATTTAGACCATATCATTCTGGGAGGCTCCAGGTTAGGTCTTAGGTGAATTTAGAGAAAAGAGTTAAACGGGAAAGCAACGCGATTTATGCCAGCAAGAGAGTGCTGGGTATAACGTGGGGTCTAGGCTCTGCTTTAACGCACTGGATCTACTTGGCGATAGCTAGGCCGATTCTTGTTTACGGATGCTTGGTCTGGTGGCCAGCATTGAATAAAAGCACCTTTACTAGCATGGCGATTAGAATTCAGCAATTGGTGGCCCTCTGCACTATAGGTGCCTTAGCCTCGACTCCTAGGTATGCTCTGAACGCCCTGCTTCATCTCCTCCCGCTTGATCTCTTTATTAGAGGCACTGTCGCAAAGGCTGCTGTCAGGTTTAGGGAATCAGGGCACTTCGAGCCAGGATCATTTGGCCACAGTAGTATTGAATGGGGTTATGCAGAAAGCATTGACTACCTGGTTCCCACTCTGTGCTTTGAGCGGGGATATCGAGCGACTGTGAGAGATGGGCAAGAATGGAATCGACAAATGTGTCCTGCAGCTCTTAGCATCTACACTGACGGCTCGAAGACAGCTGCAGGAGTGGGTGCTGCAGTATTTTCTGCTGATGCAGCTATGGAAGCAGCTTTCAGGCTTCCGAATCACAATAGTATTTTCCAGGCGGAGGTGTTTGCGATACGTAAAGCCGCAGATCTGATACATGCCAAGGATACTACTAGTGAGGTATTAAACATCTTAACGGACAGTCAAGTGGCGGTAAAAGCACTGCTGTCTCACATATACAAATCGAAGTGTGTATTCAATTGCTTTCAGGCCCTGAACAGACTAGGTAACAGCAGAAGAGTCAGAATCTTCTGGGTTCCCGGTCATAAGGGTATTGATGGAAATGAAAAGGCGGATGCATTAGCCAAGTATGGGGCTAGTCTTCCCCTTTTGGAAGCGGTTAACATCCTTACTCCTATCCAGACGATTAAGTACTCAATCGACTCCAAAATGATGCAGGGTGCGACGCGCAGATGGGTTGCAACTCAGACCTGCAGGGTAACCAAAATCATGTGGGGGTCATACAATCTCGCATCGACCAAGTACCTCCTCGAGTTAGCGCGGATTGACTGCAAACGACTCGTTGGTGTCATTACTGGTCATTGTCTTGTAGCAGCACATGCTATGAAAATGGGACTCCTAACGAGCGACATCTGTAGAAGGTGTCAAGAGCCGGGGGTCTCAGAAACTATCCAGCATCTCCTGTGTCACTGCCCAGCACTGGGGAAACCAGCATGCGATACTTCGGCAAACCCTGGTTTTTGGATCTCTCGCACGTGGCAGAGCAAAAGCTGAAGGATATCCTTCAGTTCGCGAAAAAGTCCGGGGCCTTTGATGGCCGCTTGGACTGAATTCCTTTTTCGAGGTCCATTTATCTGGTAGCACTACGGACCGGTAGGTCTATATGTGGCCATGTGCCAGCCAGTACAATCTAACCTTACCTATCAACATGTTTTTTTGGGGTCAAACCATATTGTTTTAGTTCATGGAACATATGTGCTTGATTAAAAGGAAATCGTTAATGAAAATGCAGTAAGTTCAACTTTACTCATGCACTCAGAAAAAAAAACACATAGTAAAATCAACAATTACCAATGTTAAAACAATGCTCATAATCAGCATTCAGTCTCTTTGTATATTGGTTGAAGTTTCTTTCATAAATACAAACAATTTTTCAGCATTAAAACGGCTAATGTAAATTCAACACGAATATAGTAAATATAACTTGTTGTATAGTAAATATAACATGTAATAAATTTGTTGATTTAACAAGATGCGCTGTAATTTCTTATCTTCTGTTTGATCGTTTACGAGATCCCTTCAGCATTCATTCCGAGATTCATCAAATGCGCATAAAAGATCTGGTGCGTGCAGTGGAAGCAAATCATTCGGAGTGATAAATAGTTCGGTTTTGTTTTTACTAATGTTCGAAGAACAATAGTATTAAACTCGTTTCGCCGAAAATTCATATTTCTTTATTTATATATATATATATATATATATATATATATATATATATATATATATATATATATATATATATATATCAGCAAATCGGTTAATAGAAGTAATCTTTGGAGTGGCGAATCCGATTGAGCTGAAATTTTCGGATGTCGTAGATGTATATAGTAGGTAGGTCCATGACTTGTTCGAATTCAGTTATCTTTAACCTTTTGGCGGCGGCGGGCATTTTAGTGAATTTTCAGGTACTCCTATATTTCCAAGCAGTGTAAAATTTTTGTAACAAAAAGTATTGGAAATAAAAATTTATTATGTTTTAGGTTTGCTCATGATAAAGAATTGGAAATTTTGAGCCGTGTGTGGGTGGTGAGTGCCTAAAAGTGGGCAAGGAATTTTTCTCAAATTTTGATTTGTCATAACTTCTGACAGAAACATTCGATCATCGTGAAATTAATAGAGCGTATTGATGTAAGCTAGAATTTAGCACACATGGATTTTAAAGACAGTGTGGGTAACCCTGTAGCTATGGAAGGCTCTTAAAAAAAAATCCTTCAAATCATCGACCTTCCTGAAAATTTTTTGCTTTTTGCCAAAAAACTCAAATCATTGATAAATCTAAATCTTTGTCCATCACGTCAGATTAAAATTTTCCAAATTCCGATTCGCACAAGATCGGCAACCCATCACCAAACTACCTCTATTTTCAGCACTCGAAAGTTCTGTTCACGAGAACTGACGACCGGGTTATCCGATTATAGTGAAATTTACAGGATATGTTAATATTAGCTAGGACCAGGTCTGATAGAAGTGATTTTGAAATGCGGGCAACCCTGTGCCAGTGGTACCATCTTGAAAAATCACTGAGAAAAAAACCGGTTTTTGGCCTATAACTTCCGATTCAGCCATCAGATTTTGACAAAATTCATACAATACTTGGATCTTATTCTATGTAACATTTGGTGAAAATTTGGCTGAAGAATTAGAATAGAGTTGCCAGCTATGGTTATTTTTGTCTCCTAAATCTTGCAAATTTGCTCAGCAAAATAAAGATTTCTTCCCTATATTTTCCGGTCCAGTGTAGAAATCGGAACGAACTTCACGCAGTAAATGAACCTTAATATGAACCAAATGTCATAGAAATTTCGTACGAAAATCTTGAAAGGGCTGCCAGCTATGACCATTTTGTAATTTTGTTTAATTTCTTTACTGAGCGATTATGTCATTAGATTTGCAAATGGAAATGATCCTGCAATGAAAATTAACAACAAATATTAACGCTTTAAAAACTTGAAAAGTTTTGAGGGTGGTAACCCTAAAATTCTTTTCACCCGTATAACGTCCAGCGCAGTGATTCAATTGAAACGAAATTTACTGGTTGGGTTTAACTTAACGTGAAGCAGATTTGGTATGTGTTTTGTTTTGATGTTTACACAGGGTAACCAGCATTAGCCATTTCCGTAAATATTGCACCAAAAGATGCTTCAAATTACGTTCTCATATGCAAAGAATTTGCAATAAAAATAAGAAACCAATTTCGAAATTTTCCGAGTTTTGAACATTTTTCGGATGGCAGCCTCAAACAACGTTTAACCGCTGAAAATTTCGATAAAATCCTGCGATGAGAACGAAATTCAGAGGATAAGTTGATTTGAGTATGAGTTTGTTATGGTAAACTTATTGCTGCTTCGTTCGGACTACTTCGTTCGGGTTGCCAGCACTGAACATTTTCATCATTTGTGTTATAGTTGAGTTTTGTTGCTTTGGATAAGGAATGGTTGATATGATTCTACAAAACAGTGTTTTACGTCTTTCCACTCAAAGAAAACTTCTTCGAAAATTAGTTTTCTAGCGGTTCAGGTGCGCTAGAGTTTTACTGGTTCACTTCGATTTTATTCATTAAAATTGGTTATTACCGGTGCCTGATAAATCGTTTATTAATTACTATTATCAAATAATAAGTGGTGATAATAAGTGATCAAATTGATCCTGAAATAGTTACGGAAAGTGTAGTGATAGTGATAGACATGAAAATCATTAGAAATACCCATAAAAAATGTATGAAATGCATTTTGAAAATGTATTATTATAATGAATAATAGTATCGTGTTGGTATGACACTGGTTTTGATAAGCACTTTTTCCATGTAAACACTAAAAATTAACATTAACTTATCCTGAGCTAATCCTGAATCAATTAAAAAAATACTATTTATTGCTTTCCATAGCTTAAGGACCTGATACTTACGAAGCAAAACGAATGTGAACAATTTTTTTGTAATAAGCTTTAAGTATGAATATGAAATAAAGTGGTAAATGCATCTTACCTTAATCATTTTTATTTTAGTTAGCATGATTATTTAATGAGTGATAATGTAGCCGAAGTACGGGTACGTTGTACAAATAAAACGTGGGTTTTGAATTTAATTAATTCCTGAGTAATTTTGAGAGTGCCTTTGTTGTTTCAAGAATCTACATTGTACATTTATGACGTTGTTGTTAATATTTTCACTATGCAGCTACATTGTTCTTTAAGATGGCATGTTATAATGATACAAGTTAGCTGTTGGATTTCTTATTCGCGATTTTAAGATTACAAGCTTACCATGTTGATTCAATGGAGAAATTGTTGATAATACAACTAAAGTACATATTACTATGTACTAGTTAATTCATAGCGAAACCTCTATGGCGCCAATTTATTGTGAAAAATAGATTAAACAACTGCGTTTTTTCCAAATTTTACATATTTTTTTCTGAGTGTGGTAAGTTCAATATATATGATAGGTTATATTGCTCTGATATGTGAACTATTTGGTTGTTTTAAAGAGAAATATCAATGAACAAAATAATATTCGTCGTCGTCGTTGTAGCACTACAGCCCCTCTCGGGCCTTGGCTTCTCGTAGGTGACGCCTCCAGTTGTCTCGGTCCAATGACCGCGTCCTCCAATTCCGAAATCCGAGCAGCTTTGCGCAGTCTTCGTCGACAGAGTCAGACCAGCGTTTTCTGGGTTTTCCAACTGGTCTTCGACCCTCGGCCCTTCCGTCGAATACCTTCTTCGGTACTCGATGCTCGTCCATTCGTTGCACGTGACCAGCCCATTGCAGCTTCCGCAGTTTCACGATTGTAGCAACCTCCGGCTCGTCAAAAACCTCGTACAACTCGTGGTTGTATCTTATCCGCCATTGGCCGCACTCTTGTTTAGCTCCAATTATACGCCTGAGGACCCGTCTTTCGAAGGCGTTCAACATATTTGCGGATGCTTGGGTAAGGGTCCAAGTTTCACATCCGTAGCACAACACAGGTCTGATGATTGATTTGTAGACTTGGAGCTTCGTCTTCCTGTGTATGCAGCTGGTCTTCAGTAGGGCCAGAACGGAGTAGAGAATTTTATTAGCGAGCTGTATTCTCCGTTTAATTTCGTCAGTTTCACTGCCTTTCGTTGTCAATTTCGAGCCTAAGTATATAAATTCGTCCACATTTTCTAAATTATATTCGTCAAGTATTATATTTTGTCTAATGGAGGTCTTCTTTCTTGTTTGTGTCATGATTTTTGTTTTCGTCTGATTGATCTTCAGGCCTACTTCCTTGGCTTCCTGGTCAAGTTTCAACAGGAGCTCTTTGGCGGATGTGAAAGAACGGGACAAGATGTTAATGTCATCCGCGTAGGCCACTAACTGATTCGACTTATACAGGAGCGTACCCCCTGTGTCGACAGGAATCTTCCTTATCACGTACTCAAGTGCTAGGTTGAACAGCAGAGGGGCCAACCCATCCCCTTGCTTTAGTCCGACATTTGTGTCAAAGGCGTCAGTCAGACTGTTGTTGATTCTGACTTGTGATGCTGTCGACGTCATCGTCATTTTGGTCAGCCGAACTAGTTTTGCCGGGATGCCGAAATATAGCATTATTTTGTACAGTATGTTTCGGTCAATACTGTCATATGCTTGTTTAAAAACCACGAAAATCTGGTGGACATCGATGTTAAATTCCCAGCATTTTTCAAGCACTTGTTTGACTGTGAAGAGTTGATCCGTAGTTGATCTACCAGACCTAAAGCCTCCTTGGTACTCCCCAAAGACCTTTTCAGCGTATACATTTATCTTATCCTTTAATATTTTCGTCAGTATCTTATAGGATGTACAAAGTAGCGATATGCCTCTTTAGCTTTCGCACCGAAGTTTGTCCCCTTTTTTGTGGATAGGGCATATGATGGATTTGCACCACTCCTGCGGTATTTTTTCTTGACCGCAGATGTTCTGGATCAATTTGTGGATGGCTTTTATAGGGCAGCTTCCACCGTATTTAATTAGCTCGACCGGAATCTCGTCAATGCCCGGCGCTTTGTTATTTTTCTGGCTTTTTATAGCAGACTTGACTTCTTCCAGCGTTGGAGGTGCGATCGGGACTTCCTCAGAGATGTCTATCGACTCTGATATTATTGAGCCATGTGCAGGATTAAGGAGTTCTTTGAAATAGCAGGCCCATCTCTCCTTAATCTGGCTATCTTCGGCGATGATGTTGCCGATTTCGTCTTTACAGAGTGTCGTCTTGGGCTGATATCCGCGTCTTAAACATTTCACTACTTTGTAAGCTTGTCTAGTTTTATTGCTCGCCAGATTTTCGTCAATGCTCTTTAATTGCTCGTCATAATATTTTCGTTTCTTACATCTAATGATCTTATTTGCTACTCGTCGGAGGTTTTCATATTTTTCTTTCTTTGTCCTGGTGTTCCTTTCAAAGAACTGTTTATATGCCTGATTTTTCTTGTTCAGCGCATCCTGGCATTCGTTGTCGAACCAGTTGTTTCTTTTGCGCCGGGCTTCATACCCAACCACTTGTTCTGCAGCGGCTTTGATTGCTGTCTTCATCTCCATCCAGACCTCGTCAACCGGCCTCACTGTGTTATTTTGTAGGATGGGGGTAAGCTTAGTCTCAAGAGCTTTTGAGAAGTTTTCTGCTACTGACGCCGTTTGGAGCTTTCCGATGTCAAACTTACGCAGAGGACTCGTCTTCGTCACGTACGCCTTTGACATGCGACATCGATATTTGGATTTGACCAAGTAGTGGTCCGAGTCACAATTTGCTCCTCGAAACGTCCGAACGTCAAGTATGCTGGAAGCCCATCTCCGCTGAATAAGGACATGATCAATTTGGTTGAAGGTATTGCCATCTGGTGATGCCCATGTTCTTTTGTGGATGCGTCGATGTGGGAAGCATGTCGAACTTATGACTATATCCCTACTACATGCAAAGTCAATCAGGCGTTGGCCGTTGTCGTTAGTTGTATCGTGGAGACTGTGCCCTCCAGTTGTTCCCCGATATACTTCTTCATTCCCGACTTTAGCGTTGAAGTCGCCGAGTATTATTTTGACGTCATTTGAGGGCAATGAGTCGAATAGCCTTTCCAAGTGGTTATAGAATGCGTCTTTCGTTTCTTCGTCTTTTTCTTCTGTCGGGGCGTGGACATTTATCAGCCATATTTTGAAAAATTTTGCTTTGATGCGGATCGCACACAAACGTTCGCTTACTGCCTTGAAGTCAATAACGTGTGGCTTGAACTCCCTATCCACAATGAATGCAACTCCAAATTCACGGCTTCCTGCAGGCTTCCCACTCTTGAATATTGTGTGCGATCTCATGTCTTGAATCTCGCTACCAGTCCATTTCGTTTCCTGGACTGCCAGCACGTTCAATTTGTACTGAGCGGCCTGTAATAATAATTCTTTTACAGCACCAGGTCTATTTAGTGATCTGACATTCCAGGATCCAAAAGCATAGTCCATGTTTCGTTTGCCGGGTCGTTTCCGTTGGTCCAATCCTATCCGAGGCATCTCCGTAAGTTCCGCAACGGTTTAAATTTTTGTGGAGGACGGATTGTCGGTCCATCGCTCCAACCCCAAAGCCTGGAGGACCGGACTATCTACCACTTAGTTTCTTTCCCTTCCACCGGGGGTTTAATATCGCTAGGATATCGTTACCCGATCTCTGGTCAAGATTAACAGCACCGCCTACGGGAAGGCGAGTAGATAGGACGAAGAGGAGAGGTGAGAGGAGTCATTTCAAACAGATCGACCATTTACTTGCACGTCACTCTCCGCACGTTCGGGTGCCAACAAAATAATATTGCTCGTACGAACAAAATAATATTGCTCTTTATATAATATCAGTTACTTTAAATGAATTAATTCCAATGTTTCCACTGATTAAAAATTTCTTTGGCGCCAGGCGTTTATTAATTTTCTTTGATAATATGTTTATTTTTCCTCAAAAACTATACATATTTTTCTTAGTGTATGCATTCAATATGTATGTAAGCGAAACACGTTTGAAAATTATTTGCGACGTTAGTCTATTATGAATAATGTGTTGGTGTGTTTTTTTATTTTTTCCTCACAAATATTTCAAATTCCAGCCACTTGAACATCTTTTCAGGCCAACTTCAGGTTAAATTAACGAATAGAATAATAATAATTTGTAACTGGGGATATGAAACTAACGATCCCAATTTATGGTGCACATGCTTCCTTTTTTGAAACTGATGGCTAGAAGGTCGAAATTGCTTCGCAAGGGAATGCTGATCTGTGATCCTCTATCTGTTTATTGCGATTTGCTGGATGATTATGAAACTAACGCTTATTTCTATGTCGATAAATCACTTCCATATTGTGCAGTGTTAATAACACAATACAAATATTTTTTCAAACTTTACCAATATCTTCAAAATGCACCTCACAAATAACCTCATCAACATAATTATTATACGCCAATTAAATCATATGTATACACTTTGCGCATAATTCAACAACCCTAAATCTTCAATTAGCTCATCGGCATTGTCTTTTATGCATACGCACATACACATATATCTCACTGAAGCATAATTTCTCAATGCATATTTACATTTATGACCCTCTCCGGTTGCATAAATCTACATATTAATATCAAATCTATTACTTTTTCGCTCACTATCAATTTCCTTTCGGTGGCTATTCAAATGCTTATTTCTGTGCCAATAAAGTACTTGCATATTGTGCGGTGTGAATAATGCAATACAAATTTATTTTCGAACTGTACCGATATCTTCAAAATGCACCTCACAAAGAACCTCAATCAACAGAACTATTATAGATCAATTAAATGACATGTATGCACTTTGCGCATAATTTAACAGCCTTAAATCCTCAATAAGCTCATTGGCATTGTCTCACATGCATTAGCACATACATATATATCTCACTGAAGCATAATTCCTCAATCCACATTTGCATCTATTACCCTATCGGGCTGGATGAATCCCCAACTTAACACCAACTTTAGCTGCGTTTTATTATCATCCAGAGTGTAGTAGGTATCCTGGATGCATAATAAAACGATCCAGAGTAGCATGCGAGTTTTTTTCTGTCAGACAGTTGTCATTTCAAAATTTGAGCTGTCATATAACCAACGCCGTTTTCAAATGTATGACTATTTATCCTGGTTGCCAGGGTGACATGGAAAATTTTTGAAAATTCCAACTATTCCAGTTGATATGACTTTTCAAAATACGTTCCACAGAGAGCACGAGTACGAAATCCACTGAATTCACAAGTGTTTGTACTCTGGATGTTGTTGTTGTTTCGTGTGCAAATCGATATCCTGCACTACTCTGGATGTATAATAAAACGCGCCTTTTATTAATTTTTTCGCTCACAATCAATTTCATTTCGGTGGCCATTCAAATGCTTATTCCTGTGTCAATAAAGCATTTCCAGAATGTGCGATGCTAATAACAAAAGACCAATATTGTTTCCAACTGTTCTGATATTTTGAAAACGCAGCTCACTAAGAACCGCAATTAACAGAATTGTTATCTATCAAGCACATTATAATTTTTCAATGCACATTTGCAACTATTACCCTATCAAGCTGCATAAATCTGCAGCCCAACATTGCACGAACATACAACTAGCATCTTACCCATCAAAAAACTCCAAATGATTTGTTGAAGTGAGTGCATTCAATATCTTCTTGTGAAAAATAAGCTATTGAGTTTTTCGTCATTGTGCTTTGTACAATAGCTCCCTTCTTGAGATTTTTCAAGAAATTTAAAAGCACAGATGGACCATCAGTGGTGCGCCTCAAACTTACGAAGCGACTGCACATAAATAATGTGTGCTGAGCATCATCGAGTTCAGTCACACAGTACCGGCAGTACGGTGTGACCACCTTACCCATTTTGTCCAAGTATTTCCTGAAGTAACCGTGCCCTGTAAAAAATTGACAAAGATAAAAGTTTACTTCTCAATGGCTCCGGTTAGGCCAAGGCTCAATAAGGCAAATTAGCTTAGCCGACCCGCATCCTTTATCACTTTCAGTCCAACGTTGTTGCCAAAGTTGGAAGGTCAGTGTACGTGCATGCGTCAAAGCCTCAGTTCTGTCCAGCTCTCAGCGAATGAAGTACTCTTTCTTGCGATCTCACGCTAGCAGATCGATCGAAATCACTCCCTATACAAAATTCAACAATGTGTTGAGTTAAGTATAGTAAAGGTTCAGTTAGCGAACCTGCGTCGCGTCCATCGCGTCCGCTCCGTTTTATGACCGGACACATCGATGATCATTGAGAGTGCGTCGCGACCGCTCCGTCTGTCAAAGGCAATGGTGGCCAGTTTAGTTATTTTCGTGGTGTAAAATCCATATTCGAAAGCGGGAGTAGTTTGAGGTGTTTTTTGATTTATTCGTTAGTAGCTAAACGTATGAAAGAAGCATAGTTTCATCTTAATTGCACAGTACGTATTGCATATTCAGACATTTTTTATCTACTGCAAACGAAATATTTTGGCAGTCATAGGTGGACACTGGTATTTTACAAAAAATATTGATAAATTTTTATTTATCTGGAATTATTCATCCACCAAAGGAAAAGAGATGACGTTCAATATCAATACAATGACTACATAATTAATTTAGTATGGTACAGTAACGTAAACACTTGTTTTACATTTCTACTCGGGTGTTTGGTTTCGGAGTCAACCAAATTTCGAACTAAAATAAATGACAGCTACTATTATTTTGGTCACGTTATTTTCAAGCTTGTTATTTCTGAAAAGTTCTCACTGAAGCAACAGTTGCGAAGATTAATGAAAGACAAGCTAATTCAATGCAGACATCAATTTAATCGGTTCATCAAACGTTGGTTGTTTTTTGAACCATCGGTAAATTAACATTATTTCATCAGTAATATTTATAACTATAAAGTACGCTAACAAGTTCTGCAGCATCAACATTCGATTAATTAAATATTTCAGGAAAATGATTTATCTATTCCACAAAACATTTTGAAAATATATTCACCTTGAAAAATTCTTAGCTGACAGAATGCCTTGCAAAACACTCACCAGTCATTCCAAACTCACTTTTTTCTCTCTCGATGCGTCCGAAGATGAAATGCGATCATCTCTTGCCCTCCGTTCCGTCCGACGCACCGGTTGGATAACTATCGCTCCGTCTTCTAATGCAAAGTATATGAAAACTGTGAAGTTCAACTCAGTCGGAGCAGACGGAGCGGACGTGACACAGGTTCGCTAACTGAGCCTTAATTATTTAAGCCCGCTTGACCGCTGTTCAAGCCGTACTCATTTATTCATAAAAATAACTTACTATATATTACAAATTTATGCTGTCATAATTCACAACTAAATGAAAACAAAATATGCTGAAGCAGATATTGGCATGATTCTGGCTTCAATCAATCGATGTTAAAACTGTGATTTACATATCACAACAAAAATGCTTATAAAGAATGTATTCAAAGAATGCTAGCCGATTTGTCCCACTTGGAATAATTCATATAGTTCAACAAAAATGCTAATTACAATAACAAACAGTGACTAACTAAAGTTACGTTACTGAAAGTACTATTGTTATTGTTATGGTTTGTTGTGGTTGAAAAACTTGTTTCCGGTTGGAACGTGCTGGGGCCGCCTAAATTAGAATTGTGGCTGTCGTTGTTGTTGCTGAGAATAATTCGCTTCGGTTGGAACATGTTGGAAGCCGGTAGATGTTAATGCTTGATCAAAGCGTCTTCGAATTGATGTTGAAGCTTGCTGCATGGACTCTTCGCGAACAGATGCTCTACCGGTGTTGCATCCCATCCTGCTGATGATTGCCTTAATCGCTGTCCAGTTTTTGACTAAGCAAACTGCCAAAAGGACCGAGATGAGAACACTTGTTGTAGCAGTGATCGAATGTTCCTTCAGCGGTCTGTGAACCATGGTCTTCGGCGATAGTTCTGGCAAAGTTGTATAATCGATGATTTGCTCATTTGGTTGTATTATCATACCGTGCTGCAGGATCCGAGGCGTCTTCTTAATATTGATTGGTAGTATGAAAGGAGTTTCCTTAAAATGACTGGAAATAACGGTGTATTGCTCGTCGATTGTTGATTTTAGCGTGATTTCTTTTGTCTTTAACCAACAGCTATCTTGGAGATGTATAACTCCGGTGGTGTTAAGCATAATCTTTTTTCTCATCCCTTTGCAGATCAAACCTACGACAAGCGGCTGAGTTGAGATGTATAGCCAAGTGCTTATCATTATAAAGGCTTTCCACACAGTATCGACCAGCTGAAGGTATTTCACGTCACAACCTTTCGTTGAATGGCGTTCATAAATTTCATCGACATTGCAGGATGGGCTGTTGTCCATATTATGTACAATGGCTGGTGTGCAGAAGTAAATATAATTTTTTAAGGGTACAAGCTTCCAATTCTTCTTTCCTTTAAGTGAAAAAGACTAAGTCATTAAAATCGATCGCCAATGTAGAATAGTTTAAAGCTGCTATTGAAAATATGTTGTTCTGTACCATTTGTGGTATAGCTGTTCCATGAAGCAGTTCAAAAAATGGTTTCTCTAGGATATTCAGATAGCCATATGGTTAGGTTTCGTTTGATTTTAGTTCTACTTGTAGTTGGGACCGAGGAGTTATCGCTATATACAAATTTGAATTGAGTTTTGCAATTGTGTTCGTGGTAATTTCTTCGATGCCATGTGGCGTGACGAAGTCTAAAATATGCCCCTTGTCATGGATAGCATTCAGCCATCGGGTGTATTTGCATTCAAGTTCATCGAAATATTCATTAGCAATAATATAAGAGGATGTTACCCCAATATCAATTTTGTTATGATCTGTGGCTTTGTAACATTTTGCCATTTCGTTATTTGAAGCAGTGATGCGAAATAATATTAAATTTAACTGATTTAACCGTAGCTCTATGATAGCACTTGAATGGCTTATTTTGGAGTCTAGGAAAAGAGCTTGATGACTGGTCGTCTCCGAAAGAGTATCCTGGGTATTTTATAACTGCTGAATTTCCATATATACCTCATCATTGACGCCGAATATAGTAGTCAGAAGCTTCCCCAACAATCCTCTCCTTGTTTTATTTTCATGGTGGATTAGTTCAAGAATTTGACCTATGGCCTTTGGCAAACTGTGTCTTCGTGAAGATGCTTGAGGGAAAAAAAAGTCACAGTGAGTTATGTCCGTAAACTCTTTAGTTCTGTCACACATTATTCTGATTTGATTCGTTGTAGAGTCTTTAATTTTCTGGTCGTAGAGAATTTCAGTTGTTGGGAACGTTATTTGGAGTCTTAGCGTTATTTGAAGTCTAAGCGTTATTTGGAGTCTTAGCGATACTAATTCGAAGGGAATTTAAGATTTGATGATGATGTTGGTACGCAAATTTACATTTTCAGATTGGTATTTATTATACAACAAGTTGTTGTCATTTCCATGTAGTTTTTTTCATAGTAAGAGGCCGGGTATTTCAATTTGTACTTGCACTTCACTCCCGTCTTCTAAATAAGTGGGTTGGACACAAGGATGCATAGAAACATGTGTAAACTCTCCTTTTACTTGTAAGAGGGTTTCAAAATGTATCCATGCGATTAAACTGGTTCCTAGAAGCCTTCTAAATAACTGCCTTTGAAAATAACGGTGATCGCATGGATGCAGGTGTAAACTTCACCTTAGTGTCAAAATAAAAAATCTTGCATAACGCGGGTAATTCAGAATAAATATTTTTCCTCTTGCATTATTTGTGTCTGCTCATTGACGAATATTTACAGAAAAAACATTTTCCTCTCTATCAGCAATTTTTATTCAGGAAGCACAATTGATCGCATTAAATAACAATGTGAAATTCAATAATTCACTATTGACGTGACAAACATGGTATCAATAATAACATTTGTGCATATACACCAAAAAAGTTGCCCTCTAATTTTACAATATTTCACGCCGCCCTCGTAATACAAACACATTTCAACCTCTTGCTCACAACTATGCCAGAGGTCGAAAATTGCTTCATTTCTCTCGGTCCATTTCGTATCCATTGTAGATGTCTGACTAGTGTCTGTATTTTTGTGGCTGTGTGTTTGATTTTGGGGGTGTTTTTTGTTTGTTTGCTTGCTTCTCATCATCATATTGTCTTCTCGTATAGTCTTTGGTATTTTTGAGTATTCTTCTTCGAGTTTTTGCTCCTGTTACCAAAGAGGACGAGCAGAAAACAAAAATTGAAGAATAACTAACAAAAACAAACAAAACAAAACACAAGAAGGCCACAAACTGAATAGAAACAAGCAAGCAAACAAATAACCATCCCAACAACAAGCAAACACCCAAAAAAAAACACAAACATACCTGCTAAACATCTATCGCTAAAATTGTATAACGGGGGTGTGTTCAATGTGCATGCTATAGCTGCTCGAAAAGCATAGCATAGCATCACTTTAGCAAGTGTCAAAATTTGCAGTAGCTTGGTGAAGCAGCTATGGATATTGGATAGCCAAGAGCTGCTACGTAGGTCGGTTTTTACACAGCCCAACTCAATAACAAATTTCTTAAGTTTTTTGTAACTTAAACCTTTGTATTTACGTGGTTCAGATCAGTTCTCATTGCATTTCCTGCTTTTTGGAAATAATATAAACTTTCCGAGCTTTCAGCATACAGCTGCAGAAAAAAACATTGAAGTTTTCCTAACATATTCGAAACGTTTCACTTATTCCCGGCTTTTGACAGCATATCTGTGAAAAAGAGCGAGAAAGAAACGTTGAAAATTTCATGGAACACGAATCAGCGTACCCGGCTTTTTGCGTTTCGCATCCGCCTTCTAAAAACTCAAGCTGAGTTGCGCTATGTAAAAGCCTACTCAAAACTCGAGTTGAGTTGAGATGTTCAAATGCCCGTATTTAGTTTGTAATAGCACTATACTCAAGTTTATTGCTCATCTCCTTTGCCATTAAAGCGCGAAAACTGCTTTTCATTTCCATTTCTAATCCAAAGTGACGTTTAAACAGTATGCCAGCTGTGCACACACGTCCATTTCGCCTTAGCTACTTTTTTTTCTATCCTCCAGACCGTGAGCAGCTAATAGCTGCTACCATAGCAGCTATTCCGGAATCTTGGACAGGCCGACTGTCAAATAGCAAGCATAAGAAAGTAGCTATTTCGTGACATTGGACAACCAGAGCTGCTAAAATAGCAGCTAATAGCTGCTATAGCAAGAATATTGAACACACTCCAGCTATGGGGATGGTGTAGTCGAGTTTTATCAAACTTTCAAAGCATCTTGACACATATGAAGCACTAAACATAAATGCAGTAACATTTGCAATTCTCTCAGCAAACATGATGCAATTGCGGAGAAAACCAAAAAATAAATATCGGATACCGGATTTATAGGAATAATAGGTCTGTTCATAATAGGTCTCGAATAATAGGTCTGTTCCAGTACTTTCAGTAACTTAATTTTACTGAATTTTCCTGAATCATGTGGTGGGGAATTTCATGAAAAGTACGGGAACGCTCTCATTGTATTTCCTGAAAATTTACAACCGAAAGTGTCAGTTTTCGGTTTTTGGGAGAACAATAGTGATTATAAAGTCATCCTAAGCGGTAATCAATTATCGCCACAAAAATATTCGACCTTCATAGCAACATTACGCGAAAAATATGTTGCTTGCCGCGCACATTTGAAAATATTTACTCCGTTTGACACTTTTCAGTATTTTTCAGTAGCTCAGACCCTACTGAAATTACTGAAAGAGGGGAAATTTTCAGTTTTCAGTAAAACGGAGTACGGGAACAGCTTCATTGCAATTAATCGCGATTAATCGCAATTAATCGTGGTACGGGAACAGACCTAATATGTTAACTCCCGTACTACAATTAATTGCGAATAATTGCAATTAATTGCAATGAAGCCGTTCCCGTACGTCGTTTTACTGAAAACAGAAAATTTTTCCTCTTTCATTAAATACGATGATATTTCAATAGAGTCGAAGCTACTGAAAAATGCTGTAAAATGTCAAACGTGGTGGGGGTTTTCAAATGTGCATGGCAAGCAACATATTTTTTGCCTCATGTTGCTATGAAGGTCGAATATTTTTGTAGCGATAATTTGTCACCGCTTAAGATGACCTTATAATCACTATTGTTCTCCAAAAACCGAAAACATACACTTTTGGTAGTCAATTTTCAGGAAATGCAATGAGAGCGTTCCCGTACTTTTCATGAATCTACCCACCACATGATTCAGAAAAATTCAATCAAATTCAGTAACTGAAAGTACGGGAACAGATCTAATGATAAGTGTATTACCATTGTAACTCAAAATACGAGATTATGTCATGAAACAAGTATGGTTTTTACTCACAGTCCCTTCAACTGAGGGTAAATACTCTCCAGTGGGTTAAGGTGTAAAACACATTCCGCACTTTGCATCAAACTCTAACTGTCAGTCAGTCAAAAAATGTTACTATGACAATAAAAATATTAATTTAAAAACAATTAACGTTTTTTTTATTTGGTATTTGAATACTTTTGACTCTTTCCATGAAGGTCTGATTGCCAACCTGTAAAGAAGTGTTTGCTTTAAGACACTAAGCAAATAAAAATTATTTGATAACAATTTTTTTTTCCAGTGTAGATGGCAAAAAAAATTTGCTAACCAGATAACCGGATGACCTATCACCATGGTTGACTCACTAAAAAAAGGACCATCTAGAAGCCCACGAAGTTCCGAGTCGAGACCCGCCTAAGCACTGTCTCGACCCGGTCGTGCTGACTCACCCATTGGTAACCATGGACTTCAAGAACTACCACAGCTTATGGGACGGTATAGCAACCATCCTCCCGCTTTATGTGCAGCACTTTTTCAACGTACGTTGAGACCATGATACAATGAAAAAAAGGTAATCCATTGCGCATGTCTATCACCATCCCATTCTCGCGCTGGTGACAACTGTGAGTGATTTGCCTTTAAGCCAATGTAAAATTGGGCAACTTCAAGGAGGGCGTTTGGGGTGTTAATGGAGCGATATTTCGATGTTGATGATAAGGTTTGAATGGTCCGTCTGTGTTTTTAAATATCCTAGAAAATCTCAAGGGAAAGGCTATTGTACAAAGCACAATGATGAAAAACTCAATAGCTTGCACTCACTTCAACGAATCATTTGGAGTTTTTTGATGGGTACAATGCTAGTTGTAAGTACGTGCAATGTTGGGTTGCAGATTCATGCAGCTCGATAGGGTAATAGATGCAAATGTGCATTGAAAAATTATAATGTGCTTGATAGATAATAATTCTGTTAATTGCGGTTCTTTGTGAGCTCCGTTTTCAATATATCAGAATAGTTTGAAACAATATTGGTATTTTGTTATTAGCATCGCATATTCTGGAAGTGCTTTATTGACACAGGAATAAACATTTGAATGGCCACCGAAATGAAATTGATCGTGAGCGAAAAAATTAATAAAGTTGATGTTAAGATGGGGATTCTTCCAGCCCGATAGGATAATCGATGCAAATGTGGATTGAGAAATTATGCTTCAGTGAGATATATATGTATGTGCTAATGCGTATAAGATAATGGCAATGAGCTAATTGAGGATTTGAGGTTGCTGAATTATGCGCAAAGTGCATACATGTCATTTAATTGATCTATAATAGTTCTGTTGATTGACGTTCTTTGTGAGGTGAATTTCGAAGATATCGGTACAGTTCGAAAATAATTTGTATTATTAATACAGCAAAGTATCGAAATGCTATATTGACATAGAAATAAACATTTGCATGGCCACCGAAAGGTAATTGATAGTGAGCGAAAAAATTAATAAATTTGATGTTAAGATGCGGATTTATGCAGCCGGATAGGGTCCTAGATGTAAATATGCTTTGAGATATTATGCTTAAGTGAGATAAATAAATACGTGCGTATGCATGTAGCGCAATGCCAATGAGCTTATTGAGGATTTAAAGTGGTTGACCTATGCGAAAAGTGTATACATATGATTTGATTGATGTATAATAATTATGTTGATTGAGGCTCTTTGTGAGGTGCATTTTGAAAATATCTGAAGAGTTGGACAAAAATATTTGTATTATTAACATCGCACAATAAGAAATATTTTATCGACATAGAAATAAGCATTTGAATCGCCACTGTAGGGAAATGGATCATTAGCGCAGAAATAAATATTATAAATAATGCAGATTTACAATTTGATTTTTTTGGCAACAGTCAGAGGAATATATGTCCGCGAATCCAACAAAGTATTTACTTGTTTATTTGCAAATGCGAGAAACTATTTATGAAACGAGAAACTATTTATGAAACAGGAAAAATTTTTTATTCTTACTTGAATTGAAGAGATCTGTCCTCATTTTAAACTGTATAGCAAACAAAGACACGTTCTCAGTCGGAATGTACAACTTACGCATGTCTTGTATGTTTTACACATTTTCAATATTGACATAGTTTTTTCGTACGCCATTATTGTTTTCTAAGAGCAAAATATATTTTGACAGCGTTTTGAATCATATATCGTATTTTGTTGTTATAAAAATAAATAAAATAAAAGGGTAAGATAAAATGATTTATTTTCAATAAGTATGTGTTTTTTTATTCGAAAACATTTCAACGCCAGGTGGAAAAGCATTTTTCTGCGCGGAAAATAATTTTAACGAATGATTCGATATGATAAGATTCCGCACATTTGTAAACATCAAATAATAAGCTGAAGTTACTTAAAAATAAACTTTTCCAATTAATAGAGCGATAATCAATGCATTTTCTTCAATTAAAATTTAATGTACAGCTATAATTTGAACAAACTTGATAAAAGTCTATTGTATTTATACCCAAGGTAGGTAAAGTCAACCATGCGTATCCGAAGGACTACAGACCAGTTAGCCTGACTTCCTTCCTCCTTAAAATTTTCGAAAGATTACTTGATCTTCACATCAAACAAAGACTTGGTACTCAAACTCTATCGAGAGCCCAAAATGCGTATATGAAAGGAAAATCTGTTGAAACGGCTCTCCATAGGGTAGTCCTCAAAATTGAAAGGGCACTTCATTAGAAAGAATACGCCTTGAGAGCCTTTCTAGATATTGAAGGCGCCTTCAATAATATGCACACAAAAGCTATTATGGAGAGCCTCCACGCACACAAGACTCACCCCGCTATTCGTAGCGTCATAGGCAACATGCTTAACCACAGGCTCATATAAGCGGAGTGGTCGGCTGCGCAAATTACAAAAAAAGTCTGCAGAGGCACTCCGCAGGGAGGGGCCCTATCTCCTCTCTTGTGGAACCTTGTAACAAACTCAATTCTGGAAAAGTTGGAAAGCAAGGGACTCACGGTTGTGGCATACGCTGACGACATTACAATTTTAGTCTCGGGGAGGTTTCCACATACCCTTGGTCAGCTCATCGAGTACTCTCTAGGGCTGGTTGAGGAGTGGGCGAATACCGTGGGTCTTGGCATTAACCCCAATAAGACGGATATTGTGCTCTTCACTAGGAAGTATAAAACCCCGGATTTAGACCATATCATTCTGGGAGGCTCCAGGTTAGGTCTTAGGTGAATTTAGAGGAAAGAGTTAAACGGGTAAGCAACGCGATTTATGCCAGCAAGAGAGTGCTGGGTATAACGTGGGGTCTAAGCCCTGCTTTAACGCACTGGATCTACTTGGCGATAGCTAGGCCGATCCTTGTTTACGGATGCTTGGTCTGGTGGCCAGCATTGAATAAAAGCACCTTTACTAGCATGGCGAATAGAATTCAGCAATTGGTGGCCCTCTGCACTACAGGTGCCTTAGCCTCGACTCCTAGGTATGCTCTGAACGCCCTGCTTCATCTCCTCCCGCTTGATCTCTTTATTAGAGGCACTGTCGCAAAGGCTGCTGTCAGGTTTAGGGAATCAGGGCACTTCGAGCCAGGATCATTTGGCCACAGTAGTATTGAACGGGGTTATGCAGAAAGCATTGACTACCTGGTTCCCACTCTGTGCTTTGAGCGGGGATATCGAGCGACTGTGGGAGATGGGCAAGAATGGAATCCACAAATGTGTCCTGCAGCTCTTAGCATCTACACTGACGGCTCGAAGACAGCTGCAGGAGTGGGTGCTGCAGTATTTTCTGCTGATGCAGCTATGGAAGCAGCTTTCAGGCTTCCGAATCACAGTAGTATTTTCCAGGCGGAGGTGTTTGCGATACGTAAAGCCGCAGATCTGATACATGCCAAGGATACTACTAGTGAGGTATTAAACATCTTAACGGACAGTCAAGTGGCGGTAAAAGCACTGCTGTCTCACACATACAAATCGAAGTGTGTATTCAATTGCTTTCAGGCCCTGAACAGACTAGGTAACAGCAGAAGAGTCAGAATCTTCTGGGTTCCCGGTCATAAGGGTATTGATGGAAATGAAAAGGCGGATGCATTAGCCAAGTATGGGGCTAGTCTTCCCCTTTTGGAAGCGGTTAACATCCTTACTCCTATCCAGACGATTAAGTACTCAATCGACTCCAAAATGATGCAGGGTGCGACGCGCAGATGGGTTGCAACTCAGACCTGCAGGGTAACCAAAATCATGTGGGGGTCATACAATCTCGCATCGACCAAGTACCTCCTCGAGTTAGCGCGGATTGACTGCAAACGACTCGTTGGTGTCATTACTGGTCATTGTCTTGTAGCAGCACATGCTATGAAAATGGGACTCCTAACGAGCGACACCTGTAGAAGGTGTCAAGAGCCGGGGGTCTCAGAAACTATCCAGCATGTCCTGTGTCATTGCCCGGCACTGGGGAAAACCAGACTGTGATACTTCGGCGAACCCTGGCTGGTGGATCTCTCGCAAGTGGCAGAGCAAAAGCTAAAGGATATCCTTCAGTTAGCAAAAAAGTCCGGAGCCTTTGATGACCGCTTGGACTGAATTCCTTTTTCGAGGTCCATTTATCTGGTATCACTACGGACCGGTAGGTCTATATGTGGCCATGTGCCAGCCAGTACAACCTAACCTTACTTATCAACATGTTTTTTTGGGGTCATACCATATTGGTTTAGTTTGTGGAACATATGTGCTTGATTAAAAGGAAATCGTTAATGAAAATGCAGTAAGTTCAACTTTACTCATGCACTCAGAAAAAAAACACATAGTAAAATCAACAATTACCAATGTTAAAACAATGCTCATAATCAGCATTCAGTCTCTTTGTATATTGGTTGAAGTTTCTTTCATAAATACAAACAATTTTTCAGCATTAAAACGGCTAATGTAAATTCAACACGAATATAGTAAATATAACTTGTTGTATAGTAAATATAACATGTAATCAATTTGTTGATTTAACAAGATGCGCTGTAATTTCTTATCTTCTGTTTGATCGTTTACGAGATCCCTTCAGCATTCATTCCGAGATTCAATAAATGCGCATAAAAGATCTGGTGCGTGCAGTGGAAGCAAATCATTCGGAGTGATAAATAGTTCGGTTTTGTTTTTACTGGTTCACTTCGATTTTATTCATTAAAATTGGTTATTACCGGTGCCTGATAAATCGTTTATTAATTACTATTATCAAATAATAAGTGGTGATAATAAGTGATCAAATTGGTCCTGAAATAGTTACGGAAAGTGTAGTGATAGTGATAGACATGAAAATCATTAGAAATACCCATACAAAATGTATGAAATGCATTTTGAAAATGTATTATTATAATGAATAATAGTATCGTGTTGGTATGACACTGGTTTTGATAAGCACTTTTTCCATGTGAACACTAAAAATTAGCATTAA
The DNA here is from genome assembly GCA_963978885.1 of Nemotelus pantherinus. Classification (NCBI taxonomy): domain Eukaryota; kingdom Metazoa; phylum Arthropoda; class Insecta; order Diptera; family Stratiomyidae; genus Nemotelus; species Nemotelus pantherinus. The sequence goes on along the minus strand of OZ022264.1, from coordinate 131,753,417 downwards.
CTTATCCTGAGTTAATCCTGAATCAATTAAAAACATACTATTTATTGCTTTCCATAGCTTAAGGACCTGATACTTACGAAGCAAAACGAATGTGAACAATTTTTTTGTAATAAGCTTTAAGTATGAATATGAAATAAAGTGGTAAATGCATCTTACCTTAATCATTTTTATTTTAATTAGCATGATTATTTAATGAGAGACAATGTAGCCGAAGTACGGGTACGTTGTACAAATAAAACATGGGTTTTGAATTTAATTAATTCCTGAGTAATTTTGAGAGTGCCTTTGTTGTTTCAAGAATCTACATTGTACATTTATGACGTTGTTGTTAATATTTTCACTATGCAGCTACATTGTTCTTTAAGATGGCATGTTATAATGATACAAGTTAGCTGTTGGATTTCTTATTCGCGATTTTAAGATTACAAGCTTACCATGTTGATTCACTGGAGAAATTGTTGATAATACAACTAAAGTACATATTACTATGTACTAGTTAATTCATAGCGAAACCTCTATGGCGCCAATTTACTGTGAAAAATAGATTAAACAACTGCGTTTTTTCCAAATTTTACATATTTTTTTCTGAGTGTGGTAATCTTATCTTCTGTTTGATCGTTTACGAGATCCCTTCAGCATTCATTCCGAGATTCATCAAATGCGCATAAAAGATCTGGTGCGTGCAGTGGAAGCAAATCATTCGGAGTGATAAATAGTTCGGTTTTGTTTTTACTGGTTCACTTCGATTTTATTTATTAAAATTGGTTATTACCGGTGCCTGATAAATCGTTTATTAATTACTATTATCAAATAATAAGTGGTGATAATAAGTGATCAAATTGGTCCTGAAATAGTTACGGAAAGTGTAGTGATAGTGATAGACATGAAAATCATTAGAAATACCCATAAAAAATGTATGAAATGCATTTTGAAAATGTATTATTATAACGAATAATAGCATCGTGTTGGTATGACACTGGTTTTGATAAGCACTTTTTCCATGTAAACACTAAAAATTAACATTAACTTATCCTGAGTTAATCCTGAATCAATTAAAAAAATACTATTTATTGCTTTCCATAGCTTAAGGACCTGATACTTACGAAGCAAAACGAATGTGAACAATTTTTTTGTAATAAGCTTTAAGTATGAATATGAAATAAAGTGGTAAATGCATCTTACCTTAATCATTTTTATTTTAATTAGCATGACTATTTAATGAGTGACAATGTAGCCGAAGTACGGGTACGTTGTACAAATAAAACATGGGTTTTGAATTTAATTAATTCCTGAGTAATTTTGAGAGTGCCTTTGTTGTTTCAAGAATCTACATTGTACATTTATGACGTTGTTGTTAATATTTTCATTATGCAGCTACATTGTTCTTTAAGATGGCATGTTATAATGATACAAGTTAGCTGTTGGATTTCTTATTCGCGATTTTAAGATTACAAGCTTACCATGTTGATTCAATGGAGAAATTGTTGATAATACAACTAAAGTACATATTACTATGTACTAGTTAATTCATAGCAAAACCTCTATGGCGCCAATTTATTGTGAAAAATAGATTAAACAACTGCGTTTTTTCCAAATTTTACATATTTTTTTTCTGAGTGTGGTAATCTTATCTTCTGTTTGATCGTTTACGAGATCCCTTCAGCATTCATTCCGAGATTCATCAAATGCGCATAAAAGATCTGGTGCGTGCAGTGGAAGCAAATCATTCGGAGTGATAGATAGTTCGGTTTTGTTTTTACTGGTTCACTTCGATTTTATTCATTAAAATTGGTTATTACCGGTGCCTGATAAATCGTTTATTAATTACTATTATCAAATAATAAGTGGTGATAATAAGTGATCAAATTGGTCCTGAAATAGTTACGGAAAGTGTAGTGATAGTGATAGACATGAAAATCATTAGAAATACCCATAAAAAATGTATGAAATGCATTTTGAAAATGTATTATTATAATGAATAATAGTATCGTGTTGGTATGACACTGGTTTTGATAAGCACTTTTTCCATGTAAACACTAAAAATTAACATTAACTTATCCTGAGTTAATCCTGAATCAATTAAAAAAATTACTATTTATTGCTTTCCATAGCTTAACGACCTGATACTTACGAAGCAAAACGAATGTGAGCAATTTTTTTGTAATAAGCTTTAAGTATGAATATGAAATAAAGTGGTAAATGCATCTTACCTTAATCATTTTTATTTTAATTAGCATGATTATTTAATGAGTGACAATGTAGCCGAAGTACGGGTACGTTGTACAAATAAAACATGGGTTTTGAATTTAATTAATTCCTGAGAAATTTTGAGAGTTCCTTTGTTGTTTCAAGAATCTACATTGTACATTTATGACGTTGTTGTTAATATTTTCACTATGCAGCTACATTGTTCTTTAACATGGCATGTTATAATGATACAAGTTAGCTGTTGGATTTCTTATTCGCGATTTTAAGATAACAAGCTTACCATGTTGATTCAATGGAGAAATTGTTGATAATACAACTAAAGTACATATTACTATGTACTAGTTAATTCATAGCGAAACCTCTATGGCGCCAATTTATTGTGAAAAATAGATTAAACAACTGCGTTTTTTCCAAATTTTACATATTTTTTTTCTGAGTGTGGTAAGTTCAATATTTATGATAGGTTATATTGCTCTGATATGTGAACTATTTGGTTGTTTCAAAGAGAAATATCAATGAACAAAATAATATTGCTCGTTATATAAACTCAGTTACTTTAAATGAATTAATTCCAATGTTTCCACTGATTAAAAATTTCTTTGGCGCCATGCGTTTATTAATTTTCTTTGATAATATGTTTATTTTTCCTCAAAAACTATACATATTTTTCTTACTGTATGCATTCAATATGTATGTAAGCGAAACACGTTTGAAAATTATTTGCGACGTTAGTCTATTATGAATAATGTGTTGGTGTTTTTTTTTATTTTTTCCTCACAAATATTTCAAATTCCAGCCACTTGAACATCTTTTCAGGCCAACTTCAGGTTAAATTAACGAATATAACAATAATAATTTATAACTGGGGATATGAAACTAACGATCCCAATTTATGGTGCACATGCTTCCTTTTTTGAAACTGATGGCTAGAAGGTCGAAATTGCTTCGCAAGGGAAAGCTGATCTGTGATCCTCTATCTGTTTATTGCGATTTGCTGGATGATTATGAAACAAACGCTTATTTCTATGTCGATAAATCACTTCCATATTGTGCACTGTTAATAACACAATACAAATATTTTTTCAAACTTTACCAATATCTTCAAAATGCACCTCACAAATAACCTCATCAACATAATTATTATACGCCAATTAAATCATATGTATACACTTTGCGCATAATTCAACGACCCTAAATCTTCAATTAGCTCATCGGCATTGTCTTTTATGCATACGCACATACACATATATCTCACTGAAGCATAATTTCTCAATGCATATTTACATTTATGACCCTCTCCGGTTGCATAAATCTACATCTTAATATCAAATCTATTACTTTTTCGCTCACTATCAATTTCCTTTCGGTGGCTATTCAAATGCTTATTTCTGTGCCAATAAAGTACTTGCATATTGTGCGGTGTGAATAACGCAATACAAATTTATTTTCGAACTGTACCGATATCTTCAAAATGCACCTCACAAAGAACCTCAATCAACAGAACTATTATAGATCAAGTAAATGACATGTATGCACTTTGCGCATAATTTAACAGCCTTAAATCCTCAATTAGCTCATTGGCATTGTCTCATATGCATTAACACATACATATATATCTCACTGAAGCATAATTCCTCAATCCACATTTGCATCTATTACCCTATAGGGCTGGATGAATCCCCAACTTAACACCAACTTTATTAATTTTTTCGCTCACGATCAATTTCATTTCGGTGGCCATTCAAATGCTTATTCCTGTGTCAATAAAGCATTTCCAGAATGTGCGATGCTAATAACAAAAGACCAATATTGTTTCCAACTGTTCTGATATTTTGAAAACGCAGCTCACAAAGAACCGCAATTAACAGAATTATTATCTATCAAGCACATTATAATTTTTCAATGCACATTTGAATCTATTACCCTATCAAGCTGCATGAATCTGCAGCCCAACATTGCACGAACATACAACTAGCATCTTACCCATCAAAAAACTCCAAATGATCCGTTGAAGTGAGTGCATTCAATATCTTCTTGGGAAAAATAAGCTATTGAGTTTTTCGTCATTGTGCTTTGTACAATAGCTCTCTTCTTGAGATTTTTCAAGAAATTTAAAAGCACAGATGGACCATCAGTGGTGCGCCTCAAACTTACGAAGCGACTGCACATAAATAATGTGTGCTGAGCATCATCGAGTTCAGTCACGCAGTACCGGCAGTACGGTGTGACCACCTTATATGCCGTTCACACTACACTCTAAATCAGGCGATTTCGATCAGCTGATCGCTTTAGAGCTAAATCAACTTAAATCTACCTGATTACCCATAAATTTTTTTTGGCTTCTGACAGAGTTAATCAAGTAAATTTAGAGTTAATCAAGTACAAATCAGGTACTATTGTGAATTTTGTCCCTGGCGAATTTTTCTCAGAGCGCGGCGAATTCCATCCGTGAGAGCGAGAGTAGATTTGAATGAAATGTCATTCGAATTTCGTCCTAAAATAGCAAAAGTTGAATAAAAAAGGAAAATGTGAGCTGTACAAAGTGAAAAGAAAATGTTCTTGCATGATCCTGCACCATTTTCAACAACTTTCACGCAAAAAAGATTGTACACATAAATTCGAATGACATTTCTCTCTCTAAACCTCCTCATTCTAAATCACTTCGGGTAGTGTGAACGCTTACCTGATTAACTTTGACAGTTTCTAAATCTACTTGATTTAGAGTGTAGTGTGAACGGCTTATTACCCATTTTGTCCAAGTATTTCCTGAAGTAACCGTGCCCTGTCAAAAATTGACAAAGATAAAAGTTTACTTCTCAATGGCTCCGGTTAGGCCAAGGCTCAATAAGGCAAATTATCTTAGCCGCCCCGCATCCTTTATCACTTTCAGTCCAACGTTGTTGCCAAATTTGGAAGGTCAGTGTACGTGCATGCGTCAAAGCCTCAGTTCTGTCCAGCTCTCAGCGAATGAGGTACTCTTTCTTGCGATCTCACGCTAGCAGATCGATCGAAATCACTCCCTATACAAAACTCAATAATGTGTTGAGTTAAGTATAGTAAAGGTTCAATTAGCGAACCTGCGTCGCGTCCGTCGCGTCCGCTCCGTTTTATGACCGGACACATCGATGATCATTGAGAGTGCGTCGCGTCCGCTCCGTCTGTCAAAGGCAATGGTGGCCAGTTTAGTTATTTTCGTGGTGTAAAATCCATATTCGAAAGCGGGAGTAGTTTGAGCTGGTTTTAGATTTATTCGTTAGTAGCTAAACGTATGAAAGAAGCAATGTTTCATCTTAATTGCACAGTATGTATTGCATATTCAGACATTTTTTATCTACTGCAAACGAAATATTTTGGCAGTCATAGGTGGACACTGGTATTTTACAAAAAATATTGATTAATTTTTATTTATCTGGAATTATTCATCACCCAAAGGAAAAGAGATGACGTTCAATATCAATAAAATGACTACATAATTAATTTAGTATGGTACAATAACGTATACACTTGTTTTACATTTCTACTCGGGTGTTTGGTTTCGGAGTCAACCAAATTTCGAACTTAAATGAATTACAGCTACTATTATTTTGGTCGCGTTATTTTCAAGCTTGTTATTTCTGAAAAGTTCTCACTGAAGCAACAGTTGCGAAGATTAATGAAAGACAAGCTAATTCAATGCAGACATCAATTTAATCGGTTCATCAAACGTTGGTTGTTTTTTGAACCATCGGTAAATTAACATTATTTCATCAGTAATATTTATAACTATAAAGTACGCTAACAAGTTCTGCAGCACCAACAATCGATTAATTAAATATTTCAGGAAAATGATTTATCTATTCCACAAAACATTTTGAAAATATATTCACCTTGAAAAATTCTTAGCTTACAGAATGCCTTGCAAAACACTCACCAGTCATTCCAAACTCACTTTTTTCTCTCTCGATGCGTCCGAAGATGAAATGCGATCATCTCTTGCCCTCCGTTCCGTCCGACGCACCGGTTGGATAACTATCGCTCCGTCTTCTAATGCAAAGTATATGAAAACTGTGAAATTCAACTCAGTCGGAGCAGACGGAGCGGACGTGACACAGGTTCGCTAACTGAGCCTTAATTATTTAAGCCCGCTTGACCGCTGTTCAAGCCGTACTCATTTATTCATAAAAATAACTTACTATATATTACAAATTTATGCTGTCATAATTCACAACTAAATGAAAACAAAATATGCTGAAGCAGATATTGGCATGATTCTGGCTTCAATCAATCGATGTTAAAACTGTGATTTACATATCACAACAAAAATGCTTATAAAGAATGTATTCAAAGAATGCTAGCCAATTTGTCCCACTTGGAATAATTCATATAGTTCAACAAAAATGCTAATTACAATAACAAACAGTGACTAATTAAAGTTACGTTACTGAAAGTACTATTGTTATTGTTATGGTTTGTTGTGGTTGAAAAACTTGTTTCCGGTTGGAACGTGCTGGGGCCGCCTAAATTAGAATTGTGGCTGTGGTTGTTGTTGCTGAGAGTAATTCGCTTCGGTTGGAACATGTTGGAAGCCGGCAGATGTTAATGCTTGATCAAAGCGTCTTCGAATTGATGTTGAAGCTTGCTGCATGGACTCTTCGCGAGTAGATGCTCTACCGGTGTTGCATCCCATCCTGCTGATGATTGCCTTAATCGCTGTCCAGTTTTTGACTAAGCAAACTGCCAAAAGGACCGAGATGAGAATACTTGTTGTAGCAGTGATCGAATGTTCCTTCAGCGGTCTGTGAACCATGGTCTTCGGCGATAGTTCTGGCAAAGTTGTATAATCGATGATTTGCTCATTTGGTTGTATTATCATACCGTGCTGCAGGATCCGAGGCGTCTTCTTAATATTGATTGGTAGTATGAAAGGAGTTTCCTTAAAATGACTGGAACTAACGGTGTATTACTCGTCGATTGTTGATTTTAGCGTGATTTCTTTTGTCTTTAACCATCAGCTATCTTGGAGATGTATAATTCCGGTGGTGTTAAGCATAATCTTTTTTCTCATCCCTTTGTTAACCTACGACAAGCGGCTGAGTTGAGATGTATAGCCAAGTGTTTATCATTATAAAGGCTTTCCACACAGTATATACCAGCTGAAGGTATTTCACGTCACAACCTTTCGTTGAATGGCGTCCATAAATTTCATCGACATTGCAGGATGGGCTGTTGTCCATATTATGTACAATGGCTGGTGTGCAGAAGTAAATATGATTTTTTTTTAGTGAAAAAGACTTAGCCATTAAAATCGATCGCTAATGTAGAATAGTTCAAAGCTGCTATTGAAAATATGTTGTTCTGTACCATTTGTGGTATAGCAGTTCCATGAAGCAGTTCAAAAAATGGTTTCTCTAGGATATTCAGATAGCCATATGGTTAGGTTTCGTTTGATTTTAGTTCTACTTGTAGTTGGGACCGAGGAGTTATCGCTATATACAAATTTGAATTGAGTTTTGCAATTGTGTTCGTGGTAATTTCTTCGATGCCATGTGGCGTGACGAAGTCTAAAATATGCCCCTTGTCATGGATAGCATTCAGCCATCGGGTGTATTTGCATTCAAGTTCGTCGAAATATTCATTAGCAATAATATAAGAGGATGTTACCCCAATATAAATTTTGTTATGATCTGTGGCTTTGTACCATTTTGCCATTTCGTTATTTGAAGCAGTGATGCGAAATAATCTTAAATTTAACTGATTTAACCGTAGCTCTATGATAACACTTGAATGGTATATTTTGGAGTCTAGGAAAAGAGCTTGATGACTGGTCGTCTCCGAAAGAGTATCCTGGGTATTTTATAACTGCTGAATTTCCATATATACCTCATCATTGACGCCGAATATAGTAGTCAGAAGCTTCCCCAACAATCCTCTCCTTGTTTTATTTTTATGGTGGATTAGTTCAAGAATTTGACCTATGGCCTTTGGCAAACTGTGTCTTCGTGAAGATGCTTGAGGGAAAAAAAGTCACAGTGAGTTATGTCCGTAAACTCTTTAGTTCTGTCACACATTGTTCTGATTTGATTCGTTGTAGAGTCTTTAATTTTCTGGTCGTAGAGAATTTCTGTTGTTGGGAACGTTATTTGGAGTCTTAGCGTTATTTGAAGTCTTAGCGTTATTTGGAGTCTTAGCGATACTAATTCGAAGGGAATTTAAGATTTGATGATGATGTTGGTACGCAAATTTACATTTTCAAATTGGTATTTATTATACAACAAGTTGTTGTCATTTCCATGTAGTTTTTTTCATAGTAAGAGGCCGGGTATTTCAATTTGTACTTGCACTTCACTCCCGCCTCTAAATAAGTGGGTTGGACACAAGGATGCATAGAAACATGTGTAAACTCTCCTTTTACTTGTAAGAGGGTTTCAAACATGAGTCCATGCGATTAAACCGGTTCCTAGAAGCCTTCTAAATAACTGCCTTTGAAAATAACGGTGATCGCATGGATGCAGGTGTAAACTTCACCTTAGTGTCAAAATAAAAAATCTTGCATAACGCGGGTAATTCAGAATAAATATTTTTCCTCTTGCATTATTTGTGTCTGCTCATTGACGAATATTTACAGAAAAAACATTTTCCTCTCTATCAGCAATTTTTATTCAGGAAGCACAATTGATAGCATTAAATAACAATGTGAAATTCAATAATTCACTATTGACGTGACAAACATGGTATCAATAATAACATTTGTGCATATACACCAAAAAAGTTGCCCTCTAATTTTACAATATTTCACGCCGCCCTCGTAATACAAACACATTTCAACCTCTTGCTCACAAATATGCCAGAGGTCGAAAATTTGCTTCATTTCTCTCGGTCCATTTCGTATCCATTGTAGATGTCTGACTAGTGTCTGTATTTTTGTGGCTGTGTGTTTGATTTTGGGGGTGTTTTTTGTTTGTTTGCTTGCTTCTCATCATCATGTTGTCTTCTCGTATAGTCTTTGGTATTTTTGAGTATTTTTCTTCGAGTTTTTGCTCTTGTTACCAAAGAGGACGAGCAGGAAACAAAAATTGAAGAATAACTAACAAAAACAAACAAAACAAAACACAAGAAGGCCACAAACTGAATAGAAACAAGCAAGCAAACAAATAACCATCCCAACAACAAGCAAACACCCAAAAAAAACACAAACATACCTGCTAAACATCTATCGCTAAAATTGTATAACGGGGGTGTGTTCAATGTGCATGCTATAGCTGCTCGAAAAGCATAGCATAGCATCACTTTAGCAAGTATAAAAATTTGCAGTAGCTTGGTGAAGCAGCTATGGATATTGGACAGCCAAGAGCTGCTACGTAGGTCGGTTTTTACACAGCCCAACTCAATAACAAATTTCTTAAGTTTTACTAATGTTCGAAGAAGAACATTAGTATTAAAATCACTTTGGCCAAAAATTCATATTTCTATATATATATATATATATATATATATATATATATATATATATATATATATATATATATATATATATATATATATATCATCAAAAAATTTCAGTGAAAAAATCTCAGGAACGCGCCATCCGATTGAGCTGAAATTTTCAGGACACATTGGTGTATATGCAGAATAGTGCCAGGTCTGACAAAAAGTTAATAATCTTTAACCCTTTGGCGCCGGCGGCTATTTTAGTGATTTTTTTAATATACCTATTATTTCGTACACAAATAGATTTTGCAAAAATAAAGTTGACGAAATAAATTTTGAACGTGTTTTACATGTGAATCGGATAATGTTTTGGAATTTTTTAACCCCATGGGTGCGCTTGGTGCCTAAAAACAGAACGGGAAAACTTGAAAATTTTTAAATTGCGATAACTTTTGACCGAGTTATTCAATCATTACGAAATTTGTAGGACATATTGGTATTATTTAGTTGTAGATTTTCGTAGCTTTTGATGAGCGTGCTGGCAACCCTGTAGCTAGGGCAGGCACCGAAAGTGAAAACCTTCAAACCATCGTCTCTCTTGAAAAACTGCCGCTTTTTTAAAAAAAAGCCACTTATATGTAAATCTTGTGCTTTGTTTACATAAACAAAAAAAAAATTTTATATGGTATAACGGGCACGCCTGGTAACCCTTGCCCAATTTACCTATATTTTTAGCATCAAAAACTTCTGTTCACGGAAACTCACGATCCAATGAGCAGAATTCATTAAAATTTGCAGAATGTATTGGTCCTATATAGGACCAGGTCTGATAGAAGTGATTTTGAAATGCGGGTGATTCTGTGCCAGTGGTGCCATCTTGAAAAATCACTAAAAAAGATAACTGCTTTTAGCCCTATAAATTCTGATTGAATCGTTCGATTTTGACGAAATTCACACAGTAATTGAACCTTATTTAATTCCACGTTTGGTAGAAATTTGGTCAAAAACTTCGGTTGGAGTTGCCAGCTATGATAATTTTGGTGTCTTAAATTTGAAAAAATAAAAATTTGGAAGTGAAAACATTAAACCATCGAATTTCCAAAAACTGTCCGTTTCTTACAATAAAACCAATCTGTATACAAATCTTATGCTTTATCTACACGTTCAAAGTAAAACTTTGGAAATTTCATGTCGGACAAGAACGGTAACCCTTTCCCAGTCAACCTATATTTTTAGCATCAAAAACTTCTGTTCACGGGAACTCACGAATCAATAATCAGATACCATTGAAATTTACAGAATGCATTGGAATTAAGTAGGACCAGGTCTGATAGAAGCAATTTTGAATTGTAGGCAACTCTGTGCCAGTGGTGCCATCTTGAAAAATTACAAAGAAAAAAACTGCTTTTTGCCCTATGAAATGTGAATAAGTAACCAGATTTTCATGAAATTGACACAGTAGCTGAACCTTACTTTAAGCTCTGTTTGATAGAAATTTGGTTGAAAAATTCGATTGGTGCTGCCAGCTACGGTAATTTTTGTGTCTTTGGTTTTGAAAATTTTCTCAGGAAAATAAAACTTTTTGCCCTATAACTTCCAGTGCAGTCATGAAATCAATACGAATTTCATACAATTTATGGAACCTATTATAAACATTATTCAGGCCAAATTTGGCTTAAAAGCCACAATAGGGTTGCCAGTTGTTGTTAGTTTTGTGTTTGTTTGCAATATCTTTATTAAGCGGTTTAATCGTAGAATTTTCAATTGGTAATGATATTGTAGTGCCAATAAACAGCAGATATTAAGCTTTCGATTATTTGAAAAATGTCGCTGCAAGTAACCCTTAATTTCTTCATAGTCCTATAACTTCGAATGTAATATAACAACGTGAAGCAGATGTGATATATTCTTGGCTTTGATACTGGCAAAAAGTTGCCAGCACGAGTCGGTTGTGCTACTTTTGTATCAATAAAATTATACCGGAAACATTTACAATGAAAATAAATAACCGATGTTTCAATTCCCAAAGTTCTGCAAATTTTTTGGATCGAAGCCCCAAACACCAACTTCAGTTACAGTGCTACAGGCACTGAACATTTTCTTCATTGATGTTATATGAGATGCTGCTTTCGAAATTTTGTGAAATAAGCAACTGATAACGAATATACTTAAACCGTGTTTTGCTCTCATAAACGTTGAAATTCATGCCAGTGGTAATATCTGAAACCTTCCACCATATGAGTTATAATGCATTCTTGAGACCAAAGTAGAATGTGGCGTTTGAAACAGTTTGGCCGTCATGAGCAGCTCATGTGGTGGAATATGCACTCAAAACCTGCACGATTCTTCTACTGTTCTTCGAACATTAGTATTTCTAGCGGTTCAGGTGCGCTAGAGTTTTTTATAACTTAAATCTTTGTATTTACGTGGTTCAGATCAGTTCTCATTGCATTTCCTGCTTTTTGCAAATTATATAAACTTTCCGAGCTTTCAGCATACAGCTGCAGAAAAAAACATTGAAGTTTTCCTAACATATTCGAAACGTTTCACTTATTCCCGGCTTTTGACAGCATATCTGTGAAAAAGAGCGAGAAAGAAACATTGAAAATTTCATGGAACACGAATCAGCGTACCCGGCTTTTTGCGTTTCACATCCGCCTTCTAAAAAGTCAAGCTGAGTTGCGCTGTGTAAAAGCCTACTCAAAACTCGAGTTGAGTTGAGATGTTCAAATGCCCGTATTTAGTTTGTAATAGCACTATACTCAAGTTTATTGCTCATCTCCTTTGCCATTAAAGCGCGAAAACTGCTTTTCATTTCCATTTCTAATCCAAAGTGACGTTTAAACAGTATGCCAGCTGTGCACACACGTCCATTTCGCCTTAGCTACTTTTTTTCTATCCTCCAGACCGCGAGCAGCTAATAGCTGCTACCATAGCAGCTATTCCGGAATCTTGGACAGGCCGACTGTCAAATAGCAAGCATAAGAAAGTAGCTATTTCGTGACATTGGACAACCAGAGCTGCTAAAATAGCAGCTAATAGCTGCCATAGCAAGAATATTGAACACATTCCAGCTATGGGGATGGTGTAGTCGAGTTTTATCAAACTTTCAAAGCATCTTGACACATATGAAGCACTAAACATAAATGCAGTAACATTTGCAATTTTCTCAGCAAACATGATGCATTTGCGGAGAAAACCAAAAAATTAATATCGGATACCGGATTTATAGGAATAATAGGTCTGTTCATAATAGGTCTCGAATAATATGTTAACTCCCGTACTACAATTAATTGCGAATAATTGCAATTAATTGCAATGATGCCGTTCCCGTACGTCGTTTTACTGAAAACAGAAAATTTTTCCTCTTTCATTAAATACGATGATATTTCAATAGAGTCGAAGCTACTGAAAAATGCTGTAAAATGTCAAACGTGGTGGGGGTTTTCAAATGTGCATGGCAAGCAACATATTTTTTGCCTCATGTTGCTATGAAGGTCGAATATTTTTGTAGCGATAATTTGTCACCGCTTAAGATGACCTTATAATCACTATTGTTCTCAAAAAACCGAAAACATACACTTTTGGTAGTCAATTTTCAAGAAATGCAATGAGAGCGTTCCCGTACTTTTCATGAATCTACCCACCACATGATTAAGAAAAATTCAATCAAATTCAGTAATTGAAAGTACGGGAACAGACCTAATGATAAGTGTATTACCATTGTAACTCAAAATACGAGATTATGTCATGAAACAAGTATGGTTTTTACTCACAGTCCCTTCAACTGAGGGTAAATACTCTCCAGTGGGTAAAGGTGTAAAACACATTCCGCACTTTGCATCAAACTCTGTCAGTCAGTCAAAAAATGTTACTATGACAGTAAAAATATTAATTTAAAAACAATTAACGTTTTTGTATTTGGTATTTGAATACTTTTGACTCTTTCCATGAAGGTCTGATTGCCAACCTGTAAAGAAGTGTTTGCTTTAAGACACTAAGCAAATAAAAATTATTTGATAACAATTTTTTTTTCCAGTGTAGATGCCAAAAAAAATTTGCTAACCAGATAACTGGATGACCTATCACCATGGTTGACTCACTAAAAAAAGGACCATCTAGAAGCCCACGAAGTTCCGAGTCGAGACCCGCCTAAGCACTGTCTCGACCCGGTCGTGCTGACTCACCCATTGGTAACCATGGACTTCAAGAAGTACCACAGCTTATGGGACGGTATAGCAACCATCCTCCCGCTTTATGTGCAGCACTTTTTCAACGTACGTTGAGACCATGATACAATGAAAAAAAGGTAATCCATTGCGCATGTCTATCACCATCCCATTCTCGCGCTGGTGACAACTGTGAGTGATTTGCCTTTAAGCCAATGTAAAATTGGGCAACTTCAAGGAGGGCGTTTGGGGTGTTAATGGAGCGATATTTCGATGTTGATGATAAGGTTTGAATGGTCCGTCTGTGTTTTTAAATATCCTAGAAAATCTCAAGGGAAAGGCTATTGTACAAAGCACAATGATGAAAAACTCAATAGCTTGCACTCACTTCAACGAATCATTTGGAGTTTTTTGATGGGTACAATGCTAGTTGTAAGTACGTGCAATGTTGGGTTGCAGATTCATGCAGCTCGATAGGGTAATAGATGCAAATGTGCATTGAAAAATTATAATGTGCTTGATAGATAATAATTCTGTTAATTGCGGTTCTTTGTGAGCTCCGTTTTCAATATATCAGAATAGTTTGAAACAATATTGGTATTTTGTTATTAGCATCGCATATTCTGGAAGTGCTTTATTGACACCGAAATGAAATTGATCGTGAGCGAAAAAATTTATAAAGTTGGTGTTAAGTTGGGGATTCATCCAGCCCGATAGGGTAATAGATGCAAATGTGGATTGAGGAATTATGCTTCAGTGAGATATATATGTATGTGCTAATGCATATGAGGCAATGCCAATGAGCTAATTGAGGATTTAAGGCTGTTAAATTATGCGCAAAGTGCATACATGTCATTTAATTGATCTATAATAGTTCTGTTGATTGAGGTTCTTTGTGAGGTGAATTTCGAAGATATCGGTATAGTTCGAAAATAATTTGTATTATTAATACAGCAAAGTATCGAAATGCTATATTGACATAGAAATAAACATTTGCATGGCCACCGAAAGGTAATTGATAGTGAGCGAAAAAATTAATAAATTTGATGTTAAGATGCGGATTTATGCAGCCGGATAGGGTCCTAGATGTAAATATGCTTTGAGATATTATGCTTAAGTGAGATAAATAAATACGTGCGTATGCATATAGCGCAATGCAAATGAGCTAATTGAGGATTTAAAGTGGTTGACCTATGCGAAAAGTGTATACATATGATTTGATTGATGTATAATAATTATGTTGATTGAGGCTCTTTGTGAGGTGCATTTTGAAAATATCTGAAGAGTTGGACAAAAATATTTGTGTTATTAACATCGCACAATAAGAAATATTTTATCGACATAGAAATAAGCATTTGAATCGCCACTGTAGGGAAATGGATCATTAGCGCAGAAATAAATATTGTAAATAATGCAGATTTACAATTTGATTTTTTTGGCAACAGTCAGAGGAATATATGTCCGCGAATCCAACAAAGTATTTACTTGTTTATTTGCAAATGCGAGAAACTATTTATGAAACGAGAAACTATTTATGAAACAGGAAAAATTTTTTATTCTTACTTGAATTGAAGAGATCTGTCCTCATTTTAAACTGTATAGCAAACAAAGACACGTTCTCAGTCGGAATGTACAACTTACGCATGTCTTGTATGTTTTACACATTTTCAATATTGACATAGTTTTTTCGTACGCCATTATTGTTTTCTAAGAGCAAAATATATTTTGACAGCGTTTTGAATCATATATCGTATTTTGTTGTTTTAAAAATAAATAAAAGGGTAAGATAAAATGATTTATTTTCAATAGGTATGTGTTTTTTTATTTGAATACATTTTAACGCCAGGTGGAAAAGCATTTTTCTGCGCGAAAAATAATTTTAACGAATGATTCGATATGATAAGATTCCGCACATTTGTAAACATCAAATAACAAGCTGAAGTTACTTAAAAATAAACTTTTCCAATTAATAGAGCGATAATCTATGAATTTTCTTCAATTAAAATTTAATATACAGCTATAATTTGAACAAATTTGATAAAAGTCTATTGTATTTATACCCAAGGTAGGTAAAGTCAACCATGCGTATCCGAAGGACTACAGACCAATTAGCCTGACTTCCTTCCTCCTTAAAATTTTAGAAAGATTACTTGATCTTCACATCAAACAAAGACTTGGTACTCAAACTCTATCGAGAGCCCAAAATGCGTATATGAAAGGAAAGTCTGTTGAAACGGCTCTCCATAGGGTAGTCCTCAAAATTGAAAGGGCACTTCATTACAAAGAATACGCCTTGAGAGCCTTTCTAGATATTGAAGGCGCCTTCAATAATATTCACACAACAGCTATTATGGAGAGCCTCCACGCACACAAGACTCACCCCGCTATTCGTAGCTTCATAGGCAACATGCTTAACTACAGGCTCATATAAGCGGAGTGGTCGGCTGCGCAAATTCACACATTATTCTGATTTGATTCGTTGTAGAGTCTTTAATTTTCTGGTCGTAAAGAATTTCAGTTGTTGGGAACGTTATTTGGAGTCTTAGCGTTATTTGAAGTCTTAGCGTTATTTGGAGTCTTAGCGATACTAATTCGAAGGGAATTTAAGATTTGATGATGATGTTCGTACGCAAATTTACATTTTCAGATTGGTATTTATTATACAACAAGTTGTTGTCATTTCCATGTAGTTTTTTTTCATAGTAAGAGGCCGGGTATTTCAATTTGTACTTGCACTTCACTCCCGTCTTCTAAATAAGTGGGTTGGACACAAGGATGCATAGAAACATGTGTAAACTCTCCTTTTACTTGTAAGAGGGTTTCAAAATGAGTCCATGCGATTAAACCGGTTCCTAGAAGCCTTCTAAATAACTGCCTTTGAAAATAACGGTGATCGCATGGATGCAGGTGTAAACTTCACCTTAGTGTCAAAATAAAAAATCTTGCATAACGCGGGTAATTCAGAATAAATATTTTTCCTCTTGCATTATTTGTGTCTGCTCATTGACGAATATTTACAGAAAAATCATTTTCCTCTCTATCAGCAATTTTTATTCAGGAAGCACAATTGATCGCATTAAATAACAATGTGAAATTCAATAATTCACTATTGACGTGACAAACATGGTATCAATAATAACATTTGTGCATATACACCAAAAAAGTTGCCCTCTAATTTTACAATATTTCACGCCGCCCTCGTAATACAAACACATTTCAACCTCTTGCTCACAACTATGCCAGAGGTCGAAAATTGCTTCATTTCTCTCGGTCCATTTCGTATCCATTGCAGATGTCTGACTAGTGTCTGTATTTTTGTGGCTGTGTGTTTGATTTTGGGGGTGTTTTTTGTTTGTTTGCTTGCTTCTCATCATCATATTGTCTTCTCGTATAGTCTTTGGTATTCTTGAGTATTCTTCTTCGAGTTTTTGCTCCTGTTACCAAAGAGGACGAGCAGAAAACAAAAATTGAAGAATAACTAACAAAAACAAACAAAACAAAACACAAGAAGGCCACAAACTGAATAGAAACAAGCAAGCAAACAAATAACCATCCCAACAACAAGCAAACACCCAAAAAAAACACAAACATACCTGCTAAACATCTATCGCTAAAATTGTATAACGGGGGTGTGTTCAATGTGCATGCTATAGCTGCTCGAAAAGCATAGCATAGCATCACTTTAGCAAGTGTCAAAATTTGCAGTAGCTTGGTGAAGCAGCTATTGGATAGCCAAGAGCTGCTACGTAGGTCGGTTTTTACACAGCCCAACTCAATAACAAATTTCTTAAGTTTTTTGTAACTTAAACCTTTGTATTTACGTGGTTCAGATCAGTTCTCATTGCATTTCCTGCTTTTTGGAAATAATATAAACTTTCCGAGCTTTCAGCATACAGCTGCAGAAAAAAACATTGAAGTTTTCCTAACATATTCGAAACGTTTCACTTATTCCCGGCTTTTGACAGCATATCTGTGAAAAAGAGCGAGAAAGAAACGTTGAAAATTTCATGGAACACGAATCAGCGTACCCGGCTTTTTGCGTTTTACATCCGCCTTCTAAAAACTCAAGCTGAGTTGCACTATGTAAAAGCCTACTCAAAACTCGAGTTGAGTTGAGATGTTCAAATGCCCATATTTAGTTTGTAACAGCACTATACTCAAGTTTATTGCTCATCTCCTTTGCCATTAAAGCGCGAAAACTGCTTTTCATTTCCATTTCTAATCCAAAGTGACGTTTAAACAGTATGCCAGCTGTGCACACACGTCCATTTCGCCTTAGCTACTTTTTTTCTATCCTCCAGACCGCGAGCAGCTAATAGCTGCTACCATAGCAGCTATTCCGGAATCTTGGACAGGCCGACTGTCAAATAGCAAGCATAAGAAAGTAGCTATTTCGTGACATTGGACAACCAGAGCTGCTAAAATAGCAGCTAATAGCTGCTATAGCAAGAATATTGAACACACTCCAGCTATGGGGATGGTGTAGTCGAGTTTTATCAAACTTTCAAAGCATCTTGACACATATGAAGCACTAAACATAAATGCAGTAACATTTGCAATTTTCTCAGCAAACATGATGCAATTGCGGAGAAAACCAAAAAATAAATATCGGATACCGGATTTATAGGAATAATAGGTCTGTTCATAATAGGTCTCGAATAATATGTTAACTCCCGTACTACAATTAATTGCGAATAATTGCAATTAATTGCAATGAAGCCGTTCCCGTACGTCGTTTTACTGAGAACAGAAAATTTTTCCTCTTTCATTAAATACGATGATATTTCAATAGAGTCGAAGCTACTGAAAAATGCTGTAAAATGTCAAACGTGGTGGGGGTTTTCAAATGTGCATGGCAAGCAACATATTTTTTGCCTCATGTTGCTATGAAGGTCGAATATTTTTGTAGCGATAATTTGTCACCGCTTAAGATGACCTTATAATCACTATTGTTCTCCAAAAACCGAAAACATACACTTTTGGTAGTCAATTTTCAGGAAATGCAATGAGAGCGTTCCCGTAATTTTCATGAATCTACCCACCACATGATTCAGAAAAATTCAATCAAATTCAGTAACTGAAAGTACGGGAACAGACCTAATGATAAGTGTATTACCATTGTAACTCAAAATACGAGATTATGTCATGAAACAAGTATGGTTTTTACTCACAGTCCCTTCAACTGAGGGTAAATACTCTCCAGTGGGTAAAGGTGTAAAACACATTCCGCACTTTGCATCAAACTCTAACTGTCAGTCAGTCAAAAAATGTTACTATGACAGTAAAAATATTAATTTAAAAACAATTAACGTTTTTTTATTTGGTATTTGAATACTTTTGACTCTTTCCATGAAGGTCTGATTGCCAACCTGTAAAGAAGTGTTTGCTTTAAGACACTAAGCAAATAAAAATTCTTTGATAACAATTTTTTTTTCCAGTGTAGATGGCAAAAAAAATTTGCTAACCAGATAACCGGATGACCTATCACCATGGTTGACTCACTAAAAAAAGGACCATCTAGAAGCCCACGAAGTTCCGAGTCGAGACCCGCCTAAGCACTGTCTCGACCCGGTCGTGCTGACTCACCCATTGGTAACCATGGACTTCAAGAACTACCACAGCTTATGGGACG
Source organism: Nemotelus pantherinus (assembly GCA_963978885.1). Classification (NCBI taxonomy): domain Eukaryota; kingdom Metazoa; phylum Arthropoda; class Insecta; order Diptera; family Stratiomyidae; genus Nemotelus; species Nemotelus pantherinus. The sequence continues at coordinate 131,734,001 of OZ022264.1, read as the reverse complement.
GTATAGCAACCATCCTCCCGCTTTATGTGCAGCACTTTTTCAACGTACGTTGAGACCATGATACAATGAAAAAAAGGTAATCCATTGCGCATGTCTATCACCATCCCATTCTCGCGCTGGTGACAACTGTGAGTGATTTGCCTTTAAGCCAATGTAAAATTGGGCAACTTCAAGGAGGGCGTTTGGGGTGTTAATGGAGCGATATTTCGATGTTGATGATAAGGTTTGAATGGTCCGTCTGTGTTTTTAAATATCCTAGAAAATCTCAAGGGAAAGGCTATTGTACAAAGCACAATGATGAAAAACTCAATAGCTTGCACTCACTTCAACGAATCATTTGGAGTTTTTTGATGGGTACAATGCTAGTTGTAAGTACGTGCAATGTTGGGTTGCAGATTCATGCAGCTCGATAGGGTAATAGATGCAAATGTGCATTGAAAAATTATAATGTGCTTGATAGATAATAATTCTGTTAATTGCGGTTCTTTATGAGCTCCGTTTTCAATGTTTCAGAATAGTTTGAAACAATATTGGTATTTTGTTATTAGCATCGCATATTCTGGAAATGCTTTATTGACACAGGAATAAGCATTTGAATGGCCACCGAAATGAAATTGATCGTGAGCGAAAAAATTAATAAAGTTGATGTTAAGATGGGGATTCTTCCAGCCCGATAGGATAATCGATGCAAATGTGGATTGAGAAATTATGCTTCAGTGAGATATATATGTATGTGCTAATGCGTATAAGATAATGGCAATGAGCTAATTGAGGATTTGAGGTTGTTGGATTATGCGCAAAGTGTATACATATGATTTAATTGATCTATAATAGTTCTGTTGATTGAGGTTCTTTGTGAGGTGAATTTCGAAGATATCGGTACAGTTCGAAAATAATTTGTATTATTAATACAGCAAAGTATCGAAATGCTATATTGACATAGAAATAAACATTTGCATGGCACCGAAATGTAATTGATAGTGAGCGAAAAAATTAATAAATTTGATGTTAAGATGCGGATTTATGCAGCCGGATAGGGTCCTAGATGTAAATATGCTTTGAGATATTATGCTTAAGTGAGATAAATAAATACGTGCGTATGCATATAGCGCAATGCCAATGAGCTAATTGAGGATTTAAAGTGGTTGAATTATGCGAAAAGTGTATACATATGATTTGATTGATGTATAATAATTATGTTGATTGAGGCTCTTTGTGAGGTGCATTTTGAAAATATCTGAAGAGTTGGACAAAAATATTTGTATTGTGTTATTAACACCGCACAATAAGAAATATTTTATCGACATAGAAATAAGCATTTGAATCGCCACTGTAGGGAAATGGATCATTAGCGCAGAAATAAATATTGTAAATAATGCAGATTTACAATTTGATTTTTTTGGCAACAGTCAGAGGAATATATGTCCGCGAATCTAACAAAGTATTTACTTGTTTATTTGCAAATGCGAGAAACTATTTATGAAACGAGAAACTATTTATGAAACAAGAAAATTTTTTTATTCTTACTTGAATTGAAGAGATCTGTCCTCATTTTAAACTGTATAGCAAACAAAGACACGTTCTCAGTCGGAATCTACAACTTACGCATGTCTTGTATGTTTTACACATTTTCAATATTGACATAGTTTTTTCGTACGCCATTATTGTTTTCTAAGAGCAAAATATATTTTGACAGCGTTTTGAATCATATATCGTATTTTGTTGTTATAAAAATAAATAAAATAAAAGGGTAAGATAAAATGATTTATTTTCAATAGGTATGTGTTTTTTTATTCGAAAACATTTTAACGCCAGGTGGAAAAGCATTTTTCTGCGCGGAAAATAATTTTAACGAATGATTCGATATGATAAGATTCCGCACATTTGTAAACATCAAATAACAAGCTGAAGTTACTTAAAAATAAACTTTTCCAATTAATAGAGCGATAATCTATGCATTTTCTTCAATTAAAATTTAATGTACAGCTATAATTTGAACAAATTTGATAAAAGTCTATTGTATTTATACCCAAGGTAGGTAAAGTCAACCATGCGTATCCGAAGGACTACAGACCAATTAGCCTGACTTCCTTCCTCCTTAAAATTTTAGAAAGATTACTTGATCTTCGCATCAAACAAAGACTTGGTACTCAAACTCTATCGAGAGCCCAAAATGCGTATATGAAAGGAAAATCTGTTAAAACGGCTCTCCATAGGGTAGTCCTCAAAATTGAAAGGGCACTTCATTAGAAAGAATACGCCTTCAGAGCCTTTCTAGATATTGAAGGCGCCTTCAATAATATGCACAAAACAGCTATTATGGAGAGCCTCCACGCACACAAGACTCACCCCGCTATTCGTAGCTTCATAGGCAACATGCTTAACCACAGGCTCATATAATCGGAGTGGTCGGCTGCACAAATTACAAGAAAAGTCTGCAGAGGCACTCCGCAGGGAGGGGCCCTATCTCCTCTCTTGTGGAACCTTGTAACAAACTCAATTCTGGAAAAGTTGGAAAGCAAGGGACTCACGGTTGTGGCCTACGCTGACGAGATTGCAATTTTAGTCTCGGGGAAGTTTCCACATACCCTTGGTCAGCTCATCGAGTACTCTCTAGGGCTGGTTGAGGAGTGGGCGAATACCGTGGGTCTTGGCATTAACCCCAATAAGACGGATATTGTGCTCTTCACTAGGAAGTATAAAACCCCGGATTTAGACCATATCATTCTGGGAGGCTCCAGGTTAGGTCTTAGGTGAATTTAGAGGAAAGAGTTAAACGGGCAAGCAACGCGATTTATGCCAGCAAGAGAGTGCTGGGTATAACGTGGGGTCTAAGCCCTGCTTTAACGCACTGGATCTACTTGGCGATAGCTAGGCCGATCCTTGTTTACGGATGCTTGGTCTGGTGGCCAGCATTGAATAAAAGCACCTTTACTAGCATGGCGAATAGAATTCAGCAATTGGTGGCCCTCTGCACTATAGGTGCCTTAGCCTCGACTCCTAGGTATGCTCTGAATGCCCTGCTTCATCTCCTCCCGCTTGATCCCTTTATTAGAGGCACTGTTGCAAAGGTTGCTGTCAGGTTTAGGGAATCAGGGCACTTCGAGCCAAGATAATTTGGCCACAGTAGTATTGAACGGGGTTATGCAGAAAGCATTGACTACCTGGTTCCCACTCTGTGCTTTGAGCGGGGATATCGAGCGACTGTGGGAGATGGGCAAGAATGGAACCGACAAATGTGTCCTGCAGCTCTTAGCATCTACACTGACGGCTCGAAGACAGCTGCAGGAGTGGGTGCTGCAGTATATTCTGCTGATGCAGCTATGGAAGCAGCTTTCAGGCTTCCGAATCACAATAGTATTTTCCAGGCGGAGGTGTTTGCGATACGTAAAGCCGCAGATCTGATACATGCCAAGGATACTACTAGTGAGGTATTAAACATCTTAACGGACAGTCAAGTGGCGGTAAAAGCACTGCTGTCTCACACATACAAATCGAAGTGTGTATTCAATTGCTTTCAGGCCCTGAACAGACTAGGTAACAGCAGAAGAGTCAGAATCTTCTGGGTTCCCGGTCATAAGGGTATTGATGGAAATGAAAAGGCGGATGCATTAGCCAAGTATGGGGCTAGTCTTCCCCTTTTGGAAGCGGTTAACATCCTTACTCCTATCCAGACGATTAAGTACTCAATCGACTCCAAAATGATGCAGGGTGCGACGCGCAGATGGGTTGCAACTCAGACCTGCAGGGTAACCAAAATCATGTGGGGGTCATACAATCTCGCATCGACCAAGTACCTCCTCGAGTTAGCGCGGATTGACTGCAAACGACTCGTTGGTATCATTACTGGTCATTGTCTTGTAGCAGCACATGCTATGAAAATGGGACTCCTAACGAGCGACACCTGTAGAAGGTGTCAAGAGCCGGGGGTCTCAGAAACTATCCAGCATGTCCTGTGTCACTGCCCGGCACTGGGGAAAACCAGACTGCGATACTTCGGCAAACCCTGGCTGGTGGATCTCTCGCAAGTGGCAGAGCAAAAGCTGAAGGATATCCTTCAGTTCGCGAAAAAGTCCGGGGCCTTTGATGGCCGCTTGGACTGAATTCCTTTTTCGAGGTCCATTTATCTGGTATCACTACGGACCGGTAGGTCTATATGTGGCCATGTGCCAGCCAGTACAACCTAACCTTACCTATCAACATGTTTTTTGGGGTCATACCATATTGGTTTAGTTTGTGGAACATATGTGCTTGATTAAAAGGAAATCGTTAATGAAAATGCAGTAAGTTCAACTTTACTCATGCACTCAGAAAAAAAAACACATAGTAAAATCAACAATTACCAATGTTAAAACAATGCTCATAATCAGCATTCAGTCTCTTTGTATATTGGTTGAAGTTTCTTTCATAAATACAAACAATTTTTCAGCATTAAAACGGCTAATGTAAATTCAACACGAATATAGTAAATATAACTTGTTGTATAGTAAATATAACATGTAATCAATTTGTTGATTTAACAAGATGCGCTGTAATTTCTTATCTTCTGTTTGATCGTTTACGAGATCCCTTCAGCATTCATTCCGAGATTCATCAAATGCGCATAAAAGATCTGGTGCGTGCAGTGGAAGCAAATCATTCGGAGTGATAAATAGTTCGGTTTTGTTTTTACTGGTTCACTTCGATTTTATTCACTAAAATTGGTTATTACCGGTGCCTGATAAATCGTTTATTAATTACTATTATCAAATAATAAGTGGTGATAATAAGTGATCAAATTGGTCCTGAAATAGTTACGGAAATTGTAGTGATAGTGATAGACATGAAAATCATTGGAAACACCCATAAAAAATGTATGAAATGCATTTTGAAAATGTATTATTATAATGAATAATAGTATCGTGTTGGTATGACACTGGTTTTGATAAGCACTTTTTCCATGTAAACACTAAAAATTAACATTAACTTATCCTGAGTTAATCCTGAATCAATTAAAAAAATACTATTTATTGCTTTCCATAGCTTAAGGACCTGATACTTACGAAGCAAAACGAATGTGAACAATTTTTTTGTAATAAGCTTTAAGTATGAATATGAAATAAAGTGGTAAATGCATCTTACCTTAATCATTTTTATTTTAATTAGCATGATTATTTAATGAGTGACAATGTAGCCGAAGTACGGGTACATTGTACAAATAAAACATGGGTTTAGAATTTAATTAATTGACGAGTAATTTTGAGAGTGCCTTTGTTGTTTCAAGAATCTACATTGTACATTTATGACGTTGTTGTTAATATTTTCACTATGCAGCTACATTGTTCTTTAAGATGGCATGTTATAATGATACAAGTTAGCTGTTGGATTCCCTATTCGCGATTTTAAGATTACAAGCTTACCATGTTGATTCAATGGAGAAATTGTTGATAATACAACTAAAGTACATATTACTATGTACTAGTGAATTCATAGTGAAACCTCTATGGCGCCAATTTATTGTGAAAAATAGATTAAACAACTGCGTTTTTTCCAAATTTTACATATTTTTTTTCTGAGTGTGGTAAGTTCAATATTTATGATAGGTTATATTGCTCTGATATGTGAACTATTTGGTTGTTTCAAAGAGAAATATCAATGAACAAAATAATATTGCTCGTTATATAAACTCAGTTACTTTAAATGAATTAATTCCAATGTTTCCACTGATTAAAAATTTCTTTGGCGCCATGCGTTTATTAATTTTCTTTGATAATATGTTTATTTTTCCTCAAAAACTATACATATTTTTCTTAGTGTATGCATTCAATATGTATGTAAGCGAAACTTGTTTGAAAATTATTTGCGACGTTAGTCTATTATGAATAATGTGTTGGTGTGTTTTTTTATTTTTTCCTCACAAATATATCAAATTCCAGCCACTTGAACATCTTTTCAGGCCAACTTCAGGTTAAATTAACGAACATAACAATAATAATTTATAACTGAGGATATGAAACTAACGATCCCAATTTATGGTGCACATGCTTCCTTTTTTGAAACTGATGGCTAGAAAGTCGAAATTGCTTCGCAAGGGAAAGCTGATCTGTGATCCTCTATCTGTTTATTGCGATTTGCTGGATGATTATGAAACAAACGCTTATTTCTATGTCGATAAAGCATTTTCATATTGTGCGGTGTTAATAACACAATGCAAATATTTTTTCAAACTTTACCAATATCTTCAAAATGCACCTCACAAATAACCTCATCAACATAATTATTATACGCCAATTAAATCATATGTTTACACTTTGCGCATAATTCAACGACCCTAAATCTTCAATTAGCTCATCGGCATTGTCTTTTATGCATACGCACATACACATATATCTCACTGAAGCATAATTTCTCAATGCATATTAACATTTATGACCCTCTCCGGTTGCATAAATCTACATCTTAATATCAAATCTATTACTTTTTCGCTCACTATCAATTTCCTTTCGGTGGCTATTCAAATGCTTATTTCTGTGCCAATAAAGTACTTGCATATTGTGCGGTGTTAATAACGCAATACAAATTTATATTCGAACTGTACCGATATCTTCAAAATGCACCTCACAAAGAACCTCAATCAACAGAACTATTATAGATCAATTAAATGACATGTATGCACTTTGCGCATAATTTAACAGCCTTAAATCCTCAATTAACTCATTGGCATTGCCTCATATGCATTAGCACATACATATATATCTCACTGAAGCATAATTCCTCAATCCACATTTGCATCTATTACCCTATAGGGCTGGATGAATCCCCAACTTAACACCAACTTTATTAATTTTTTCGCTCACGATCAATTTCATTTCGGTGGCCATTCAAATGCTTATTCCTTTGTCAATAAAGCATTTCCAGAATGTGCGATGCTAATAACAAAAGACCAATATTGTTTCCAACTGTTCTGATATTTTGAAAACGCAGCTCACAAAGAACCGCAATTAACAGAATTATTATCTATCAAGCACATTATAATTTTTCAATGCACATTTGCATCTATTACCCTATCAAGCTGCATGAATCTGCAGCCCAACATTGCACGTACATACAACTAGCATCTTACCCATCAAAAAACTCCAAATGATTAGTTGAAGTGAGTGCATTCAATATCTTCTTGGGAAAAATAAGCTATTGAGTTTTTCGTCATTGTGCTTTGTACAATAGCTCTCTTCTTGAGATTTTTCAAGAAATTTAAAAGCACAGATGGACCATTCAAATCCCATTATCAAAATCGAAATATCGCTCCATTAACACTCCAAATGCCCTCCTTGAAGTGGCCCAATTTTACATTGGCTTAAAAGCAAATCACTCACACTTGTCACCAGTGCAGAACGGACGCATTTTGGTACTCGGAATAGACAACCTTGTTCTCATTGTATCATGCGTTGAGACTGCGCGCCAGTTCTTCTCGTTTCGCAGCATTGCATCCACGATCGCCTCAGGCGCTACCAGGCCGATCGTGGATTCAGTGGTGCGCCTCAAACTTATGAAGCGACTGCACATAAATAATGTGTGCTGAGCATTATCGAGTTCAGTCACGCAGTACCGGCAGTACGGTGTGACCACCTTACCCATTTTGGCCAAGTATTTCCTGAAGTAACCGTGCCCTGTCAAAAATTGACAAAGATAAAAGTTTACTTCTCAATGGCTCCGGTTAGGCCAAGGCTCAATAAGGCAAATTAGCTTAGCCGCCCCGCATCCTTTATCACTTTCAGTCCAACGTTGTTGCCAAAGTTGGAAGGTCAGTGTACGTGCATGCGTCAAAGCCTCAGTTCTGTCCAGCTCTCAGCGAATGAGGTACTCTTTCTTGCGACCTCACGCTAGCAGATCGTTCGAAATCACTCCCTATACAAAACTCCGCACGCGCTATCTGTAAAAAGCAATGGTGGTCAGTTTAGTTGTTTTCGTGTTGTAAAATTCATATTCGAAAGCGGGAGTAGTTTGAGCTGTTTTTTGATTTATTCGTTAGTAGCTAAACGTATGAAAGAAGCAATGTTTCATCTTAGTTGCACAGTATGTATTGCATATTCAGACATTTTTTATCTACTGCAAACGAAATATTTTGGCAGTCATAGGTGGACACTAATATTTTACAAAAAATATTGATTAATTTTTATTTATCTGGAATTATTCATCCACCAAAGGAAAAGAGATGACGTTCAATATCAATACAATGACTACATAATTAATTTAGTATGGTACAGTAACGTAAACACTTGTTTTACATTTCTACTCGGGTGTTTGGTTTCGGAGTCAACCAAATTTCGAACTAAAATAAATTACAGCTACTATTATTTTTGTCGCGTTATTTTCAAGCTTGAAATTTCTGAAAAGTTCTCACTGAAGTAACAGTTGCGAAGATTAATGGAAGACAAGCTAGTTCAATCCACACATCAATTTAATCGGTTCATCAAACGTTGGTTGTTTTTTGAACCATCGGTAAATTAACGTTATTTCATCAGTAATATTTATAACTTTAAAGTACGCTAACAAGTTCTGCAGCATCAACATTCGATTAATTAAATATTTCAGGAAAATGATTTACCTATTCCACAAAACATTTTGAAAATATATTCATCTTGAAAAATTCTTAGCTGACAGAATGCCTTGCAAAACACTCACCAGTCATTCCAAACTCACTTTTTACTAATGTTCAAAGAAGAACATTAGTATTAAAATCACTTTGGCCAAAAATTCATATTTCTATATATATATATATATATATATATATATATATATATATATATATATATATATATATATATATATATATATATATATATATATATCATCAAAAAATTTCAGTGAAAAAATCCCAGGAACGCGCCATCCGATTGAGCTGAAATTTTCAGGACACATTGGTGTATATGCAGAATAGTGCCAGGTCTCACAAAAAGTTAATAATCTTTAACCCTTTGGCGCCGGCGGCCATTTTAGTGATTTTTTTAATATACCTATTATTCCGTACACAAATAATTTTTGCAAAAATAAAGTTAACGACATAAATTTCGAACAAGTTTTACATGTGAATCGGATAACGTTTTGGAATTTTTTAACCCCATGTGTGCGCTGGGTGCCTCAAAAGAGAAAAGGAAAATTTGAAAATTTTTAAATTGCAATAACTTTTGACGAAGCTATTCAATAATTATGAAATTTTCAGGACATGTTTGTTTTATTTAGTTAAAGATAAATGTACGTTTTAATGAGCGTGCTGGCAACCCTGTAGCTAGGGCAGGCACTGAAATTGAAAACCTCCAAATCATCGTCTCTCTTGAAAAAATGTCGTCTCTTAAAAAAAAGGCCACTCATATGTAAATCTTGTGCTTTGTTTACATAAATAAAGAAAAAAATTTGATATGGTATAACGGGCACGCCTGGCAACCCTTGTCCAATTTTCCTATATTTTTAGCATCAAAAACTTCTGTTCACGGAAACTCACGATCCGATGAACAGAATTTATTGAAATTTGCAGAATGTATTGATCTTAAATAGGACCAGGTCTGATAGAATTGATTTTGAAATGCGGGTGATTCTGTGCCAGTAGTGCCATCTTGAAAAATCACTAAAAAAGATAACTGCTTTTAGCCCTATAAGTTCTGATTAAATCGTTCGATTTTAACGACATTGGAACCGTAGCTGCACCTTACTTTAAACCACGTTTGGTAGAAATTTGGTTGAAAAATTCGGTTGGAGCTGCCAGCTATGATAATTTTGGTGTCTTAAATTTGAAAAAATAAAAATTTGGAAGTGAAAACATTCAAACCATCGAATATCCTAAAAAATGTCCGTTTCTACAATAAAACCAATCTGTATACAAATCTTATGCTCAATCTATACAGTCAAAGTAAAACTTTGGAAATTTCATGTCGGACAAGAACGGTAACCCTTTCTCAGTTAACCTATATTTTTAGCTTCAAAAACTTCTGTTCACGGGAACTCACATCACAATAATCAGATTAAATTGAAATTTACAGAATGCATTGGACTTAAAAAGGGCCAGGTCTGATAGAAGCGATTTTGAATTGTAGGCAACTCTGTTCCAGTGCTGCCATCTTGAAAAATTACAAAGAAAAAAAATGCTTTTTGCCCTATGAAATGTGAATTAGTAACCAGATTTTCATGAAACTGACACAGTAGCTGCACCCTACTCTAAGCTCTGTTTGATAGAAATTTGGTTGAAAAATTCGATTGGTGCTGCCAGCTATGGTAATTTTTGTGTCTTTGGTTTTGAAAATTCGCTCAAGAAAATAAAACTTTTTGCTCTATAACTTCCAGTGCAGTCATGAAATCAATACGAATTTCATACAATTACTGGAACCTATTATAAACATTATTCAAGCCAAATTTGGTTGAAAAGCCATGATAGGGTTGCCAGCTATTGTTGGTTTTGTGTTTGTTTGCAATATTTTTATTAAGCGGTTTTATCGCAGAATTTTCAATTGGTAATGATATTGTAGTGACAATAAACAGCAAATATGAAGCTTTCGATTATTTGAAAAAACTCGCTGCAGGTAACCCTAAATTTCTTTATACTCCTTTAACTTCAAATGTTATATAACAACGTGAAGCAGATGTTATTTATTCTTGGCTTTGATACTGGCGAAAGGTTGCCAGCACGAGTCGGTTGTGCTACTTTTGTATCAATAAATGCTTACAGTTAGTATTCATACCGGAAACATTTACAATGAAAATAAATAACCCATGTTTCAATTCCCAAAGTTCTGCAAATTTTTCGGATCGCAGCCTCAAACTCCAACTTCAGTTACAGTGCTGCAGGCACTGAGGATTTTCTTAATTGATGTTATATGAGACGCTGCTTTCAAAATTTTGTGATATAAGCAACTGATAACGAATATAATTAACCCGTGTTTTGCTCTCATAAACGTTGAAATTCATGCCAGTGGTAATATCTGAAACCTTCTACCATATGAGTTATAATGCATTCTTGAGACAAAAGTAAAACGTGGCATTTGAAACAATTTGGCCGTAATAAGCAGCGCATGTGGTGAAATATGCAATCAAAACCTGCACGATTCTTCTACTGTTCTTCGAACATTAGTGTTTCTAGCGGTTCAGGTGCGCTAGAGTTTTTTTCTCTCTCGATGCGTCCGAAGATAAAATGCGATCATCTCTTGCGCTCCGTTCCGTCCGACGCACCGGTTGGATAACTATCGCTCCGTCTTCTGATGCAAAGTATATGAGAACTGTGAAATTCAACTCAGTCGGAGCAAACGGAGCGGACGTGACACAGGTTCGCTAATTGAGCCTTAATTATTTAAGCCCGCTTGACCGCTGTTCAAGCCGTACTCATTTATTCATAAAAATAACTTACTATATATTACAAATTTATGCTGTCATAATTCACAACTAAATGGAAACAAAATATGCTGAAGCAGATATTGGCATGATTCTGGCTTCAATCAATCGATGTTAAAACTGTGATTTACATATCACAACAAAAATGCTTATAAAGAATGTATTCAAAGAATACTAGCCAATTTGTCCCACTTGGAATAATTCATATAGTTCAACAAAAATGCTAATTACATTAACAAACAGTGACTAATTAAAGTTACGTTACTGAAAGTACTATTGTTATTGTTATGGTTTGTTGTGGTTGAAAAACTTGTTTCCGGTTGGAACGTGCTGGGGCAGCCTAAATTAGAATTGTGGCTGTCGTTGTTGTTGCTGAGAGTAATTCGCTTCGGTTGGACCATGTTGGAAGATGTTAATGCTTGATCAAAGCGTCTTCGAATTGATGTTGAAGCTTGCTGCATGGACTCTTCGCGAGTAGATGCTCTACCGGTGTTGCATCCCATCCTGCTGATGATTGCCTTAATCGCTGTCCAGTTTTTGACTGAGCAAACTGCCAAAAGGACCGAGATGAGAACACTTGTTGTAGCAGTGATGGAATGTTCCTTCAGCGGTCTGTGAACCATGGTCTTCGGCGATAGTTCTGGCAAAGTTGTATAATCGATGATTTGCTCATTTGGTTGTATTATCATACCGTGCTGCAGGATCCGAGGCGTCTTCTTAATATTGATTGGTAGTATGAAAGGAGTTTCCTTAAAATGACTGGAACTAACGGTGTATTGCTCGTCGATTGTTGATTTTAGCGTGATTTCTTTTGTCTTTAACCATCAGCTATCTTGGAGATGTATAATTCCGGTGGTGTTAAGCATAATCTTTTTTCCCATCCCTTTGCAGATCAAACCTACGACAAGCGGCTGAGTTGAGATGTATAGCCAAGTGTTTATCATTATAAAGGCTTTCCACACAGTATCGACCAGCTGAAGGTATTTCACGTCACAACCTTTCGTTGAATGGCGTCCATAAATTTCATCGACATTGCAGGTTGGGCTGTTGTCCATGTTATGTACAATGGCTGGTGTGCAGAAGTAAATATGATTTTTACCAAGGGTACAAGCTTCCAATTCTTCTTTCCTTAAAGTGAAAAGACTAAGCCATTAAAATCGATCGCCAATGTAGAATAGTTTAAAGCTGCTATTGAAAATATGTTGTTCTGTACCATTTGTGGTATAGCAGTTCCGTGAATCAGTTCAAAAAATGGTTTGTCTAGGATATTCAGATAGCCATATGGTTAGGTTTCGTTTGATTTTAGTTCTACTTGTAGTTGGGACCGAGGAGTTATCGCTATATACAAATTTGAATTGAGTTTTGCAATTGTGTTCGTGGTAATTTCTTCGATGCCATGTGGCGTGACGAAGTCTAAAATATGCCCCTTGTCATGGATAGCATTCAGCCATCGGGTGTATTTGCATTCAAGTTCGTCGAAATATTCATTAGCAATAATATAAGAGGATGTTACCCCAATATAAATTTTGTTATGATCTGTGGCTTTGTACCATTTTGCCATTTCGTTATTTGAAGCAGTGATGCGAAATAATCTTAAATTTAACTGATTTAACCGTAGCTCTATGATAGCATTTGAATGGTTTATTTTGGAGTTTAGGAAAAGAGCTTGATGACTGGTCGTCTCCGAAAGAGTATCCTGGGTATTTTGTTACTGCTGAATTTCCATATATACCTCATCATTGACGCCGAATATAGTAGTCAGAAGCTTCCCCAACAATCCTCTCCTTGTTTTATTTTTATGGTGGATTAGTTCAAGAATTTGATCTATGGCCTTTGGCAAACTGTGTCTTCGTGAAGATGCTTGAGGGAAAAAAAGTCACAGTGAGTTATGTCCGTAAACTCTTTAGTTCTGTCACACATTATTCTGATTTGATTCGTTGTAGAGTCTTTAATTTTCTGGTCGTAGAGAATTTCAGTTGTTGGGAACGTTATTTGGAGTCTTAGCGTTCCACGCTTGATTTGAGCTTGCCCAATATTTTCTACGTAAAGCCCTGATTTCGGTTGCAATACTTCATAGTCTTGGGCGAATACAATGCTGAGCCAATAAAAAGTTAATAGCATGGAATAAAATAATTTCGATGCCCAATTGGAAGGAGCAACTCTAACCCTTCTTCGTTTGTTTAGCAGTTCTGTACTGTGAATTGGCTTAGGTCTATCCAAGTGCTGTGGCTTGAACCAAAGCTTTGATTGTTTTGCTGTTAAGACAGCCACAGTTTTCTGTTGGTCTTTTTCATCAGTGTTGCAGACGCTCATGAGCAGTTGGCATTATTCGTTGAGAGGGCGTTTCTTAACCACGTCCTTATATTGCACTGAGACAATGCGGACGATACTATCCTTACCAGGGTGGAGGTCCTTAATTCGATATAAGGCCCATTTTTGCGGAGGTTAGTTGTCGTCTTTCACCAAGACCAGCTCGCCAACCTCTAGATTTTTATTACCTGCCTTCCACTTACTTCTTTGCGGAAGTGTGGGCAAGTATTCTTAAGCCCATCTTTTTCACATGTCCTTTTGCAACTTGGTAACCAGTTTCCATTTTTGGTGTTAGTTTTTATCACTAACGCCTGGTTCGGGAGATGCAATCAGCGGTCGACCAATGAAAAAATGTCCGGATGTTGATGGTTCCGAATCTTTGGGATCGCTTGAATGCTGGCCTATTGGTCTTGAATTCACAGAAGCTTCTACTTGGTATAAAACGGTACTGAATTCCTCGTAAGTTAATAAGGTATCTCTGAGCACTCTCTTGAGATGTCCCTTTACCGATTTGACGCCAGCTTCCCATGATCCTCCAAAGTGTGGAGTGGCTGCTGGAATAAACTTCCATTCTGTACCATCATTTGCTATTACTTCTGCAGCTTGTTTTGTAGATTGATCTATCGCAAGCTGCAGCTCCTTTTCCATCTTATAACGGGCGCCAACAGAGTTAGTGCCATTACCTGAAAATATTCTCTTACAATGGCCACGACGCTCAACAAATCTTTTGTAGACTACTAAAAAGGCATCTGTGGTCATATCACTGACTACACTGAAAAAAATCCACATAGCGCCCAGAGCTTTGTAGCATAGCGCATTATTTATGGCCCCAAACGCTATGTACATAGTACTCTGAGCTATCCAATATGGCTCCCCGCACCATAATGTTAGAATCTACATATCGCGTGGTCCTATGTAACATGGCGCAGCATTTATGGTTCCACACGCTATGTACATAGTACCCTGAGCTATGCAGTATAGCTTCCAGCGCCATAATTACATTGCACAGAAATAATGGCCCCACACGCTTTATTACATAGTGCCATGACCCATGTAATATGGTTTATAGGACTACAATTATAACTCGCAGTCATGCTGTGTGAATACATGTATAAATGTAAGCAAACTTCTGAAGTATAGGAGAGGATATGGTCTTTGATGTCATATATCCCTCGGGAATTTCGCCGATAGAATTCCATCACCTAACATCAACTGCTCTACCTCCAGATGCTCAGATCTGTGAAGGCTCGTGGCCTTTTGTTGGATGCGAACTGGATCATCTTCAGATGCACTGAAAAAACACATAGCGCTAGACGCCATAATTTATATACTTCTGGCGCCATGTACATAGTCGATTTCTGTCAATTTGGGATAAAATATAGCACCACACGCCATAGTACATAGGAGCAGACGCTATGCTTATAGCCCTCCACGCCATATACTATAGTCTTCCACGCCATGTACTATAGTCCTCCACGCCATGTACTATAGTCCTCCATGCCATATACTATAGCCCTTGACGCCATTTGCATGGCGTGAAGGACTATAGTGCATGGCGTGGAGGACTTAAGTACATGGCGTGGAGGGCTGTAAACATAGCGCCTATGTACTTTTAAGTGTGTGTGCCTATGTACTTTTCACCATGTATTATGGCGTGTGGCGCTATATTTTATCACAATCCCGAAATCAACCATGTACATGGCGCCAGAAGCCTTTAAACTATGGCTTCTGGGGCTATGTGTTTTTTCAGTGTAGCTCAAGATGAATGGCCTTTGTCACCATGCAGACGAAAAGAATAATATATGCTTTGATCGTTCTTGTGCCTCGTCTTTTTGACATTTTCGTCATAAATTGTCCAGCGTAATGGATCCCACAATGAGAGAATGGTGGAGAAGGCGTTATCTGGACCGGTGGTAAACTTCCCATCAGCTGTTGAGTAGGCTTTTGGTTATACCGTACACATTTGATGAACCTGTTATTTCTGGATTGTACAGTGTTTTTAGCATTAGTTATCCAGTATTGAGTTCAATTGTAATTGAAGGTTAAGTTCGTGCCTCCGTGATGTGTCTGTTGGTGAGCATGGTCAATGATAAGATTTGTCAAACGATGTTTTTAAGGGAGCAAAATTTGATGCTTGGCATCAGGGGATGCGTCAGACTTCTGGATTCTTCCCTCCACACGTAAAACTCCAGCTTTATCTATGAACAGGTAAAGCTTGAGTAGCTTGCTTGATTTCTTTAATGGAGATCCTTTTCAAAGCGTATGTATCAACGACGGCTCGTAGCATAAAAATTAGGGTCGGCCAAAACAGAAGTTATATATCTTAAGTTTAATTTTTGGTACAGCAAATAAAATTTGATCTTCGTACAAAAATATGTTCCAATAAAAACCACGAAATGTGCTTGAGCATTGTCGTCAAGACAGAGAAAGGATGTAATTGGGGAGGAGAAAGACAAGTGTACTATAAATTAATGAGTCTTAAAAAAGTACGTCTCTAAACAAGCGCAAAAACTAATTCTCAAAAGCGTATACAATAACATTTTCGATATTCATTCTTTGATATTATACTTTACACACAGGGAAATTGATTACTTCAGAATAAAAAAAACCATTTTTCTTGTACTAATTTTCCTTATTTGGCTTTTAATGACTAAGTATTGGAACGCCATTGAACTTCAAGCCACATGTATTAAAAATTTAAAACACTTTTTTCAACTGAAAATTTATTTATTGTAGCGATTTTTAAAGCTGAAGGGGTGCTAGACTTAGCACAACTCAGAACCAGACCAAAGTCCGGAACCAAGATAGCCAAAGTTCAGCACAAGTGGAGGAATAGCTGCTGCCATTCAAGAGGCAAAACAAAAATAACAGGATTGCCCCGAGAGCAGGGTGCCCTAGAAATGGCCGTGAAGGCCCCTGTCCGCATTAGCGGAGCACCCTTTAACCAACCCCGATGGATGCTGGGGTGCCGCTTTGCTAGCTCGCTGTGGCTGGGGTGGGTTCTTTAAACAATGCGGATGGTTTGCTCTCTAAGAAACGGGATGCTACTTAATATTCATCCGTTATGAATACGTAGCCGCAAACTGGTATGTAAAAATACCCAGGGACAAAAAGGGGGCATAGTTCCGTAAAGGAAACCACCCAGGCTCTGCAAACATGGGCTAACTAAGCAGACCCAGTGCTCGTGACAACGCACGGAGACAGAAAATTGAAGATCTAAAAAGGAAAAATGTGGGAAAAAAACTACCTCTCTTTTCAGAGGAACCCGAGTGAGGCAGACAGCCCCGGGCCCTCGATGGTAGTGAAGCCCTGACCCCGATGGTCTGGGGTCCTCCACCCACTGATACTAGCCATCAAATTCAAAATTAAAAATCAATAAAATACCAGAAACTACAATTAAGGTATGGCCAGTATCCCTCCCATCGAAGAAAGCTAAAAAAAAAATGCTGAAAAATTCACGAAAAAAACACTATCTAACAATCGGCCAGCCAGGCCATACGCGGACCCTGGAAGAAGAAAGAGCTTCCCGGACTTTCGCCCAATAAGAAGGCCAAGGATTAAATTTAACAATACATTATCGCTTTATTGCCTTTTTCTTTTTCTTTCACTTTGTATAGGAACTCATAGCCAAAACCAACAATTCTGTGAAAATTTAGACACCCTCATATTGGTGCTAGAACAGCTTTTACTTAGAGTTATTTGATTATATACATGTACGTGACATATCTGAATTCATTCTAGTCTCAAACTATGTGCGCACATATGCTGATCCTAGTAACAACACAACCTTCTCAACACAAACAGTTTCCAATTTACACATTATTGTAACCTATAACTTTACGGATTCATTATTGATTTTTTTTTCCATGTGGGTTACAACAAAAAAATAAATTTGATTCTATGTTCTTTTATAGTCTGGGATATTCTATATGAAACTAATGCGACACATTGGGAAAAGTACATTTTCGCATCTTTACTACAGGTTCAAGTCTTCAAAAGTGTGATAATCCAACAGCTTGACAGAAAAATCACTCGTACCATTTGTAAATTAACACGAACTCTGGGAAAGTACGCAACAAAATGTATTTTCTGTTAAATTGATCAGTCGCCGTCAGGGCGCATAAATGTACGACTGTATTACGATATTTTCGTTGGATTTGAAATAAGTCATCTAATTCTGTTAGTTGTTGGTATTATCACATTATAATTACGTCTACTTATCGAAATTTTCCTTTTTGAAAAGGTTAAACAAGTTCGACTTTGAATTTGTTCGTCTTCTTGTGGTTTTTTTTTCTTGTTTCTAACCAGCCAATAGACTGTGTCAGGTCAAATGAGCATAATTCATAAATTGAAACTACACTTTGATTATGTACTTAAAATATGCATAGCCTACATATCCCTGGATGTGCATGCAAATAAGTACCATATTGACTGTTCGTGCAGTTTGAAACAACAATAAGATGAGTAATAGCAAAAATAGTAATTCAAATCAAATACAGTTCTAGTCCTGTTTTTTTTTCTTTTTTTTCTGACTGAGGACTCAAGATATAAAGCCCTTTTGAAAGTTTTGATTGTAATTATGGTCGTTAGTTCTCTCCAATCGACGTGCTACTTGTATAAAAAAAACTTTACGTTTGTTGCTCAGAAGCGAAATAACTTCGGCTGGTTCCACCAAACAGTACCGCAAACTCTTTCTCACGTCCATTTGTAGTTCATTACGTAATTCCATCTTAATAGCGAATACACTAACTTGGATAGCCGTTCAGCAATAGGATTCGATTAATCAGAGTAGCCCGTGGAGTTTCCTCGCTTTACACCAGACTCCAAAACATTCGACGGAATGTCCGACCGGCAAGATGCAGCACGTCTCGACATGCAGTTTCATCGAGTATGGCGATATAGTACGCCAGTTCCTAACCTGCCTAGCATGTAAAAAGAAGAAAATAAAGTTATCGTACTTGCCGTAACCAGTGGCACATTATAAGGAAAAACCACGTGGAGGGTAAAAGCGGCATCAGCGTTTGTGGACTCGTGGTCTGCTCCTTCAAACGTTAATCAATATGTGTTCCCGATCGCACGCGATCATAATGCGACCGATGCCACACTCGCAAAACCCAATGACGGACAGAATTCAGAAATCAGCACTATCACAAAATTAAACCAAGGGTATCACGTCGACCCGACGAAATCTTTTTTCCATACCAAAACAAATGCACCCGCACTTTTCTCTCTCTATTTCACAGTCGACTGCTTAAACTTTGCGCACCGACTCAGAGAAAGGTAACTGAGAAACTTGCTTTTGATCCCAACCGATGTCACGTGAAATGTTAAATGCACAAATGAGTCGACGCCACAGCTATATAAACCAAATAGATGGTTTGAAAATACTGTTAAACTCAGATCACTTAACTTATGACTTGACTATCACTGCCAGCACTCCACAATGTTTTTGGCAAGACCACATATTTCGAGCAAAAGTCTGATGATAATCGCACACGATATGGTGGAATCAATTGTAATCTTAGCAGCCGGGAAGGGAATAACCACCAACTAAGCACCTAATAACTTTGCACGAAATTGCAATATGTTCCACAAAGTTTACACTTAAAGTGAGTAAATTTACAAGCATCGTAAGGAGCACACTAAAAGCCACAGAAACTTCCCGCCGATTCCGCGAGAATCAAGTTCGGATGCACCAAATTACAAAACGATCTTATTTTCATAACCATTCGAACACTTAATCTGGAATATGAACAGATTTTCTAACTCTCTCGCAAACCCCCACGGTGCACCAGCCCACCCGTCTACGCGACGACCCAAACCAGCCTTCCTGTCCTCGCCACGAATTGAAATCGACTGTCCCTAGATAACGAATTTGTCTCGCAATGAGCAAGCGAACAGCAAGAAAAGTTGTGATCATGTCGTTTAGTATCCAATCTTTTATACATATCGCGTGAACAGGTGAGCGAATTTGAAAGGGAAAATGTAATAAAAGGAAATATCGTGAACACGTATACTGAGTTAATAATGAAAGTATCTTTGGTAGAGGAAATGGTGAACCAGGTGAACATCTCTAGATACTTTCTAATTGGGGCAGGAGTGACACCTGAAATAGGCGCAAATGGCCGATCTCCAAATAAAATTTGGAAACAGATCGTGAACTTGTGAACTCAGTGGGTATATCACTTAGTGACGTCTTTCGCGTGAAAGACGCCCACTGATCGTCCATTTTGATCGGCCAGCTGGTAGTAGGCACCGCCGATCTTCTTTATTACCTTACTAAGGTAAGAACTTCCGGTCCAGCTTTGCATTGTAGTGCGCGGCTGGGTCACTTTGCCGGAAGTTGCGCCTGTAGACCACTTCGCCAGGCTGGTATGTAACCACCCTGGAACGAAGGTTATAGGCCTTTGCATTGCGAGACTGGGCCTGAGTGGTGAGTTGGCGAATGCTCTGGCGTAGGAGTGCCAGGTGGTCAAGAGGTGGCAGAGTCGTTCCGGGGTCATCCAAAAGATGGAGTTGCCGCAATAGGTCATAGGTGCGGCCATGGGTGACCATTGGTTGCCCAAAGACTGCCTGATAAGGCGAAGTTCCAATCGGAGCATGAGGTGCGGAGCGTAAGGCGCTAGTGATAGCCGAGAGTTTGTCGTCCCAGGTAGTCTGTGCGGGATCGATGTAGGCTCTAATAGCAGCGAGAATTGAACGGTTTAAACGTTCTGAAGCATTTGCCTCTGGCAAGTATACAGCTGTAAGTGTGTGTGCGATTCCGGATTCCTGCAGTACGTCATGGAAAATGTGCGACCGAAACTGCACGCCGTTATCCGACACGATGGTTTCTGGAACTCCGACAAGGTGAAATATCCTCTTCCTTAGTATGTCCAGTACTGCCTTCGCAGTGAAGTTTCGAAGCGGCTCGACAAATAAGAACCGCGAGAGATGGTCTAGGATGATGAGGGCTCCTATGTTGCCAGATTTGGACCTAGGGTAGGGGCCTATAATGTCTATATACAATCGTTGGAATATGCGCTTGGGTACGGACTGAAGCGTCATTGGTGGTCGAAGGATGTGTGATGGAGCTTTGGTGGTTTTACATATGAGGCATGTGCCCACATATTCACTAACTTGAGCGGCCATCCGTGGCCAGTAAAACCATTGCCGTAATCGGCCGAGGGTTTTGGCCACGCCACCATGCGCGCTTAAGGGTGGGTCATGAGCTCTCTTCACTAATTCTGCCATCATTTCTGACGGCACCCACAACTTCCAAGCCACCTGGTCTTGAAGTCCGTTTCCGGTCGCATATTCGGTTCGCTTGTATACGAACCCGTCTACTAGTTGTAGGTCCGGCAGTTGATGTTGTTCTAACTGGACTTTCGCCGCTAGCTCCATATAAGAAGCACTTTTGCAATGCGGCGAAGTTAAATCTAGCTCCATTGCAGTGTCCTCGGATTCCGCTGGCGCCAACGCCTCGGCAGAGAACATGCGCGACAAGGAGTCCGGCACTACATTTTGGCTTCCCTTTTGGTGTGTGATGGTGAAGTTAAACCCTTGGAGTTTAAGAGCCCACCGGGCTAAGCGACCATTTAGATCCGGTTGGTGCATTAGCCATTTTAGGGAAGCATGGTCGGTTACGATTTCAAATTCATGACCTTCCACGTAGGCACGGAACTTCTTGATTGCCAACACCGCTGCCAGACATTCTTGCTCAGTGACGGTGTAATTTCGCTGAGCGGGGTTCAATTTGTGGGACATATAGGCGACGGGGGATTCGTCTCCTTCCTCCGTCCGTTGCACTAGCACGGCACCTACTCCATGTTGACTTGCGTCACATTGGATGGAGAAGGGCTTGTTGAAGTCGGGGCTGTGCAACACTGGAGCCGAAGCAAGGCTCACTTTCAATTGCTTGAAAGCATTTAGCCTCTCGTCGGTCCACACAAATTGAGTCCTCTTCGAAAGCATGTCTGTCAGTGGTGTTGACAAAGACGCATATTCCTTGATGAAGCGCCGATACCAGCCGCAGAATTCCAAAAATCTCCGCAGCTGCTTCGTGGTCGTTGGAAGAGGGAAATCCATAATGGATCTCACCTTGTCAGGGTCTGTCCGGATCGTCCCATTACCAACAATGTGGCCAAGGTACTTTACCTCGCGCAAGAGGAATTTGCTCTTTTCCACATTGATGGTAAGGCCAGCTTGTCGCAGATGGAATGCGACCTGGTGCAGTACCTTCAGGTGTTCGTCGAAGGCCTCGGTTATCACCAACAAGTCATCCAAGTATACAAACACTTGGTGCTTTAGATGCGGGGGGATCAAATTGTCCATGAGTCGCGACATCGTTTGGGGTGTATTGCACAAGCCAAACGGCATCACGACAAAGTGATGCAGGGGTCGCCCGGGCACAGTAAAAGCTGTCTTCTCCCTTGACCGTTCCTCCAAAGGATTTTGCCAGAAGGCATCTTTTAGATCCAGGCTCGTAATAAAAGTGGCCTTAGGGAGTCTGCTTAAGATGCCATCTATCATAGGTAAGGGATAGGCGTCTTTCACTGTGACCGGGTTAACCTTTCTCGCATCCAAGCACAGGCGTACCTTGGAGGGCTTGACCACTAGGGTCACTGGCGAGGACCACGCGCTCTTTGACTCTTCGATCACGCCCAGCGCGAGCATGTGATCTATCTCTTTATATAAGAGCTTTTCCACAGCTGGCGAAACAGAGAAGTGTCTCTGTTTTATTGGTTTTTGATCGCCAGTGTCGATTTCATGCTCGATCAGCGCTGTTTTTCCTAAACCCTCTATTGTGAACGACGGAAAGCTAGCAATCACAGACGTAAGCCTGCGACGCTACTCCGGTGTGAGAGGGTGGGCGTGATCGTCGAGTTGTTCGAGACTACTAGTGGTGCTGACTTGTTGGGATGGCGCGAACAGGTCTGCTGCTAAGGCGAATTGACGCACAAAATCCACTCCCAGATATAAGTTTTGGCTGAGAGTGGGAATTATCCAGAGCGTCAAGGACTTGGTAACTTCCCTGAATGTGATGTCGGCTGACACTCGGCCTACGGCTTGCTGATGTGTGCCGTCTGCAGTCTTCAACCCGAGAGAAGCTCTTTTCCAATGAAAAGCGTTCCTTTCGAGGAATGACTTTGCCAAGTCAGCCGCCATCACGCTCACGGAAGCTCCCGTCTCGATCAAGCCTGCCGTTGGTTGGCCAAACAGCAGAACCTGTGCATATGGATGGACGTCACCTGAAGGCACGTCCATCAGAGTGGCACTGTTGAGCTGGTAGCGCCAATGCCGAAAGCGAGAATAGAATGCTCTAATCCTCAGCGTTGAGCGCTTGGATTTGGAACGATCATGTTTCGGTCGTGCAATTTCAGAACTGAAGATTCGGTCTAGGACCGTCGTATATTTCGGCCATCTTAGGTGGTATGGCAGAAAAGCCAAAGGTGCGGGACGGGATTGATGTAGGGGTAAGTCAGGTAATTGCAACACTTCAGGGTGTTCAGCATTCGGGGTGTTGCCTTGTTGAATGTCGACCACGACATTCCCTTTTACCTGCTGAAACGAGGTGGATGGGTTTGCCTCTTTGGGAGGCTCTCCCGTGGGTGTGTTTTTTTGCTTGACATACGAGGCAGTGCGGCTTATAGGTGTTTTCTTTGCCACATCCGTAGCAGAACACGCGCCTCTCTTGTAGGCAGTCGTCAAACTAATGTCCTACCTTCCTGCAATTCCAGCAGGTAAGCAAGACTGTCGTGGCGTAAACTTCAGTATCTAAAGGGTCATTCTCCACAAGGTTTTGAGGCTCTTCCTCCAGGGCTTCGTGAAAATGCCTTCCTGGCGCAGACCAGCGGTGGCTTCTGAGCTCCAGCTCGAAATTCTCCGCTCGGTGGACGGCCTGATGGAGCATCCGGACAGTAGGCAAGTGACTCTGCAATAAACCGCGGTGAATCTCCGGTAACAGATTCCGCTGGAGGATCTCTGCCAACTCTCCATCGCTGATGGGGCGTTGCAAGCGGTCCGCTAAGCGGTGTACTTCCGCACTAAAATCATCGAAGGTCTCGTTTGTTCGTTGCCTTCGTCCTCGGATGATCTCCATCAGGTCGCCGTCCGAGTAGCAACCTCCGAACTGATCACTCAGCGCCGCCTCCAGGTCTCGCCATTGGACTTCCCGCCTGGTGCGGTGGAACCGCCAATACCAATCGGCAGCGGCTCCGGTGAATAGCAGGTATAAGTGTTGACAAAGCCAATCAAAACGACCAGAAAGTGTTTGCCTGGTGAGCGACCTGACCCTGTAGGTGAACACTTCCACGGGCAAGGAGTTATCCCTTCCAGAAAACGTAAGGTTCCACCTCTCCATGATACTGGCGACCCTATCAGGAGCCAACTGACCTAGATCATCCCGAAGTGAGCGGGAATTATGAGGCCTTGGAGCAGGAACAATGACGGGTGCCCTGGGCTTCAGAGGCGCAGGAATTTCGGCCTCAGCCTGGGTCGGCCGTCTCAGATCAGCCAACTGTTCCATAATTAAGCGCATGCTATCCTGCAAGGCGCCTATCTGGTGCTGAACGCCACTCAGCTCCGTCTGGAATGAGGGGTGAAGACCAGCTTCGTCCGTTGCGCTAGTTGTCTGTAGCGATCCTTTAGGATCAGGTGGCTGGTCTGAGACGCCCGATCCATTCGGATCCTGTAAATTAAATTCCACTATGCCTTGCTCTTGCCTTCCCCTTCCCCTGGTGGTAACTCCAAATTTGGAGGTTCTCGGCCGGGCTCCGCCCGTCGAGGGGACTTTACCTACGTCGAGGGGAAGCCTCAGTGGTACACAGCACAAAGGACAGCCAGAATTATCCTTCAACCATTGCTCCAAGCAGTTTTGGTGGAAACTATGTTCACATTTTGTTGTGTGCGTGACTTGAAAGATGGTGTATGCTTGTTGGCAGATGGAGCACTGAGCCCCCACCTCCACACTGCCCAGATCCTCTCTGCTGTGCCTCACTAGCATTGTGTCAAGTTAGCAAAAATTGTACGGTGTTCTGAAAATGTAAAAAATTGGATTTTGCACGATGACGTGACTAACTGAATGATTACGCTTAAAACTAAAGTTGGTTACTGATAATTCAGGCAGCAACCAAGTGCACAACAATGTGTGTCTAACTCTTTTAATTAAGGCTTAACCTAAGCCAAAGTGGCTAAAACCAAGGCTTACTAACTAATTGGCCAAAGTGCCTAAATTCGAAAAAAGATAATTGAGTGCACACCAGGTGGTGTGTCTAACTAATCAAGTTTTAATAAATTCCAAATAGAACAAAACCGCTAGAAAACTACGAATTGCCAAAAGAGGTTTAACGTATGAATACGGAGTGGGTTTTCCAAAAATATTCAAAACTTATATTTGTAGGCCTTCTTATTGAACGAAATCCGGTTAATTCTTCTCACCCTGGCTGGCTTTTGCAATAAACGCATAGAAGTTGAAATTTTTAGTCAGGGATGAATTTGATTAAGTGTGCGAAATTGTTTAAAGGTGAAAACGTGTTTGTGAGAGAGTGATTAATTATTAAAATTCGTTTACGTAGGAAACAAAATGTATGTATGAAATTTATACGTGATATTGAAGTTACTTAATTTGGATCGTTTCGCTAATGGGAATCGCCCAGCATGGGGGACTGTTCACCCACCCGAAATTCCTCGAAAAGAGAGGAGCAAAGGATCAAAACAACTATGTTGTTGCTTGACTCAACTTCAGCAAATGGTTCAAGTCTGGCCAAGCTGCAGGGACGTGTAGGCGGCACCACGCCAACCCCACGTAATCTACCACAGCTTGAACCAAACCCAAGCCAAAAGCCGAAGCTGGGTCAAGACAACAAGGATATAAAGTTTGGGTCAGCTTCCTAACATAAAGTGGGGCAGGGGCCCTTCGGATGACCGGGACAGGAGTGGCGGTAAACCACCAAAACCTGTTATCCGCGGCCATCCTCCAGGTTGCTCCCAGAGCCAAAAGGCTGATTGGACAAAACAACGAAAAGCTGCCCAAAAGGTAAACTAAAAGGAATGAAGTTAATAGGATAGAAGGGGAAGGATGTTTGCGGCTAGAAGGGAAAGAGCGAGCAGTGCATGTCTTGCATCAAGGGCTTGTTCTCTCGAACGAAATAGTTTTGAATCGCAAGGGAGGCGATTCCAAGACATGCCAGTGAGCATGGAATTGAAAGGATTAAAGACGTGAAGTCTTGAGGGGAGTATGAGTCGAGACTCATAATTATTTTCTCTCACTGTGGTGGGTTGCCCAAAAACAAGTTGGGCGCCATTTGTAGCTATTTTTAAAGCTGGAGGGGTGTTAGACTTGGCACAACTCAGAACCAGACCGAAGTCCGGAACCAAGATGGCCAAAGTCCAGCACAAGTGGAGGAATAGCTGCTGCCATTCAAGAGTCAAAACAAAAAAAAGAATTGCCCCGAGAGCAGGGTGCCCTAGAAATGGCCGTGAAGGCCCCTCGTCCGCATTAGCGGAGCACCCTTTAACCAACCCCGACGGATGCTGGGGTGCCGCTTTGCTAGCTCACTAAAGTTAAGTGGTTTCTTTAAACAATGGGGATGGTTTGCTCTCTAAGAAACGGGATGCTACTTAATATTCATCCGTCATGAATACTTAGCCGCAAACTGGTATGTTTAAATACCCAGAGACAAAAAAGGGGCATAGTTCCGTAAAGGAAACCACCCAGGCTCTGCAAACTAGAGTTGGGTCGTACTCGGATTTTTACATACTTGGTATTCCGAATACGAGTACAAAAAAATACCTGTTCCAAATACCTGTTCCAAAAATACTAGCTAGTATTTTTTGAAGTATGTACATATATACACACAAGTACATTCGATTTGCAGTGATGTAATGAAACGGTATGATATGCCCTCCCCCATCCACCAGAGACAAAGTTCCCAGGCTAGAATGGTGATGGTGCAGTTGACCGTGAAAGGATAGGAAAGGATCCAATGGTCGGTCAGTTATTTGGCAAGTATTTCTCCAATCTAGGAGCCATCTAAGGGAAAACAAGCAAATTCAGTCAATTTAATTTGATTTTCATTTTAATATATGCACAAAACACCTCCTGTATTCGTTCAAACTACCAGTGTCGAAAAATTTACTATGATAGGACCAACTAATCCTGTTGCCATCTATATGACTTTTCATCGATCGATGCCTGATACCAAACTTTTCCTGGCTAATCTAAAACAGTTGGTTTTCCACTTCGCCTCACTGAAGCATGAATTTGTCGAAAATTTTATTAAGAAATTATAAAACGTCTATTAAACATGCACCCACTAGGGGGCTAACCTTTTCGGTAAAGCTGGACATGAGTCACAACCCCGGTAGGTCTTGGCCCGTTATGTCCCAAACAACTCTAACTCAAACTTGGCCGATTTTGTCCGATTTCAGCTACTTTCGCCCTAAAAACCTAAACGTAAAGTCCCGAAATACTCGCAAGCACGAAAATACTCTATACAAAAATATGCGATACGAAAATACTTGCAAGTTCCAAAATACTCGATACGAGTATATACTCGTATCGAATATTTTGGAACGATACAAGTATATTCGTATTCGAATATTTTGGAACGATACGTTATTTTCGTATTCGAATATTTTGGAACGATACGTTATTTTCGTATTCGAATATTTTGGAACGATGAGAGTATATTCGTATTCAAATATTTTGGAACGATATGAGTATATTCGTATTCGAATATTTTGGAACGATACGAGTATATACTCGTATCGAGTATTTTCGTACTTGCAAATATTTTCGTCTCCCGTACGAGATAATCGTGAGTATGAAAGCACTTGCAAGTATGAAATACGAGTTTATATTAATATTAGGATACTATTACGTCACTGTTTGATTGAAATGAATTAAATGGACGAAATTTATTGTGTAAATTCTTGATTACATGTATAGTCCACAAAAATACTCGTACCTAGTATTTTTGAATTTCGTACTAGGTACTGGCTGTGCCAAAAAAATACCTGTTCCATATACCTGTCCCAGTATATATGCCTCATCTCTAATTGTAACATAAGCTTTTCTCGTTTTTCGCACTTTCCGTAAATATGATGACACTCAATAATTCGCTTACAATTAAAGTTAAATTATAAATGCATGTGTGCAGTTTATTGTAGTTCAATATAAATACATCCGACTTAGCATTTTTGTTAAACTAGTACATAAGCCAAATTTATGTATAAAAGAAGCGTTTTAGCATGAATAAAGTCTCTTTCTCAAATCAAAGCCCACAAGACTATTTAATTGGTTAAAGCTGCCGGTGAGCCTGTCCCAGCACTTTGGTGAAAGATTTGGCACATTGCCAGCATTGTGAAGTACAGTTTTAACTCACAATCTTTTTGGGTCCGTCGAGCCGGATTGCCGAAATTTGAAATCAAGTTTCGGTGCAGCTACTACCGACTCTCCACCAAGCGAATTAGCTTCATTGCAATTTGGTGCAGAAGATAAGTACGTTCCACCTTAAGAAACATTGAAAGTAATTTATTTGGCTAATCCTATAGAAGCAGTAAAGCATACAAGCAATGGCGGAAGCAAACGTGGTGCAGCAGGACAATTTCGAGAAGCTTACCAGGATGATGACGAACTTCCGGAAGGACAGCAAGAAACGGCATTCGTATGGATATTTTAAGGCGAGACAGCAACGTCTAGCGGAAATTTGGACGATGATCGCGACGTCACATCAGGCTATCTTGTCCGGAGGAAAGTTGACCAGCGAGCATCAAAGGCAATACTCACTGGAATACGATAGGGTCGAGGAAATCTACCTGGAGCTCCTCTCGATCTTTGAGCCTACCTTCACCTTCACTATGGTGCACCATAGTGAAGGTCTATCAGCCGTCGAAAAGATGCAATACTTAAAAATGCATCTTACGGGTGAAGCCGCTCGAGTAGTTCAGCATTTGGACATAAGTAACGAAAACTACGAAGCGGCATGGGAATTATTAAATGAAAGATTCGACAACAATAAAGCGATTGCATGGAATCATATGCACAAATTTTATCATCTCACTGCAGCTAAAGAGGAACGAGATTCAGCCGTTAAAAACTTAGTGGATGCAACTGCTGAATTTCTCGCGAACATGAAAGGGATTGGAATCAACGTCGACCATTGGGATGCAATCATCATCTACATGATCAGCTAGAAATTGGATATTCAATCACGAAGGCTATGGGAGGCCTCGCTGGGATCGTGTTCCGATATACCTAAGTTAGAAACATTCATGGACTTTCTAACTGGTTGTTTCTGAGCGTTAGAAGCACTGGGCACAACAAAAAGGACAGGCAAGGTAGACTCGCTCATAGCGAATGAAGCGACGGTATGTACTTTTTGCCAAAAGGACCACTTCAGTACCCCATGTAGCATGTTTAAAACATTGAGTGTTTCCCAACGAAGGAATCTGATTCAAGAACGAAGTGCCTGTTACAACTGCTTGCAAAAGAGACACAATGGCAAGAGTTGTCCATCTAAGAATCGATGCCGCATGTGCAACAAGAAACATCATACATTACTGCACAGTAATGAAAGCGATGATAAGACAAAAGGCAAGGAAGCCACAAAACAATCAGCCCCAGCGATGACAACACTCATGGCTAACCAAACTGAAGCTTCCCGGACCGTGTTGTTGGCAACGGCAAGGCGCAAGGTAAGAGCCAGAGTAGGGCATCTGACGACCTTAAGAGCTCTCATCGGCTGTGGCTCACAACGAAGCTTCATCACCGAAAAGGCAGTTCAATCATTAGGAATAGAACGTCAATATGCAAAATTCAGCATCAGTGGTCTCGGATCAAAGTCTTCCATACGAACAAGAGGTGAAATAGATTTATTGATACAACCCAAATTAGGAGATGAAATCAACATATCCGCTCTAATCATCTCTAAAATTACAAATGTCTGTCCAGCAGTCGAGACAAAAACTGAGTCACCAGCACACTGCAACCTACGAGATTTAGCTGATCCTGACTATGGTATTCCAGGAAATATCGACGTTTTGCTTGGAGCCGATGTTTATGGTTTGTTTGTGTTGCCTGAATTCAAACAAGGCACACCATGTGCCCTCAAAACGAGATTGGGTTGAGTGCTACTTGGTCCCACTTATATTAAATCTCCGTATGCTGATATCATCGCCATGGTCTCCACAGAAGACACAGCAGACAAATTACTACGGATATTTTGGGAACTCGAGGAGGTCCCAACAGTCAATCATATGACAAAGGAGGAAGAAGCAGCCGTAAACTGGTACCGAAGAACCACTCGACGAGAGAAGTCAGGTAGATACGTGGTCAGAATTCCATTCAAAACGGAGGGTGAATCGACCAAAGCGCTACGAGACTCTCAAAAGGCTGCACATATTCACTTTTCACGTCTTGAAAGACGATTAATGGGTAATAAGGAACTGAGAAGCCAATATACCGCATTCATCCAAGAATATATCGATCTAGGCCACATGACAGAAGTAAGCCCAAAGGAAATTTACTCATCATACAATTACTATATGCCTCATCATGCCGTTTGCAAAGAAGATAGCACAACAACGAAGCTCAGAGTCGTGTTCAATGCATCGCAAGCCGCTCCAAGCGGAAAATCCCTTAACGATGTGTTGCTTGTAGGTCCAAGCATACAAAACAACCTAGCAACGATTATAATGCAGTGAAGAACTTTAAAATACGTGATAGCAGTTGATACGGAAAAAATGTACAGGCAAATTTTAGTCCACGAAGACAAGCGAGACTACCAAAGAAAACTCTGGCGAAATTATCCATCTGATGCCATAAAACATTATAGACTGAACACAGTTACTTACGGAACAGCAAATGCTCCCTTTTTGGCGATTCAAACCCTACACAAATTGGCAGAGGACAAAAGCCTTTACTACCCGAGGGCTTACGAAACAATAAAACAAGAATTTTACGTAGACGAAGTCTTTACAGTTGGTGGTTCTCTCCAGGAAGTCAAAAAACTACAACAAGACCTAATAACAGTACTACACAAAGGTGGATTTTGTGGAAGGAAGAAAGGAAGTGGACTGCAAACCACGAATCTCTGCTAGAAACAATTTGTCCTGCAGACAGAGAAACACAAATACCATTAAAATTAACCCGGACTGACAACATCAAGGCATTAGGACTTCAGTGGAATCCAGCAAAGGATACATTCACATTTAAAGTGTGCTTGCAAGCGAACAAAGATACTTTTATTACAAAAAGGCAGATTCTGTCAGAAACTTCCCAATTGTTTGATCCAATTGGCTGGGTTCAACCTTGCATTATACTAGGGAAAATCATCATGCAACAATTATGGTTAAAGAAAATGGGCTGGGATGAACCCATAGACAACGAACTGGAAATCAAATGGAGGAGCCTCAGAAATCAACTCGAGCTATTGCAACAGCTTTCCATTCCACGTTGGGTAGGTTATAGCAAGAATGAGATTCTCGAAGTGCATGGGTTCTGGGATGCATCGGAATCAGCATATGCCGCTGTTATATACGCTCGTATACAACATTCGAACGGTGACATAGCTACACGACTCTTAACATCAAAATAAAAGGTGGCACCTTTAAAAATATTGTCCATTCCACGTCTGGAGCTTTGTGGGGCAGTTTTATTAACACAGCTAATGAAGGCAACCCTGGAAGCGCACTGTTGGTCTCACGTCACACTAAATTACTGGACAGATTCTACAATAGTATTACAGTGGATTCAAAATCAACCTGTCAAATGGAAAACTTTGTAAGCCAAATACAGACTGACTCCGACCTCAAGCAATGGGAACACGTGCCAAGCACCACAAACCCAGCAGACATTGCCTCCCGACGAAGCCTCCCTCAAGATTTACTAGAAAATAAAATTTGGTGAGAAGGTCCAGCATGGCTACGAAAAGATTCTTCCAAGTGGCCAAGAAGTAAAGGCTGCGAGAACAAACCAGCAGTCAACATAGAATTGCGATCGAACACTCTTGCATGTTTTACGACCAAAAAGGAGCACGAAAAAATTGACTTAATTGAAAAATTCTCTTCCTTATTAAAGCTAGTAAGAGTTATAGCATATTGCAGGAGATGGAAGAATCATCCAACCACCTCTTTTCTGAGTGCTGGAGAGCTACGTGATGCCGAATTAGTATGTGTGCGACTGGTGCAAAGAGAAACCCTTCCAAACGAAATAAAATCACTAACAAAGAGGCATCCATTGCCCAAATCAAGTTCTCCGATACGCTTGACACCATTCATCGACTCAAATCAGCTAATGAGGATGACTGGGAGACTTCAGCACAGATCTAGCGACCCAGACAAAAAACACCCAATCATACTACCCCGAGGTCATTTAACAAATTTAATTATAAAACATTACCATCATTTAACGCTACATGGGGGAGCTCAGTTAGTGCACGCCACAATTTGGGAAAAATATTGGATTATCAATGGCTTAACGGCAGTCAAAGCGGTAACCAAAAAATGCGTGATGTGCTTCAAAACAACAGCCAAATCTGAACAGTAGTTGATGGATCAGCTTCCTAGTGAACGCGTCACTCCCGGAAAGCCCTTTGCACAAAGTGGCATTGATTATGCTGGTCCTATTACTATAAAATGGAGCAGTGGGAGAGGAGCAAAAACGACGAAAGCGTACATAGTCGTATTCATCTGCTTGTCGACAAAGGCAGTGCACCTAGAACTAGCCAGTGATCTAACAGCAAAGACTTGTATTGCGGCCATAAGACGATTTATCGCCAGACGAGGCATGTGTCACACGTTGATGAGCGACAATCGAACAAATTTTGTCAGTGCGGATAAAACACTAAGACGTGATGTACTAAACATGATCTCAGAAGCACAAGAAACATTAGCGATCAACAACATTAATTGGAAGTTCATTCCTCCTGACAACCCACATTTTGGTGAAATTTGGGAAGCCGCCGTCAAATCGATGAAGCGCCATTTATTTAAGGTCATCGGCTGCACGCTTCTCAACGTTGAAGAAATGTATACACTAGTACAGTCAATCTGCAGGTTGAGGTCGGAAATTAGTGCCTAGGACGTGAATCTTTTTTTATTCGATGACAAATGAGATTTACTAAGCAACCACGGGGGTGGACCAGTTCAACCCTTAGCGGTATTTTGAAAAACTCAAAAAAACAGCCAAAAAATTTTTGAAATGCGTTTATCTCGTTTGCTATGCATTTCACAGAAAAATCGATTGATGATAAAATGTAGAGGACGTTAAAATCTACAATTTATGTCATTGGAGCAATGCTGTACAACAAAAAATGCACACGGTAGGTGGCGCCAAAGTATCCAAAAAAGTGTTTTTCCACTTTTTCGTCCTGAAAATATTATTTTAACGCAAAAATGTAAATGCAAAAGTTGTTCCTTACATTTTTATCAACAATTTTTATTTAAACATTTTTTTTATACGACTTACCGTTTCAAAGCTGCAGCTTGCAAAAGTACGAAAATTCCAATAATACGGTTGCACGCAATGAGTGCACATCGGAGGTAAAACACTTTCGCCACAAACGAAACAAATCGACACATTATCACTCATTTTTAGAGAGCTAAGTTTTGCTGTCTCTACTCTCCGAAACTCACATGGCAACTGAAAAATGTACGGTCCTTAGTCAATAGGGCAGATGGTCGAATAGTCCCTTTTGTTAGAACTATGCCAACGTCGCCGGAGAAAGTCACAGTAGGTACGACGAAATTACATACCATTAACAGCACGGTGCTGTATACGCTGCGCTATATTGCACTGTAACTTTGAAACGGTAAGTCGTATATAAAAAATGTTTAAATAAAAGTTGTTGATAAAAATGTAAGGAACAACTTTTGCATTTACATTTTTGCGTTAAAATAATATTTTCAGGGCGAAAAAGTGGAAAAACACTTTTTTGGATACTTTGGCGCCACCTACCGTGTGCATTTTTTGTTGTACAGCATTGCTCCAATGACATAAATTGTAGATTTTAACGTCCTCTACATTTTATCATCAATCGATTTTTCTGTGAAATGCATAGCAAACGAGATAAACGCATTTCAAAAATTTTTTGGTTGTTTTTTTGAGTTTTTCAAAAGACCGCTAAGGGTTGAACTGGTCCACCCCCATGGTTGCTTAGTAAATCTCATTTGTCATCGAATAAAAAAAGATTCACGTCCTAGGCACTAATTTCCGTAAATCGATTTTTTTTTCGACAGATTTACTGTACTACACGGCTCGCACAGATTGAGGCGTGTATGAATTCACGACCCTTAACTCCAATAAGCAGTGATCCCAACGATTTCGCAGTTTTAACCCCAGGTCATTTCCTTACCGGTCAAAGTTTGTCTGAACTTCCAGATGGTAACACCGAAGACAGCCTTTCAAAGAAGTGGCAAATGATTCAAAGCATGAAACGACTATTCTGGCAAAGGTGGAGTCTAGAGTATCTGACACAATTGCAGCAGAGTAGTAAATGGTTCAGCGAAAATCGTCGATTAAACGTGGGAGATTTAGTGTTAATAAAACACGAAAACCAGCCGTCACTTCACTGGCCAATGGGCAGAGTAACCGCAATCTATCTAGGAAAGGACAACCTAGCCAGAGTGGTAACAATCAAAACAGCCACTGGAACCCTTGATCGATCACTTGCAAAGATATGTCCAATTCCAAAGAATGACCAACTCAAAAACCCAGTGCCGCAACAAGTTGAAGACCAGCAAGAACAGCGAAACGTGCAGCCGAAAAGAAAACGTAAACAAACCAACCTAATCAACAGTACGACCTCTACAGCCCCCAAAACAACCGCAAGATGGTACGAGGCATCGACCACCCACACTTAAAACTAGATATACTTTAGAAGAACCAGTGGTTCTTGGGGGGCAAAGTGTTAAGAATTCATTATTCATTTAAGTTTATTGTCATCATAAAATACTTATTTTCGTTCAAGTTCATTGTAATCGTAGAATACTTAATTTCAGTCAAGTTCAATGTCATAACATACCTACCTTCACAAACTCAAGCACACGTTATCATATTCTCACTCCTTCATTTTCTTATAAACAAAACAATTGTACACTTAGTCATTCAATGTACCGACAATTCACATGTTGGGAGTCAAATTTCATAATCAAGAAACCTCTTTACAACCTTTCAGTCATTGTAACATAAGCTTTTCTCGTTTTTCGCACTTTCCGTAAATATGATGACACTCAATAATTCGCTTACAATTAAAGTTCAATTATAAATGCATGTGTGCAGTTTATTGTAGTTCAATATAAACACATCCGACTTAGCATTTTTGTTAAACTAGTACGTAAGCCAAATTTATGTATAAAAGAAGCGTTTTAGCATGAATAAAGTCTCTTTCTCAAACCAAAGGCCACAAGACTATTTAATTGGTTAAAGCTGCCGGTGAGCCTGTCCCAGCACTTTGGTGAAAGATTTGGCACATTGGCAGCATTGTGAAGTACAGCTTTAACTCACAATCAATATTGTAGAATCTTAATAATTGATGTGAACAGTCCTGTGTGGACACAACTAGATGCTAATACATATATTATTACATATTACATACATTAAATAAATTTAAACTTAAGGCAAATTGTAAATCAGACTCATACTCTTTAAAAATTAATGCATCAACAATATTACATTTTGATTTGTACTGTTTCCTAGAAAGTGACTTATTAGAAATCACAGATAACAGCTATCTAACCAGGAATTTTACATATAACAAAGCTTCTTTTTGAAACATAAACATTACCAATCTAGCAGCTCAAAACATAAAAAGTCTAGCGTATCAGAACCGCTAGGAAACTAATTTTCGAGGACATTGTCTTTGAGTGAAAAAAAAATGTGGAAAGACGTTATACACATTTTTGTAGAATCATATCAACCACTCCTTATCCCAAGCAACAAAACTCAACTATAACATAAATGATGAAAATGTTCAGTGCTGGCAACACTTTCCCACCGCAGCAGCAATAATTTACCCTAAACAAGCTCATACTTAAATCAACTTATCCTTTGAATTTCGTTCTCATCGGAGGATTTCATCAAAAGTTTTAGCGGTTTAACGTTGTTTGAGGCTGCCATCCGATAAATGTTCAAAACTCGAAAAATTTATAAATTGGTTTCTTATTTTTATTGCAAATGCTTTGCATACGAGTATGTAATTTGAAGCATCTGTTGGTACAATATTTACGACAATGGCTGAAGCTGGTTACCCTGTGTCAGCAACAAAGTAAAATGTATATAAAATTCGCTTCACGTTAAGTTAAACCCAACCAGTAAATTTCGTTTCGATTGAATCACTGCGCTGGAAGGTATACGGGTGAAAAACACTTTAAGGTTGCCACCCTCAAAACTTTTCAAATTTTCTAACCGTAACTGTTTATTGTTAATTTTCATTGCAGAATCATTGCCATGCAAATGCAAATCTAATGACATAACCGCTCAGTAAGGAAATTCCAAAAAATTACATAAATGGTCTTAGCTGGCAGCCCTTTCATGATTTGTCTACGAATATTCCTACGACATTTGGTCCACATCAAAGTCTATTTACTACATGAATTTTATTTTGATTTCATGACTGGACCGGAAGTAAAAGGGAAAAAACTTTATTTTGCTGAGCAAATTTTCAAGATTTAGGAGACAAAAATCACTATAGCTGGCAACTCTATTCTGATTTTTCAGCTCAAATTTCATCAAATATCATCTAAAGCAAGATCCAAATATTGTGTGAATTTCGTTTAAATCTGATACCTGAATCGGAAGCTATAAGCCAAAAAGCTGTTTGTTTTCTTAGTGAGTTTTCTAGATGGTACCACTGCCATAGGGTTGCCCGCATTTCAAATTCACTTCTATCAGATCTGGTCCCCCTTAATGCAAAAATGTTCTGTATGTTTCATTATGATCGGATAATCCGGTCGTCAGTTCTCGTGAACAGAACTTTCGAGTGCTGAAAATAGAAGTGATTTGGTGAAGGGTTGCCGTTCTTAGGCAAATTGGGATTTTAAAAATTTCACATGATGCACAAAGGTTAAACTGTATCAATGATTCGAATTTTTTGTCACAAATCAAAAATTTTCACGAGGTTCAATGATTTGAAGGATTTTTTTTCAGGAACCTGCCGCAGCTACAAGGTTACCCGCACTACCTTGGAAATCCATGTGTGTTAAATTTAAGTCAAGATCAATACGCTCTGCATATTTTACGATGATCCAATGTTTTTGTCAGAAGAAATGACAAATCAAAATTTGAAAAATAATCCTTGCCTACTTTTAGGCACGATGCACCCACACACGGCTCACAATTTCTAATTCTTTATCATAAACATGACTCAAATGCCCGCCGCTGCCAGAAGGTTAAAGATATCTGAATTTGAACATGTCATGGACCTACTTATTGTATACATTTACGTCCTTCGAAAATTTCAGCTCAATCGGATCGGCCGCAGCAGAGATTATCTCTTTTAATCATTTTGCTGATATATATATATATATATATATATATATATATATATATATATATATAAATATATATATATATATATATATATATATATATATATAAATATATATATATATATATATATATATATATATATACATATATATATATATATATATATATATATATATATATATATATATATCTATAAATAAATGCATATATATATATATATATATATATATATATATATATATATATATATATATATATATATATATATATATATATATGTATATATATATATATATATATATATATATATATATATATATATATATATATATATATATATATATATATATATATATATATATATATATATATATATATATATATATATATATATATATATATATATATATATATATATAAATAAATGCATATATATATATATATATATATATATATATATATATATATATATATCTATACATAAATGCATATATATATATATATATATATATATATATATATATATATATATATATATATATATATATATATATATATGTATATATATACATAAATATATATATTTATATATATATATATATATATAAAGATATATGAATACTGGGCGAAGTGAGTTTAATACTAGGCACGTGCCTGAAGAGTCATCCACGGGAGAGCACTGAAACAAGAGCTCGAGAAGAAAATATTCCACTTGCACGTGTTTCCCCTAGGTTAGGTTAGGTTAGATTAGTGAAGAGGGCTGCCAGGAACGCGGCCAGCATTAAGCTTCCAGTTTGGGCCCATTTGCTACCCTCACAGCCAATTACACGCATTCACACTTCCAGCCATGGCACTGGCGGAAATTGGACCCGCAGGCCCCGTAGCACGCCGCTTTTTTCACCTGCCTGACGAACTGGCACAAGGCAGAGGTAGACTACCAGCGGGTCTTTGAGAAAAAGCGCGTGGCTGAATCCAACCCTAAATATATTCAGGTAGTCCGGGTGAGGACGAAGGTGCTAGTCTCGGACCTCAGGAAGTGGGTGACGGTTACCCACAAGAAGAAAAAGCGAGGCGTTGCACAACCACCAGTGACACCCGCTAAGCCGGAAAAGGCTCAGAAAGGGTATCTACCACAGGGCTATAAGAAAGTAGTGGTGAAGAATAAAACAGAAAAATGGCAGACAAAGACGGCGAAGGAAAAAAACTCTAACGCACCTGAACCGCTAGAAAACTTATTTTCGAAAAAATTGTCTGTGAGTGACAAAAAAATGTGGAAAGACGTTATATACTTTTTTGTAGAATCATATCAACCATTCCTTATTCAAAGCAACAGAACTCAACTATAACACAAATGATGAAAATGTTCAGTGCTGGCAACATTTTCCCAACGAAGCAGCAGTAAGTTTACCTTAACAAGCTAATACTTAAATTAACTTATCCTTTGAATTTCGTTCTCATCGGAGGATTTCGTCGAAAGTTTTAGCGGTTAAACGTTGTTTGAAGCTGCCATCCAAAAAATGTTCAAAACTCGGGAAATTTAAAAATTAGTTTCTTATTTTTATTGCAAATGTTTTGCATACGAGTATGTTATTTAAAGCATCTGTTGATGCAATAGTTACGAAAATGGCTAAAGTTGGTTACCCTGTGTCAGCAGCAAAGCAAAATATATACCAAATGTGCTTCACGTTAAACTTAACCCAACCAATAAATGTCGTTTCGATTGAATCACTGCGCTAGAAGTTGTATGGGTGAAAAAAATTTTAGGGTAACCACCCTCAAAACTTTTGAAATTTTTAAAGCGTTAATATTTGTTGCTAATTTTCATTGCAGGATTGTTCCCATTTGCAAATCTAATGACATAAACGCTCAGTAAAGAAATTCTAAAAAATTACAAAAATTGACAATAGCTGGCAGCCCTCTAATATTTTTTGTACGAAATTTTTACGACATTTGGTTCAAATCAAAGTCTATTTTCTGCATAAAATTCGTTTTGATATCATGACTGCACCGGAAGTTAAAGGGAAAAAAGCTTTATTTTGCTGAGCAAATTCGCAAGATTTAGGAGACAGAAATCACCATAGCTGGCAACTCCATTCTAATTTTTCAGCCAAATATTCACCAAATGTTACCTAAAGTAATATTCAAAAATTGTGTGAATTTTGTTTAAATCTGATGGCTGAATCGGAAATTATAGGCCAAAAAGCTGTTTTTTTTTCTCAGTGATTTTTCAAGATGGCACCACTGCCACAGGGTTGCCCGCATTTCAAAATCACTTCTATCAAACCTGGTCCTAGTCAATACAAACATGTTCTGTGATTTTCATTACGATCGGATAATCCGGTCGTCAGTTCTCGTGAACAGAACTTTTGAGTGCTGAAAATAGAGGTAATTTGGTGATGGTTTGCCGTTCTTATGCAAATAAGAATTTTGAAAATTTCAATTTCACACGACCCACAAAAGTTAAAATTTATCAAGATTTGAAATTTTTGTCAAAAATCAAAAATTTTCCAGGAGGGTCAATGATGTGAAGGATTTTTTTTCAGGAGCCTGCCGCAGCTACAAGGTAACCCGCACTACCTTGAATTTCACGATGATCTAATGTTTTTGTCAGAAGTAATGACAAATCAAAGCTTGAAAAAAATCCTTGCCTACTTTTAGGCACGCTGCACCCACACACGGCTCAAAGTTTCAATTTTTTGTTATAAACAAGCTTAAACGTAATAAGTTTTCATTCCCAATACTTTTTGTGCACAAAAATTTACGCTGCTTGGAAATATAGGAGTACCCCAAAATTCCTTAAAACGCTCGCCGTCGCCAAAAGGTTTAAGATATCTGAACTTTAGCAAGTCGTCGACCTACCTACTATATACATCTACGTTTTCCGAAAGTTTCAGCTCAATCGAATCGGCCACTCCAGAGATTATCTCCCTTAATCATTTTGATGATATATATATATATATATATATATATATATATATATATATATATATATATATATATATATATATATATATATATATATATATATATATATATATATAAATATATACATATCTATATAAAGAAATATGAAAATGGCGAAACGAGTTTAATACTAATTTTTTTCGAAAATTAGTTAAAACGCTGTCATAGTAAAACCGGTTCCAGGAGAGACCTACGCAGAGGTCCTGGGATGTAACTGGTACGCTTGTAAAGCGTGTCAGAAAGATAGTAGAAGGAGGGGTCCTTTTGGAGATAGCGCACTGTGATGACCGCACGAAATTGCAGGATTCGATCCGGCCCCCGGTAGATGGCCAGGGGGACGTGAAGCTTATGACTCCTTGAGTCAAGATCCAGCTTCTCGACCTCGATTGCCTCCATCAAACGAGAGGAAGGGGTCGGCGAGGTAAAAACCACACTCTTCCCTCCTAACACAAGGGAGCAGAGGAGAGCCATGGTGGAGCTGGATGAGGCGCCAGCATCCAAAATCCTCAAGTCTGGTCAAGTCCGGGTAGGAATGATAAGTGCCCGAGGGCGACGGTGAGCTGAGGTGACAAGCTGCTACCGGTGCCTAAGCTACGACCACACATGGCGTAGCTGCAAGGGTCTGAACTGGAGCACCAGCTGCTTGAAGTGTGGGCAGGTTGGCCACCGGGCAGCAGACTGCTCTGCGCAGGCTCAGTGCATATAATACACTGAAAAACATAGCAGGAAAGACGTCAAGCACCTGATGGGATCGAGTGCATGTCGGATTTTCAAAGACGTACTTGATGCCAAGAAAAAGCACGGTAGGACATGAGAGCCCTTCAAGGCAACCTGCAGGGCTGCAGAGTTGCGGATGACCTCGTCACGCAGCTAGTCCGTGAACATAAGGCTCAGATCATATTGATCAGCGAGCTTTATAAGAGAAGGAGCTCATCCGTTTGGCTGGCAGATGCTCCGGGGTACGTGGCAATTTGGATCGCTGACAAGCAGAGGGCTCGCATCGGTGCCCACGACTTAGGTAACGATCATTTGTGGGTGACATATGGAGATATCACCTTTGTGAGCTGCTACCTGTCTCCGAATGACTCAATGCAGGAATTTGGAGTCAAATTTATATCACTGGAAGACTTTCTCCGTGGCATCGCTGCCAACGTCATCGTAGGAGATGACTTTCATGCAAGGGCATTGGAGTGGGGCATGCCCACCAAAAACACTCGTGGACGGCGCATAGTCGAGATGGCATCGAGGTTGGGTTTGTTGGTGTTGAATACGGGTTCAACACCAACATTCTGAAGGCCCGGTTTTGTCGAATCCATTCCCGATGTCACCATGGCATCGTAGAGACTTGTGCCCAAACGGAAGCCCTTTCATAGGAGGCAATATGCGTACTGGTGAAACGAAGAAATCGCCGAACTGCGACGCATCAATTTGACATGCAGGCGCAGGGCACAGCGAGCCAGAAAAAGGCTGCAAGTGGCTGAGCTATCTGCTGCTTACATTGTGGCAAAGAGAGAGCTGACCAAGGCCATCACAAGGAGTAAACGTGCCAAATGGCAGGCTCTTTGTGAGGAAGTCAATTCAAACCCGTGGGGAGATAGCTACAAATTGGTCGCTCGCAGACTTGGCTGCATGCGACCTAGCATTCTCAAGGATGCCATATCCATGGAGCGTATCGTTGGTTTGCTGTTCCCGGCGCATCCGCGAAGGATTGATGGGCCCATATTCGTCAGCCAGGTGGATGTTCCTCTTTTTACGGACGAGGAGCTGAGCAGTCCAGTGTCCAGGATGAAGAACCGGAAGGCCCCAGGATCTGATGGAGTGCCGGTTGAGGCACTTAAAGTCGTGGCGGAGAGTCAACCGCATCTATTATTGGATTTGTATAATTCACTTTTAGTCGCGAAGGTCTTCCCGTCGCGGTGGAAAGCGGCTTGACTGGTACTTGTAGACAAAAAGAATTGTAATCTGGGCTGTTCATCAGCATATCGCCCGCTGTGCATGCCGGACACTGCTGGGAAGCTTCTCGAAGGTTTATTAAAGCCGCGATTGCTGTCAGCTGTGAGATCAGCTGGTGATCTTTCTTGCAGGCAGCACAGCTTTCGGAAAGGGCATTCAACAATCGATGCCACCTCAGAGGTTGTCGGGGCTGTAGCAAGAGCAGAAGAGGCATGTCATCAAGCCAGACCAGTCGTCTTGCTGGTAACGGTGGACGTGCAAAGCGCCTTAACTCGACGAGTTGGACGGACATCATTCGGGTCCTTAAGGGGAGGCTCCGTATAGCTGGCTACTTGCAGGCCATGATGCGGGACTACCTCAAAGACCTATGGTTGCTCTACGACACTGAGGACGGAGTCAGAAGGAGGCCTGTCACCTCAGGTGTGGCACATGGGTTAATTTTAGGACCTGACCTCTGGAACATCATGTACGATCATCTGCTGCGCCTTGAAATGCCTGCAGATGTGTTGCTAGAAGGTTACGCTGATGACGTTGCAGCTGTAATCACTTATAGATCTGCCGATTTCGCTCAACTTAGACGTAACCAAGTTATGAGAAGGGTGGATCGGTGGATGACTGAACATGGCTGCCAGCTGGCTGTCTCAAAGACAGAGATTGTCATGCTGATGAAGCGGAGGATACCAACCATTATACCCATGATGGTTGGCTCCATCCGAGCTTAGACCAGCAAGCCGGTCAGGTATCTGGGTGTGACCCTGGACACCAAGCTGACGTATTGGGATCAAAGCCGCATGGCATGTGACAGGGCTTTAGTAGTCGTCACTTCGCTGGGTAGGCTAATAGCCAACGTTGGCGGACCCAACGAGACGAGACGGAGACTGCTGATGGTGATAGCGAATTTCATCTTGCTGTATGGAGCCGAAATTTGGGGAGATGCGCTTCGAACTAGGAAGTTCCTGAAGCACATTACCAGTGTCCAGTGCAGAGGTGCCCTACAAATCACCTGTAATTACCGCAAGGTTTCAGAAGAGGCTGTGATGGTTGTATCAGGAGCGTTCAAACCGGAATAAAGTATTCTCAACCACAACAAACCAACCAGCAAATCATAACAATAACAGAAGTAATTTCAGTAACGTAATATTAATTAGTCATTGTTTATTATTGTAGTCAGCATTTTTATTGAACTATATGAATTATTCCAAGTGGGACTAATTGGCTAGAATCCTTTGATATCTTCTTTACAAGCATTTTTGTTGTGATTTGTAAATTAGCAACTTTAACATCGATTGATTGAAGCCAGAATCGTGCCAATATTTGCATCAGCATATTTTGTTTTCATTAAGTTGTAAATTATGTCAGCATAAATTTGTAATAAATAGTAAGTTATTACTTATTTTCGAAGAAAATTAGAATTAAACTCACTTCGCCGAAAATTCATATTTCTCCATATATATATACATATATATATATATAAATATATATATATATATATATATATATATATATATATATATATATATATATATATATATATATATATATATATATTCATCAGCATGACAATATATATATATATATATATAAATATATATATATATATATATATATATATATATATATATATATATATATATATATATATATATATATGTATATATATATATATATATATGTATATATATATATATATATATATATATATATATATATATATATATATATATATATATATATATATACATATATATATATATATATATATATATATATATATATATATAGAGAGAGAGATATATATATATATATATATGTATATATATATGTATATATATATGTATATATATATACATATATATATCAACAAAAGTGGCCAATCCGATAGAGCTGAAATTTTCGGAGGACGTAGATGTATATAGTCGGTTGGTCCATGATTTGCTGGAATTCAGATATCTTAAACCTTTTGGCGGCGGCGAGTGTTTGAATGAATTTTGAGGTACTTCTATATTTCCAAACAGTGTAAATTTTTGTTAAAAAAGTATTGGAAATGAAAACTTACTATGTTTTAAGCTTGTCTATGATAAAGAATTGAAAATTTTGAGTGAAATTTGCAAAGCGTATTGATCTTGACCAAAATTGAACACACATGCATTTCCAAGGTAGTGATGGAACCCTGTAGCTGTGGCAGGCTCCTGAAAAAAATCCTTCAAATCATCGACCCTCCTAAAAATTTTTGATTTTTGACAAAAAATTCAAATCATTGATAAATTTGAACCTATGTCCATCATGTCAAATTAAAATTTCAAAATTCCGATTTGCACAAGAACGGCAACCCATCACCAAATTACCTCTATTTTCAGCACTCGAAATTTCTGTTCACGAGAACTGACGACCGGATCATTCTATTATAATGAAATTTATAGGGCATGTTAATTTTAGCTAGGACCAGGTCTGATAGAAATTATCTTTGATATAACTTCCGATTCAGCTATCACATTTAAACGAAATTCACGCAATATTTGGACCTTTAGATAACATTTGGCAAAAATTTGGCTGAAAAATTAGAATACATTTGCCAGCTATGGTGATTTTTGTCTCCTAAATCTAGCAAATTTGCTCAGCAAAATGAAGTTTTTTTCCCTATAACTTCCGGTCTAGTCATAAAATCAAAACGGAAATCATCCAGTAAATAGACTTTAATGTGAGCCAAATTTTTGTAATTTTTTGGAATATCTTTACTGATCGATTATGTCATTAGTATTGCAAATTGTATATGTATAATTGTATATGTAGTATTGCAAATATATATTTTGCTTTGCTGCTGGCACAGAGTAACCAGCTTTATCCATTTTTGTAAAAATTGCACCAACAGATGCTTCAAATGACGTACTCAT
This sequence comes from Nemotelus pantherinus, assembly GCA_963978885.1. Lineage (NCBI taxonomy): Eukaryota > Metazoa > Arthropoda > Insecta > Diptera > Stratiomyidae > Nemotelus > Nemotelus pantherinus. The sequence goes on along the minus strand of OZ022264.1, from coordinate 131,689,058 downwards.
TTGCAAAGCAATTGTAATAAAACTAAGGAACCAATTTTTAAATTTTCCGAGTTTTGAACATTTTTCGGATGACAGCCTCAAACAAAGTTTAACCGCTGAAACTTTCGATGAAATCCTCCAATGAGAACGAAATTCAAAGGATAAGTGTATTTAAGTATGAGCTTGTTAAGGTAAACTTATTGCTGCTTCGTTCGGAAAGTGTTGCCAGCATTGAACATCTTCATAATTTGTGTTATAGTTGAGTTTTGTTGCTTTGGATAAGGAATGGTTGATATGATTCTACAAAAAAGAGTATAACGTCTTTCCACATTTTTTTGTCACGCAAAGACAATTTCTTCGAAAATTAGTTTTCCAGCGGTTCTGATGCGCTAGACTTTTCACTTATGTTCGAAGAACATTAGTATTAAAATCCATTCGACCAAAAATTCATATTTCCATATATATACATAAATATATATATATATATATATATATATATATATATATATATATATATATATATATATATATATATATATATATATATATATATATATATATATATATGTACACCCCGCGACACAAAAATTTACGAATTGTTCATTTCATGGAAATTCCTAAATATTTCAATCAGTGTCTCGAAACGTTAACTTTGTATGTAGAAAATATTTTTCTGACGACAGTACCTTTCTTTTATAAG